>CM035127.1:16118745-17346245 GCA_020205605.1 Panax ginseng | reverse complement strand
TTTTATATGTTAAAATAATATTTTCATAAAAGTCTCTCTCACATTGAGGTGAGACCCACTCACTATTCATGTGAAAAAATCAGTTATCATGTCGTATTTAACTTTTTATAATCATCTGTTGTCATAATCATGCATAACATTATTCAAATTTAAAAATCTTTTATTCTTTTTTACGTACTATCCATTTAAATTTATAATAATGAAAAATATCACGTGCATTACATGTACATGTATGCTAATTAAATAGTTATTAAAATGAACATTTAAATTTCAGGTGAGAAATCTAAGATCAGAAAACGACAAATGCACTTGACTGAGGAACTCCTAAAGAAGAATCCTAGTATATGCGAGTACATGGCACCATCCCTAGACGCTCGGCAAAACATAGCGGTAGATGAAGTACTAAAACTTGGTAAGGCAGCAGCCATAAGGGCCATAAAGGAATGGGGTCAGCCCAAGTCCAAAATCACCCACCTAGTCTTTTGCACCACCATTGCCGTAAACCTGCCCGGTGTGGACTGTCATATTACCAAGCTTATTGGGCTTAGCCCCTCAGTCAAGCGCCTCATGATGTGCTAACAAGGCTGCTTTGGTGGTGGCACGGGACTCCGTTTAGCCAAAGACCTAGCCGAGAACAACAAAGGTGCCCGTATTCTTGTCGTTTTCTCCGAGGTTGGATCCGCCGTTACCTTCCGTGGGCCTTGCAAAACCCACCTAAACAACCTCGTGTGTCATGCCTTGTTCGGTGATGGGGCAGCCGCTATAATAGTTGGGTCGGACCCAATTATTGGACTTGAGAAGCCCTTGTTTGAAATGGTCTCTGCGGCCCAAACTATTATCCCAAATAGTACTTATGCTATCGAAGCACGACTTACCGAGGTTGGGTTTATGGTGAACCTATGTAGGGAGATTCCTGAGCTCATCTCAAGCCACATTGAGGAAAGCCTAATTGAGGCATTTAGTCCTTTGGGTATATCTGATTGGAATTCAATATTTTGGGCTTCTCACCCTGGGGGCCCTGCTATATTAGCCCAAATTGAGCAAACTTTGGGGTTGAAGAAGGAGAAACTAGAGGTCTCATGGCATGTGCTTAGTGAATACGGAAACATGTTGAGTCCATGTGTTCTATTTTTATTGGATGAAATGAGAAAACGTTCAGCTAAGTGTGGACTGGAAACCACTGGAGAGGGCCTGGAGTGGGGTGTTCTATTTGGATTTGGACCTGGGCTCACCGTTGAAACTGTGGTTCTTCATAGTATGCCCACTTAAGTGGGCTGAGTATTTGGGTTGATTTTCTTACTTTTTAGTCTTAATGAGTGGTTTGAGGCCTTGTGCCTTGTCTTTTCCAACTCTTTTTTATGTTTTTTTTAATGCTTTTGGTATAATAATGTGTACGTATTTGTTTAAATTCCACTCTTTTTAGTTTATGTCCATGAATTTCTGTTGCATATTATCCAGAAAATTTCAAAAAATTTAAGTTGGTAGGTTGGTATTTTGTTTTTAACTGATACAAATCTTTAATAATTTTTTTTAGTAGAAAGTTTAATTAATAATTGGTTAATATATTATATGTGTACTTATATTATAATAGTAGTAATAATTTAGATGATCTTCATAATAAAATAATTTATTTTTAAATATATTATTTAGTTAACAGTAAAATTTTACATATACTTGAAATATAGTTATACTTGTATTTTAATTTTAATAATAATAATAATAATAAATTTAAATTAGTGAAAATAATATTTATTTATTTTAGTTTTTGAGAGCGCTATGGATCTCTCAATCATTTCCTCCTAATACCTCATTTAAACCCCGAACACTCAGCCGCCGCCGCCGCCGCCGCCACCACAACCACGCGCCACAATGCAGGTCTCCCAAATCTCTCCACCATCACCACTTCCCGCCACCAATAGCGCCACGGTCAAAAACCCAATCCCCCAACTTGTCTTTCACCCCTCCAAACGCCCCCAAAATTTCTCCATCCGAGCCTCCTCAACGGAAATCGTCCCACCACCACCGCAAACCGTCACCGCTACAGACCCTTCCGTCAGGCTCAACAAATACAGCTCTCGGATCACTGAACCCAAGTCACAGGGCGGCTCTCAGGCCGTTCTGTACGGTGTGGGTCTTTCTGAAGATGATATGCACAAACCCCAAATTGGCATTTCATCGGTTTGGTATGAGGGTAATACTTGTAATATGCACTTGTTGAGTCTAGCTGAGGCTGTGAAAGAAGGAGTTAAAGAGGCTGGGATGGTTGGGTTTAGGTTCAATACAATTGGGGTTAGTGATGCTATTTCTATGGGGACTAGAGGGATGTGTTATAGCTTGCAGTCAAGGGATTTGATTGCTGATAGCATTGAGACTGTAATGGCAGCTCAGTGGTATGATGGCAATATATCTATCCCTGGTTGTGACAAAAATGTGAGTGTTTTTAATATTTTCAAGAAAATTTAATGAATATTGTTTGTTTTAAATGTTGTTATCCCCCCCCCCCCCCCAACCCCCCCCAACCCAACCCAAATAGTATGCACTTAACTAGAAACTGACTTATTTTAAAGTTATCTGTCATTTGATGTTTTTATTCATTTCTAATTGGTAAATTTATCTGTTTTCTGTAATGAGTATGTGTGATTGTAGAGTAAATGTGAGTTTTATTGCTCAATTTTTGAATTTCCTTTGATGGTTATTTTTTTATTTTTCCCAAAGATATGAGCTTTTATTCTAACAGTGTTTTCTGGTCTCCAATAATACAATGTACTTTAGATTTGTTTTTAAGAGCATATCTGCATATTTGTTTGGAAGTAAAATTTATGTACTGGTTCCTTGTTCATTTTTATTTCAGATGCCAGGTACGATCATGGCAATGGGACGCTTGAACCGGCCGAGTATCATGGTCTATGGTGGAACTATCAAGGTTAGACGCCAGTACATTTGGCTATTAAATTTGCAATTTTAAATAATAATCTTTAGTTTCAATAAAACTTAAACCTCTTGGCAGACTCAGAACTATTTGTACGTGTCTTTATTATGACGAGAAAAAGAAAATTTTTGAGTCTCATGAAACTTAGAATTTCTTTAGAGCCCTTAATATGAAGAATTCCGGCTTAAAATTTGAACTCCTTTATGGATAAATGGATCATTTCTTTAGTTTGAATCTTCTTCAAAATGTGATGAGTCATACTACACCATTAACTATGATCCTTCTTTTCCAGATAGAAAACCAGATGGGAGCATCATTTAATCTGTCAAATGAGAGCATAAGCATTCTATTTCCATTGTTAATACGTTTTTCTTTATATATTGTAAAATTTGACAAATGTTATTTTGGTATTTAAAATCATTATGATAAAGGCAGATGCTATAACTCCTGCACAAATAGTATCATTTTTCTTTCTGCAAATACTATTGCATCAAGATCTGTCATAATGGAATTATTACTTTATTTTGATTGTTTTCTGTGTAGCCTGGTCATTTTCAAGGTCACGTGTTCGACATAGTATCAGCATTTCAGGTATGTATGCTAATTTGCTCTTTCAGTATGGTCATTCTGCCGAATAGTCTGCAATGTGCATGATAACTAGGGGTGAGCAATTCTGTTATAACCGAACTGAATAGGCTATTCGGTTATAACCGAAAAGCGAAATGTACAAAATTTTGATATCCGAACAAGTAACCAAATTTTGAGATAACCGAATTACCGATTACCGATTACCGAATAACCGAATTATAAATTCGGTAATTCGGATAATAACCGAAATGGCTTCCAATTTCCATAATTAACATTTAAGTATTTAACAATTAACAACATTACAATTTAGAACAGTACTGAAGCAGAAAGCACTAGACAGCACAACATTCAACAGATGAGCAGAAGGCCAGAACCCATAAGCCACAACCAATTCTGGATCGAAAACAAACAAAAAAATTATTAGACCAAGAATTGCAAAATATGCATCTATGAGAAAACTTTGGAAAAATCAAAGCTTTACTAAAATTTGAGATTCTCAAAGGTAAACCATATATTTTCTTTAGATGCTTTAAAATACTAATAAACAAACATGTGCTAAATAATTTAAAAAGAAATTGGGTTGAGATACAATGTAGGAACTAAAATTAAAGCATTCATGCCATTCTACATCCAATGACAGTGTAAGAGGAAGAGGGTCTTGTTGTAAACCAATTCCGGTTACCTACAAAAAAAGAAGAAGAAAAAAAGCAACCCTTTGTCGTGGCTCCAAAAGTCAAACACTATACTCTGATTAATTTCGTACAAAAAGGAACTGTATATTTCCAAGCAAAATCAGATATTGAAGTTTGAGAAACAAGAGCAGAGATCTAATTCTCAAAATTGGAAAAAGAAAAACAAAAAACAAAAGGGTCTTTTTAACTGGGAAAACAAAAAGAAAAGCCTATTACATAATATACAAACAAGCAAGTAATCCATTTAAAATAAAGATTTCACCAACCAAAAAGCAAAACATGCAAACGAATTAAGCACTAGGGCAGAGATTTGGGGATTGGGGTTTTAGCTTTTGGTTAAGAACTACACTAGGGTAGAGAGTGAGAGATCTGACTTCTGAGGGTCGAGAGCCGAGGGTATCGAGATCAAGTTCAAGAATCAAGATCTAGATATGAGACTGAGAGAAGGGATGAGATATGAGTCGAGATCTGAGAGAGTGAGATTAGAGAGACAAAGTGAGATGAGACTTGAGAGTTGAGAGAATACTGTTTTAATTTTGAAGCCTTCATTTTTTAAATCTCTAATTCGGGTATTCGGTTAACCGAATAACTCAAAATTGAAAACCGAACCCGAAAATAAAATCGAATATAACCGAATTACAAAAAATACCTGAATAACCGAAAAAATTCGGTTAAAAAAATTTGGTTCGATTTGGTAATTCGGTTTTATCCGTTTTTTGCTCACTCCTAATAATAACATGGAGTATTTTATATGGATTTTCCTCTTGGGTTTTCCGTTTATGGTTGAATTAATTTACTCAAGAATAGCCTTTTATGGTCTATTTGTTTGCAAATCTTTTTTGGATAAGTAGTAATTCATGGAGACCCCAAAGGGTGAACCAGTATACACATTATGCATCATAAATTTTCCATGTTACAGATCATATTATATAAGCTTTAGTCAGCTAGTTTAAAATGTTTCTAGATTTTCTAACAAAAATATCTGGTGGATCTTTATCGAGTAGTTTATTGCATTACTTTCTTCCATATAATATACTCCCTCCGTCCCATGATAAAAGTCCTTATTACTAATTTGGGTAGTCACATGTTAAATATCCACTTTCCTTTAATAACCAAATTTTTACACATTTTTTCTATTATGCCCGTAGCATTAAATATCTCATACTTTTATTATTCTAATTCTCTCTCCATATTTAATAAGTATAGAGAGATAATATTTTGAATTGAATAGCTAGAAAGTCGCTCTCTCACCTGCATTGAAAATAATTAATGACATATTATTATGGGCAATTTTGTCATTTCATTTCTCTTCTTAATATGCGTGAAAAGTCCTGGTGGACTTTTATCCTGGGACGGAGGGAGTACTACTTTTTATTAATTTGATTTTTCTCTCCCCTTACTTGTGTGATATATTTTTCTATGCCCGTGAATCTGTTTCTAAAGAGAATGGTACCCTGTAAGATTTTTCTTCCCCACTTTTTCCTTTTCTCCTGTTAAGAGCATTTGGTAACTATCACAAATGACTCATTATTCAGCTATCAGCTACAGGTAATGATTTAATTACCTTTCTGCAGTGGCGAAGCCACATTAAAGGGTGTGAGGTTAATTGACTCCACTGGGGAAAAAAATTATTTTATAATATATGATAAATTTAGAAGAAATTTATGTGTGATGAATAAATTGACTCCACTGAAACTTTATAAATTTTTTAATATACGGGATCAAATTGAATTTTTTATAACTTTCTCAATTTCATATTACTTCTACTCCTTGATGTATGCATCTTCCTCTAATATTTTTAAAATAAATAATAATTTAATTTATATTATTTTTATAACATAAGAAATTTAAATATTTATTCACAAATTTATGATTAGAAAGACGTATTAGGGGTCAATAAGGGGTGTATATATATATAATACATGTTTTACATATGCAATAGGCCAAAAAATTGGTTCGGGGATGCTGTCCCCGAACTCCCGCTAAATTATTTATAGCATCGCAATATTTTGACCCCACTAAATTAAAATTGGCTTTGCCACTGCCTTTCTCTACCATTATAGGTTTATGGAGAGTATGTTAGTGGATCAATAACTGATGAACATAGGATGGATGTAGTCCGGAATTCATGCCCTGGAGCGGGAGCCTGTGGTGGGATGTATACAGCAAATACCATGGCTTCTGCTATTGAGGCAATGGGAATGTCTCTTCCTTACAGGTATATAAAGTCCTTTTGTTCTCTCAACTTTCCTTGTCCCATGTCTTAACTTGTTGTTTTCAATTTGTTATTTGGTTCCGAAGCTCTTCTACACCTGCTGAAGACCCATTAAAATTGGATGAGTGCCGCTTAGCTGGAAAACATCTTCTAGATTTAATTAAAATGGACTTGAAACCCCGAGATATTATCACTCCTAAATCACTGCGCAATGCAATGGTGGTAGTCATGGCCTTGGGAGGGTCTACCAATGCTGTTCTACATTTAATTGCTATTGCAAGGTGATGAGCGCCTATTAAGATATTTCCTTGAGATTCAGAACGATATCCTATTAATAGCTCATGCCTAATTTCATGGCAGGTCTGTCGGTTTACATTTAACTCTGGATGATTTTCAAAAGGTTAGCGATGAGGTTCCATTCCTTGCAGATCTTAAGCCTAGTGGCAAATATGTCATGGAGGATGTGCACAAGGTATGCAGCAGAGTACTTTTTCTATGCTACCCTATATAGTAATAATTGTTGAAAACTTTAATTGTTAATGCATCCTTTTGCTATTTAGAAGGTATTATTTTCTTATTATTGCAATGAGTTGATAAATAATTATTAATTACGACTATAGATTGGAGGGACACCTGCAATCATCCGCCACCTTTTGGAGCTTGGGTTTTTAGATGGGGATTGTATGACTGGTAGGTACATCAGAAAATATGTTTAACTAGCAATCTGATGCTCAATTGTGTTATTTCATCCTTTACATAAAGGTTTCTTCTTCCCTTTCTCATTCCCCTTTTAGTGACTGGGAAAACAATGGCTGAGAATGCGAAACTGTTCCCTTCTTTAGCCGAAGGTCAGGTAGGATAACAGCTTCTTTTCTTCTTCCTTTTCTTTTTCTTTTAACTGTCTCAGTGAATTATTTTTGTTTCTATCATTTGTTGAGAAATATACTGGTCTGAGAATAGAAGAATGTTTTCTCTTGCATGAACAGAAAATAATTAGACCACTGACGAACCCCATCAAGGAGACTGGCCACATCCAAATATTATATGGGAATCTTGCACCAGAGGGTTCTGTGGCAAAGATTACAGGAAAAGAAGGGTTATACTTCTCTGGTGCTGTGTTCTACTCTACTCTAATCTACCTACTGAATTAATCTTAGTCCTTACATGCTGAGTGGTGTTTCCCCATTATGTTATTGTCAGTCTCATGTTTTGGCTGTAATTAAATGATAACAGTTGTTAATATTATTTACCAGGTCCTGCACTTGTCTTTGAAGGAGAGGAATCTATGCTTGCAGCTATTTCTGAAGACCCTACGAGCTTTAAGGTAAGAATATGGTCACATTGCTTTTTTTATTTGTTTTTTCCAGCCTGCAAAGCAACAATTGAGTTTCATGACAAAAATGTCGGAGTTGTAGAATACCTGAATTTTCTTAGTTATTACATTTCAGGGAAAAGTAGTAGTTATTAGAGGAGAGGGGCCTAAGGGGGGACCCGGCATGCCTGAAATGCTAACACCAACAAGTGCAATTATGGGAGCTGGACTTGGGAAGGTATATTGGTGAATAGTTTGACAAACCCCTGATTATGTTTTCAGCTGATCTTATTATATGGTTTTGGGCTATTACATGAGTTTTTACAAATAAATTTTGATTTTAATATCTTGTTAAAATATTACCTGTACCAACAATGTGTATATGCTTTTCAAGGAAGTTACATTTTCTAAAGGTATTACCTTTGGTTGTTTCAGGAAGTTGCGCTATTGACTGATGGAAGGTTTTCAGGAGGTTCACATGGATATGTTGTTGGCCACATATGCCCTGAAGCACAGGTGTGTAAGGTTAACGGTATTTAAACTCCATATATGTTCGTCGACACATTCCATTTCCTGTAAAGTTAGGTTATTGGAGTTCACGTAATTTTGAAATGTATTGAATTAAGAAATGCATACCTTTGCCCCCTCCTCTAGCAGGAGACTGTGATGTTGATTAAGGTAATTTGATTGAATTCAAGAAAACCAAATTCCTACTGATCTAATATTATTTGATAACAGATTGTTCTTCTATATTATTTTGAGTCTCAATTCATGAAATGACAAATTTCAAACTCCATATTCAATATGGAGTTACCAGCTGTATGAATAGTTTATATCCAAGTTCTATTATGTTTTGAGTCCCAATTGGGGAAATGTAAATTCAACACAATACTTCATAAGCTATCATATTTCTTAGGTTGCATTTCAAAATATTTGCAGGAAGGTGGTCCAATTGGTCTTATTGAAAACGGGGACATAATCACTATTGATATTAGCAAGAAGAGAATGGATGTTCAACTGACTGATGCGCAGCTGGAGGAGAGGAGAAAGAGATGGACTCCCCCTGCATACAAGGCTGACCGAGGTGTTCTTTACAAGGTTGGTGGACATCTAACTTCAATAACATGTTTCTAGAAGTTTAAGCGATTACTAAACAACCTTTTATGTTTTTTTGGACTTCCAGTACATTAAAAACGTGCAATCAGCTTCAAGTGGATGTGTAACTGACGAGTAACAGAGAGGAAGCATTGTTTATAAAGCTATAGAGTGAATAGGCCTGCTTTCTCGCGACGCCAATCTTGGGCATCTAATGCGACTAGTACTTGTCTCTGTGCCTTTTCAGTTTTCTCTGCTCGGCTATAGTTTTTGGTAATGTGTCGAGCATAATTCAATGTTGTAACTGTTTCTATCTTTTTTTTTTTTTTTTTTGGAAGAGTATTGTTCGTGTAATTGATCAAAATCTTAAACTGAAAGTGATTTTATTTTACTTGAAAAGTTTAATGATCATTTAGCCCCCAAGTTTTCATTGTCATTCTGTGACATGCAATTTCCACATCTACTATGGAGACTTGCCCCTCTTCAGTCTTCATTAGTAAGGTACTGAGTCTCACCTCCCCTCCCTCCACCTTCCCCACATCCCATAAATTATAATAGAATAGCATGTCTTAATAGTACCAAAAAAGTAGAAGAAGAAGAAGAAGAAGGGATACCGTTAGTCTGAGACAGAAATTAAGGTTAATATTTGGAATGATATGTTTATATTTAAAATTCCGATTCGGATCGGAGTAGGATCGCAAATATGCACAGGATTACATTACATAAATGGTTTAACTAAATCAAAAAAAATTTAAACTCCTAATTTTTAAAGTTTAAAACCTCAATAAAATGTATTTGATTTTTGAATATTGCTAGGTACTCCTTTAGTTGAATTATTTATAATACATAATTAGTGTTCAAACAATTGTCACTTAATATATATGAAATTAGTAATTGATTTTTACAATTATTAAGTTTATTGACTGTATATGTTTGTAAATGTAATAAATGATTTATTTTATGCGATATTTGAGCTATATTATATTAAAATAATGTATACTTATCCCGATTTTAACAACCTTGCTTTAAACTTATTTTATTTATTTATTTACTGAGACATGGAGCACAATATAGTTTAATTATTAGTATTTTTTAAAGCAACAATATATTAAGGTTTTATGATAATTGTAAAATAATTTAATTGAAAATAAACACACTAGTATTTCTGTAATTAACATGATATTTAACTCAATATTGTAAGAAAAACATGTCAAATAATTAATCAACTATTGTGACGCTCTAATCTCTATATTAGGTTTGAACTGAAAATTAAACTTTGGAGAAGTTAAATTTTGATAATTAAGTTACAAGCAACCCGTTATTTGACTTAATTATATAATAAGAGAATTGATACTTACACAATTAAAATTTTAAATATTTTTTATAAATTCGCTCACATAAGTGTAGAATTCACAAATTTTCTTTCACACAAATGTGAGACCCATTTAATATTCACATGAATCATATAAAAATACTATCAAAATTTTAAAATTAACTTACAATTGGATTAAAATTCAAAATTAACTACATTTATATACTCCCTATGTAGTTAATTTTGAATTTTAAATAATTTATAAAAAATTCTCGTCCATTGATTAAATGTAATCATATAAACCAGCACAATATCATCAAATTTATTGTCATATATATATATATATATATATATATATATATATATATATATTATCATCATGTCATATTATTAAATTAACAATTAAAATATACATAAAATAAAAATATATTCTTAATGAGTACGATGTAAAGCATACATCTTAAATAATATATTTTTATTAAAAGGGAATTGATATTTTCATATTACTTTTTAATATTTTCATATGAAATCGTCGCTATCGATCGACGACTTTACCGTCGCTATACATCAATAGCGATACTTTTCATGTAAAAATATCAATTTTCTTATAAAAATTACGTCGTTTTTGAGATTCTTTTAAAAAATAAATGGATCTCGTGTGACATTTTTATAAATAAATAAAAAAAATTGGGATCATCTTTTTTTAATATTATTTTAATTTTTAAAAGAATTTCTAAAACCATCTAATTTTAATAAAAATTTGTTATTTAAAAGAGGGATCAGTTATTCTTTAAATCTGTCTCTATTCTTAATATTCCTAAATTTTACAAATAACACCTTTTTATGAATCATTTATTCAAAATATTTTCTTTCTTTGACTGTACAGTGAACACTCTCTGGGCAAAAGAAGAAGGAAAGGCATGTCGTCGAATAATCCTTCTCAACTCCTTCCATCAGGTAATTCTATCCGTCTACTAAACAATTACTATAAATCGTAATCTTGTCATTAGCCAAGATTTTTTGGTGCTTTATTGGAACCCAGAACTCTAAATTCTCCACCAAAGGAGCATTTTCGCATGAATCTGTTACGTACGATTCTAGTCTGAATTAATTAAATATATGGGAAATTTTTGCAGAGTTGATCGATCGATGCATAGGGTCGAAAATATGGGTAATAATGAAAGGAGACAAGGAACTTGTTGGAACCCTAAGAGGGTTCGATGTCTACGTCAACATGGTCCTTGAAGATGTCACTGAATAGTAAATCTCTCCCCCTCTTTATAAATGTATGTATCTATGTATATATCTTTATGTACCTGTATATCCCGTGTGATTTTTTTTTTTTTTTGTAATTTGTGATAATAGTAAGAAATGTGAAGCTTAAGCAATTGGGTATTTCTAC
This sequence comes from Panax ginseng, assembly GCA_020205605.1. Taxonomy (NCBI): domain Eukaryota; kingdom Viridiplantae; phylum Streptophyta; class Magnoliopsida; order Apiales; family Araliaceae; genus Panax; species Panax ginseng. The sequence continues at coordinate 17,334,700 of CM035127.1, read as the reverse complement.
TAGTATTGTGAATGGTAGATCTTTCACCTGTTCATGGTGATTAATTAATTGAAGTCTTTTGGTTCTGGCAAGAACTTAATTAAAATAATGATTGAAATGAAAAGAAGGGCAAGCTATGTTCATAGGATTCCAAAAAAAATGGGCAATAATGGATCATCGTGCTCGCAAGTGGCAAAATGGCTATCAAAAGGAGCTAAACAAAAGTTATTCATTAGTGCAATTCTCTACTTCCTAAAAAAGTTGAAACATAGGTGTGCTGGAGTGCTAGTGGCTAATGTTATGAATGTAACCTCCTCTATTGCCGATGCTTAGTTATTTTATTGATCAGAAAACTTTTAAAGATACCTCTTCTATTTTTTACTCTTACAATCTGACTGTTAGCCTGCTTGTACCTTCTATCAAATTTTTAGCTTCTGGAATTAGATGCGCATGCATGGGTGCAAAACTGTCATTTCTGTTGATAAAACGATGAATAGTTAAAACTGTTCAGATATTCCTGAATCAACCTTGCAAAAATTATGAACTTTAATTTTGTGGGTTGGTAATTTTTGGCCCCAAGTGTTGGGGTTTTGTACTGTAATTTCTGATAATGAATCACGTGATGATTTTTGTACCGACCAAGAAATTCCATTTAGTTTAAAAATTAAGTTTTGAATATTATTTGTATTGTGTGTTTAAATGTCGTTTTATGACCTAGGATGGTGATAATATTGTAGTATTTTTGTTGCGTGCAAGAATAAATAATTAAGAATTTTGAAGACGAAAAAAAAAATATTCAAGAAAGTTTGCGTAAAAACACTATTCACGCGAAAAACGATATAAATTAGGTTTTGATTCTAAAGCTCTTTTGAGAGATCTATAAGTCATATTGACTTTCCGTTTCAATATCTACCGGTAATACATCGTGAAAAGTCGTATTGTCCAATAATTTTTTTTTTCCCGAAAAACGTTGTGCTTAAAATTTTCCTTCCGCCAATGAACTTATTGGTATATTCGTTTTTGACAAGCTGCTTTGTCGTGCTTACACTGACAAAATGCTTTCTCACGCTTCAAAGTACACGTTGGCACACGCATGACACATCCAGATACTAAAGTGTAATTAACCTAGATACCGAAGTGTAATAAGTTGGGTGCAAACTGTAAATAACGTAATTAACCTAGGTACTAAAGTGTAATTAAGCTAGTTGCCAAAGTGTAATAAGCCGGGTGCAAACTGTAATAAGCCAAGCCCCTAACGTGCAATTAGTGAAACTATGTTTTTCTATAAAAGCAAGCTAAGTTCATTCATTTCATACCAATTCAAAAGTAATTCAAGAGTAAAAATACTTTATATTTATATTCCGAGATATAGTGAGATAAAAAAATTACTTTCGAAGGATCGAAGCTCTACGCGATTGGAAGTAAAACTAGCAACTACAAGAGGTATTACTTTAGTGGTTATTATTTTCATTCTTCTTTATATATTTAGTAAAAATATACTTTTATAAGCAGTTATAATGTCCAAATGATTTTAAGTATATAGTACAAAAGTCCTATTTAGAAGCCGTTATAATGTCCGATTTATTTCTCTTATAAATAAGAAAATATACTTTTATAAGTAGTTATTATATCCGATTTTCTTCAAGTATTTAATAAGAGTATTTATTTTATAAGCAGTTGTAATGCTGAAATTATCTCAAATATAATAGTTGAATATTCATTTTATAAACAGTTATAATGCTCGATTTATTTCAAACATAGTAAACAAATATTCATTTTACAAGCAGTTATAATACTTAATTTATTTTAAATATAGTTGACGAATATTCATCTTATAAGCAATTATAATGTTGAAATTATTTCATGTATAGCACAAGGAGTCTTATTTATAAGCGGTTATGATACCCAAAATAAAGTTTAAAAGATTTAATCGTCTAACACTTAATTAGTTTACATGAACTTATAATTGTATAGATAGATCGAGAGACACAAAATTAGTGTAAACGATAGAGGCGAATCAGGCAAGTCTACTTATTTGTTGAAATGCACTTCGTGTCATAACGTGTCTTATTTATGCAGTTTACTGTTATACAAGTATTGTTTCTTTTGCACCCCATGCATTAACATGCTTGTTATCTGTCATTCGCAACGTGATAGTAATTGTTGAATTTGAATTGAAAATCCTGTTAGTATCGGAGTTAAACAATTCTCTTGTATGGGCAGGAGTTTAAGATGTGTTAAGAAACCGATCGAACAATACTGTAGGTACCAATGTGGACAATTCAGTGTGGTTGTCAGAAAGAACAATGCACATTTATTGGGACATTGGTAGAAGTATTGATAAGACGGGGAACGAATTCATTAATTTACGGGTTAGGAACCACTCAGTCTACTATATTGATAATCGTTGAAGTTTTTTGTCAACTTATTCTGTATATATATCTTGAAAAGGTGATTCTCTTTTCATATATATATCTGGTAGACTTGTTGGGCATTCTTATGCTCATTCTTACAATTATCTTTTAAAAATTATTGCCAAGAAAGAATTATCAGAAAATTCTAGCAATGAAGAGAAAGTTGAAGAGATATTTTATTATTGTCTTCATTCTGTGTAATTGAATTAAGTCGAAACGACTTTTGTAATGGAAAGTGAGAACCTGGGCATTGTAATAAGATTCAAATCAATTATATTGCAAGTTTTTATAGAAATTTATTGTGTACATTACCTTTAAGTTAATGAATATTATGAATAAGATTGAACAAGTCAGCATGAAGTCCGACCAAGCAAGGAGGTGGATTTTGGGGCGTGACAATTTTTCTTTTATAAGTTTTCTTGATTATTTAGTATAAGAATTATGAGTTATAACCATAAGCTTTACCTCTCTACTCTAGCATACCTCTAACTTGCCTAATTCTCAAACAAACTTATGATTTCTAAAAAAGTGATGACGATCTTATAATTGGAAGATTATCATATCGTTTAATTTGATGTTGGAGATCACCTTGATCGATCTTTATCTTTCATGAACAATTGAATGCATTATATAGACCATAAATGGTTGGCTAATACAAGTGTGTCGGTACCCTTTCATTCATTCACCTGGTATCTGAGAGTTTTATTTAATGCTATTTATGTGGGCATTTTTTTTAATTATTTAATTTATTTATATGATATGTTTTTTTTACGTAATCCTTCTCTTTTCCATGTCTAATGTTGTATACATCTATATTCCAGTGAAATCACCTCAGAAGGACGAAGAATAACAAAGCTAGATCAGATCTTACTCAATGGAAACAACATTGCCATTGTAAGTAGTGTAACATAACTACTCGGGTGATGCTATCTTATGTTTCCTATTCGGTATTTGATTTAAAGTTTGGAAGTCTACATTTAAATATTTTGTTGTTTTTTTGGTTCAATGCAGCTGGTTCCTGGTGGCTCACCTGATCCAGAATGAGGTGTTTCTACTTAGTTGGCAGAGATTAGATTTGCAATTCTGTGATAACTGATAGAACTGAAGTTTGTATTGTTAGTCCCTTGTTGGTTGAGATTTTAAGACTGCTTACCCATATAAATGATGATAATCTTGTTATTGTTCTACTAATATCAACTTCCTGGTGGGAGGTGTTCTTGAAGTAGTATGTTGAGTTGGTTTATGGGTGAATGCCCTTGATGTTAAAACCTCAATTTCATCCCCCCCATTCCCAGAAGTAAACTCTGCAGTGGCCTTCAAAGCTATACCATTTTCTTTTTATTTTAATTTAGGTGATTTCCATCCTTAAATTCCCAAAACAAAATATATCTGATCTGAAGCCAACTCCAAAGAAATGGTCTACAATTCCAAACATATAACTATAGGAAGCACTTTTGTCATATTTGTATTCTAGTTTTATTATTTCATGGAATCTGTCTCTCTCGATCCCTAAGATATAGACGCAGACTTTGATGATTTCGTACTAAGTTTATTTTTTGGTAAGTTGGTCAATAGAGTGCTGATACAGGCGATATTTTATGTGTGTCAACAGTCTATTGGTCAATTAATCAACTTGCCAAAAAATAAATTCCATACCCGCATCCAAGATATAGACGCAGACTTTGATGGATGTCGTATTAAATTATTTTTAAAAAATTGTTTATGGAAGTGTCTTATTCACACGATGGAACAGTTGAGAACAAAATATACCCACACTGACATATATCATACAACTCAGTTCTCAAATAGTATTATTAACATAAACAAGTGATATTATTGCTAATGCTCATTTGGCACATCCACATCACCCAGTCACCAACACCCCCGAATTATTCATTTTAAAATAATTAATACATTGATTTATAAGTCAAAAATTAAGTTAAAACAAATTATAAATGTATTTGGTTCATAATGACTTATAATTTAAAATAAATGTAATGATTACTAAAAAATACATTAATAAAAAGAGGGACAAAAATAGAATAAATGTAAAATGGAAATTGCATGTGGTCAAATTAACTTATTTTAAAATAATTTATAAATTATTTTTAAATAAGTCACAAATAGTTACTTATTTTTTTGACTTAAAATTCAACCTATAAATCAAAAAATAAATGTCTGTCAACTTATAAGTTATTCCCGAACAGGGCCTATATGGCTATATGTATGTGATATTATTTTATCAATACAAAATAGAGAGTGAGACACAAAAAGAAACAAAAGCAAAAAAAATAAAAATAAAACCAAATTTGGATATTGATAGATGCCAGCGAATCCGACCCGTAAATAATTTTGTAAACTTCTGCAAACCAGCCCGGCCCATATATTTATATACACCTCTGCAAGCCAGCCCATTATCTGTACTTTGTAGGGCTTGTATTGTGTGCAGAACTACGTCATAATACAACCCACCCTCTCTGAGAGCGCGTGATTTACAGTTTACACTGTCACGCAGATACCATGCGCCAGCATTTGTAGAATTCAGTGATTATCGACTGGGATTAAAAATTCATCTACCTGAAGCTTTTTCACGGAGAATTCGAGATTGTTGTTGTATTCAAAAATTCAAATCACTACGAAACCCCATCAAAGGTTTGTGCTTTACCAAATCTTTTGATACCCTTTTTGTATCCGATTATTTAGATTTGTGTATTTCTATTGAAATTCAAAATATTGAAATGGATGATTCAATTTTTGATGGATTTTCGTTAACCTAATTATCATTTTTTCTATTGATATCTGTCGCGTTTGTTCTTATTAATATATTGAAAGTCTTTAAAAACTTTGAAGTTAATGTTTTAGCCCCAAAGTTTGTGTCTTTGTAAGTAAATGCCATTTATTTGTTTATTTTTGTGGATTTTAGGAAATTATTTTCACACAGGTGGGCACACACAGAGAAAGATATATATTAACCGTAGAGCTTCCTAATTGATATCTGAATTGGGTCCATTTGTATGATCTAATCTAATGAATATACTATATTAATTTGTGAGGATGTGATTATGTATTTGATTTTTATTTTGGTGCATATTTGAAATTTGATTTCAGGTTACCTATTATTTGGTGAGGTACACATGAAAATGCATGTTGTTACTAACAATATGTAAGACATTATTAGGGAAAATGGTAAGTTTTTGAGCTATTATCCTATAAGCTTACGTTGAGATCCACCTTTTCTTTGTTGCTAGAATTTTAACAATGTCTTTGCATGATGGTCCTTCTTGTTATTGTGAGGCATTAAACCCTTTTTTTTCTTGCGTTTGATTCGCTTTGTATTTTGGAGCTATTTTTACATGATCAATATATTCAAAAATTGGGGGATTGTCTTTTTTTGTTCACCTATCTGGAGAAGGCTCTACTTTGCGAAATGCACACCTATTTCAATCTCATTCATCAATCTGGAAATCACAATTACTCCCTTTTAAAGACTCACTGTCGCAAATTCTTTATTTCTATTTTGGTTGTCTTTTCTTTCTTAGTTGTACTATACCCCAATTCATCACTCTCTCCGTATATATAGTGTAGATTTTAAATCGTATGGAATATATTGCTATGTTGTCGTATTCATTTATTGTCAGAATACTTCAGAACTTTGGCTTTTCTGAAAAAGGTGTGAAGTAGGAACAAAAAACAAGGTCAATAATATACTCGCTATATATCCTTTAATTTTTGGCTATTTATGCTTGTTTTAGTCTGTGAACTATGATCCATACGTGTATTATCTTTCATCTCTCTCTACATATTTATATATATGTACACACATACATATATATATATGTGTGTGTTGGAGATATGATACTTGATGTGTCACAGTATTGCATTTGTTGTCAGAAGTCTTTAGAACCTAGGCTTCTATGAAAAGTATTATTTCTGTACAGGAGTGCAAACTATTGTCAGAACTTCTTTTCCTCTATTTTTATTTTCCCCTTAGATTTGTTTTCATTTCAACTGTTGAGAACAAATAGGTTTAAAATAATATACTCGCTATATATCATTTAATTTTTGGCTATTTATGCTTGTTTTAGTCTGTGAACTATGATCCATACGTGTATTATCTTTCATCTCTCTCTCTACATATATTTATATACACACACATACATATATATATGTGTGTGTGTTGGAGATATGATACTTGATGTGTCGCAGTATTGCATTTGTTGTTAGAAGTCTTTAGAACCTAGGCTTCTATGAAAAGTATTATTTCTGTACAGGAGTGCAAACTATTGTCAGAACTTCTTTTCCTTTATTTTTATTTTCCCCTTAGATTTGTTTTCATTTCAACTGTTGAGAACAAATAGGTTTAAAAATCAGAATAGGAACCTATGGAAAAAGGGTTCAAAACACGAAATTTGTGCAAGGGTGTACTATGTACACAGGCATAACAGTTTTTGTAATGATTGAGAGTGTGATGAGAAACAATCTAAGTTGGTTAAATTTGTTAGATTTGGCTTTGCTTTTGACAGGATTTTTTCATTTCCGGTGATTTTATTTTATTTTCCTGCTGCTTTTAACCAAGAATTTATTAATCTTATTACACCATTCTGACAAGTTGGTCATTTACAATGGTCGTGCTCTTTCATATTTCAGAGATATATTTTGATGAGTTTTGGCCGAGTATCTAGTTATTTGATTGACTGAATTTTGAATTTAATTCTGTGTTTTTTTGGTCCTCTTTATTTGTCTCTTATACTGGTGGAGTGGTAGATCACAATTTGAAGCTTCTAAAATAAATATGAACTTTTGTTGCTGCCAGTATAAGCAATGACGTTTTTAATTGGATATTCATTATTTGTTCTTTTATTTTGTAGAATATGGATGACATGGATATTGATCAGGTTGTTGAAGTTCCCGATACCCCAGATAGAGTAGCTGCGCAGAATATTAATGGCAAGGATTTTATTAGAAGGGAGAATTATTCTTCCATCTCTAATCGTTCAGAAAATTCTGAATTTTCAGATGAAGGGTTAAAAAATCAGCCGAGGAACAAGAATAAGCTGGCAACTGACAGAGTGAGCCAAAAGCTGTTGGTTCGACCTCTAAATGATTTTTGTAATTCTGACAACATTGAAAACCACAGGAATTTCAGAATTTCTGCAGTAGGAAATGCAGCTTCTTCTAGGAATGTTCTTACATTAAAGAGAAATGCGGTAGACAAGACTATCAATCATGAGGACAATTCTGAATTTTTGTATGAAGGGTTAAAAAATAAGCCGAGGAACAAGAATAAGCTGGCAACTGACAGAGGTAGCCAAAGGCTGTTGGTTCGACCTCGAAATGATCTTTGTAATTCTGACAACTCTGAAAACCAGAGGAATTTCATAATTTCTGCACTAGGAAATGCAGCTTCTTCTGAGAATGTAGACAAGACTGTCGATCATGAGGACAAAATTTTTATCCATCCTCACCCCACAGGGAAAGGAAAAGCTCTTTCTACTTCTCAATCTCAAATGTATGATTGCAAAGGACATGGTGTTGTATTAGATTTGAGTGAACATAGTGGGCATTCTAAAGTATGTTCAAATGTCATCCCGAGAAATAGTCGATCTGAAGAATGTAGAAAAGGAATATCAGTCAATAGCTGTCCTTCTTTTCACTTTGCAGAAAATTCTCCGGCGGTATATAAGAATGCCTGTAGAGTGAAAGAGAAACTAGTTGATACAGACAATGTTCATGCAAGTTTAGATCGTGGGAAAGGAATTGAGATTGTTGCTGAGTCTCAACCTAATTCTGGAAGGGCGATGCCTACATCAGTTCATCTCAGTACCTCACATAGAATCAGCAGTCAAAAGAGATTGGTTCGAAATGGATGTATATCTCCACTTAATGTAGAAAAGGCCAAACAGTCAGCTCATAAGCACATCAGTTCTTTTGTGAATCCTGAACGAAATGATGCCGGAACTACTAGGGAATTGATTTCTGAAGCCAATGATTCTCATAGAGTGAAGGGAAAGGGAGTTCTAACCCATAATTTTTCATCAAAGGAATCTGATGCAAAAACCATGCCTTTGTCAAGCAGGTACTTCACTTTGGTTTGAATCAGATATTTTGTAGTGTCCATATATTTGCATTCATCATTTTGGAATTATGTTTTTCAGTTCCAAACACATAACTCATGACTGGAATAGAAAACTGCTTACGGATTTATAGATTTATTTGATAGTTTCTATTTGGTTGACTTCAATTTTTGTTTTGTTTGACTACAACTCGGTTAATGTTGTATCAAACAAGCTTTTTGTTTTTTGTTAGAGAAGTCTTTGATGAGAGCAAATTTTAGAGTTGCAATCATCCAGCTATGACATTTAGGAGAGTAAAGCCAGATATTCTTTGTTGGGTCCTCTTTCTAATAACTTAACCTTTTAGAGCAGTTGGCGACTTAACATACTTTGAAGAAATAAAGTAAGTTAAGTACATTGCTTTTGCCCTAATCGAAGTAGCTATTATTGTTTTCTGTTTACATTTTACAAAAACAAATAAGGGGGAAAAGCGTTATCACCCTTCTAGAAATTTGCATGGTTTGAAATTCAGTTTAATGTTGAAAATGTGATGGCATTTAATCCCTTTAATACTGCTGATGGAGGAAGTGGATGAACTTTATCTGTCCTACTGTCTTAGAGAAATTGATGGGTAATATGCTTACAGGAGTTCAACTCTTTATGGAAAGGATGATGGAACCACTGATGCTAATCAGGATGCATTTGAATGCTCTGGAGGACTAGGTGGATGGAGAAGTACACGTAATCGTACAAGGAAATTGAATGCCCCCTTTTCTGATGAGGAGGTTCTTGTTTCCAGCAGGAAGGATGATCCATGTAAGGTGAATGAACCGCACAGGAATGGGGTGGTGAGAAGAGATTACAAGAATGGAAGTAATGCCAAGAATTGTAGTTACTATCCTAAGGACCAACAATCAGTCTCTTGTCAGGATGTGTCTGTTTCGCCAATGGTGCAAACAGTGTCCCATTTGAAGCATCAAGTTGACCAATTAAATGAGCATCAACATGCAGAAAACATACTCATTAAAAGGCAGAAGCAGGGCTCCACTGGGAGTCATCAGGATGAATCCTCTTCATCAGCATTTGATAATTCGGAATTAGTGATTCTTGGGTCATCAGGGGAACCATCAAATATAAGATCAACTAGGACACTGAATAATCACAATGCATGCAGTTCAAACCCTGTTATTGAAATTGACGAGTTTTCCCCTAAAATAAGAAATGGTGGCTCCCACAACATAGATTACAGTAGTAACGTTGACTCGGATGTTAGGGCTAGACAGCTGGAAGCAGATGAAATTTTGGCTCGGGAACTCCAAGAACAATTATATAATGAGGCGCCTGGAGTTGGAGTTCGTGAGGTTTGTTGTCTCGTTTCATATTTTACTTTCTACGTCTTTGTTAATCTATAAGGGGATGTTTTATTTCTCTTTTCTCTGTCTTTAGTTGTTCACCTCAGGACAGATTGATGAACACATAGCATTGGCGTTGCAGCAGGAGGAGAGTTCACATGCCTCCTCCAGTGGAAGTCACCATGTATCCCATCCTGTAAGTGCACCACTCTATTTTGCTTTTTAATTATATTAGCATTGAGATCCACATATCTAATTTTTCAGACCACTAGGTAATTAATAAATTTTTGCTATGGAACTGTGAGTTCTAGTATGAACAGGGTATCTTAGAGGTATGCTAGAACTTTTGAGCATAGAGATTAATCCTGTACGGTACAGTACAAAGCATTTTTAGAGTAATCCGGTGCAAAGTTGGTTGTGTACCATCCTGGTCAAAATACCGGAAGTTGGTTGCGTACCGTTTTAATAAATGGATGTTTTAAGAAGCACTAGGATATGTATTAATTATTTCGTGTTGTCTTAGTTTCATGTTTGTTTTGGTAATGATAGTCTAAAAAAAAATTCCTCATGAAAAGTTTTTCCTAATTGTTGATATTAGATCATATTCCCTTTGTTCAAAAACTAGATAGATATACATGTCTAGAACGACTACTTTTAAGGGTGATTTTATGTTTTCAATGTACCCTTAATATGAGCTAAGAATTTAGTTGTGATAGTGTGATGGTAGAAATGATAAATTAGGAATATCATGCCACCTTATAGTCCCAAGGTAGAAATGCATCTATCTTTTTTTTTTGGAATGGACAAAAAAGGGAAATGTATCTCAAGTTTTGGGACACAGGGAGTATTAATTTGGCATTAGTTAACAACATTGTTTTATTGGCATTATATTGTTACAAAACTTGTGAATTTCTAATACTGTGTTCAGTGCTCCTGCCTGCCAAAATTTATTACAAGTAGGTGGAAGTTCTTATCACTTAAACTCGTATGTTTTTAAAAAAAACTTTTATGCAGCAAGGCTCATTGATACCGGACTTACAGAGACAAACCCAATCACGATCTTCTCAGAACCCTTCGACTCGGAGAGGTACTCGGGCTCGAGTCCCTACCTCTACTAGAGTGGGACGGTTAAGCGGTCGTTTCCCCGGACAACCTCGTACAATATCATCTACACAAAGAAATTCCCTATTTCATCCGAATGTGGATGTTGACATGGTATTGGCTTATATTTCTTTCATGTACTTGATATATGATTTCTTGTTTGGGGTGCATATGAAAAGATGTTTGATAATCAGAATGATACTTGTTCTGCAATGCAGAGAATTCATATATTGGAAGCGTTAGAGGCCTTTAGTGATATGGGAATGGCTGGTGGGTTTCTTCAAACACAGCGTGATTTCAATGAGTAAGTTGTTTTTCTTTCTTTACTTTTCATCTTTACTGTAATATTATTGTTTGTATGGGAATAAGCTGCCACTTATGTTTGCCAAGTGGACCCTTGTGCACTGCCCGTTGAGAGTTTTAGCACTTGGTCCGTTACTATTTGAATAAGCCAATGCTAAGAGGTGTACAAGAAGATGCATTGAGTTTTTTATTTTTCATCTCTTTCTTTAAGCCAACTGGTGGCCATGAACTTCAAGTACTTTCATATATATATATATATATATATATATATATATATATATATATATATATATATATATAATGATATTTAAACACTAATTCAAACCTCTATGTTTCTTATCTGGTGCAGAAATGATTATGAAATGTTATTGGCTCTTGATGAGAACAATCACCAGCATGGTGGTGCATCTCTTGCTCAGATTAATGGGTTGCCACAGTCAACAGTTCAGGTAATATACAAAGCTACCTACGAATCAATGCGTTATTTTTTTCTGCATATTTAAGGTGTGCTGCTGTCTAAATTATATACACTCGCTTACTACCGAGTAACTGTCTTGCGCTGTTTCATGCAGAGTGATAATCTTGAAGAATGTTCAATTTGTCTCGAAACTCCAAGCATTGGGGACACCATACGCCATCTTCCTTGCCTACATAGATTTCACAAAGATGTAGGACTTTAGGCTTTGCTGCTTGCAACTCATCTCCCTTTATAAAGCCACCAAACATCTAATAATTCTTATTTTTTACCCCTTCTCTTCCAGTGCATTGATCCATGGCTCAGCAGAAGACCATCGTGTCCAGTTTGCAAATTATCCATCACTTGATTTGCCCTTACGATCTCGGAATCCAGTGCGAAGCTATAATTGGAGGACCTTGAAGATGTCGAGAGTATCCATAATGGAGAGGGAAGTTTCATCAAGAGGAGGAGGAGGAGGAGGACGACGACGACGACGCAAAAAAGTGTTGGTTGGATAAGCATTTTTCTGGCGTTGCATTGATTTACAAGTTGGTGTATGATACCCTATATTTTCTAGTAGTTACTTTTAGTGTCATTTCTTGATTTTGGTATGATCTAGTATTGTTGGTCATATTCTCTGCTAATTGTTTTTGGTCATCTGCATCTAAAAGAATTGATTGAGGTTTTTATAATTGAATTTCCCTATGATTTTGCTATGTGTGCAATAGAATTCAAGTTTATGCTAAATCTCAACCTCTGATGGTGCTTGACCAAGTGTTTCTTCATACCCAAATAAAATTAGATCTCCTCACCAATTCTACTCGACCCCAACACCACCCCCCTGGCGGCCGGGCGCAGGGATCACCACTGTGAGTTCTTCCTAAATCAAAATTTTCTTAGTACCCCACATGTACTAGTGGTGCAGAGAACAGATAGATAGAAGGTTGCTGATTCTATATTTTCAGGCTAAAACATATACTAAATAACCAGTTAGAATTGGTTCAAGTTTTCGGATTAGCTGAATTGTTATGAGGTGGAGCAGCATAACAATAGAGTTGAGCGAATCTAGAACATCAGAGAAGGAAGAAAACTGAACCTAAAACATGACAGACGAACCAACATTGGTACGGGTATGCTCAGAGCCGGGATCCAAATGCCTGCAAACCGGAGAATTACGTTGGAATATTTGCGCCATTCTAACATCATAGACATATATATTATATGTATATTATATCTCATCCGTACCCCATTGATCTCAAAAACATCAATATTATCAAGTTCAAGACCAGCAGCCAGATAGCTGGAATTGCGACACCCATTACACAGCACCAAAAGTCCTACAAGAGCATGACAAGTAGACCAACGGCTAGGCTCCAATTGCGTGTGTTCGCACAAGGAAGCCTTATTATACTTGTCTCATAAATTGCCCAAAAAAATTAAAACATAAACAACAACAATATAAATTTAGAAAGAGTATTTTAAAGTTTTTTTTCATAGGGTAATTTAACAAGATACTCGATAATGTCAGATCAATAATTATGTCTCCAGAGCAATAAGTGTCGCTAAAAGTACAAAGAGCTCGTTAAATACATATTTGTTCTGACAACATAAATATTGCTCTGACGTTATCAACAAGTGAGACTTTGAATTACACAAGACATTTTGAAGAGAGTCAAACTTTTTAAAAGAATGTTGTTATATATATAACGACAAATTTATGTTGATATTAAATATTGTCGAGATAAGAGAGAGTAAAGAAAAAATTCATACATTATTACTTTACGTCGTTACTTAAAGATTCATTTGCAATTCAATCGATCGTTGTTGAGGTTGTTTAAGTTATTAAATTAGTTGATGTAACATCCCTAAACAAGCTAGTTTTGTAAATTTTATTAATAATAATTTTAAAAATTTGCCATTTTTATTATAGATAGGTTTAATAATAAAAATAACATGTTTTTAAGTCTTCCCAATGTCAACGACAATCATATTTCCCCCCATATATATTGTACTCCAATTGTTTGCTTCATTATGCTTTATGCACAAAGGAACCTAGTCTAGTCTAGGTACAATGTTGAAAGAGAGAGTCTTAACTAAGTAGACCACTTTTTATCCACCAAATTTATTTTAGTGTCGAAAATAATGAAAAAATAACACTATGAATAATTATGAAAATTAATATTTTTATATTATATTTTTAATATTTTTACACGTAAAATTTACATATTAGATAATATATTAAATTTTTATTAAATATTAAAAAATAATGTGGAATTTTCATTATTATTACACGAGGTGCAAATCAATTGCCTCATCTTCAACACCCAACAGAAATAAAATAAAGTTTGTTGACGTATTTGAATATGAGATGTCGGCGGTGAGGACCAGGTGGTTTGTCACTTTGTCCCCTCTCAAAAAGCATCACTTTAGTCCACCTAAGCCCAATGACCTCATCTAGTAGTACATCTCAACTTATATAGGGTAGGGGTTTAGGGCCTTTTTTTCAAAAAATAAAATTGATATACGTTGACATATGTGATGAAGTTGAACGTAAAAATTTATGTAATTGGAATTGTCATACTTATTATATATGTATATACGTCATTATTATTCAATTAAAAACTTTTAAAAAAAGTTTATATAATAAGATAAGATAAATTGGGATTGGGCCATTTTCGATTCCTTATACTTATCATATATGTACAAATTAATATTTGATTTCATATCGGGAGAATTGAAACTAAGATCTATTGTCAGGTCTTGTTTGGCAAGAGGCTTAGAATACTGATGTGTTAAAATTATGTACTGCAAGTGCATAGTATCGAATTGAAGAACCGATAACGGCAACAAGTACATAAGTACATGTCGAACTCACATAGACTAGATTAATTTTAATGTATTCTTAATATCTATTTTAGGCGAATTAGAAATAAATATTAAAAATTAATTAACTAGAATTAAACTAACTAATAATAAATTAAAAAAATCTAGGAATCCGAATCCATTAAATAATAAACATAACATATAATTTGATATCTTCTATTTTTATAACTCAAATATGATTTTGATCTCCCTTCCCTTTAATTTAGTAATTTACAATTAACGTGGGCAATCATAGACTATGAAAATTTAAGGATTAACTATAGCCCATCAAAACTTCTTTGAGCAAATATAAATTATGAAAAACTCATATTTTAACAACAATATATCAAAATCTTTTAATTAAATTAAAATCACATAATAACTATAAAATGAAGTTATTTCAATAACGAAACATGAATGCGAAATCAATTAAATATAAAAGCATAAATAATAGAAGAGATGAAAAATATTACTATCAATATTTATTTAATTTCATCTTCATCCTATATTAAAAAAATTAGTTCGACATGAAAAATAATTAAACTAACTAAAATAAAGAAAAGAAGAAGATTAAAAATAAATAAGAAAATTCTCTTTAATTAACGATCATCCAACAACGAAAGTACAATAAAAAAAAAGTAATTTAATCTACTTCTACTCCTAATCTAAACTAATACAATACCTAATACTCATTCTCTCTAAAACAAGAGATCTATTTATAGGAAAAATAAATTTGTGCCCTAATTTAGATTCATTAAACTTGGAACTTTTGTTCATTTTTCTCTCTTCTTGACTTCAATCTCTATATGGTAATTCTCCAAGAGTCATTTTCTATCTTTAAAAGTTGGATATAAATTTATTATTTGCTCCCAAGAAAAATAAATGTTATTTCCTACAAAAAAAATAAAGTATATTAATTAAATAAAATAAACATATAAAATAATAAATATTAAAATATTAAAATATATTAATTATGTGTCTATTAAATACCACTCAAATCAGAGACCCTCGATAATATTTTCGACAGAAAAAAATAATAAATAAAACATAATAATAAAAGCCATAACGGTATTATTGTGGGTTCACTTGACCAGAGGGAGGTGGTCAGTTCTGCTGTCTCCCAAGGTAAGCCCTACAACATTTTATAATCAAGGGTTATTTTTTTTAACAAAAAAGAGAGTAATAATATTTCAACATGTATTTTTAATATTTTTATAATATATTTTTTTTCGTATGGTCACATCCATCTTTATGTAAGAAGGAAGTTTATGAAAATATTAAAATATTTATAAATATATCAATATTTTTATTAAAAAATAGTAGTAAATTTTTAGAATTATTAATTAAAAATATTTATATAGAATTTTCAAATTATGAAATTCGACACTAATAGTAAATTATTCATAAATTATTATGATCATAATCACTTGACGTATATTTTAATTTTTTTAAAATTTATTAATTTTAAAAATGATCAATTTGACCATAAAAGTCAAATTAAGACATTTATTATGGAATGAGGAGTAATATATTATTAATATGTATTATATTTATTTTATATTATAATATAATATATTTATTTACAATATAATATATTTATTTGTTTAATGTTTTATTTAATGAAAAAATGATAATTCTTATGATATGATATTGAATTAATGCATCTTTTTATTAATGTTTTTTAGTAATTTTTATATTTTATTTTAACTAATAAATTATTATCAGTCAAATACTTTCATAATTTATTTCAACTTAATTTATAATTTATAAATTAGTTTGATACCGAATATTTTTACTTATAAATTATAATTTATAATTTAACTTAAATTTTGATTTTAAATTATTTCAAAATAAGTCGTGCCTTAATACGTAGTAGTAACGTTTATTAAGTTCTGACTTTTATTGATTTTAAAAACTTGCTCATATAAAATAAACTTGGGACGTTCTGGCGTTGTGTGGAGCGGAGATGATACTCCCTCCGTTTAAAAAAAAAAATTTTATTCCAAAATATTTATCGTTTATAATTTTTGAAAAAAATAAATTATTTATCTTCTTTCATTGTTTTAAAAAAATTTCTTTCTTGTATTAATTGTTTTCAATTTTCTATAAAGGGATAGTGATAAAATTTTAAACAAATTTTAATTGTACCCAAATCTTAAACAGTACTCCCTCCATCCTTAAATAATTGATGTTTTAGGGAGTTCAAAATTTTTCAATATATTTGACGTTACCAAGTTTCTAGGAAGCATTAATTATAATTTTTCCTCTATTGCACTCAACTATATGGAGTATTTTATTTATCTAATCAACTTTATGGAGTATATTTTTTCTTAATTAATACAAGAGTAATTGTGATAATACATATCAATTTTAATGACAAAATTGGAATAGTTTTTTAGGAACGGAGATATTACTGCGTATTTTTACCAAAATATTGAATTCTATGCCTAAAAGTTTGAATTTACTTCACGTGGGTTGAAAACCCCAACACATACACGTCTTAGCCATACGTGTCATCTTAAAATTACACACACAAATGAATCAGATGGCTGGGGCTGCATGATGACAAATTTGATGATGGGTTAGGTGACAAAATGTAGGGCCCATTTATGCATCGTGTGGTGTGTATTCATTTGGTAAAAGGGCCCGGGTTAATGTTCTTGGTTTTCCAACTATAGTGAATACAGCAGAGCAGACCAGAGGTACATATGTTTACATTTCGAATGCGGTTAGTATGAAGTTTATTTTTAGATAAGTTGAATAATTGGTCAATAAAATATTGACACACATAAAATCTCGTATGCGTGTCAGTAATCTATTTGTCAATTGACCAACTTACTCAAAAATAAACTTCATGCTAACTACTTCCCTACATTTCTATTCATGGCCGTAAAATGAGTCGAATTGAATCACACAATAAATAACTTGTTCGGATTCATATTTGAATTCGACTCGAGTTTAATTTATTTATTTATATTTAAATTCGATTCAACTCTAGTATTTATTATTTGAATTCGATTCGATTCGACTCGAATCAAATTATATTTAAATTATTCGCAAGTTTTGAATTAAAGGTCAGATTCAAATATTCACACAGTGAGTGACTAGTTTTATAATACATATAATTATAAATTGAACTTGAAAAAAATAAATTTACAATTATACTTTATAAATATAAAATTCAAATAAAAATAAAAGGAAATAAAAATAATAATAACTAATTATCTTAATTTTATTTAATTTTGTACATATATTATAAGAGATTAATATATCGAGCATCTACTCGATCGAATATATATCAACCGAGTATGTATCGAGTCATAATCAAAAATTCGATTAATTTGAATACTAAATAAGTCGAGTATAATTTTGTTATTCTACTCGTATTTGTATTCGAATTATTTTTTATACTGAAATTTGAATTATATTATTAACGAATTCGAATATCAAACCCGAACAATTTGGTTCAATTTACAACCTTATTTGTAGTACCATCTTCTTCGACGACTTTATTTGATTTGACCATGCACCTTGTGATTTTGTACTTCTGTATGGACAAATGATAAAAAGAAAAGAAAAAATAAATAAATTTAAAGAATATTTTAAAATTTATTACATCTTTTGTTCTCAAAAAAAAAAAATTGAGACAAAAATTGAGACTATTAACATTATTTTTTTAATTAATATACAATATACTTAATTACCCTCAAAGATTAATTAGGACAAACTATAGTATAGTAACACATCATTTTATTTAGAGTAAAAATTAAATGAGATGATATTGAATATTTTAATGATAATTATGACATATATAGGCAATTACATAAGATCTACTCAATCAATGTTACACATCATTTAAAATACTTTTTGAGATAAAAAAATTTGAGACCTATAACATCATCTTTTTATTTAATAGGAAATCAATTACAATAACTATATCAATTAAAAAAAAAATTTAACTTAATTTTTTCGGTGTGTATGGGGCCGTTACCTTGTGAGAAAATAAATCAGAAGAACAATTACTTTAAAAGATGATTTAAAAGGTAAACTAAATAGCACATTAATTATATTAATTATAGAAAAACAATTGACATTGTCACAATAAAAATATTTTAGAATAATAAATTTGGCTTAAAGTGTAGTGTTATTTGTATAATCTGAAAATTGTGATTAAATATATATTTATATTAACATACTATTTTCACTCTAACAATATCAACAACTATATAAAAACGCATGCATGGTTATATATATGCGAGATATAAATGTTAATTGAATGCCTTTTAATTTGTTAGAGTATGTGTAATTAGTAAGAGAATATTTAAACATATTAAAATTGGGTACAAAATCTTTTATTTATTGTTTATTTTGATATGAGAATAAATTTTGTATATAAATTAGTGACAATATATCATTCAATCACAATTAATTTGTCAACTTTGTGAATGTGATTGCGAAAAATCAGAAATATTTGATCCTGTCAATAATATAATTAATGAGTTCTGTTAAATTTACAAAAAGTATAATTAATGAATAATTCACCATATATATATATATATATATATATATATATATATATATATATATATATATATATATATATATATATGAGGGCGGATCAAAATACTCTCCTTAAGTAAGATCTGCTTAAATAGCACTTTTTTATCAAAACGACGTAGTTTTGGAGGGCCGCGGTGGTATTTTTGTAAATACAATGCCACCGCGTATTTATTTACAAAAAATGCCAATGCTGCGTCCCTCCAAAACTACGCTGTTTTGATAAAAAGAGTGCTATTTAATATGAATATTATTTTGAGAAATATTTCGATCTCTCTCCGATATATATATATATATATATATATTATTTTATACTAATTATTTATAATTAAATTAATTTTCTAAGACTTGTAGAATTTTGTCATTTTGATTAAATGCAGAGCAGTTTGTTGTTCTCTCCCCTTATTTTGCTCCACTTTTAATGCGATTCTTCAATTTATTTTCTCTTTCTTAAATTTCTCCCTAATCTTTTGCCTTATTGATTACAACTCGATGATCTCTCCTTCTGTCTCAAACTCATTTCTGATTTCACACGTACGTACGTGTCACCTCTACCTGTTGCTTGCTGGACATACCCCCATGCACCTAGCTAATTGCACATTTTCACGTACCATTATTTATATTTCATTGACCCCATATTCGATCTTACTTCTCTCTCTCTCCTCTTTTTCTCTCTCTAAAACCATGCAAGCCTCGCACCATTTTTGTACAACTCCAAGAACCTCCAAAATCCAAACAAACCCTCATTTGCAAATACCCGATAGGAAAATTCAAACAACCCCATCAAATATTTTTACATGCAAAATGCTCATAAATCCAGCAAAAAAAACAAGTCCTCGGAAGTTCAAGACTCCTGCGCCGGAGAAGAACCCATTTCCTAAAGTTACTCGGTCACAGCAAAATCTTACTCCTCAGCTAAATCCACTTCAGAAACTAGCGGCATCTGCTCTGGAGTTTTTGGAGAATTCGCTTATTAGTGAATTAGAAAAGAAACACAAGCTGAACCGGACGGTTGACCCGGGGGTTCAACTAGAAGGGAACTTTGCACCGGTTCAAGAGTGCCCGGTTCGGCACGGCCTCGAGGTGGTGGGCCAGATTCCGGCCGATCTAAGTGGGGTCTACCTTCGAAATGGTGCCAATCCTTTGTTTGAGCCACTTAGTGGGCGCTACCACTTATTTGACGGTGACGGAATGGTTCACGCCGTTACGTTGGGATCCGGTAATAAAGCCAGTTATAGTTGCCGTCTGACTCGTACTAGCCGGCTTGTCCAAGAAGAAGCTCTTGGCAGGCCATTATTTCCAAAGCCGATAGGTGAGCTGCATGGCCGCCTTGGTTTGGCTCGGCTGGCGCTGTTTTATGTTCGTGCCGCAATCGGCCTGGTGAACGCAGGGCAAGGCAGCGGCGTGGCTAACGCTGGCTTGGTGTACTTTAACGGCCGTTTACTTGCCATGTCAGAGGATGATCTTCCGTACATCGTCCGCATTAGGGATGATGGTGACCTCGAGACGATCGGACGGTTTGATTTTGACAGGCAGATTGATTGTCCCATGATTGCACACCCTAAAGTGGACCCCGTCACGGGTGAGCTTTATTCTCTGAGCTATAATGTACTGAAAAAACCGTACCTTAAATTCCTCAAGTTTGACACGTACGGTCAGAAGGCACGTGACGTATCTATTTCCCTCCAACAGCCAACTATGGTTCATGACTTTGCCATCACGGAAAGTCACGTGATCATTCCGGATCAGCAGGTTGTATTCAAGTTATCCGAAATGGTAAAAGGCGGGTCACCCGTCATCCATGATCCGAATAAGGTGTCACGGTTCGGAGTGCTTCCCACCAACGATGTAAACGAGTCTGATATCCAATGGATTGATGTACCGGGTTGCTTTTGCTTCCATTTATGGAATGCATGGGAGGAAATTAATGAAGATGGTGTTAAAATCATTGTTGTTATCGGGTCATGCATGACCCCACCGGACTCCATCTTCACGAAGCATGATAACCCGTTGAGTAGTGTACTGTCAGAGATCCGTTTAAACACAAAAACAGGTGTGTCAACCCGACGGGTTATTGTCCCCGGCTTGAATTTGGAAGGTGGGCAGGTGAACAAGGGGCGACTTGGCCGGAAAACCCGATATGCATATATGGCAATAGCGGAACCCTGGCCAAAATGCGGTGGTATTGCAAAGGTTGATCTGTCGACCGGAAAAGTGATAAAGTTTTTGTACGGCGATGAAAGGTATGGAGGGGAGCCGTGTTTTGTGGCGGGAAAGGAATTAGGAAATGAAGAAGAAGATGAAGGGTTTGTTATGAGTTTTGTAAGAGATGAAAGGGAGGAGAAGTCTGAGTTAATAATAATAAGAGCTTCAAATATGAAGCAAGTGGCATTGGTGAAGTTACCTTGTAGGGTGCCCTATGGTTTCCATGGTACATTTGTAAGTTCAGAGGAGTTGAGCAGTAGTTGTTAATTAAGAAATTTTATTTAAAATTTTAATTGTACATATATATATATATACAACTAATAGAAGGTATGATGATTTTTTTTAAGTTATAAATGACGATTCACCACACTATATCTCTGACGCAGAATATCTGGCATACAGTATATACATACATTTTTTCATATATATATATATGTTTTATTATTATTATTATTATTATTATTATTATTATTTAGTTGATATGTTTAATTATATTATAATTAAGATGACATTTTAAAGTCCATTTTAAATTACTATCAAATAACATTGTTATAATTCAGTATATTTTAATTAGCTAGTTAATGCAAGTATAAACATTTTAAATAATTTAACACCACTAATAATTTACAAAATTTATTTTTAATTATCAAATGGACTTTAAATTAAAAATTTATATTAACCTTATATATTTTGAAACAAATGAAAATTTGGATGTTTTCTTTAATAAAATTGGAGTGGGGTGAGGAAGTATTGCTTACATACACTTTAGTGTGCAGTAAACAAGTTTGATAACTCGTGCAAGACATGTGTTAGTTTGTGAAATTGTACTTTATTTAATTAGACTGCTGCATTTCTGATAAACTGTTATCTCGATCCGAAACTTTCTCTGTCACTTTGAGTACTGCTATCATCACTAATTAAAAATATAAAATACATATATAGTCGTTATAATTTGTAATCAATAAATTAACGGAATTGATATTTGTTTTTGATATTCTCACACATGAGTATAATGTAAATTTTGTATTTATATAAAAAAAATATATAAAAATATCAAAAATATATATGAAAATATTATTCCCTAAATTAAAGGAGGTATACTTTGTAAATATTAAAATGCCACATATATAGCTTTTGTCCATTATATAATGTGTTGTTGTGTAGATGTTTGCAAATGAGTAGGATTGTATGTAGATTTGCTTTGGTTATATATATATATATATATATATATATATATATATATATATATATATATATATATATATATATTATTAATAATCTGCAATGTACACAGATACTCACATATATACGACAAGTTCAATAAACACACATGATACAATGCTCTATGTAGCGCCCTATTTATAACACAAGAGCAACATACGTACATACATGCGCATATATTGAAGGTGCAACACATGCATATAGTAGGATGTGAATAATTCGGTTATCATGAAATTAATTTTATGATAAATTTAATTAATTGATTAATACAGTACTAATACGTAGAGAGAAATCACCTTCTGACTCAATAGTAGGATGATTCAACGATCAACGCATAATTACTTTCAAATTACTTAACTGACTCAAATTATTATGAATACATTAAATGGATAATTAAGAATATTACTCCCTCTGTACCTTAATATATTTTGTTTTAGAGTTATGCACATGTATTAAATGAAATAATTATATAACATTAAATATAATATTAATTATTTATAATACCCTTAAATTCTCATAATTACCATAGTTCTTTTATACCCTCTCTGATTTATAACATTTTCCCATAATTTTCTTCTAAAAAAACTCAATATTATTTCTTTTTTTATTATTATTTCTCTTTCCTCTCTCCCTACACCCCCATCCCCATCCCCATCCCCATAAGACAACTCATCGGATTCTTTAAAAATCATCTCCACTCTCTCCCTCACAATTAACATTATACTTAAAATTTAAAAACTTGAGTTCCATCTTTTTCATTTTAAACAAGTTAAAAACTGGTGTCATGCACCCTAAAAAATTTGTTCTTAATTTTTATTTTTATAACTTTCCTACCATTTTTGTTTATGAAAAGCTATGTAGGCCACATGAATTTTTAATTAAAAGGAAAAAAATACAACTAACTCTAACATGGTAACCAGTAGAATTATAGATTTGAATATTCTTTCAAGTGATAAAAAATGTCCAATGAAAGATTTGAATGAATTAAGAATTTCTGAGAAATAATTTTGATTTGAATGTTGATATTAATTTTTATGGAGAACTTTTATCTCAAGCTAGTGGAGAATTTTTAGATTATATTGATACAAATATTGATGGAGGAGCACATGCTAATATATATAGAAATTCAACAACGTTAAACACGATAAACAAGAGAAAGAGGAGGGAGAAAGAAAAAAGGTGAAAACAAAAAATGGATTTTATTGTGATAAGGAGAGAGAAAGAGTTGAAGTATTCAAGAATTGTGAATAAAGATTTCAAAAAATTAGATAAAGTAACAAGGGGTAATGTTAAAAAAAATATAATTAATTCTCTTAAATTATATCAATAACAAGTAATTAGAAAAAAAATTAAAAAAACGACATATTAAAACACGGAGCGTCGCCTTTACATAATCTAGTGAAAGTTGATTGTGTTGTGGATTTTTGCATATATATATAGAGAGAGCAAGGATCAAGAGCATTCTTTTTAAATAGCATTCTTTTTTAAATAGCATTCCTTTATGAAAGATAAAGCTTAGGTTAAACTTTTTCTTTGACTATCATTAATAAAAAGTTAATAAATAAAGTATAGCTAATAATACTAGTCCGTGTACGAAGAATAATAGTTCCGTCTTATCCTAATATGCAAAATATTACAATTAAATTGAATTATATTAAGAAAGTTTCATTTAAAGTATTACAATTAAATTAATTTACATATTTTAGAATATGTTAGAATTTTGAATCAATTTCTAAAAAAATCCAAATAAAATTTTCTTTTGAGAACGAAGATAGTATACATTGATCCTTAGGTTTAATATTTTTGTATGCGTTGAATTTGTGACATTTTTTTTTTCTTCCTCTTTTTCCATTACAAATTTAATTATAAAATTATTTAATTTAATTTATATTAAGATTTTAAAGTTCGCTTTCCTTATTATTAGACCCCTATCAACGATGCAACATTAACGATAAGATTAGCCTAACATCTATATATCATTAACTTTTAATAATAATAATAAGTCCTAATAATATTTGAAAATTTAAAAGATGTTTGCAAAAGTACTAGCAGGGAGTACACGTGTATGGCTGGATCAAAACTGGCTGGCAAGGGTGGACTTGAAATGATTATGATTTATGAAAGACCATGTATGGTATTAATGGAGAACTCCTGATATCACAATGAAAATTGCTATATTACTTTGTCACCATGCATGGCTATTATTACATACATTTTTTTTAAAAAATAAAATAAATCAGTTCACTTTTATCATTCTTAATTAATTTATAAAAAATTTAATTTATACTTAACTTGTACTAATTAAATTTGAAAATAATTTTATATTAATTTTAAATTTTAAATAATTTAATAAAATTAAATAAGATTATCTGTTTTCTATTCTTTTCGAGGTTTTCCATTATGGATAGTTGACTCCTAGTTTTCTAGTTTAAGTAGACTTTAAGCTAAAGAGACAAAAACATTGTGGATAATGATGTTGTAATAAATATGCCGACTCTTCGACCGACCAACCAACCAACTAGGTACAATATTTTCTTTCTTTGCCGAAGTCCCCGAGTGGGGATAAGAAATATCTCTATTTTAAATAAACGGATATTCTCTGTTTTATATTTTAAATTTAAAATATGTTGACATACGATATTAGTTGATAGTAGAGACTTAATTTTAAATTTGAACAATGAAATAGAATTTTTATTTTTTTAAAATGGAGAAGATTCTAATCCCGGAGTATCATGTGGTTGGGGATCGAGTCTTGTCATGTCAAGAAAAGATGTGTGACTGTGTTTAAATTAATAAAAAAAACAAGACTTCTCATTTTTAGAACATGATTCAATTCATTAGATATGGATCATTTTCATTCTTATTAAATTTGTAAATTTTATTACTTGTGGGAATTAGATATGGAATAAAATCACTCCACTCATCATTCTATTCCATTCTCTATTACATTCATTTACTAATTTCATTTCTCCAATCCAAACTTAGCATACAATAATCAATACAAAGTGTAATAAGAACTAATTGGGGTACTTTAGTCCGTGCATAATGACCTAGGGTACCTTTGTTTTTTTTAAACTACAATTATGACAATAATAAATAAAAAAATAATAGAGCAAGTTTGAACAAAAAATTGTAAAAGAAAGTATATTTTTTATTGAAAAAACACTATAATTTTATTGTTACAAATTATGGGAGGTAGTGGACGGCTTTGATACCAATTATTACAAACTATAGGAGAACCACTTGTGACGCCCCCAAAATTAGGTATACATCATCCATCTTGGGTCGCCAGATACATGGTACAAAATTCAAATATAACTTATTAATACAACTGCTGCATGGTATACAATACGACAAAACATAAACCGTGAGTTTGAATACAATTCTGCTCTACTAGAGATTATACAAACTCAAAAGGAGTCCTCATTATTAATTATTATCACACTATTTCACAAAATAAAGGAGGACTACTAATCTTATCCTCCGGACCATCACTCCGCTCCCCGACTCGCCCTAGCTTATATTCTCATTTCTCAAGAGAACGGTGAAAGAAAGGGTGAGCTCAACTAGCCTAAGAAGAAATATTATGACTAAGATAATGCTGAATAAATTATCATTAGCCTCCAACAATGTTAAACTGATAAAATACAATAGACATCAAGTTTAACTGCAGCAATGAACAAGCAATCCATTAAAAGAGTCAAGTAGATAATAGAATCTACTATCTTTTATGATTTAAAAAGTTTTTCATTACTTTTATCATTTGAGACTCAACT
Organism: Panax ginseng; assembly: GCA_020205605.1. Taxonomy (NCBI): domain Eukaryota; kingdom Viridiplantae; phylum Streptophyta; class Magnoliopsida; order Apiales; family Araliaceae; genus Panax; species Panax ginseng. The sequence continues at coordinate 17,308,420 of CM035127.1, read as the reverse complement.
CAATAAATAATCCACATCATTAAATCATCCCCGCACTATGTGCCAAGGATATTCTTTAATATCACGACCACGTAATTATCCATGCACTACGGGCCAAAGATAATCGTGTTTTCATCAACTGGCCCCGATCATGCCATAAAACAATTCATCTTTCTTTGCCGTCAAGAGAATCCATAGCCATAATCATACCAAAATCGCCCATCAATGCACTACGGGCCAATGAGGACTTTTAATTTTCACATCATTTGTAACATTACGGCCATGATTATACCGAATAATCCTCGGTCATAATCATACCAAGTCCATCTATGCACTATTAAAGCCACAGATGACTTTCAACATAACATAAAACATGAGGATGATGACAATGATATAAGAATTCAATTAAACAAGTTCAAGAATTAATTTGTCCAGAACCAATAACGCCCAAATTGTCAACACGATATCGCTTTGTAGAGTAAAATTCAAGAATGCTCAAGAATATTTCCACAAAAGATATTGGATGAAAGCTACAAATATCATGGATATTCCACTAATTTTATGGAGTATAGAAGTCAAAATTTTAATCAACTAAGTATAATACCGAATGGAATAACAAAAGATATCACCATGCATGCAGATTTACGATAGAAGGTTATTTCAATGTAATAATAATAACGGAACTGTAAGGTGAAATTCACAATCGGATGTGATGTTCCAATGTAATAATAAATGCAGAATAATAAATGATGGAACCAGTCCAACAGATAAGAAGATGTATATATGATATTCGATGTAATAATAAAGGCGGAATAATAAAATGAAACCAGTCCCATGATAAAGATGCATGTGATATTCAACGTAATAATAAAGATGTAATAATAGAAGAATGTCACCAAGTATAGGTATTTCACAGATACAAAAAGTTATTCCAACGTAACAATAAAGAAATAGAATAATGTAAGTTCTCTTCTTGAATAAAAAGAATAATATCCCTTACCGTAAAATAATACTTGATATAAAGAGAAGTGAAGTAGCGTAAAATTTTTCTTCTATCTCTCTATAGTCTTTCTCTATAGTTTTCTCTCTAGAGTTCAAAGTGAATTTAAGAAAATAATGAAGGAATGAGCTTCTATTTATAGAAAATATAATGCATACTAACTAATCTATGAATGGTCCAGATTGATTTACTTTAATCTGACTATCCATATTTAACTAAAAAATCTTTTAAATAAAATATAATATATTCTATTTATAAAAAAAAATTACTATGTAAACACTACGCTAGCACTATGCAAACACTATGCATAATAAAATATAATATATTCTATTTATAAAATAACTTTAATAAAGTATTTCATTTTATATAAAAAGATTTTACTATGCAAAACACTATGCATAATATAATATAATATAATCTATTTATAGAATAACTTTAATAAAGTATTACATTTTATATAAAAGATGTTTTTATTTTATTACGTTAATAATCTGTAATAAAACAAAACTTCTAAATTAACAATAATTGAATCAAATAATGTGAGATACTACGCAAAGAACTATTGTAGTAATAATTGAACAAAACCGAGTGACTTCTCACATAAATATCAATAATCAATACCGTAGTGCTACTTATGCAACAACGCGTATTCATTGACTTTTACTACCGAAAGTAGTTCAACAAAGATCAACCAGTAAAACTTCCGCCGTTATTTTCAATAAAATATTTTTGTCGCTTTTTTCAAATTCCACAATAATTCCGCTATGGGGTCCACCAATGATTATGCTGTTGTCATGAATATTCCCGTTAAAACGAATATTCCCACCAATCGAATATTATATAACAACTTGCATACTTTGCAAAATTTATAAATATTACTATAACATTATCTCAAATTCACACCATAAAATAAAAAAAAATTATTTTGAGAAAATTAATTCTTTATTCATAAAATCCGGGGTTTCACAATCTCCTCCTTATGGAATTTCGTTCTCGAAATTTTACGACGCACTGGTACGCTTCAAAAAGTGAGGATACTCGACTTCATTTCAAATTCTAAATCTTGAGGTATAACCTTTGAGTGTTGAATATGATCCTTCTTATCTAAGATTTTAACACGTATCTCCTCATATTTTAAGTCTTCTGCTATATCGTTTAGTTCTAATTTAATAATGTGGTTCGGGTCGTCCACATATTTACGTAACATCGATACGTTAAAAACGTTATAAACATGCGACATACTTGGCGGTAAAACGAGTCTATAAGCCATAGTTCCTACTCGATCGAGACTTTTTAAATGGGCCAATTAAATCGAGGGTTGAGATTTCCTCTCTTCGTCGATTCTTGCTTCTAGAATAACGCCTCTTGAACCTTCTTCTTCACATTTATCACCCCGTGTGTAGCTTGAGCGGCTTTTAACTTTATCGATTAAAGTCGATTCTACTCGTATATTCGTTATCTTCACGTGGGTCCCTAGAGTCTTTAAATCTATCTTCATCACTTGTAAGTTATACGAAATGAGTCTTTGTGTTAACAACATAGCACTCATAAACGCATCCGATCTTCTACTCAACACGTCAACTATCACATTCGCTTTCCCACGATGGTATTGAATGGTACGATCGTAATCTTCAACAGCTCGAGTCAACGTCTTTGGCGCATGTTACGTTCGTTTTAAGTAAAGAAATATTTGAGGGTTTTAGAAATGGATTTTGTACTGTGGTCAATACAAAATTCGATTTCACGCTCTAAGGGTAGGCTAAGAAGTCTTCAGGAATACGTCAAGAGATTTATTAATGATAGAAATATCATTCAAAATCTACATCTCATCCAAGACTTGGATAGTACGTCACATTGATACCAACTGTGACTTTTATCCCTTAACCTAGATAGCACCTCACAATGATACCTATCAACTTGTCATCGTCATTCACGACGTCGCCTACAGAAATTTTGGCTTCGGTACATTCCACACCAGGAAGTCATCAACAAAAGGATCGGGGCTCTTTACTTATGGCTTGATATGACAATAATTGAATTTAGTGGTTTGGTTGCTTGAATTCACATAATAGATTGGTTAGGAATATGAAAGCTAACAACCTTACGAAAAACATGATGAGTAGTTAACCAATCGTTTCAAAAAAAACCACATCAAAGGCAAGTATTTTCAAAGAGATAAGATCGACAGGTAACGTGAAAGTGTCGATTTAAATCAAACAAGATTTATAAACAGTGGAGGTAATGAAGGTTTCTCCCAATGAATTTTCAATAGATAAATCAAAGTTTAACTTCTCCGGAGTTAAGTACAAACATTGAACACAACTAGGTGAAATAAAAGAGTGAGTAGAATCCCAGATTCAACACTTATATAGACTTCAGAAGAGCTTATGATTAACTTACCCGTGATAATTTTATTCGTGTTCCTCGTTATGAGAGAAAAAAATGCTCTCTTAAACTACCGACTTTTGGCTTGTGCGGGACATCCTTTGGCATCACTATCCCAATTGGACTTGTCTTCACCATACGCACAAAATCGAGCTAGGTGACCTTCTTCCGCAATTAAAACACACTTTGGATTGTTGCGCATAGTTTGGATGGATGTGTCCTCTTGTCAAGATTTAAATGTCGACCGATGGGCGCTTCTTCTTCCTTTGAAACGGGTCTTTGCCGACGCCTTCACGCCATTGTTGAACCTTCTTCTTAAAATGTCCATTCTTATTATCTTCGCCATGATTACCACCTAAATGGTTACCATTCTTGGCATGATAATATCCCCACGATGGTTATCGTTGTTCATGACCGCTGCTGCACCCTATGATGATTATTATCGTGTTGTTGGTCGTTGCCTTTTGGTTGTCTTTCGACTCATTATCGCGCCCAATAATCGAGCCCTATTCACAACATCCGAATATAAACAAAGTTTATGAGAAATGAGGTATCGACGTATATCGGGTTTCAAACCTCGCAAAAAACATTCGCGTCATTCGCCTCCTCATTATCGATCAAATGGGATGCAAACCGGATAACTCGCAAACTTAGCCTCATCGCGCGACACGGCCATATTGTTTTGCTCCAAATTTTGATGAATTCTACCTCCTTCATGTGACGAATACTTTCGTGAAAGTACTTGTCGTTGAATAATTCTTCGAACTTCTCCCAAGACATCTTGAAGTTCGTCAGTCGGGTAACGCTTTTACTGATTCCCACCAATGATCTCCTTTCACGCGCAACATAAAGGTGGCGAATGGAACCTTTTGCTCCTTCGAGCATTCCAAGATATCAAATATCTTGGTAATGCTTTATCCATGTCTCCGCCTTTAAATGGTTCTCGCTTTCCTAAAACTCCGGTGGTCCCAGCCTCCGAATCGCTAAAGCGGTGACCAACCGTGGGTTACCATTGTTTCCACTTGCATTATGGATGAGAGTCGGCCGTTGTTGCATGAATTGCTCCTTAAACCGCTAATGCAGAACTGCTCGAGAGTTATCGGTGATTTCTACCGCATTTTGGACACGAGCCGCTTTTCCCTGTTGTTGCATGAATTGCATAAAGTCTCCGACCATCCCATCATTCACCATTTCATCGGTGTTATTGTTTTCACGAGGAGTATTGTCCTCCGTTGCACATTATCTTGATTATTGATCTGTGGAGACTCAACGGTCTCCTGTGCTCCATTGATAATCTCAACATTCTCGGATGCCATTTTCAAACACTGCCACAAAATAAGGGTTAATTAACATATCACATATTATCCCTATACTTTGACCGACCAATTAAATACCAAATAAACTTAGGTAGGTCATACTAACAAGGAATCCCTGCTCTCCCTCCTAGTTCTTATCTCAAATCTTAGCTGTGGATCATATCCCTAAGCTTTGATACCAACCGTGACGCCCCAAAATTAGGTATACATCACCCATCTTGGGTCGCCAGATACATGGTATGTAATTCAAATACAACTTACTAATACAACCGCCGTGTATACAATACGACAAAACATAAACCGTGAGTTTGAATACAATTATTGCTCTACTAGAGATTATACAAACTCAAAAGGAGTCCTCATTATAATTATTATCACACTATTTCACAAAATAGTGAGGAGGACTACTAATGCTATCCTCTCGGACCATCACTCCGCTTCTCCGACTGCCTCTAAATTTATATTCTCATTTTTTCAAGAGAACGGTGAAAGAAAGGTGAGCTCAACTAGCCCAAAGAAGAAATATTATGACTAAGATAATGCGTAATAAATTATCATTAGCCTCCAACAATGTTAAACCGATAAAATACAATAGACATCAAGTTTAATCGCAGCAGTAACAAGCAATCCATTAAAAGAGTCAAAGAGAGAATAATCTACTATCTTTTATGATTTAAAAAGTTTTTTTCATTACTTTTATCACGAGACTCAACTCAATAAATAATCCACATCATTAAATCATCCCCGCACTATGTGCCAAGGATATTCTTTAAGATCACAACCACTTAATTATCCATGCACTACGCGCCAAAGATAATCGTGTTTTCATCAACTATTCCCGATCATGCCATAAAATAATTCATCTTTTGCCTTAAAAAAAGAATCCATAGCCATAATCATACCAAAAATCGCCCATCAATGCACCACGCCAATGAGGACTTTTAATTTTCACATCATTTTGTAACATTACGGCCATGATTATACCGAATAATTCTTGGTCATAATCATACCAAGTCCATCTACGCACCACGTACTCACGTATGACTTTCAACATAACATAAACATGAGGATGATGACAATGATATAAGAATTCAATTAAACAAGTTCAAGAATTAATTTGTCCAGAACCAATAACGCCCAAATTGTCAACATGATATTGCTTTGTAGAGTAAAATTCAAGAATGCTCGTAAGAATATTTCCACGAAAAGATATTGGATGAAGCCTTAAATATCAAGGATATTCCACTAATTTCATGGAGTATAGAAGTCAAAATTTTAATCAACCGAGTATAATACCGAATGGAATAACAAAAGATATCACCATGCATGCAGACTACGCATGAAGGTTATTTCAACAGTAATAATAATAACGGAACCAGATCAGTGAAATTCACAATCGACTGTGATGTTCCAATGTAATAATAAATGCGAATAATAAATGATGGAACTAGGTCCCACGATATAGCACATACATGATATTTCAAATGTAATAATAAAGACGGAATAATAAAATGGAACCAGATCCCACAGATAAAGATGCATATGTGATATTCCGGCGTAATAATAAAGATGTAATAATAGAAGAATGTCACCAAGTATAGGTAGCCTCACAGATACAAAAGTTATTCCAATGTAACAATAAAGAAATAGAATAATGTAAGTTCTCTTCTTGAATACAAAGAATAATATCCCTCACCGTAAAATAATACTTGATATAAGAGTAGAAGTGAAGTAGCGAGAAAATTTTTTTCTTCTATCTCTATAGTCTCTCTCTCAGAGTTCAAATTGAATTGTAAGAAAATAATGAAGGAATGAGCTTCTATTTATAGGAAAATGGAATGCATAGTAACTAATCTATGAACCATCCAGATTGATTTACTTTTAACTGACTACTATATTTAAAGAAATTTTTTAAATAAAATATAATATATTCTATTTATATAAAAAAAATTACTATGCAAATACTATGCGCACTAGCACTATGCATAATAAAATATAATATATTCTATTTATAAAATAACTTTAATAAAGTATTCATTTTTTATATAAAAAATTTTACTATGCAAAATACTATGCATAATAGAATATAATATATTCTATTTATGTAATAACTTTAATAAAGTATTCATTTTTATATAAAAGATGTTTCTATTTTATTACGTTAATAATACTTAATAAAACAAAACTTCTAAATCAACAATAATTGAATCAAATAATGTGAGATACTACGCAAGAACTATCAGTAGCAATAATTGAACAAAACCGAGTGACTTCTCACATAAATATCAATAATCAATACCGTATGCTACCGAAAGTAGTTCAACAAGATCAATGGTAAAACTTCCACCATTATTTTCAATAAAATATTTTTGTCATTTTCTCAAATCCGACAATAATTCCGCTAGGGTCCACTAATGATTCTTGTTGTGCATTTAATATTTCCGTTAAAATGAATATTCTCCGACCAATCGAATTATATAACAACTTGCATACTTTGTAAAATTTATAAATATTACTATAACATTATCTCAAATTCACACCATAAAATAAAAAAAAAATATTTCGAGAAAATTAATTCTTTATTCATAAAATCTGGGGTTTCACACCACTCCTTAAAAATTAGCTATTAAGGTTAGAGAGCCCAAAATTTATAAATACCCCACATCAAAGTCCCATACCATCGATGTGGTACACAAGTCTCATACCTTGCAATTAGGATCCTAACATTTTTTACAGTGTTTTTTCTATAAAAATATATTTTCTTTTACAAATTTTTGTCCAAACTTGCTCTATTATTTTTTATTTATTATTCTCATAATTGTGGTTAAAAAAAATAAAAAAAAATTAAAGTGCACCGGTCATTACTGGTCGTTAAGGCCACCGAACCCCCCCAACCCCATAGTAACTGGCCCAATGACGAACACACATAGGACTTTGTGGGGTCAATTGATCCAAGTGAAAAAAAAATTACTTTATAATGTAAGGTAAATTTTAAAAATTTTAAGTATTATATATAAACAAAATTGATCAGGTCCGGACTCCCGTACGGGAGTAAAATCCGGACCTTTTTTTTTGTTTTTTTTAAAACAACTAAAAAAAAGTTTAATATTTTATGGAACTGAAATTTTTTCATAATACAGTATTTTTGGTGTGATTTGAATACACAACAAAATATGTATGTACAGACATGTTTTGTTATATGTATTCAAATCACACCCAAAATACTGTATTATGAAAAAATTCCAGTTCAATAATATTTTTTTTAGTTGTTTTAAAAAAAATATCCGGATTTTGGTCCGGTCCGAGAGTCCGGACCTGATCCGACCTCTATATATAAATTGACCCTACTAAAATTTTATAAATTTTCTATTATACGGGATCAAATTGAAATTTATAATTTTGTCAATTAAATTTTAACCACATATGACTCATATCCTCTCAATATATGTATTTCTCTCTATAATATTTTAAACTAAATAATAATCTAATTTATATTATTTTTAAAAATAAATAATGAATTACTTACTTATGAACAGTTGTGATTAAAAAAAATCTATTATGAGTCAATATAGTATATATATATACCATATATTATTACTCATTATATTTTCATTGTAATATATATATATATATATATATATATATATATATATATATATATATATATATATATATATATATATATACTCGAAAGTATAAAATAGTAAAAAAATTAATTCAGGAGCACTGCCCTTGAACCCACGCTAAATTATTTGTAACTCAATAATAATTTCGACCCCCACTGAAGAAAGTTTTTGGCTTTGCCAATAGTAAATTAGTAACTGCGATTAATGGAACTGCTACTTATTTTAGTGGATGAATTGAATGCGGTTATGGTTAAGTTATATAATTTTTTATTGTATTTATTAATTCAACAGCTTTTATAACTAATGCAATTAAGAGCTATTACGAGTTCACTATAACTAGATCAGAAAAACACCACCGACAACTAGGGTTGTAAACAAATCGGATTGCCCGCAAATGTAGCCTGGCTAAGCTATTTCACAAACTCTACTCATAATTAGTTGATATTTTTACTACACATTTCTGATCTGTTTTTCCATATTCATAACTTACACGAACGGGGATATATATATATATATATATATATATATATATATATATATATAGAAGTAGTCTAGAACATGAGTACGTACTATCTCTTCATAACTTGAATATGTCGCTTTGGCTGGATGGCCATTGCCATTACTTGCAGCCTGTTTGTTATCTGTGTGAATGATGGCCTGGATTCCGGATCAGGTGACCAGCACTCTTCCATCAACTTTCTCCAATCGCCATCACAGCGTGCAGGAATAGGAGGCCGAAGTGTGTTATTTACAATCCCCCCTTCATCCAAAATTAAGTTACGTACTGGCTAATGGAACTTGAAAAACTAAAGATTATAAATCCGCAAGCAGAAATCACTATATATCACCGTAAAAATTAAATGTTGTGCATGAAAATTATGCGACAAACTAACTGGATGCATATTCAGAAGACATGCATGCATGAATCTTTACATGTGCATAGTGATGAAAATATATATCCAATCTATCTATGTGAAACTGCCATGAAAAAATATATATCCAATCTATCTATTCATGAAAAAATATTACTACCTCCGATCCGATCCGTTACAAATTAGAAGATCAGTATTGACTTTTCAAAAGTCAATTTCAAACTCGAAATAGTTTCCATGAGAAATCATGCAACCAAGCCTTATTGTTATTCCTCATTCTCCAACAATTTAACGTATTAATATACCTAACTTCTGTTTTTTCTCCTTTGTCAGGGAAATGTGGGTAGGAAATCATCCTTTTAGGAAGAGTAGAAATATATGTGCGGTCAGATTAAATAGAAGAGCTTTACCTATGATGGCACCACAATGCATGTTCGCATATGGCTCCTCCCCAGTCAAAATCTCCCACATTGTGATACCAAACGAGAATACATCAACCTGTCATAAGATATGTAGGAAAGGAGAAACGGAGAAAAATGAAAGGAGGATGACACTTCTTCAAGCTTTAAAATAGGAGTAATCATTCCCAGGATAGAGTTTTATTAATTCTCACCTTCTCAGAAACCCGACTACTGCTACCATTAAGTAGCTCTGGTGCCATCCATGGAAGTGTTCCTCTCACTCCACCCGAAACAAGTGTGTTACGCTTAATTCTTGACAATCCAAAATCACCGACCTTAAAAACAAATAGCCAAAAAAAATTAAAAATTAAAAATGAACTAATTAAGTGAATTTGGGTGCATTTTTGAGCTAAATTCAGTAAGCTTCCAAATATTGAAATCTGAAACCGATGACAAGGAATAGAAAATCAGCAGAAAGTGTGTTTAGAAATGAAGTTATATATGAATTAAACCATTGAAACATATAATGCCGATAACTTATTTAAGCTAAGGATTGTTTTTTCAGATGAGTATACCTTGCATATAGGTCGTTTGGGATCTCCCAAATTGACAAGCAAGTTGTCACATTTCAAATCAAAATGAACTATATTTTTCAAATGCAAATACTCCATTCCAAAAGCAGCATCCCGTGCAATTATAAGCTTTTTACGACGATCAAGTGCTCTGCAATAAGAGATTTTAAGGTTACATGAATTCATCTATCCGTAATAAAGGATGGAAAATAAGAAACTAACCAACATACCGGTCCTTTCTTAAGAGGACATGCCGTAGCGACCCATTCACCATGAACTCCGTTACAGTAGCCAATGTTCCCTCAGGCCCATCAGGAACCACCCCATAAAATGCTACCACATTTGGATGGTGAAGTTTCGACAGGATCTGAGCCTCTCTCCATAAGTCTTTGGTCTGTCAAAAATAGTGAAGTTATAGACTTGAGTCTGGAAAGACACTGTAACCTTTCCCATTTCACTTCCAAATTTCTTAATAACTATTAAGCATAAGAGAGATCTTTGAACTTGTGATGGTTATATTATACTTTCTTTCAAAAAAAAGTTTAGGTGAATTCAAAATGTACCATTAAATATAACAGTTAAAATTAGAACAAGTTGCATATATTGAGAGAATTCAAATTGTTGTTCTTTAGTAGGGAAACCGACCAATCGCTCTTGCTCTGATGATCTCCCAGCAAAACAGCTCTTTTTTATTCTCTTGATAGCAACATCCGTACCCCTCCATTTTCCATGATAAACTGTTCCAAAAGTGCCCGATCCTAACTCTTGCAACTCTTCCAGATCAGAATTTCTTATGATCTGCACATACACGTCTGAAGATTTTAGTAAGAAAGCACATTAAAAATATGTCTGAATCAAGGTTTTTCAATCCTGAAATCTCTAAGAAACCATAACATAGGATATGAAATACCCAAACAAAAGAATATGAAGGAAGTAAATTATAAAAATTTAGGTGATGCAAGACACTAATTCTACATGCCATATCCAATAAAATAAATCAATTTCAACCACCAGTAGTATATACCTATGGTTTTAGATTGGACAGATAGTAGATATGAGCTACATAATTTTCAATGAATTCTTCAACAAAAACATAAGTTACAAATATTTTTCCTTTTTTCTGTTTATAAATTTCTAAACAAATTTACAATGCATTTTGATCAATTCATGTATTTAACAGTTGAGATTATAGTTATCAACCTGCAAACCATAGATGCCTGCTTCCATCTCAGCTTGGACAGCATCACTGATAGATTCGTCTTGGTCCGCACCTTTAGCATCCTACAAACATAGAGTAGTGACTTAAATCCTACAAAAAGAACTTTATATACTCGATAACCAATATCTTTGAATGACAAGGAAAAGTTACCTTACAGTCGGAGTTTACGGTCATGCACTCAGATTCTAATTCCCCATCACTAGGTTCATCTTGTACAAGAGGGACAACTGCTGAAGATGAGGGCATGTCAGAAGGCATGCTGTCAGTCACATCTTCGACAATAAGCGTCAGTTCAGGCGTCTTACTTTCATCACTATTATCTTGAGGGTGTGATTGGACAAAGATGGCAGAGTCCTCTTTTTTAGCACTGTTTTGCCTATCATTCACCATGTCCTCATAGATAGAAGCTATTTTAGCTAAAACAGCATCATTGACTGGACTCAGCTGCGACAGCTCAGTCATAATGGGGTCATCCTCGTCCAAGTTTGAGCTTACACTCGATCCAACAAGAGCAAAATGATTAAAATTAACAGGAATTTCTATTATTGGTTCTCGAGAAATTAGTTGCTGTCCAGGAGATCCATGGGAAACTATATCACTGCTTATTTCCTGATCCAGAACAGTGGCTGGTGAAGGAGCATTTGTGCATCCTGGGAATTGTGACTCTCGTGCTGAGTTATGAACATTGATTCTTAAGTTTGGATTGCACTGAATATTTGCCACATTCATCTTGTGTTCCATGTTATAAGTTCGTAATACTATTCTATCATTTCCTTCAACAACATCCTGGTCCTGACCGAAAGAAGAATCTTTCTTTTCCATCCACTTTATCATATCGTTATCCCATTCACTATATGCCTTTCTAGCGTCTGGTGCTTTTGAAGTGGGGGGATCTATCTTCTCATGCTTTTGCATTGTCCATTCCTGTGACAAACTTGATGTTGCATCAGAGGGTGATTTTTCAGTTTCAAAATTGGACAGTGATGAGACTGTCCCTTCTTCTAAACTGTAGTTGGTTCTCCCTTCGTGTTGCATTTCCAAGTCAGAGGGAAAATAAGAAATTTTGTGATGATATGGTAGAAGGTTGGATTCGGAGAACAGACCAGTTGCATTTTGATAAGGGAGGGCATTTTCATAATGGATTGCCAATTTATTGAGCATAGGTCTTTCAGTATCCATATCACCTTGACCATATAGTGGAGAAGAAGGTACAAGATCTCTAGTGGGGGTATTCTTGTGGTTGGATTCTACCAAACTCTTGTCTTGATGATGGTAATTTACTATCGGAACCATTTCAAGAGGATGATTGTAATTATAAGCTGTGGCGTCAGCACCGTAGGATTTCTCAAATGCTGATTTCTGTAAAGCATATGGACTGTTGCCTTCATAACCATCTGGGGTTGTACGACCCTCGTAGACTTTCATAGGGGAATTCTTATGAACTTTCAGCTGAATGGGTGAAGGAAATGGAGGTTGGATATATGACTTGTTTGCAATCTGTGGCGTATTGAACACCTGAGCATTGGGGTTTGAGAGCATCAAATTCATATTAACAGGACTACCTCCACTCCGAATTTCCCAGGGATGAAAGGAAGTAGGAGAATCTCTTTGAAAGGTTGGACTATTGTCTAAGTAACCCCCCAAATGGCTAGCTTGGCTTGACAGGCTATCCCTACTTGAGCTCTTCCGGAGACTTGGGTCCTGCATGCCATTAACAGCAATAACATATTGATAATCTGCATCACTATGCTGCACTGTCCTTGCTTCACATGGGCTTTCAGGTTCATTTGAAGGTACAAGAAATATCCGCAGCCTTTGAGAACTTCTTTCCAGATCATGAAATTCATCTATCATAAGATGAAGATCCTCATCAGAACATACAGATATAAGTGCATCAAGATCCTCACCTGGGAGCTGATATTTAATTGTATGAGGTTGATTGCAAATTGCAAAAGTTTTCCTAATAAGTTCAATATAGGTAACATTTTTCCTAATTGATATGATTCGAGTCTCCCCGCCCACATATCTAAGCTTCGCATCATTTGGCCTTGGTAATATTCTTCCCCCAAAGCTGCAGAGGAATTTCATTTTCCCAGAGAAAGAACCACCATCTGAAACTCCAGAACCGTAACCAAAAGGCTGATGCGAGTGAGGAGAATTTGATTTATGAACTGAAAGAGTAGTTGGACTTTCAGTAGCACGATCATGACTACTTTCATCAGAAAGGGTTCTTGATTTTTGTCCGATGGCACTATAGTCCGCATGGTATTTGCTTAATCCATCAAAATAAGCCTTATCCGCTACTTCTCGTCCAGGACTTTTACTTGGAGAAAAATCTGAGCGATCTGGACTATTTTCAGAAAGCATTCTTCTTCCTTCATTAGGGCCAATATGATCATCGTAAACAAGCTGTTGGTTATTATTAATGTTAAATCCCACCCTCTTCTGCTGGCGCTGATCCATATCATTGGCAATGGCACCACCTTTTCGTGGGGTGACTCGATCTCGAAGAAACTCGGGAGAAAATTCTTCTCCAGTCTGTACAGAAATGTTAAGTAGACCTTTCCCCCCATAGAAAATGTCACCTTGTTGTATAACATCATCGTTAGACTGTTGACCTGAAGTCCCAGGAACTTCACTTGTCATTGTCTCAAATGAAATCGAACACCATTAACTGCTGAAGAACATTAAACCCACCCTTTTAAGCCTTCTTCTAAATTCACAATTCCTTGTGAAAATCCTCCAAATTTTAAAACAGTTTTGCCTTACATTAAAACTCAACCGAACCAAATAAATAATTGCAATTGGTCACTATCTTACAATGCCTATATTCACAATAAGAACTAGAATTTCACCAAAATCTTGGACAAGGTACAATAACTTCAATGGGTGTAAACCCACTAGCAAACAATTCTAATAGTATAAGCACAAATATTGTTCAAACTTCAAAGCCGCCACAATCCCACATTGTCTGACATACTTTTCGTACATTTACCAGGGAGAAAGATTTTGGACCAAATTTGATTCCTAAATTGACAAATGAAACTGTTGAATGAATTGAAAAAATGAATTAAAGCTCATGGGCATATAGCATAATAAGCATTTCAATAGAATTTCAAAACATTTTCAAAAAAAAATTTAAAAAAACAATAACATTGATAATGGGTATGTATGTATGTATGTAACAAAATATGTGTTTTTCCATGAAAATAAAATGTACCCAGATTGGAAAATGGGATCATAATGTAATATAAAACGAATTGTACCTGATTGTGATTAGAAGCTTGATTAAATCCCTTTCCTATATATGAGAATGAGATGGCTGCATTTCTGGATCAGATGATAGGGAACCAAAAGAGCAAATTAGTGTTAAAATTTGGGTTTTGTAGGGCGAATAACAATGGAGAGATATATAGAGAGAAAAAGAGGATGGCTGCTGCATAGGTATCGGAATTTGAATGAGGGAGAGAGAGAGAGAGCAAAAAAAATAATAGAGAATGCTAAGAATAACGCGGCATCAACTGTAACTAATTTATGAATCTCCCTCCCCCCCTAAAATCTGAATCACACTCACCCTTGTCTTCTCTTCTCGGTTAAATATAAAGAGAGAGGCATTTTTTCCAAGTAAAACTAATATTTCGAAATGTCTTTTTTAAAAACTTATTTTTGCTAATATAATCCTTATATATATTCTTCTATATATGGCTTAAAAACGTTTAAAATATTTCGATTTCTATTGTGAGCAGATGTAATAGCACTATTTATGAATTAGTAAAAGAGTACATAAATACTCCGTCCGTTCCATAGTTATAGACTGATTTTTTTAGGCACATAATTTAAGAAAATCAATTTAAGTGATAATTTTAACAAAAAAATTTCACATATACCCTTTAATATGGAATTAATGAATAAATTAATTACTCCTTACTTATCACATTGAAACTCTCAACTTAATTGATAATTTTAATCTACATAAACTTTCAACCAATCACAAAAGTTTGTTATTCCAAATTTATTTATTGAGCCTAAAAAGTTGAATTCTTTTATTGAGAATACAACAACATTAAATGTGATGATAACAATAATGACATTGAATGTTGTTTCTTCAAAAAAAAAAAAATTGGTTGAATATTTATTATAAGGGCATAAAAGTAAAACAATGAACCAGCTAAATTTTATAAATAGTAAGTAGCCTATATATTGGGACATCCAAAAATAGAAAATCAGCCTATAACTATGGGACGGAGGGAGTAATTGATTGACATATCACATGTCTCATATCCGCTCACAACTAAAATTACACACATATACGGAGTGCATATCTGACTCTGGGTCAGGTCTATCAAGGCCACTGTCTAGGGCCCAAAGTTGAGGAAGGCCCAAATTTTAAAAAAAATTATGTATATATGTGTATAAAAAAATAAAAAATTAATTATAAATATAATATAAAACAAATCAATAAATATGGAGAATCAAAATAGACTCTTAACCACAAAAAGGAGGAAAAATCCTTCGACCCTCTCAGTTCATAACGCAGCGCAAGCAATTTTTTTCCCGATGATTCTTCTCTTCTTCAACAAAGTTAGAAAATAAATCTTCCACCAGCTAGACCAGTGCCTTTCTTTGAAGGTAATTTTTTTTAAAGATACATATAGAATCTAGATATATAAATTTTATAAATTGTAATATATATTTTTGTTAACTTTTTCTTATTTATTATTTAATTCAACAGAAAAAAACTTGGTTGGGATTCTTGTTCTTCGTTTTTAATGTAATGTTTACAATTCGAGGTACTCTTTTTCCTTCGTTTGGGGTTTTGTCCCATTAGATTTTTTCCAAACAAATTTTTTAACGAGGCCCCAAAGTGTTCTTACTTATCTTTTGTAAATTCTTATAATTTTAATAAAATTAATTAGTTGATAATTTATTTATTATTTTGTTTAATTTGTATAAAGGGGCACACTTGAAATTTTTTGCCTGGGCCTTACAAAACCCAAGACCGGCTCTGGCATACCCTTTTATTTAACACACCTTGCTCATTAACTTTAACGACGACGACGAATGACGGTTCGCTCGATCTCGTCACAGATATCAAAAGAACCGCTGCCTTACATCGAACTATTGTTATAACATATAAACCGTTTATCTATTTTATAGCGACGAATCAAACTGTCGTTCGATCCGTCATTTCCATATATATATATATATATGGGGAAAATGGGGATGCACAGCCGTGCATTTTTTTTTTTACACAGTCAACCAAAAACGACGTCGTTTTAGCTATCTTGTTTTAAAACAAAAAAAACACGGCTTCTCTCTCCCATGTTCCTAATCGCGAAGAAGGCTTCATCCTCCCAAATCAAAGGCTTCTCTCCCTCCATAATCGCGGAGAAACCCTTCATCCTTCCAAATCAGAAAGCGAAGAACCCTAGGTTTAGCCATGTCGGTGCTGCTTCAATTTCCTTCTTCTTCCCATCCATCGAATCAACTTCATTCATCTTCTCCCAAATCAATCGTACATCAGGGCAAATAGAATGGAACTAGGGGTTATGCCTGCAAGATGGGGAGTTGTTTGTCGTTGATACAGTGCCTTTGTCCCACTGTAAGGTTGCTCCTTTTTCTCCTGATGTTTATATATCTATGTGGTTTAGCTTCTTTAAAATTTGGTAGTTGGTAAATGATTTTCTTTGGATTATCTATGGAATCTCTTTTTAGAAAGGGATTTAACATTTTCACATGAAGATTTGATATTTTCACTTTAGAAAGGGATTTAAGATTTCTCATTTTTGTGTTTGGTTGTTGAAGAATGAACATCCGTAGGCATGATGTCTGAATTTAGGATCTTTTTTGTACATTTTCGTGTTGATATACTGAGGATTATTGATGCAACCTGTAAAAAGAAATAGAAAGATCCTAAATAATCTTTCACCTGTAAAAAAAAGTACACGACTGTGCATACCCATTTTCCCATATATATATAAATCTTTTTCAATCATAAAGATGCATAGTATTTTGGAGAATTTCCCCCCACCATGCCCCCCCCCCCCCCCTCCACTCCCCAACCCCAACCCCAACCCCAACCCCAGTCAACATTCAACGCACATTTTTTTATTTTTCTTCCTATAAGACAATTTTTTTTTACGTTTGAATTATGTACATGACTTGTAACTTGTAAGAGTAGCTGACACCTCATGCGAAGCATGGGTATTATTGTAAAATTATTTTCTTTGTTGTAAAAATATACTATTGAATGGAGTAATTATTATTTTTTTAATTTAATTGATAAATCATATGGTTGGTCAATGTCGTACATTTAAATTAATATTTTAATAATAATAATAATAACAGTTTAATATTATTGCACAAAAAAAATTGAATATTAAGTAAGATGTCCAAGTAGGGAAGTAAATGAATTGAGCGAGAGCGTTGAGTTGTTCAAATTTAGTTTACAAAATTTATCGAGTATAAAATAAAGTTTGATTGAGGCTCGTTTAGCTATCGAATCGAGCACGATCTCGAATTAAACTCATCGAGCAATTCAAATATTAATAGAAAATTACAATTTAAAGATATTCGAGTATTTATCAAACTTTAAAATTTGTTGATATTTCAATCATTTATATTTGAAGTCTCGAATCGAACTTTTAATCAAACAGGTACAAATCGAATTCGAACTGTTTAATTCATTTTACTGACTTATTTCCAAGCCACTTCTTAAAAGAAAATGAGAAATTATCAAATAACCCACACAAATAATATTCATTTAAGAGGATACAACCTTTCTATCAATTGTACCGGCATAAAAGGTAAGGGTTAACCAAGGAACTTGTTTTTATTGGGATTCTACATCAATATATATTACAAAAATTTACATCAATTTTTTGATTATTTATTACATAAATAAATAATAGTGATAATATTTTTAAAAATGTGTAATAAATAATGCTCCTTATAATTCATACTAATCTCAAATTGATAAATTTTATAATTATAATTTAACATAAATTTATCGCAATATATAACAAGACTTCTACATTTTATAAATAACCCAAAATTACCTTAGTAACTTTTCATCTTTTAACATTCTCACTGGGACAGTGTATTCGTCTTGGTGATAAAATGTCTGTTACATAATTATTCCTCTTTAGACAAATTATATCATCAGTAAAGAATAACTGCGAAAGATGCAAAAATACACTTGGAACAAAACCATTGAAATATTATAACTAAAACAATACCATACAAAAATTATTTACTCCCTTGGTTCCAAATTATAAAACCATTTTCTTTGAAAACTTATAAATCCACAATATATATCCACATAACAACCATCGCTATAGATCCTATCATGACGGTTTTCACCATCGCTATACATCTATAGCGACACTTTTCATGTGAAAATATCAATTTCCTCTTCTTTTGAATTTTGCACATCACTCTTATATTTTGGAACGCACGAAGTTCATTTTTCCGATTAGTAACACTACCAGACAGGAATTATACAGTGCATCCACATCACAATAAAACATTGGACTTTTCTTCCACACACATCCGCTATATCACTACCACATCATAACCTCCCAAGGGGACAACAAAAAAATTCTCAGTCTCATAGAGTCGAGCTCCAGACACATGCACAAACACAAACATCTGTTACTTTTAAAACCGGAGTACACTCGACTACGAGAACAGAAATCCATAGTCTACACATAAACAATAGTCTGCACAATATGTGCATCAAAACATGTATCTGAGTATCTCTTGTTTTACCTATATGAATCTGGACGCTTTGGCTTAGTTTGAATAACAGCTTCAATCTTCTCCAGCACAGCAGGTGTAAGCAATGGGATGACATCAATAGCTTTCATGTTCTCTTGAATCTACATTTGCAAGTAAAATAAATAAAATCAAATAAAGTAATAATTCAACACGGAGCGAAAAAATAAAATGGTGATTTGATAAGTAAAAACTTCAATCACCACTGGGTACATCTTTGAAAAACATCCTTCACATATCAGTACAAGCATGTAAATACTTCAGAATTTTCCAAGTGAAGTTCTACACTTGGAAAGAAATTTTGCAAAGGTATATAATAATATACGTTCCTTATAAATCAATATGACGAATCTAAATCTATCTTACAAACAAAATCATTGGGAAATAATTAGAAGGCAAAATAAAGATTTTTTGGTAATTGCCAAAAGAGAATTAAGACAAGAAACCGAGTTTCTATATTAAATCACGTAACGTAACGAAGTACGTTTAACAAATAAATTAGTGCAGTATATAGTAAAAGATTAAACATAGTACACTATTCATGAGGATGACATTGCCTGCTCTAAACCACATTAATTACCAATGCATCTAACACTATGCTTGGGAGTAAATATGGAGAGAAAAGTAGAAAAATGAGAAGAAAGTGTCTCACGTCTCACTTTTCTCCACCTATCTTGCTTTGAGAAGTATAGAATATAACCCTGTACTTCCCTTATCTTTTCCAGATTGCAGAGAAGAGAAAGTGCTTTTAATGAACTTCCATCTATTCCAACTTTGCCATCCCACTTCCTTCTCTTCCATTTCTTTACGTTATAATGGTTAAAAGGTATCATTCTCTCCTTTCTATTATTTTCTTCCCATCTTACAAGCAACAAGAGAGAATTTTACCATCTCTTCTCTCTTAAACCCCAAGTAAACTGGAGTGACAAAATCTTTTATCTTCCCTCCTCTTCACTTCTCTCCTAAACTTTATTTTATCTTCTCTGCATTTAAAAACTAGCAAGCATATTACTAAAGTTTAGGTTGTACTTTCTGTCCTTTAGTGACCTTATTCACTTGGTGCATAGTTAAGGAAGAGTAGTCCTTGACAAGACTTCATTTTTGTTTCCCATTATAGGTTTAACATAATGCACTGATATATGGAATGTCAGTCAAAAAGTTTCAAACTCTCTTTGATGACTTTTCAAGCACAAGGTAAAATAGTCAAATTGAACAATCGAAGCATTGACATGTGGAGAATAGTCACTTAAATTGGGATATTCCAGAATAAAAATGAGTTTACTTGAATTGGGATGGAGTAAGTATGAGTCTGGGCTCAATAAAGCAAATCATGCCACTATCGAACAGCTCTTAAGATGACCTTATAAACAATCAAAAGGTGAAAAAAATTTATTTAACTTGGCCAATACATCTCTTTAAGTAATAAAAGGGTAGTTTTAACTAATGAAAAAGAAGTTTATTTCAGGACACATGAAATGAAAGTAGGAATTTTAAGCTGGAATGTAGAAAGAAGTAACTAATTATATTAGCAAACTTCCATCAAACCATGCTAAAAACAATGAGAACAACAAATTTGTTAATCATCCTAACAATTCAAAACTCAAGCCACCACCAAAAGCTAGAGTACACAAGAAAATATCCCAAGCCAGAATAAAAATATAGAAATGATGATTTTGCACTCTTTATAGTTTATATCCGAACTGACCTGATGCAACTTAGTAGCACCAGTAATAACTGATGATACATTATGATTTGAAGCACACCAAGCAATTGCAAGTTGAGATAATGGGACTCCTAGCTCATCAGCAATTGGTTTCAACTTTGACCTTTTCAGCACATCATCCACCAATGTTCTAGTGGCAAGATTCTGCAATGCAGTATATTACAATTTTAGTTCTACTAAAAGAAAGAGGAGAAGATTATGTATAACACTGCTAAATTATAACATAAGGTGAATTAAATGATATTAAAGATATTCAAGTATACAATATTATTCAGAAAAAAGTTGGGAAAAAAACATTTTTTTTGTTTTTTCTACTTCCTTCCTTCAGAGCAAAATTAGTTATTTATCATATGTCTATTACAAAGAAATCTAATGCAAAGATGCCTCCAAACATACTTGAATGCACTTCTGCACTTCAGTTCAAACAGTAAATAAGTACGAGCAAAATGTATGAGGCATGAAACATTATACATTGAAATAGGTAATGGAAGTTTTTACTTTGCTACTATATTCATATCTTAGAAATTACATCAATAATGTTTAGAAATTAGAAGGGAATAAGAAAATTCAATCTCATTCCTCCTCAATAAAGTGCACTTATTGATGTAGAACAGAGGTGCGCAAATTAGAAAAGAAGGCAGGAAGAATAGAAAGATGATTTGTGTTACCGTTGCAAGTGCATCAGTAGTTTACAAACTAACATTTTCTCCTTGCAAGGAATTGCCCTTAGACTACAATCACAAAACTCACACAAATATTTAGCTCTATTATAAATATGGAGGCTACAAGGGTTATAAGGAATAAAAACCCTAAAGACTTTTTGGACAAGTAATCCAAGTAACAAAGTAACTCTAGATACCAAAACAATTAAATATCAAAACTACCTAAATAAGTTAGATTCCTTATATCAAACATCAAAATAAAGAAACCTAATTAAATTCCAAGTCTAAATACATAACACTCCGAGTAACTTCTCCAATCCTTCTGTGTCATTTGCCGCACTTCTTCATTTAAACCAAAACTTGAAACAACTGTATATAATTTTTTTAAGAAGTAAATGGTTTTCATGTTTGGAGTGAATTTGATAACATGATAACCCAGACAGAGATATGTTCAGGTTAATTAATGGGTGATGCCACGCCTGCACCCTTAAAAAGGAAAGGTACTAAATTCAAATCTTGGTTGGAGACCATAAGTGAAGACAAATAACTATTAATTAAGAAAGATAAGATCTTCAATAGTCAATTTACCAATAAAGTACCCCTAACCACTCAAAAGGTTGTCAGTTCATAAGGGTCGAAGTTGGGCAAGTTAAATAAGTAAATAAATCACTACAGTCTATATGTACAATGGAAATTTCTGTAGAACATGACATTTGAATTTGATCAACCAAAGAAGCTGCTTAAATGCATCTGATGCAGAAGTTCCTGTATCAATGCAGTTCGGTATGGCATATCTAAAAATTCCAGTGTGAATTTCCAGAAAACTCGGCATAGAGATGCAAATTGAGGTGCAGAGTCATCTTTAATCTAGTGGATCAATAAAAAAAATTGAAAAAAAGAAAAGTTCTATGGATGTTTTAAGGTAGACCTTTATTAGGTGCAAACAAGATAAAATTTGGGCTGTCAAAACCAAAATTTCCAAATAAATTTACCTTATAATTTTCCAATGCAAACCGACTATCAGGTGGAGCAGATCCGCTGTTATATTTACCAGTCAGCACTCCAGAGGCAAGTGGACTCCATGTGGTAAGACCAATGCCATAGTTAGTGTATAGAGGGAGGTACTCAACCTCCACCTGCAGAATTAGAAGATATGGCAGAATTAAACAAGTCCTGAATAAGTAAGCAAGTACTTAACAACCATATTATGATTAGAAAGCTGCAGATACTGTTGATAGTAGTATGACAGGATAGCATATGGATTATTGAGATGAAAACATATTGAAAAAGCACAATATCCACATAGAAATATTGAATAAACAAAGTCCCCTAAACAAGCTACAGAAACCATGCAACGTTAGTACTTTAAAGTCATAATTACTAATAAGTACACATAAAGAAGTTTTATATATCAAGTGAATTGACATGAATCTGGGAAACCCTATTAAAACCTAATAAAAAAAAATGCATCCCTCATGCATTTCATACAGAACGCAACAATTATTCAGACTTCCAATTGAAACAACGAATAATAACAAATTTACGTAGATTCAGATTTCAATATCACATGTATCCAACACAGATCACCATATTGAAACATATGTATTTCACTTGACAACTTGAGCACATATCTGAATAGATAACAAATCCAAACTCAAGTTTAAGAAAACAACAAATTCATCATCTGGTATATGCACCCAAACCAAAACTCATCACACACTACCATTTTTCTTAGTTAAAGTACCCAAAAAAATCCCACCAAAAAAGTAAAATGAGTTCATATAAACACAAGAAACCTAAAATCCAAACTCAGGTGTATTTTTTAACATATAGAGTATCACTCATAAACAAATAAACAATCTTTAGCTCTATGCCTATAATTCTATATTACCAAGTCAAAACATAAAAACACCCCATTTCACATAACCACAAAACCAAGTAGAAAATCTAAACTCAAAAGCAACAAATCATAAACAAACAAAAATATTTCTCATATTCCTAGCATATCACTAAACATATCCAACCAAAACAAGACATATACCCGTTTCACAAAGCCACAATCCTTTATATAACCAAAATTTAAATGCTAAATAGCAAAGTGTACTCATTTATACCTTATGCCTGGACAGTAAATTATATTCTGGCTGCTCGACAATGGGACCCATGAGACCCAACTTCTCAGCAATCCCCCATGCCTCAGTGATCTGCTGAGCAGACCACTCACTTGTCCCCCAGTAATAAGCCCACCCCTTTTCAATAACATAGTTCATGGCCCTCACCGTCTCCTCAATCGGAGTCCCAGCATCCGGCCGGTGACAATAAATCAAATCCACATAATCCATCTCAAGCCTCTTCAGAGAAGCTTTGGTTCCCTCAAGGATGTGCTTCCTGGATAACCCTTTGTCATTGGGACCCGACCCGCCCCAGAAAATCTTGGTGGAGATAACCACATCGGATCTCTTCCAACCCAGTTCACGGATGGCTTGACCCATGATTTCTTCGGCTCGGCCGTTGGCATAGACCTCGGCGTTGTCGAAGAAATTGACGCCGTGGTCACGGCAGCATTGGAGGAGAACCTTGGCTTCTTTAACGTCCAGCTGATTGCCGAAGCTAACCCATGCCCCGTATGAGAGCTGGGAGACTTTCAGACCCGACCGACCCAGATTCCTGTACTGCATCTTGTTCCTTTCTTTCTTTCTGGCTTTGCTTTTTTCTGTGTGAGAGAGATGGAAACAGGAAGACGGTGAGTGAGAGGTAGGAAGGGAAGATCTAGGATAGTTATAGGTATAGAGAGGAGGGAGATGCAAGGGTGGGACCCACAATATTTTAAAAAAAAACCTTAAAACAATTGTTTCGAAATAAATTTTGTCAAAAATTACAATAATTAATATGTGAATTGGAGTATAAAATAATTAGGGTAATTTGTTTTGCTTGCCTGAATTTTTTTATTAAAGTTATCCTTCTTAAGAGTCCTGTAATACACAGTGAAAGTTATTTACTGTATTATAATTGCAAAATATAATAATTTAAAATCTTAAATAAATAAGAATAATCCACTATATTGCATATTTATTTTAAAAAATATTATTATTATTTATCTAATTAATTGATGATTAAAAAAATTGATACAGAAATTCATAATATGTAGTATTCTTCTATTCTTAAAATTTATTTTTAGCTATTAGAATATGTATATAAATATAAATTTAAGAGAATAACATGCTATAAATTATCTAAGACAAAAAGTGATAGTGATAGTCCTCTCATTTTCCGGTTAATGTCCAAAATCGCCAGATTGAAAAACTCAAAATGATTACATGAAATTAATTTTGATAATACAGGATTGATACGCACGTAATTTATTATGAAATTAAATTCATGATAATGGGAATAAGGGCCATAGACACAGATCTGGTTTCTCAGCAGCGTCAGTCACTGGCACCACTTCTGGTTGGCTTTGAACAATGTTAGCTACTGGTTCCGGGACATTAGGCGTGTCTGGTTTAACAGTCGAGTCTTGTGCCAGTACGGGAGACTCAATTTCGTGGATCGTCAGTTACCACTCTTCTGATTTGTGGTGGGGTTTTGATCGGTCTGATTGTTACCTATGATTTCTCTTCTAATCGTAAATTCCTCTGTTTATTGCTGCAAATTCATGGGTTGTTTGACCCCTTTTCATATTTGCTTGCTTTGAATTCCTCTGTTTAATTTTTGTTATCCTTCAAATTCTTGGGTCTTTTACTGCTCTGTTCGTTGATAGTACCCAGATTTGTTGAGCATATAAGTACATTTACTGCACCCCCTTTACTCACTTCAAAGGATTTTTCAAGGCCATTGTGCATAGTAATCATCCTATCTCTCCGGCGAATTCATACGCATTGAATATCGTTAAATTGTTATTTACCCTATTTCTTGTCGTGAATTTTAATCTCAATTTCGATTCTGATC
Source organism: Panax ginseng (assembly GCA_020205605.1). Lineage (NCBI taxonomy): Eukaryota > Viridiplantae > Streptophyta > Magnoliopsida > Apiales > Araliaceae > Panax > Panax ginseng. The sequence goes on along the minus strand of CM035127.1, from coordinate 17,282,941 downwards.
GGTGGCCCTCTTTAATATTGATTTATATTTTTTTGTTCAGTCACTGATTATTGGATTTTGTCATCCAATAATGGAGATGGTCTTGTTGTGAACTTTTGAGGGATTTGGTGAATAATAATGGGATTGCAATCTTCTGGTGAATTCAATGAATTTACCGGAAGATTAATACATCCCATGATTGAGTGGATGAATCCGTGATAGCATTACATATATATACATATTGTGATTTATATAGTGTTGAAAAGGTCATGGATGAAGTCAGTAGTAGTGAGGAACTGGAGGCTAAACCCTTGGAATTCACAGTGGATGAGAGCATGTATGGTCACCCAATAAACTTACTGTTGTCGCTATTTTGTTCATGGGTGTTTCTGAATGGATGATTTTTGATTTCATTTCTTGGGTCTTTTACTGCTCTGTTTGTTGAGAGTACCCAGATCTGTTTTGCCGATGGGGTTGGAATCTTCTGGCATTTATTTTTCTGGGCTACTGCCGATTTTTTTTGGTTTAATTGGCCGAATTCTGTGATGTTTATGCTGTGAACTACCGGCGTTCATGGTGGTTCGATGACTGTTTGTTGCTACTATGCATATGCTGGTGCTGGAGATTGGTGAAGAACAGAGGAAGAAGAAAGAACAAAGAGAGAGAGAAAAAGGGAGAAGAATGGAAGAGGAAAGAGAGAGAAGAAAGAAAAAAAATAATTTATTTTTGCTCCGTCAGCAAATTTTGTCCACGTGTCTGCTCCGTTTGCCCTTGTGGCAAGTCGTTATCTGGGAGAGGGCATAATTAAATGAATTTTGTAACGTTAAAGTACTTTTGGAAAAAAAAAAAAATTAGTTTAGGGTGAAAGTGGGACATCCGTATAAATATTAGGGGTATTTTTGCACCTTTGCCCACAAATAAATTTGAGACTGTTTTGTCTTTTATCACGAATTGATGATAAATTGATGAATTGATCAATACAATATTAATTATATTCATGATAGTATTTATAAATGTAATTATTGTGATATGATAGTATTCGATTAAATAAAAATTATTAAAGTAATTATACTTTGAAAATTATGTCACTATGACATTAAAAAAATATTTTAATTTTAGAATAAATAAAAATAAAAATGTATCATTAACTTTGAAAAAAAATGAGTTTGTCAAACTTTTATGTTAATTAAACATAAATTACATGTTGTGATAAATGTCAATTTCATATATTTTTATTTATACCCATCAATTTTATTTAGTTAATATTTGATTATCAACCTTTACCTCTAGTGGTAATTTATGTGTCAAATTGACATATTGACTAATAATCTCAGCTACCACTATACTTTGAATGAGATTCCAGATAAGTTATTACTAAAATTTTATTCTTTTAGAGACTGAAAAACTTCTTTTCAGGCTTATATCAATTTTAAAGATATTATTATGCATATGTAGACCTGGCAAAATATGGTTATGGGTTGATTTTGGTTTTCAAAATATACTTAACCAACCATTTAAAAACTAAAACCATATTAACCATTTTTAATATAAATAATGTGGGTTGGAACCATATGGTTATGGTTAAAAACCATATTAACCATTTTAAGATGTTTTGACTTTTAAATAAAATTTTTTAAAAATAAAATTAATATATACTATAGATAGAGAGACGGATATAAGGGGTGGGTAGGGGTAGGGGTAGAGGGTGGGAGGTATATACATAATTGTTTAATATTAATTTTTTTGGGGAGTGGTGGTGGTGGTGGGGGTGGGGGTGGGAGTGGGGGTGGGGTGGGGTGTGTGGGTGGTGGGGGTGGGTGGTGTGGACGCCCAAAATAGTATACATCACCTATTCCGAGTCGTCAAATACATGGTATGTAATACAAATACAACTTAATTATACAACGTCACTGCAAAGTAAACGATTTAATAAAACATAAGTCGTGAGTTTTAATACAAATATTGTCGTCTGGACAATATTCAAACTCAAATTCAATATTATTACATTTATTTTTCACTATTTCTTTGAATAGTGAGGACTACTAATCTTATCATCCGGCCGTCACTCCGTTCCTCGATTAGTCCTCGCTACGCTCTCATTTCTCAAGAGAACAATGAAGTAAAAAGGGTGAGCTCAACTAGCCCAAGAAGAAATATTATGACTAAGATAATGCAGAATATATTATCGTTAGCCTTCTTCAAGCGTGTTAAACCGATACAATATAACAACCATTAAGTTTAACTGCAATGAACAAGTAATCCATTAAAAGAGTCAAGTAGAGAATAAAATCTACTATCTATTATGATTTAGAAGGTTTTTCATCACTTTTATCATTTGGGACTCAAATTTTAATAAATAATCCACATCATCGAATCACCCCCGTGACTACTACGGCGAGGATATTCTTTAAGTATCACGACCACAATTATCCACGCACTACGCAATTTAAGAATATTTGTGTATTCAATAATGGTCATGATCATGCCAACAACTGTCCATCAATGCTCTACGGGCCAATGAGGATTTTTTTCCACATCATTTGTAACATTACGGTCATGATTACAACCGAATAATCCTCGGTCATAATCATACCAAGTCCATTTATGCACTATAGGCCACAGATGACTTTTAACAAAATATAAACATGAGAATGATGACAATGATATAAGAATTTAATAAAACAAGTTCAAGAATTATTTTATCCAGAACTAATAATGTCCAAATTATCAACATGATATTTGCTTTGAGAGTAAAATTCAAGAATGCTCGGGAAGAATATTTCCATGAAAAGATCTTTGGATGAAGCTTGAAATATCAAGAATATTCCACTAATTTCATGGAGTATAGAAGTCAAAACTTTAATCAACTCGAGTATAATAAGGAATAGAATAACAAAAGAAATCACCGGGCATGCGATAATCGCATGCGATGTGTTATTCCAACGAGAATAATAAATAACGGAATCAGTCAACGTAAACGCATGCATGACGAGGATATTCCAATGAGAATAATAAAGACGGAATCAGTCCGGGCGAAAACGCATGCATGTGATATTCCAACGAGAATAATAAAGACGGAATCGGTCCGTCCCAAGTAGAACGCATGAGCAGTGATGTTCCAATGAGAATAATGAAGACCGGAATAATGTAAGTTCTCTTCATAGATAAAAAAAAAAAAAATACTCCCTACCTTAGAAAAACTGGATACTGAAATAGTGAGGTAACAAACTTCTCTTCTTCTTTCTCTCTATAATATTTCTCTATAATAATCGCTCTAAAGCTTTTGTGAATTAGTGAGAAATGAAGGAAGAATGAGCTTCTATTTATAGAAAAATATAGTTTCGATAATTGCACGTTTTGGGGCTCAAAAAATTTCAGTACAATACCTCCAACTTTTCTTTTATTTTTAATTTAGTCATGGAAGTATTATCAAACTTGCACCACCTCCCCTAATAGTAAATAATGTGATTCAATAGTAAATTATGTGAATCAATAGTTCTAGACATGTGAAAATACGAATTACAGTATAGTACCTCCATCTATACCTCTATTTTTAACTTAGTCATGCAAGTATTATCAATCTTGCACAAACTCCCCTAATAGTAACAAGAATGTGAAACAATAGTATACACATGTGAACAAATAGTTATAATCATGTGAAATAATAGCAATCAATTGCTCATTTATCCGGTTAAATATTCGATTGGTCAATATAACCTCCAGACATCAATTATTATCAAAATAATTATCGATTTTCACTAACACAAATAATTCCAACACAATGAAACTATTTTTATCAAAAATATAAATTTTGAAATTTTGAAGTTTGACTTTTCCCGAAAAAGTCAACTGTTGACTTTTTGACCAAATAGTGAATTCCAAAAAATTTTGTGTTTATAGACTATTTTTACTAATTTCATCGTTCCGGACTCAAATATTACGTCCGCGTCTCCAAATTCAACTCCGAATACAACTTCAATTTTAATAACATTCATCATTAATATTATAACTCACAATATTTATCAACCGTGTCGTTCCCTAATAAAGAGGGGCTTTCAATAAGGATTTCTCCTATTGTAGCGCAATTAGATGACCAAACCTCTCCTCGATGTAACTTCAGACATTGTAAATATTGTAATTTAATAATATGAATAATTTTGTCGTCTCAATTATTGATTTAATAAAATAACATATTATTATGCGGATGATATATGACAATAATCGAATCAATAATATGAGAGATATGACGCAAAGAATTATTGTAGCAATAATTGAGTATAATCGAAAGTGACTTCTTACGTATGCATTAATAATCAATACTGCAGTGTGCTACTTATGCAACTAACGCCAGTATTCTTTTTTACTACTAAGAGTAGTTCAACAAAGATAACGGTAAAACTTCCATAGTTATTTTCATAAAATATTTTTGTCGTTTTCTCAATCAAACAATAATTCCGTTAATGGGGGTCCACCAATGATTGTCTTAGTTATACGAATATTCCTGTTAAAACGAATATTCCCCACCAATCGAATATTATATAACAACTTGCGTACTTTGCAAAATTTATAAATATTACCCACAACTATAACATTATATCAAATTCACACCATAATATTCAAAAATATATTTCGAAAAAATTTAATCTTTATTCAAAAAGTTGGAGTCTTATAGGTGGAGTGTATACATAATCACATAATATTATTTTTTTGGTGGAGGTGGAGGTTGGGGTGGGGTGGGGTGGGTGGGGTGAGTGGGGTAGGAGGTGGGAGTGGGGGTGGGGTGAGGTGGGGTGGGTAGGAATGGGGGGTGGGTGAATGGGTGGGGCTGGGGGTGGGGTGTATACATAATCACATAATATATTTTTTTATGGAGGTGGAGGTGGAGGTGGAGGTGGAGGTGGGTGGGGGTGTATACATAATCACATAATATTTTTTTTGTTAGAGTGGGGGTTGGGGTTGGAGGGGGTGGGGGTGAGGGTGGGGAATGGTTGAGCTTCTTGAATCTATCTAATAAAATACAAATGATTTTAAATTTTCCGCTCATTCAATAAATCATCTGGCCGTTCAAAATTTGAGATAAATCTCACCGTCCATACAATGCCGGAGACACGGTACTAAGCTAGTATGTAAATATGGGTTGAAAAATTTTTAATTTGGATTTGGAATAAAATACGAGTCGAAAAATGGTTAACCGGGTTAGAACTATATTTCTTTTTAAAAATATGATTCCAAACTTTAACCAACCCAAATAAATAAAAACAGTTAACCAACCTATTTGGTTCCAGTTAATATGAATTGATCCAGCAATTAACCAACTATATTGTCAGGTCTATGCATATGCATAATGTAGGTTTTTCTAGTTGGGGGAAGCTTTTCCTTTCCTTCCCACTGGTTTACACGGTGGACTCTAATGAAAAAAATATAGCAAACTATTTCAGTGCCAAACATATCAGTCTTAATTTCACTATTATTGATCACAAGACAAATTTTGGAGACTCAAATTAATAATTACTTTAAATCAATAATTGTTTTTTTTTCCTCCAAACAATTGTCTCTCACCAGTTGTGTCAATAAAAGTATGCAAGTAAAACCAAAATTTCACTAGTCAAAAATGAAGAACCTCATTACAAGAGGGGTTCGGGCATCTTTTACAAAACTAATCAGCTCAGTAAGTGCAGCACCATAAATGGTGGCAAGTTACACCAAGTTCCACTTGCTGGACTTAACCACCCCGACGTAGCATTTTCCTTGGCACCTGCGATACACCCTTCTCCACCATAAACATACCATACAATTTCATTTTTCAAGAAAGAGGAGAGAGAAATAAGGTTTTACCTGGCCAACAAGACTAGAGAAGCAGTATATGGGCTCATTCATTCAATCCTCCTCCATCTGTACTTCAGGAATATCAAACCTGTCTTCCTCAATTGTTTTGTTAATCACAAAAGAAGGTGAAGGTGATAAGGAGTGAAGGAAACAAGGATTTTTGTTTAAGAAGCTAAGCCTCGCACAAAAGGTATTTATCTAGCATAGATTTGTTTACAAACAAGTGAATGCATTTGCCATAGGATTGTAAACAATGCTTTCACTTTGCAAAAGGAATAAAATTGTTGACAATGGGAAACATATACATATACACGACTACACGAGTAACAATAACCAAAGAATATTGATGGAATAAAATTACTTGATCAATGTATACAACTTGTACCCCAGTCTATATACAACGTGAAAGCTCAAATTTCTCTCTTCTCCAAAGATGGAACACCCATTGAGGGCTAACTTGAAAGAAGTATGGATTTCATTCCTGTATCCTCAGAAGGTTGGATTTCATCCTGTATCCTAAGAACAACTAGTAAGAGATTTTAGTGCCAAGCTATTTCACAGCTTCAGTAACCTCACATAGGAAACCACTTTGAGCATACCACACTAGAGATTTACAGGCTACAAAGCCAAAAGTAAAGAGATTTTAAGTGGATGTTACATAATTTTTTTAATTCAATATTTATTTAGTCTTTGTCCACGACTATCGCCAAATTTCATTGAACTGTTGTTAACTATAGATTTATAAATTTTTCATACTTCTTCGACTTCAGTTAAAGCATAACAGACATATTCTTTGACCACTAATAAAATCAACTACAGAATTTATTCTATTGGAGCAAAGTATAAGTTTAAGTATTAATATAATAACAAAAACATTAAACTACCGGTCAAAGTAAAGGATATATATTGACATAAGGTCATCCTCCTTCTCCCCACGGTTGCGGCTATTCTTTAGCTCCCTACATATTTCGGGTGTAACCTGCATTTATTGAGCGAAAAATGAGTTTTACACTTCGATGTAATTATGTTGGAAGAAATTGACATAATAGCTGCAGGAGTTGCTGTTCATACTAATTTATGCCATTGCCTTTCCACAAGTGCGTTAAGGTTGAGTTTATCCTCCTTCACCAGTTCATTTTTGTACCTGTAAGAGAGTGTGAGTTAAACATAAACGAGCAACCAAGTGACTCTTAATCAATTTGTTTCGTGAAGGGCATTTATCACAACTTAAGAAAGAAATTAAAGGGAGAACAACATCTCAATCATGCAAAGATCAACAGGGTGCATACTGGTGACTGGAGGATATCATATCCAATAAGAATAAATTGAACACAGTAGCCACCTGATCTCTTCATACAACCATTAATGACTTTGTAATGATCTCAAGCATGCTTACTAGTCACATGCATGGTGTCGAGATGACTGAGCGCATATGCATTTGTTAATGAATTAGTCACATCTTAGTATTACATTTGACGAAACCCTAGAGATGGAACAAACTCGGCTTAATAAGGAAAGTATGGAGTATCAATTACAAATATCAAAAATGAAATTGGCAACGAATACCCAACTTGTATGTCATGAAAGACCATTAACATCTGAATATATTAAAGTAGAAAGATTTTAATAAAACCTTGCCTACTCCAGAAGGTTCAAGCGTTTTGGCCTCTATGTTGGGGTAAAGTGTTGGCAAAATTCACAAGTTGTGAAACCCAACCTTATGTAAACTCAAGCTGGTGGGGCAAGGCAGAAACTATTTGTTTCTTTTTCATTTTCTCTCAACTTTTGAATAAAAATATACAGACAGAAGCGAACCTAACCATGCTGCAGACCTTTTCTGATCAACAAAATGTTAGTGGAAGACCTCTTCTGTTCGTACTTTTGCTCAGATAGTAAGGAAGAAATAAGAAACTTCAGGGTCAAATTTATGGGTTCTAAATTATCAGAACCTTCCATTGCGCTAGAGTTTATCCTTCGGGGTTCTCACAGGTACTATTGCCTTCTTACATGTGCATCTAAAGATCTAATATTAAGATTTTTTTTATTATATAATACTATTTATATCATGTATCCATATATACTCTGTGCTCCTTTTCAAGCATCTCCTGTCCTCTTGGGATGTACCAAAAGAAGTGAACCTATTTGACTTTCTAATGTTAAAGGAATGTAGATTGACTATGTTATCATTTCTTTTTTAACAATCAAATAAACAATAAAAAAATCTTAAACGAAATTATAGAAACAATTATGTCAAGTGTGTTCCATGCAAAAAAGTTGTACTGTTGAACAACTAAAATATTAATATAAAGCATTCCGGAACCCTCAATTCTAACTGAACAATACTTTGGGACTGAAGATTGATTGTGTGAGTATTAAAATTTTGAGACTTTAATTTTCTTGAATTAAAGTAAATAATTTCATTAAAAGCATCAAAAGGGGGTAAACCCAAATATTAAAAAAAACTATGTAACATTTTGACACCTCAAGGTTATAAAGGTGACAACTGAGGCGGAAAAGATTAATGTTTGTTCAACAGTAAGATTAGAAGAGAACATTGCCCAAGTAAATTGAAGACTGAACTCTTTATATTTTGCCAAAAAAAATGGGTTAACTGGTAGAATTTTTTTTTTGAAGAGAAGATACCAAATCTTACTATCCAAGTAGCTTATGTTTTTTGTTGATAACTAATTTATCTAAAAACTTTAAAGTGTTAAGGAAAAGATACTAACCTTTGCACGAACGCAAGAAGTGACTGATGCCAGATCACAGGCATTATCCGTTCATCGTGAAGGAAGAACATAAAATGTGAAACCAAACCATCAAGAACCCGATACGGCAAAGCATATTTCTTCTCAATTAAAAGCTTTATAAAGTAACTGCATCAGATACCAATGAAAGTGGTCAAACATGTTTTCTAACAACAGTGACTATGTTAATACACAAATAAAATATAAACTGGCAAGTAAGAAAATTATTTTTGGGTCAGGAAAAGTAATTGGCTATAAAATAAAGTAACAGTTCTGATGCCTGAATTTTCTTCAAAGCAAAGATACAGAACCATGAAATAGAATTGATATATTCTTAATTAAACTATCAAACAAAGGTTATAGCCAAATACATCAAGGATTCTCCTATTAAGCAAAGAAACAAAACCAAAACATTTAAATGGAAAACACTAGTATAATTGTATTTAAAACTGGAAGTTCTTATAAAAATTAAACTTCCAACTATTCTTTGTAATAAATTTAAACATCAAATAATTGGGTAAAGTCCAAAAATACAACAATCTAAAAGCAAAAAGTCATGATAATCTGTTAACACAGGATTATCATCTGAAGATACATGATACTACGTACCTTGTTGTGCCACAGTACTCCATCTCTGCAAGTTTTAGTAATGCAACACTGTATATACATTAATAAAGTGGTTTAGATGCCTCCAGCAAGTAATCAAACTATGAAGACATAATAGATAAAAGAGACAACAGTGCACATGCAGAACATGAGTGTCTTCTAAGGCAAAAAAAAAAGAGAAAAGTGAATATAGATCATTAAATATTCAATAGTGAAAACAATGCACATAAAAATGTCGTGAAAAGAAAATTTCAATAATTACTGCACTCTATTAGTCTATTTTTAAGATATGTAGCCTAGAAGCCAAAATCAATAGAAAGCACAACAACACTAAATAAAGCAAAAAAAAAAAATACTCTTCAGACCTTGAATGAAGAGGAGGAATGGAGACTTTCTGAATGATGCTCCCAACTATTACAGCTTCCCTTAGGTTGCAAGTCCTTGACTGAAAATTATATATGAACATTATATAAGTTATTTATCCATGTAAGTAAAATATTCAGGGTGATGATTCAAAAGTAGGACGTCACTCAAAGCCACGTTTTTGAATCAAAACATTTAAAATATTTCAACAATCAATTTTTTCAGGGTGATGAATAAAAGAGCTAGACTTCAGGTGAATCAAAGAGTAAGACTTCAGAGTTGAGAATTCGAAAGCAATTATACCTCACACAATGGAAACAATATTCCCTTGTTAAAGGCAGCTGGTTTGTACAGAGATTTTTTCAGAGCTTGATATAAAGCAAAATGAAGTCTTTTATTCTTTCGGATATCTTCTCTGACCCGTGGGAGTAAGACAAGCTTGTAAAAGCGTTCCGCCTTCTTCACACCAAAATTGGAAGAAAAGATTCTTGTGGCTTGGAACATTGCATTTGGAGACCATTTTTCAGGTTCAGTAAGGTACAAGACTTCCTCCCAAAATTTTAGCGAAGGAATATGTTTAAAAGCTTTTGGTATCTTGCCAGCCGTGTATTTGTTAAGAAGTTTTCCGACTCTGCACATCAGATTTACATCCGACTTAAAAAAAAACGAGTTTGCACACGCAATAATATAATGATGATATTGAGACAAGTGAACTACCCCTTGTATAAATCTATGATGGAATCGTCCAATTTTGCCAGCACGCGTGTTTCTGTAAACAAACATACAAAATTATAACCAATATCTAGTTGACAAATAGATATTACTTGAATACATTTAAACAGGAAAAAATGCTTACTAATCGACTTACATAAAATCCTGCTAATTGTCATTTTGAATAAAAGGGGAAAAATCTACTCAAAACTGGACATAATCCCCAAGTTAATGCCCTGATTTTTCCACTAATTATCTTTGATTTCTTCATGCATTTTAAAAAAATTCTTTATTCATCAATGAAATCTTCTTCCTTTATTTGAAAATAAAATTCCACATAAAAGTAATCAATCTTTAGAGTCAATGATTTTTCATATAATTAAAAAAGAGTGAGTCCAAATATTTGAAAAAAGAAGATAGAAACCTGAAGAAACTTGAGCATCTTTTTCTTTGATCTTATCCACAATAAAGTCCGCCAATGTACGCTGTGGACGAGCGTCTTTCAACAAAAAAGCATCCAGTAATTTCTCATCATCATCATCAATCTCTTCCTGTTTTGTTGCGAAAGAACAATTTCAAAAAGTTAATTTAACAAAACTATTCTAATGATAATAAGGTATATAAATTGCAAGTTAAGATTTTACTTAAACTGATATTGCTTATCTATCTTTTCTGGTTAGTATACAGAAAACTTCTGTCTCCGTCATTTTATACAAACCTATGGCAGGGAAAAAGGAAAACACTATACAACAAACTATTAAAGAATTGAGAAAGAACAACCTTTTTTAGTCTTTTTCTAGTTCTATCCGGTCAATGGCCTGCAAAAGCTGCTCTAATCTATAATCTATGTTTGATAGCTCAGAAATTACAGGAAATTGCATGCTGAAGCTAAGCATATCTCATTTTTAATTAAATAAAGTTTCCCTACAAACAAAAAGACCAACAATAGGGGGAGAAAATATATACAAGCCAAAGGGTCAAATAATGGAAAAATCCTGATAATTCACCTCATAACCACCAAATTGGCTTTGAGTCTCTGCGAATCCAGCAAAGTCATCAATGTCCTCTTCATCAACCAACTGAATCTGTCCAGCCTTTTCTTTGGGGAAAACGAAATTGGCGGTGCTAGGGTTTTGAGCGTCCGCCTCCTCCTGGATTTCCTTCTGCTGGATTAGAGCTTCCTTCAATATCTTCGAGCTTATACCCGACGATATAAGCTGAACACACATATATATGTATTAGATAGATATAGATTCGTAAGCATAGTTTCAAAGTAGTAGAGATAGATAGAGGGATAAATTGCCTTTTCTTCCCGCTGATGTTGTTTGGCAGGTTTAGTTCGTTTCTGCGAGGAAACTGATTTGGAGTCATCTTCAGGGAGAAAAGGTTCGGGATTTTGATTTCTGGTTCGCTTTTTCGCCATTGCTGTAGCTGTGGAGAGTAGTTTGTTAAACCCTAGTATGAGATTTTGAGAGGCAGCACAGTATTTCAACCAACATTTCAATGGTATATGTAAGTGACTATATTAATATTTGGTACCCACAACTTATCCCAGCATTTCATTTTAGTACCTGTAAGTTTTTGTTTTGTAATTAATGTACTAAACTCCTCTTAATTGTCAAAAGAGTAGAAGTCCATTCACTAAACGAACTTCAAAATTGTGTTTAAACTCGAGTTGTTAGTTAAGTTGTAAAACAACCTAGTACTGAATGAAATTTTTTAAAGTACACAAATATATAAACTTTTGGATTTTTTATTTTTTTGACAAAAAAATATTCTTAATTGCTTGCAGTCACTCAAAATAGGATAGAATTGTAGCTAAATCAAATTGCATAATCAATATCCGTAAAAATGCATAATTTTTTTAATTTATAATTTAGATACAATTTAAAAATACAAACAAACAAAGCTAGCTTTAATTTTTAAGTTACATTAGTGTTACATTGAAATTAATAGTAATTTACTAATTATCTAATAAGGAAGTGATAAATGTGCTCCAAAATTCTTAACTTGTATAGTAGTATTTCATTACTACATGTTTAAGAATATAAGAAAGTGATAAATGAGGTCCAAATGATAAAAGAAATAAAAGAAACATGTATAGTAGTACTTCATTAATATTTTAATTCGTGATTCTTACATATTTAGAAACATATGTCAACTTAATTGAGGATTGAATTTTCAATGATCTTCCAAGAAGTTAGTTTTCTTGGCAAAACTAAGTTTTAGAATTTAAGAACGAATAATAACAAACTCACAAAAATATTATATGAAAAACAGAAAAATATGAACACAAGATATACTCAAGTTACCAATTTAGCTAGTCTTATTTGTCCCATCACACATTATACAATGATTCACACACCAAATAATATTTTTATAGTAACTAAAAAACTTCCAATACTTTAATAAAACCCAAGACCGAGCTATTAATAAATTTCAAGCTCAATTGCACATTGCGCTTGGCTTCCCGGAGCGTTGTTCCTTGCAACTCTCGCCAACTCATCGACAAGCTGGGCAGCCGCACGCTTATCGGGAGTGAGACCCCCGACTACCCTGTCGGAATGGTCATTAGTCGAAATCCTTTAGACATTTCATCAGATAGATTTTAATATCAACTCCACTTTGTATCAAACCTTCAACTGAACAATTTATGTAAAGTACATTAAACGAAATGGCACATGTTTGAAATTAGTGTTCATGATCTATACTTTATATATCAAGAGTCAACAAATTATTTCACAAGTAAAACATCCTAATAAAAAATTAACAAGAGAAGCTGCACATAGAGGATTATTACAATGCCAGTGCAATCATCAAAGATCAAAATCCTGGTCCTTGCATCTCTTAAATTTGTAGCCAATGAAGTAAAATAATGGCAAAGGCCAGGAAAAAGCATATAAATTTATTTAAAATGAGTTCGAATGCAGCTGCAGTGTTCGGTGGTGGCGATGGTGATGGCGATGTTGCTGCAATATCCTGCCACATTATAGTAAGCACAATGCAAGTGCTAACACAAAATAAATAATCAATACCAAAATATAAATAAGATTTGGAGCAAATAAACATAACGTTGGTACTCTTGATAGCATCCTTAATACTTATGTAGAGTATAACACATTCCACGTGTTTTGATGCATGAGAAACTTGGGTATCACAATAAACATAACAAGTAAATCTCGATAAAAAAATTTAGGTCTATATAGGGCTAGACTTTTGGGGAGAATTTCTAGTAAAAAGCGGTTTTAGAGTTCTGATTACAAATCTCTTAGGTTTCATCATTTTTCTCGCAGAAAATGTTTGATAAGAAGTATACTAGAGCACATTCTTGGTTAAGATGGACACACAATATTACCTTTGTAGTAGAGCACATGTGAGGTTGCCTTACAATGTATATTTGATCACAGTGGTTATTTTCCTTGTAAACATCCTGATTTCTGTGCCAAGTCCATAGCGCGTAGGTAGAATTCACAACCTGCATTTGAAAGGGTAAAGAATGATTAGTAGACAAATAGTAGAAGTTTGGCAACCGCTGTCCACATATATGTATCTTTATCTACTGATTCAATGACATATACTAAACTTTGTATTCCCCATCTCGACATCTAATGTATGCTACACATATAGCACTGAGAAGCACAGTGATTAACTTTTGAGTCTTTGAGCATACTACATACATGTTAACAGTTCATGTTTCTATCAGGCTGGTTCGTGACTTGGTAGTTTAAAATAAAGGGCGTAAGTTAATCCCCTCATTCAGTTGAAATTAGCAATAATTGTAACAAATTGTTTAATATGATGATATGCACAAGCTGCCTTAGTAAGATGGTTAATTCTTCCTATATGCACCTCTTGTTTGTGCCAGCTTGTTATGTGTGTTGCTTAAATTGATATTACCCATCAACTACTCTTGATGCAGAGATCAGCACACGCCATGCCTTCCCTGCCACACAAAGCTCACGCACTTCTGTAGTGCAAGAGGCCACTATATGTAATAATTGTAATACATATATTTGTTTTTCTCAAATAGTCTTGCAACTCACGTTCTTAATGCAAAGGCTCATTCATGTTGTCTTCAAGAAAAACTGCCGATCGAGTCTTTAATTAGTGAGCTATAATGTTTCGACGATTAAAGAACAGAAAAGATCACTTTGCTTTTGTCAGTACATAAATGATATAGAAATAGAACAAATCAAAGACTATTTTTCAGGCTAAATTTTCTAATAAAAATTTGCAGACATGGTGTAACTGGCATTAAAAACTTTACCTCAAGTATTCCATGTCCAAAGCTGCTCTCTCTGTACGCACTCCATTCTGGTTGTCTATCCCAACAAAACTTGCCTTTTGCAGGGCCAGAAGAGAAATTCAAGTGGCATACCCCTCCAAATTCTGGTATGTTGTTTTCAACTGAAGGACACTTACCAAGGTCATCTGCGTGTTCAACATCAACTTTCTCAATATTCCCTCCATCTCCAACTGTGATGTAAACAGGCCCACAAGGATCTAAAGAATAATTGTAGACTCTGTTCATCCGCTCATAAGCATGCACCTGGTAAGAAAATTACATATCATTCTTCACAGACAAATAAATTTAGTGAGATTTCTATTTTTGTGTCTTATATGACATTTTTAATGCGTCTACCAAAGTCTTCCAAAATATTTTCCAGTATATGATTCAAAGAACATATTTGCAATTACCATGGTAATCAAGATTATCATTTTGTGGTTGAAAATTAACTTCTATGATTGGGTATGCTTCGCTGATAATGGTTGAACAGGATGAGGGTTGCGAGCTGCATTTACTGTAGCAGTGTAGTAACTTGCATGGACTATATGATTCATGATCTAGGTCATCAATTTTAAAATGGCATTTTTCAAGTTTGCTAAATCTAATGGCATTATTGTTATGAAATCCCTCCATTTCAAAATTAGAAACACATTTTCCTCTTTCGTCCGCTCAAAAAATAGAGATAAATTCTAATTTTAGACTATAAAGTGACATGCACCAATATAACCCCAACTTGGTGGTTAAACTCTACAATATCATAGGGGAGGGAGTTCCTAATATATCGTTACTTCTATTTTAGTTGATTAAGTACTATCATGTCACCATTATTACATTTCTAACTAGATGTTAGGAATCTGTTTGGAAAAATAGAGTTTTCCTTAAAAGTCGTCATTTTACAAATGTAATGGGGGGAAGTAGTAAGACCAATAGGACTAATATAAAGCAAGAAGAAAACTACAGCTATTTAGCCAAAAACGAAGTTCTAACTAGATGTTAGGAATCTGTTTGGAAAAATAGAGTTTTCCTTAAAAGTCTGTCATTTTACAAATGTAATGGGGGGAATTAGTAAGATCAATAGGACTAATATAAAGCAAGAAGAAAACTACAGCTATTTAGCCAAAAACGAAGTTCTCAAGTCAGTCTAGGAAACTTTGATCACAATTCACAAATATACCCAAACAACTTGTCAAAAACAAAATTTTGGAATCAGAGCTCTAATGATAACTTTTCATTGTAAAATCACAGAGATTCTATAACACACAAACAAGATGACAACTTACATGACCAGAAAAGACAATGTCAACTCCATATTGATATAACAGTTCTTCCATTTCTAGCCTCATGCATTCAAATTCCTGATAATGAGATGAATAGCTATTATACCAAGGGGGATGCCATGCAGCTACTAACCAAGGAGTCACACTGCGGTCAAACGTTTCTAAGTCTTCCTTGAGCCAAGAAAATTGATCACCTGGAATAAGAATTTAATGAGCTCACGAACGTTATTAAGTTCCATGATCAGGATGAATTATGCGTAGAGGTATTTCAGTAAATAAATAACAAGGGATGGAATCAGTCACCAGTAGAGTTGTAGTCCACATATGCCCCCAACATGATAAAATGACTTCCTCCAGCATTAAAAGAGTAATAGAAATTACTGTTAGATCCAGACTCGTTCGAGGGAACAGCAAATCTTGTCAAATATGACTTGAAAGTGATTCCAGCAGCTTGAGGCTCAATCTCATGGTTTCCTTCTATAACCATCATAGGAATTCTTGAGGTCAAGGGCTCCATGAACCTAGACTTCTAGTTCAATTATGTTAGTAAATCAAATTGGTTCAGTTTATAAGTTTTACTTTCATATATTCCTAGTAGGCTAATCCTTTTTGCACATTATGCATCTTTATCCAAAACAATCATACGAGAGAAACAACATAAGATAATTATTTCAATTGAACTTCTCCGTATCCAAATTGCTCCATTTTTGGTTCACATATGAAGATTAGTTTTTTATCACAAGCACAATGCTTCTAGCTCATGAAGTATGTTAAACGTCGTTCTTTTCATCATTTAATAATTTGGAGACTACATGAGCAAATAAAGTATCTCGCAAAAACTACAAAAGAGGACCACGGCCAAAATATCACCACTATAGTATAAATTTTATTTCGACGAGTGTTAACCCAACAGTATACTAACACAATATTATGCTTGTCCAGTTTTCATTTTTCTAGTCAGATATTGTAAAGCATCTAATAAAATTTAAAATGCAATTGAGATTGAGGCTATAAATATAAAATAACCCGAACCAAAAGCAGAGAACTTGATATGAAAAAAAAAAGAAAAAAAGAAAAGGAAGTAACAAACACTCAGCGGTATGTATAAGATGATCATATATATATATATGTTCACCCAAAAAAATGTTTATATACTAACAAAATAAAGCTTTAAATTTACCTTCCCCAGCCATCCCAACGGGGCTGATATGATTCTCTGATGGGTACATCCGGGAATGCACATGAATAGCATGGAGCTCCTTTCCCACCAGTTGTAAGGTACTGATTTGCATAGGTCAAGTCCCCGACAAATAAAATCATTGAAGGATCGTTTTGTATGAGATGAGCTATGGTTGTTGTAGAATTGCTTGTGAGGCCTAAATCTCCAACAACTGCTATTCGAACAGGATAATTGTTGGGTCCAGATGATTGTAAGTTCTCAAAGACATGCTCCGCACTCATAGCCGGTAAAGAACTATCCCCACACTTGTAATAATACTTTGTTCCAGGCTCAAGACCTGAAAGAAAGGTAAGATACAATTGGTAAATTACCAATCATATAGTAACTTGGTATGCGGCAAGCCAGAGATAAGTTCACACTTTTTCTAAATATGTTTCTCAGAACAATGAACAGTATACTATAGACACTTCAGCAAATTATGGGTTCATGAATGCAGTTTTATGATCTTGACCATGATAAATACTCCATTTGTCCAACATTATTTGCAACTCTGTTTTTAGAATGTGCAGAATGAATTTTAGGACATGCCAAAAGTACATTAAAACAATAAAACATTTGGATATATAAAAATAGAATAATATCTAAATATGAATTCAGACCGTCTTAAAATCCTTGTCGCGCACTCTAAAAAGAAGTTGCAAATAATGTGGGCCGGATGGAGTATACATAGTGAATAAACCACACATATTACTTTCAAATTAGACTAGTGAAGCATAAATTTGAAAGGAAATGACCAATAAAAGAAACACAAAGAAAAGTGTGTACTTGTTTACCATCAATCTTCACATGATGAATGATCCCAGATGTATAATTCAGCAGGCCCTCAAATGGGTACAACTGACTATAAATGGTCGAAACCCCGGTCCGTTTCGTCAGATACTTGCCACTTTCCTTCCCATACCACACCTCACTAGCAACACTAGTTGGATCAAGTTCAGTCACATTAACACCTATCTGGGCATCCCCTTAAAAACCAAATACAAACCAACCCAATTCAACACTTGAGCAAAACGATCAAACCCAAATTAAATTTGAACAGGATATTGCATAAATAATATCAATAAAGCACAAAATAAAGATGGGAATTAATTAAAGAATCAAAAGGACCAATATAAGTGTGTATATATATATATATATATATATATATATATATACCTGTAACCCAAGAAACCCACATTGCAGTTGGGGATGATATTGCAAGAGCTATTTGTTCTGGGAAACTTGAAGTTACATTCTTTTTAAGCCTGGGATCATCCATAGGCAAGTCATCACTGCCTTTGCGCAATGAAGGATCAAAAGCTCGAGTTTTTGGCTTAAAAGGGCCTTCTAAAGTGGTTGGTATGGGGTGTTTAGTTGCCACCATTTTTGTTAAGATCAAAAGTATGAGTAAAGCAGTGCAAAATTTACAATTTTCCATATGGCTAATGTATTTTTGCTACTTGTTTCTCTTTCTTCTTGATGCTGATATTCTGTAGTCAGCTCAAACTATGCTATTTTGTTTGGTGCATTGAATTGCTTTTCAGTCACTTTTTTAAGCTTAGGTTATCGAGGGAAATGGAATATTCCATTTGTTTGGCTGAGTATTCTGTATTCATGTGAAAAATCATGTAAAAATATTATTATTTTTATGCGAAAATATTTTAAAAAAAAATTGTGCATTTAATTTTCAGATGTCAGAAACAGAAGATTCTTAATTTTATAGCTATTCTTATCCGTATGTCAGAAACAGAAGCAATCTTCTTAGTATGGGCCAGTTGGCTTGGTCTGTATAGGGATGGGCTTGGCTAAGGCAGTTATCAGAATTCAAATCTTGTAAACTATAGTAGGCTTTTAAATTTGATTTCATTTTTCTATTCGGTTCTTTGTGGTACCTAACGAAGCCCATCAAAATCTGAATTTTAAAAGCCCTTCTCCAGTTGTGCCACAGTATTATTGAAAATCTAGAGGGGAACTATGGTCACTTTATATTTCATCTTTTGTGTGATAAATCCTGTTACATATTTTTATTTAAAATTGCTGGGGGAAGGAAATGAAGAAAAGAATAAATAAATCCATATGGGCTGGGCTGGTTATTAGAAAGTAATAGTAGTATCTTGTTACAGAAAAAGACAATAGTTCTTTACTAAACTAAAAATTTGAAGGAAGGAATCAAATTATATAATAACCAGTGCTATTTTTATTTTATTTTTCCTTGGTGTGCTATATATATAATAAATTATTAATTGGCATTTGACCAATAATGATGCTAGTCATTTTCTCTTCATTCTAATTTGATTTTGAATTGTCAATGTGCAGGTCAAAATCAACCAAATAGCCTAAAAAAGATTTGACTTGAGATGTGAATTTAATTTACAATAAGTCTAGGCTGACCTTTTTATTGGATATTTTTAGTTTTTTTTTTTGGCTTTTCATGTGACTCCTAAAAAATATATAGTATTTATTTTAATTGAAATTTTTATAAAATATAGTGTTTTAGGTGTAATTTAGATACATATACAAGAACAGTGTTGAACAGACTGTACAACACTGTTCTTGTATACATATCCAAATTATATCTAAAATACTATATTTTATAAAAATTATAGTTAAAATAAATGCTATACATTTTTTTAGAGTAATAGGAAAAGCCAAAAAAAATTTGAAAATCTCCAATAAAAAGGTCCGTGTAGAAGGACTCTTTAATTTAATTTCACTTCTCTTGCTGCTTATGAGCTGGTTTATAGACTAGAAAAACTGCATTTTGGAGATTTAGGGGGTGTTTGATAAACACAATGAAATATTTTTGAATGTTTAAGTAATCTGAATGAGCTGAATGAAGCAGAATTCTGAATGAAAAAAATTATTTGATAATTGACATGTCTGAAATATTTAAATAACATATTTTTATTATTTTACCCCTCTGAAAAAAATTCAAAATTGTTGTAAATTTATTTAATATTACTTAATATAATAGTTAATATTGTAAAAAAAATAAATATAAAATATTTTATTTAGCGGTCATTCAACCACAAAAATTATACTTGGTCATTCAGCCAAAAAATCTGACCGATTCAACCATTCAAACAATTTTTATTCAAAATAAATGCACTGAATGACTAACCAATTCAGCAATTCAGTCATTCTGCTCTATTCAGCTCTAAACAAACACCCTCTTAACTTGTGCATATACAACAAATATATAAAGTATAATTTTATATACGGGATACATCAATTTTTGGTACCTGTACTGGAACACGACTTATAATTTGGTACCCGAAGTGAAAAAAGTTACAAACTGGTGATTGTACTCGAAAAATGTTACACTCCGTTAAACTGTAGGGTTTCATCTTTATTCTGTTTGAAAATTAGGGTTTTCTTCTTCTCTCAGTCTTCTTGTCTCGATTCTCCATTGATTATTGGTTCTCATATTTTTATTAAAGGGTTTTCAATGTTTAATTGAAAGGATGAGCTCGTCTGGGAGTGGAATCGTAAATGAAATAGTGGAAGAAAATTGTAGTTCATGTAGCAAAAATAAATGGATTACACCAGAGTTTCCAAGTCGGTGCCACTGTGGAGCAATGGTGCGAATGTGGGAGGCAAGAAAAGATGGAACAAAATATCGAAGATTTTCTTCGTGTCGACTTCGCTTCTCTCTCTCTCTCTCTGTATGTTTGTCTCTCCCGTTGGATCAATTTTAACAATTATTTAAAAATTAGAAAGTAGAAGCACCAGATTACAAAATTTTTGAGTACAATCACCAGTTTGTAACTTTTTTCACTTTGGGTATCAAATTGTAAGTCGTGTCCTAATGTTTAACGGAATGTAACATTTTTTGAGTACAATCACCAATTATAACTTTTTTTACTTTAAATATCAAATTATAAATCGTGTCCTAGTACTTATACAAAAAATTAATTTATCCCTTTCATATACATGATTCGCCTTTATCATTAGGCGAGGTAGACGTGCAGAGATTGGCGTAAGAAAATGCTGAGTTCCGGTAGAGTCAATAGGCTAACCCTCACATATTAATTTTTAGATTAAAAGCTTATTTAGTGTTAAATTAAGCACTTAACTAACAATCATCTTTTATTAAAGAACTAGATGTATCCCGTGTTTTCGGTATTGTATGAACGGTGAGATTTATCTCAAACTTTAGACGGCCTAGATAATTTATTGAGTAAGCGGAAAATTTAAAATTATTTATATTTTATTAAATAAATATAATTTCATGTCAACGTCAATGTCAAAGTAAAAACTCTTTAACACGTACGTCAAATTAAAACACTTTATAGGCTGGCAAGTAAGTTGTATACAGTAAAAAGTTAAAAAGTGCAAGAATCTCATATAGTGGGTAACTTCATCATAGTTTAATTTGACTAATTCTTGCCCAAACTGATTAAAGTGGCCTCAATTTTTTATATACATGTAGCCTGTAGGTAAATAGCTGCAAAGACAAAATTAGACGTCTGGAACAAGTTTGAAAATTATGGCTAATTGCTTATTACTAATCTTTATCTATTTAGACTGCGGTAAATGTCTTTTTACATTGAAGATGTATTTAATAAAATGTTTTTATTACTAGAGTTGTACACAAGGTGTTTTTATTGATAATTCAATTTGTATTGGAAGAAAATATTAAAATCTTTTTTCAATTATTATTTTATAAAGATAATGTGATGATTTTGTAAATTTTAAATAATGGCACAATTGCAAATAAAAAAAATAAAATAAAATAATAATAATAATAATAATAATAATAAAAAAAAAAAAAAGTACATCCCAACTCTAGAAGGACTACTCTATCTTTAAGGCCCAAGGGAGTAGAAAATGCAAGAAAAAATAAATAAAAGAAAAGAGAATAAGAATAAGAATTGTTGATAAATTAAGCTACACTAATGGTCATTTTGATACGTTTGGTGTTGAAAACAAACAATACCTTTAAACTCTAAAAACTCGAAAAGCCCTAAAATCCATATGATATGTTTGTTTCTAAAATTATATTTAGGATAGAACTATTAATCTCAAGTGTCTTGTTTGTTTTTAAATTTAAACTTGAACTATTAATATAAGGATTATAAAATGACTTAATAATCTTGACATTATAATTATAATCTCGGGATTATAATCCTAAGATTAATAGTCTTAAGATTATAATCTCATAAATTATAATTTTAGGATTATAATCCTTGCAAACAAACATAACCCTAGAACTTCATACCCATTCATGCATTATAACTTTGGTAAAAAAGTAACTACAATGTTAAGTTTTTGTTGACTTTCAATATTTTTATTTTGTAATCTCTTCATCGTTTGTAATAATTTACAATATCAATATATTTCAGTTGATTAGACTGTTTGATAAAAAAAATAGTTCAGTATGATTACACATGAATTATCTTTTTATTTATAATTAAAGAAAAATAAGTAAAGGCTTATTATTGGAACCAAAACCATATTACCTATATTTAATATGGGTTATGTGATTTGAATTTAAATGGTTATAGATCGAATCCAGGTCGACCTATTTTTCAAATTATAGTTTCACTAAAATTTTAAATTATGTTATACTAAAAGAGTCTTATTTTAATTTTATAGACCCAAATTTAAAACTAAGATTATTTAATTGATGTAACTAATTTGAGTGTTAAAAACATTAATTTTGTAATTATAGACACTTTAAAAAAATTACATTAATAATTATTATGTTAATTAAAATTAATGAAATTATTAAAAATTTTATTACAATAATCAGTAAATATTATTTTTTTGGAGTGTATATATAATCAATAAATATTATTTTTTAAGGGTGGGGTGTGTGAGGCGGGGGGGGGCGAGGTTGGGGTTGGGGGTGGGGTGGGGTTGGAGTGGGAGTGGGAGTGGGGGTGGGGGTGGGTGTGGAGGTGAGGTGGGGTGTAATCTTTGTTAGCTCTACAGAGTATAAAAAAATGTGTGGAGGTGAGGGTGGGGTGTAATCTTTGTTAGCTCTACAGAGTATAAAAAAATATTATAGACTAATATGATATGGGTCAAAATTGGTTAAATTAAATCTCACTTATATTTATAATAATAATATGGGTCCAAATTCAAACTAATTTGTCACCTAAAAATTAGTTAATTAATCAAATAGATTCAAATAATTTTAATTAATTATATAATTTTTAATTTAAATTGTCAGGTCTAATTGAATCGTACAATGGAATCTAGGAACATGCCTTCCCACCCTTGCATTTAAAAACAAAAAACCTGTGTTTAAACTAATAATAATTAAGTAGGGTGTTATTTACTGTAATATTGCTTAATTTAAGCTAGTGAATGAATGAATCACATAAGGCTGGAGAGCATTGGGTTGTTTAACATTTAAATTAATATTCTCTAATATAAATTATGATTAATCAATCCTACCTAATTAGTAGGAGTATTTGTTGTATTGTACACATGTCACATAATTATCTCTCTCGCTGAATGTGGACAAGGAAGTCCACATTTCCAGATACTCTTCCGTAAGGATTGTTGCAACAACCTGACCGACCGTACCACCACCACATGGCCTTGTCTGATGAACTAGTAATATTTGCACATTTGTTTTCATTTTATTTTAATAGAAAAAATTATATATCTATCTAATAAAATACAAATAATTTTAAATTTTCCGCTCACTCAATAAATTATATGGACCGTTCAAAGTTTGAGATAAATTCTACCGTTCATACAGTGCCGGAGACACGGGACCCAACTAGTATATATATATATATAATGCCAATATATTATTTCATTATTCTTGTAATTACGATGCACTCAGGGTCGACCCATATGTAAAATTATTTAAGCAATAGCTTGAACCCCTAAAATTGAAAAATATATGTTATGCAAATAAATTTATTTTCAGAATTAAATTTTTAAGAGAAGTTATACAAATAGAAGAAAAGAAGAACACTCCAGTTAACATTCTAAATTATATAAAAAACTAGAATCTTTTCTAAATGCATGCATCGCATATAGAATTTTATTAACAATTCCTGTAATAGTTACTTTTGCAGAAAGAACTTTTTCAAAATTAAAATTGATAAAATCTTACTTAAGATCGATTATGTTCAAAGAAAGATTAAGTGTATTAGCGATTTTATAAATTGAAAAAAATATGTTAGAAAAAAATGATTACAAAAGTTTGATCAATAATTTTACATTTAAAAGAGGAAGAAAAATGAAATTCTAATTAAAAATCTCTATTAATTTAATTTAGTGTTGAATGACTAAAAAAAAGGCCACAATTTAATATTTGGCTTGAGACTCCCAAAAAATTTGGACCGACCTTGGTTGCACTAGTCGCAGGTTCTACTGGCGATCGGGCCCAAGTCTTATTCAATCTCTCTCGTTAGATCTTATAATGAACGGTGAGAGATGCGTTTGCTGGAATAATGTTCATAGCAAGCGATTATTATGGATCACACTACCTTATCTATATATATGTTGGGAGTTTTGTTACTTATTGTGAAAGCTTTCTGTTGTAATTCCGAATTAATTCGATACATGAGATTAGATAATAGAAAATTGATATTTTCACATGAAAAATGTTGCTATAGATATATAGCGACGATCTCGACGATTTTTACGTAAAAATATCATTTTTTTATTGAGAATTTGTCAGTTTCTTAGATAATATTATAAAGGTAGTCATACTATATATATATATATTATTTGGGTAAAATTATAAGACTGTATTTAAACACATGAGATTTATCTCAAATTTTGAGCGAACTTAGATAATTTATTGAGTAAGCGGGAAATTCAAAATTATTTGTATTTTATTAGATATATATATATATATATATATATATATATATATATATATATAAAATTACTGGTAATATTTATTCATATTAATAATTCGTAAAATATAAATTTTTTGTATACATACATAATTTTGTGAGAATAAATGTATTCGTGTCAAAGCAAAACCGGCAATCACTCCGCAAGCAAAGATAAAAAAATAATACTGTAATTAGGAGATGCTATGAGTAGATAAATGATAAGGGTAAAAGTACATGAGAAGTAGTGGTTATAATTTTTAAATACAGCAAATCAATTAATCAAAAATTAGATAAATATAATAAATAATTAAAAAGGAGGAGAGAAAGAAAAAGGTCGGGCCAATGAGAAGACTGAGTCAGTCCTTATTGAGCGGTGAGTGGCCATGTGAGTGCATATATTCATTCTCCCGTGATTGGCGAATGTCTAGTTCCCACTTCTAACCGGGTCGGGTTTAACAGCATTTGGCTTGACCCATGCTAAAAATACATTATTTTCAATAAATATTAAAATAAATTATTTCATTAATAAAACACACTAAACCATTAATCAATCGATATTCCATAGCATAGTTTGATAAAATAACTCTTTTCCAGACCGATGTGAGGTGTGCGCGCAATACATCTGTCATTGAAATTAATAAAAAATAACTAAAAAAATGACTCTTTTAAAATTAAGAAAAAATGGACTTATTTTTTGAAACAAAATTAGTCCATTAAAACATTTGAATTCCTCGTAAAGTTATACAAGTAATAATCATCAATAAATAATAATTCAAATCAAGCTTATTCTTTTTCCTATTTTTTTTGGAGAAAAAAGATAAATTAATAGTTTTACAAAAACCAAAAAGGCAAGAACAGGTAACTAGAGTACAACACAGTTCCAGGACCAGGACCAGGACCAGGACCAGGACCAGGACCAAGACCTTACTACTATTCCTTCTGTTCTTAAAAGATTGTCGTTTAAGGTTAATGCACACAGATTAAGAAATATAATTAATATCTAGCAAAAATACTATATTACCCTTATTAATTGTCTCAACCAATTATTCTCTTCCCAATGTTTCTTATTCAAGTCAACCAATTACTTTTTATTCAATCAATTACTACTTGGATTATAGCATTGAATTGAATAAGAATCATTGGGAAGTGAAAAAAACTTTAAATAGGAGAAAGCTTTAAATAAGGGTAAAGTAGAAAAAAAATAGCTAATGTGTATTGATAAACTCAAAACGACAATCTTTTTGGAACAAAAATTACTTCTTAAAACGACAATCTTTTAGAAACGGAGGGAGTATAAGACTAGTCACTAACCTTTTTGATAATTTTAAAATTAAAGTCCCATACACGCATTCATACCCAAACTATATTCCATAACCACCGAGCTTGACCCATAACCACACGGCTTAAATATGATTTATTATTCTAAATTATGGGTCATATTTTATTTGATGATTCATCTTTTATTTGTCAATTAAATTATTAATTTTTTTTTCACTTCGTTCAATTGAGCGATGTGGCTATCTGGGTAGGCCATAGTGCAACTGATGTGTAACTAAAAAAGTTTATTTTAATATTTATTTACACATTTATTATACATTAAAGGACAAATTCGTCAAATTGTTTATATTAAACATTAAAATTAAATGGAAGTGAAAAAAATTAATATTTTAAACATCTAATTGACAAAATTGAAAGGTAAATCACCAAAGTAAAATATAACACATAGTTTAGGATAATGAATCATATTTAAGCCTAACCACAAAATCATGCGCTTCACTAACCAAAAAGCTTCATCTTTGTTGATTTAGTCATATTCTAGCCTTATGTTTTGATGATGAAATGTTCAAGTACTAAATTGTTTTATGATGTTTCAGGTATTTGTTGATAAAAGAATGATTGGTGGAATCTTCATGTGAAAGGAAGAAAGTTTTCTTTTTCTAGGAAAATCAATGTAAGGTTAATTGCATAGTAATTGATTTTTCATTTAAAGGCTCTAGGACATTTTATTGCATTATATTTTGTTATATGTCTTAAATGAAAAATGAGTATGAAAAAGGTTTTTCTAAAAATAAAGATTATTTGATATATTAGTTTGTACACATGCATTGATATTAGTGGATAATATTGAGAAATCAGTAGAGAACATCCACGTGGACATATTGAGAAGTCAGTGTGTAAAATATTTCACGTGTGCATACCAGCTACTTTATTGAGATATGTGTGCAAGGTTTATAAAGATAATGATTACATGTATT
Source organism: Panax ginseng (assembly GCA_020205605.1). Lineage (NCBI taxonomy): Eukaryota > Viridiplantae > Streptophyta > Magnoliopsida > Apiales > Araliaceae > Panax > Panax ginseng. Next base: position 17,255,859 of record CM035127.1, on the reverse strand, counting down.
GGGACTCTAATGACTTAAGTCTGCAAAGTTGGATATCTCATGTCGGTCCACTTTATTAGCCACACGTCACTTGTTATGACTGGAGAGATAAAATCAGTTGATTAAGTGGTTATCTTTTTGTGGTCTTTTGATTTATTCCACTAACTAAATTATGAATATGGATTTATATAAGATGTGACTATTTCAAAGCTTTACCGTTGTGAGAATTGTTCCTAGTTGATTATCCTGTCGTTTGTTTAAAATAGAATATATCTATATGAACGGTAACTTGTGTAAAGGCTATATAAATGATATTTTCTCATTTAGAAAATTACACAACTCACGAATTATCATTGCACTTATTATTGTTATTGAGCAAATTGATTTACTGAGTGCAATTCTTGAGAAGCTAAGCAGTTTAATTTCTGGTATTATTTGAGGTGATATTCGGTAAGAAATTAATTGTTTATTTTGTGCTACTTGATCATTGCATATAGTTGAGCCTTTAATTGTTAAATTGATTATTATTGCATTGATCATGACCTCTATATTGTATTAATTTTTCTATTGTTAGACTAAGTGTAGTCTAAAGGTTTTAATCTGGTGGATTAGAAAAGTAGTTTACAAAAACAGTTCAAGGAAGCAAATGTGTTTGAAAGGTGCATAGGTACAAGAGAGCAAAGAGAGCTCAAGGAAATTAATTGTTTATTAATTTTTGAATCACATGTAATCTGTATTTATTTATAAAGAAATAAAGTAAGTCTCAATACTAGTTGGTATTGGACGTGGGCTAAGCTATTATCATAGAGGGTAATAGTTGAACCACGTAAAAAATCTTGGTGTTGATTTTAGTATTTGCCTTACTTTAAAATCACATAAGTTAATTAATTATCTTAATTTGACTACTTGCATTATATTTAGATAATTCTTTAACATCAAGTATTTTATTCAAAAGGCTATATTAATTTGAAGAACTGATTTCAATCATTTTAGTAGCACAAATTAATAGTTTTTAAAAGTTGGCCATAGATTGCTCCTACACTTATTCACCCCCCTTCTAAGTGTGCCTAGTTAAATGGATTCCACCAAAGATTCTGCTAGAAATGGATTCCACCGAAATCTACATGGTCTCATATGATTTAAAGGCTATGAACACACTTCTCAGCGGCATGGTACAATCTGAGATAGATAAAGTCTCCTCATGCAACACTGCCAAAGAGATGTGGGATACTTTAGTGGTAAGTCATGAAGGTACTTCAAAAGTCTGAGAAGTCAAGCTAAGCATGCTTATGCACGATTATGAAATGTTCAAGCTCGAAAAAGATGAAACCATCAAGCTAGCTCAAGCAAGATTTCTAGTCCTTATAAACTCCTTAAAATTGTTAGACAAGACTATTCCTCAAAGTGAGATCAATCAGTAAGTTGCTTAGGCAATGCCCAAAAGGTTTGCTTCTAAAATCACTACTCTTCAAGATTACATTACATTATTTCTTCCATGGATACTTTAACCTTGTTTGGTGAACTAGAAGAATATGAACATCGATTAAAGAGATATGATGATGAGGAGAAGAAATGACGATTTTAAATTTTTTAATAAAATAGAATTTTCTCTATTTATTATTTTGAAATAGTAAGGGTTGAATTGATTAATGTGGTTAGTTATGAGTAAAATGCGCGAATATTTTAAAATAAGCAAGTGGTTATAAAATACTTATTGTTGTCGGAGAATATTCGTTTGGTCGTGAAAATATTCTTCTTTGTGGGGAATATTAAATGACGACGCAACCTAATGTGGGCTCCAAAAGCGAAGCGATTGGATGAAGAAACGACAAGTATAAGTTGTTTATAAATAATTGGCGTAGTTATTCTGAATTATCTTGTTGGAATACCCGGTGGTTAAAACACAAGATACGCGTTGTTGCAGACAAGCGATGGCACCAGTATTGCACCAATTATTGATTCTTACGTAAGAAGGCATTACTCAATAATTGTTACGATAATTCTTATTCAATATTTTATTTTGATTCAATAATTCTTTGCGTTGATATTTTATATTATTGTTGTTTTAATAATTGTCATCTTTGACATGATATATTTTCATTATCAAATCAATAATTCATATTATTTGAATAATATTATTAGATAGCATTATTGGCAATGTCTAGAAAGTTACATCTAAGGAGAGGTTTGGTCACCTAATTACGCGCCAGTAAGGAGAAATTCTTATTGGAAAGCCCCCCTCTTTCACTCGAACGGCACTGGTTGGCGATCTTATGATTCGGTAATATTATTTGTGAATAATAAATTATTGATTTATATGATGAGGAAAATATTGATTTTATGTGGATATAGATGGAGAAAATTTTTAAATGTGACAATTGTGGAAAATTAATATTTTATCTTTTTCTGATAAAATAATTCATTTGAATATATTATTTTAATAATATATTAATGGTGATATTTTATAATAAATGTGGGATATATGAGTATATGAGGAGGAAGAGTATTTTTGTTGCATTAAATGATTAACACATGTTTTTTGTGTGTCGGTGGACCCCATTTCTTGGTTGAAATTTGATTATAACTGTAAAATCGCTTCGTTTATGGATTTTGGTCAATTTACATTTGGAATTTGGAAACACTTTCTTCGCAAAGTTGTAGAGAATTGAATTTCCTATAAAAGGTTGCGAGATTGAATTTTACGATAAAAGGCTATTTATTATGAATTATTGAAGTTCGAAGTTCAAATAATTGATTTTTGGAAGTTTTATTTATTTTATTAATAAAAACTTTTTTATATGTTGTGGGCATCTTTAATATATGCATGGTGGTGAATTCAGATTCAAGATGTGGGCGTATGAATTTTGTTTATATATAATATTATTATATTAAATTTTCTACTTTTGGTGTTCTAAGCATTTTCCTATAAATAGGTGCTTGGGTTAGAATTGAAAATCACACCAAAAACTAAAGATTTTCTCTCTCTTTCTCTCTATAATATCGAGCGTATTTGTGAGTATTTTATTACTTTGAGTATTGCTATACGGTGCAAGTTCTTTCAAAGACTATATCCGAAGATTTGATTCGGAAGTATTATTCTTTCTCGAGGTAAGGGATGTTATTTTATTGAAAATAATATTATTTCTTCAATATCATTTATCAAATATTGGTTGGAAATTTTTATCAAATTTGGAACTTTTTCATGTCGGCATTCTTATTCATGAGTTATTATTCACGAGTTACTATTCATGAGTTCTTATTCATGAGTTACTATTCATTAAACTCGATGATTTCTTTTGTGAAATTTCTATCTTTTAGTGTTTGAGTTACTTATTCACGATATCGGACTTATTCACGTATCTGACGACAACTATTATTCACGAATACGACACTATTCACAGAAAAATTAAATTTTTTTTTCTCTGTCCAAGATAGTCTGTTATGATTCCTATCTTGGATTTGATGGTCTTCATTCTTGAATTTTACTCCACTCTGATTATTTATGAAGTATTTTTGAACTTGGATTGTTTAAAGTACGAATTCTTAATATTTGTCCTTTTGTTTCACTGAATTCGTTTTCTTTAAAATTATTTTCATCATCCTCAGTCCTAAATGATGATGTTACTGAATATCTTTGGCCTGTAGTGCAAAGATGGTTGATTTTCTTATGAATATCTTTGTCCCGTAGTGCAAAGATGAATAGGTGTTGAGATGAACATGACCGACTGATGAATATCTTTGGCATGTAGTGCAAAGATGAACAGGTGTTGAGATGAACATGACCGACTGATGAATATCTTTGGCATGTAGTGCAAAGATGAACAGGTGTTGAGATGAACATGACCGACTGATGAATATCTTTGGCCTGTAGTGTAAAGATGAATATTTGATTTGAGATGAATATTGATTGATGTTGTTGAGGATAAAATATTGATGATGGATTGTTAAATTCATAGATTATAGTAGATTTCATTCTCTACGTAACTCTTCTATGAATTATTATTTCACCGCGAATATTGATCCGAAACTTGTTATCTATCAGATTCTATCGATTTTCCTGTTGAAGACTAACGATAATTTATTGTACATTATCTTAGTCATAACATTCTTTACTTGGGCTAGTTGAGCTCACCCTTTTCTTTTGTTCCATTTTTCTTCTCGAGAGCGAGATTATAGCGAGAACTAATCGGGGTGTGGAGTGATGGTTCTAGATATCATTGTTTTAATAGTCCTCACTATTCGTAAAATAGTGTATCAATAATGAGGATTTATTTGCGTGTGGATATTATACAGAAGACAATATTTGTATTTAAACTCATAGTATATAGGTTGTGTCGTATTTTGCACGACACAAATGTATTAATAAAGTTATAGTTATTTATGTACCATGTATTTGGCGACTCAGAATGGGTTGGATGGAATGGACCTATTTTGGGGGCGTCACAGTTGGTATCAGAGCTTAGGGATATGGTCTCTGGCGGAGATCGGGGAATAGTACTAGGAGGGAGAGGCGAGTAATCCTTTTGCTAAGTATGTCATACTTAAGCTTATTTGTTGGTCAGTCGAACTATATGGTTAATATGTGATATGTTAATTTGTTTAATTAACCCTTGTTTTATGGCAGTATTTAAAAATGGCAGATGAGAATATTAACGATGGAGTTAATGAGACCGTGGAAACACCTTTAATCACCACCCAGGGGAACGTGCAAAAAGTAGGCAATATTCCTCCTGTAAACAACACCACTGAGCAGACGATGAATGACGGGATGTTTAGAAGATTTTTGCAGTTCATGTAAAACCAGACGAGGGAGACTCGTGTATACGAATCTGGTGGAAATGATAATAACGCTGCGCTTGTCTGACCAAGCAAGTTCAAAGAGTTGGGACCACCAGAATTTAAGGGAAAGCCGGATCCGATCATGGCGGAAACATGGGTCAAACAAATTACCAAGATATTCGATGTCTTGGGATGCACGGAGGAACAGAAGGTTCCATTCACCACTTTATATTCCGTGGCGAGGCAAATTACTGGTGGGAGTCTGTGAAACATACCCAGCATGCCGCACTCCACATGTCTTGGGAAACGTTTCAGAAACTTTTCAACGAAAAATACTTTCCTGAAAGTATTCGCCATATGAAGGAGGTAGAGTTTATTAGACTAGAACAAAATAACATGACGGTGTCCCAATACGAGGCGAAGTTCGCAGAGTTATCCAGGTTTGCACCTCATTTGGTAGAGAATGATGAACGAATGACGAGGATGTTTCTGAGAGGTTTAAAACTCGAGATTCGGCAATATCTTATTTCTCATAAATTTTCTTTATATTCAGATGTTGTCAACAGGGCTCAATTATTAGAGCGAGATGCGAGTACGTTCAACCAAGAGACCGCAACTGAGGATCATACCGAAAGTGACGGCTAATCATCGTAACAACGATAACCGGTGGAGAAAGAAAAATATCGACAAGAAGCGACAACCACTCTGGTGGTAATCGTGGCCATGAAAAATAAAGAAGCGAGTCGGGGAGATTTTAAAAGAGGAGATTCAACAATGACACCGAGAAGACGTCGGCACCAAAGAAGAATCGGTTTTAAGGGAGGAGAACGACCACCGGTCGTATGCTATAAATGTGGAAAAGAGGGACACATCAGCCCAAACTGTCCACAACAGTTTAAGGTATGTTATAACTGTGGAAAGGAAGGACATATCGCCGAGATTGTCAGGTCAGAAGCGAAACCAAGTCCAATGAGGATGGTGACTCAAAAGGTCATCTAAAAAGTCAAAGTCAACGGTTCTGGAAGAGCGTTTTTGTCGTGGATCGTCAACATCGCGAGGAACCCAAACGAGGTGATCACGGTAAGCTAATCATAAATTCATGCGAAGTTTATACATTACTAGATACCGGGTGCTACCCATTCATTTATCTCTCTCCGCTTGTGCTCAACGTTTAAACTTGACTCGGGAGAAATTAGACTTTGACCTATCTCGTGGAAACTCCGTTAGGAGAAACTTTCATCATATCCACTGTTTATAAATCTTTTTTGATCCAAGTTGGCACCATCGCATTATCTGTTGACCTTATTTCTTTAAAGATACTTACTTTTGATGTGATTTTGGGGATTGATTGATTAACTTCTCATCATGCCAAAATTGATTGCTTTCGTAAAGTTGTTAGTTTTCATATTCCTATGCAACCTGTTATTCGAATTCAAGCAACCAAACCATTGAAGTCAAACACTTTCATATCAAGTCATAAAGCTATTCGTTTATTGAAAAATGGATGTCAAGCTTTCTTAGCCCATGTTATGGATTTGAATAAAGACACGTCAGATTTGAATAATATTCCTGTTGTTATTGACTTTCCTGACGTATTTCCTGAAGAATTTCTTGGCTTACTCCCAAAGTGTGATATTGAATTTTGTATCGACTTTGAACCCCAGACAAAACCCATTTCTAAAAATCTCATAGCTCCTATTGAACTTCGTGGAGTTAATAATTCAACTATAAATTTGGTACCGAGCCTTTATCGGTGACTTCCTTTGTGGAATGCACCGCCGCATCCGTAGGGGACGCCATATTCGCGGCAAAGAGTAAATCGATAGGTGTCATTGTGACGTCTTTATCCAAGATTGGGATATGAGTCACGATTGAGAGCAACCTAAGTCGATGAATCGAAATACGTAGCTTTACATGCTTATTTGGTTATTATCGAAGATTTTGTGGAAAGATTTTCTCGAATCGCTACTCCATTAACGCAAATTGACTCGTAGAGATACAAATTCGAATGGAGCAAAGGAATGTGGGAAGAACTTCAAGAACTCAATAGGAGACTCATTTCGCACATGTTCTCGACCATACCATCTCGGAAAAGCGAACGTGGTAATTGACGTGTTGAGTAAAAGATCGATATCTGAAATACGAATGCGATATTGTCAAAGACCCATTTCATATAACTTATAAATGATAGATATAGAGTTAAAGACTCTAGGGACTCACGTGATGATATACAAGTAGAACCGACTTTTATCGATAAAGTTAAAATCGCTCAAGCTATACACCGGAGCTGATGAATATGAAGAAGGAGGTGCAAGAAGTTATTATTCCAAAAGCGAGAATTGACGATATGAGGAAAGCTTAAACCTTCGATTTATTGGTCCATTTGAAATCCTCGATCGAGTAGGAACTGTGGCCTATAGACTCGTTTTACCGCCAAGTATGACACGTGTTCATAACGTTTTTCACGTATCGAAGTTACAAAATTATGTGGACGACCCGAACCACGTCATTGAGTTAGAACCGGACGAGATAAAAGAAGACTTAACGTCACGAGGAGGTACTGCCAAGATTTTGATAGAAAGAGCATGTCCCTACGACAAAGGTCATACCACAAGTAAAAGTTTTGTGGAGGAACCATGCTATTGAAGAAATGACACAGGAGTTGAAGCGGAAATGAAAGTGAGGTATCCTCATCTTTTCAAACACACAGTATCGTAAGTCAATTTCGAGGACGAAATTTCATAAGGAGGGGAGGTTGTAAGACCCCGATTTTTTTTTAATAAAATGGAATTTCCTCTATTTATTATTTTGAAATAGTAAGGGTTGAATTGATTAATGTGGTTAGTTATGAGTAAAATGCGCGAATATTTTAAAATAAGCAAGTGGTTATAAAATACTCATTGTTGTCGGAGAATATTCGTTTGGTCGTGGAATATTCTTCTTTGTGGGAATATTAAATGACATTTGCGGCATTTTGTGTGGGCCCCATAATGTAAAGCGATTGGATGAAGAAAGCGATAAGTATAAGTTGTTTATAAATAATGGCGTAGTTTTTACCGTTATCATTGTTGGAATACCCGTTGGTTAAAACACAAGAATACGCGTTGTTGACAAGAAGACACTGCAGTATTGCACCAATTATTGATTCTTACGTAAGAAGGCACTACTCAATAATTGTTATAGTAATTACTGTTCAATATTTTATTTTTGATTCAATAATTGATGCGTTGATATTTTATATTATTGTTGTTTTAATAATTGTCACTGCACAGTATTTTTTATTATCAAATCAATAATTCATATTATTTGAATAATATTATTAGATAGCATTATTGGCAATGTCTAGAAAGTTCTGTCGAAGGTGAGGTTTGGTCACCTAATTCTGCGCCAGTAAGGAGAAATTCTTATTGGAAAGCCCCTCTTTCCGAGGAACTACTGGTCACAAGATCTTGTGATTCGGTAATATTATTTGTGAATAATTAATTATTGATTTATATGATGAGGAAAATATTGATTTTATGTGGATATAGATGGAGAAAATTTTTAAATGTGACAATTGTGGAAAATTAATATTTTATCTTTTTTACGATAAAATAATTCATTTGAATATATTATTTTAATAATATATTAATGGTGATATTTTTATAATAAATGTGGGATATATGAGTATATGAGGAGGAAGAGTATTTTTGTTGCATTAAATGATTAACACATGTTTTGTGTGTTCGGTGGACCCCATTTCTTGATCGAAATTTGATTATAGCTTTGTAAAATCGCTTGGATTTATGGATTTTGGTCAATTTCATTTGGAATTTGGAAACACTTTCTTCTCGCAAAGTTGTAGAGAATTGAATTTCCTATAAAAAGTTGCGAGATTCAATTTTTCGATAAAATGGCTATTTATTATGAATTATTGTAGATTCAAGTTCAAATAATTGATTTTTGGAAGTTTTATTTATTTTTATTAATAAAAACGTTTTTTTATATGTCGTGGGCATCTTTAACATGTGCATGGTGGCTGAATTGATTCAAGATGGGCGTATGAATTTTGTTTATATATAATATTATTATATTAAATTTTTTGCTTTGGTGTTGTTAAGCATTTTCCTATAAATAGGGTGCTTAGGTTAGAATTGAAAATCACACCGTAAACTAAAGATTTCTCTCTCTTTTCTCTCTATAATATCGAGCGTATTTGTGAGTATTTTAGTACTTTGAGTATTGCTATACTGGTTGCAAGTTCTTTCAAAGACTATATCCAAAGATTCCGGTCGTAAGTACTTATTCTTTCCGAGGTAAGGATGTTATTTTATTCGAAAATGATATTGTTTCTTCAATATCATTATGTCGAAATATTGGTTGGAAATTTTATCAAATTTGGAACTTTTTCATGTGGGGTTACTATTCATGAGTTCTTATTCACGAGTTACTATTCATGTGTGTTCTATTCACGAGTTACTATTCACTAAAACATGATGATTTCTTTTGTGAAATTTCTATCTTTTAGTGTCTGAGATTCTTATTCACGATATCAAGACTATTCACGATATCTGAAACTATTCACGAATCACGACCTTATTCACGTAAAAATTAAATTTTTTTTACGTGTCCAAGATCGTCTGTTATGATTCCTATCTTGGATTGGATCTATGTTTTGGTCTTCATTCTTGAATTTTACTCCACTGATTATTTATGAAGTATTTTTGAACTTGGATTGTTTAAAAGTACGAATCCTTAATATTTGTTCTTTTGTTTCATTGGATTCGTTTTTCTTTAAAATTATTTTCATCATCCTGGGTCCTAAATGATGATGTTACTTAGAATATCTTTGGCCCTGTAGTGCAAAGATGGTTGATTTTCTTATGAATATCTTTGGCGTGGTAGTGCAAAGATGAGCAGTGTTGAGATGAACATGACCGATCGATGAATATCTTTGGCATGTAGTGCAAAGATGAAGCAGTGTTGAGATGAACATGACCGATCGATGAATATCTTTGGCTCAGAAAGTGCAAAGATGAATATTTGATTTGAGAAGAATATTGATTGATGTTACAGGATAAAATATTGATGATGGATTTGTTAAATTCATAGATTATAGTAGATTTCATTCTCTACGTAACTCTTCTATGAATTATTATTTCCGCTGCGAATATTGATCTGAAACTTGTTGTCTATTGTATTCTATCGATTTTCCTCTGTTGAAGACTAACGATAATTTGTTGTACATTATCTTAGTCATAACATTCTTCTTTGGGCTAGTTGAGCTCACCCTTTTCTTTTGTTCCATTTTTCTTCTCCGAAACGAGATTATAGCGAGGAACTAGTCCGGGGTGTGGAGTGATGGTTCTAGATAGTATTTTTAGTAGTTCTCACTATTCCGTAAAATAAAGTGTATCAATAATGAGGATTTATTTGCGTGTGGATATTGTCTAGAAGACAATATTTGTATTTAAACTCATAGTATATAGGTTGTCGTATTTTGCACGACAAATGTATTAATAAAGTTGTAGTTATTTCTGTACCATGTATTTGGTGACTCAGAATGGGTTGGATGGAATGGACTTATTTTGGGGGCGTCACAGAAACTCCTCGAAGAAAGGTTTTAGCTCTTACTGCAGATAATGAAGAGGAACTTGATGATAACTCCGATGAAGAAATAGCAATGATGTCAAGGAAACTCAAGGGGTTACTACAAAGGAAAAACAAGAGGAGAAATACCTTCAATTCAAATAAATTCAAAGGAAAGCAAAATGAAGATACGTTCTTCGAATGTGGACGTCCTGGCCACTTCAAGAAAGATAGTTTTCAACTAAAGAATAAAGGGAAGACCATCTTCAAAGACAACAAGAAGAACAAAGCCTTTATTACTTGGAGTGAAGAAGAATCCGAAGTGGAGATCGATGCTAAAGATGAGTAGCACAAGTATGTTTCGTGGAAATTGAAGGTGAATCGAATCAGGTATTTCCTAATGAACTAAATTCTTTAGAACAAGAAAATTAAAAGTTAAGAGAAAAGAATGCGAGCTTAAAAGGATTAGTTAATACATTAATGGATGAAGTAGATTCACTAATAGATGAAAAGAAAGAAATTGAAAAGGAATCCACATGTCAAAAAGAAAAGGTTTTGATGGCAAAGATTGGTTATTTAGACAACTTTAATAAAATACTTTTCAATAAGGTGAAATTCTTAATTAATGAAGTCCAAAAATTGAATAATGAGTTAAAAATGAGAGATGTGTGTATTGATGCATTTAGTGATAAATCTCCTATTAAAACATGTCCTAATGATGAACTTCAAAAAGAAATAGACTCACTAAAATCATCTCTTGCTAAATTTGTTCAAGGTGAAGAAAATCTAAATGTCATATTAGGAAAACAAAGACCTAGTTTTGAAAGACAAGGAATAGGTTTTAATTCTATTTATAAAAAGAGTAATATGAAAATGATAAACTCAAAATCATGTTTTAGCTTAAATTATTGCTCTCCTTTCATAACTTGCAAACATTGTGGTATTAAAGGTCATTTAGATATAAACTGCTTTAAGAAACGAAATAAGGTTAAAAAGGTATGGATTAAAAAGAATGACTTACTTGCTACTAACATAAATGGACCCAAAAAGATATGGGTACCAAAAAGATAAACTATCTTTTCTTGACAGGTATGTTTAAAAGCAAGAGTTCCATCTCAAAAATGGATTCTTGATAGCAGATGCTCTCATCACATGACAGGTGATAAATCAAAGTTCATGGAACTAGACATCAAGAAAAAGAATGGAACGGTCACGTTTGGAGATAATCGAACTTGCGAAATCATCGGAAAAGGTAAAATTGGAAATGGCAAGGTAAGTATAAATAATGTTCACCTTGTTAATGGACTTGAATTTAATCTTATTAGTATTAGTCAATTAATGGATAATGGCCATCAAGTTAGTTTTGATAAAGAAAAATGCACTATTTCTCATGGTACTAACAATATCACTTTAGTTGCACAAAGAGAAGGAAATATATATACTATTGACTTTGAGCAACAGGATGAAGAATTATGTCTAGCATCTGTACAAGATGAGGCTAACTTGTGGCACAAGAGGATGGGACATGTTCACATGGACTTAATCAAGAAATTATCCTCAAAGAATCTTGTCAAAGGGTTGCCGAAAATCAAATATGAAAAGAAGGGAATTTGTGTTCCATGTCAACTCGGAAAGCAAGTAAGAACATCATTTACGGCAAAGAACAGGTATCAACTTCTTTTCCCTTACAACTACTTCATCTTAATCTATTTGGACCAGAAAGACATTCTAGTATAAATGGTAAGTTTTATGCTTTTGTAATAGTAGATGACTTCTCTAGATACACACGGGTATTATTCTTGAGAACTAAGGATGAAGCATTTAAAGAGTTTGAAAGATTAATAAGAAAAATTGAAACGAAATATAGCTTCAAACTCATTAGAATTAGAAGTGACCATGGCACTGAATTTCAAAAAGATTTTATAACCTTTTGTGATCAAAGAGGTATTAGCCATGAATTCTCAGCACCAAGGACTCCTCAACAAAACGGAGTGGTTGAAAGGAAGAATAGGACTCTACAATAGACAGCTAGAACTCTATTACAAGAAAGTAAGCTTCCAAAGAAATTTTGGGCCGAAGCTGTAAGTACATCGTGTTATGTTTTAAATAAAATACTCATTCGTCCTATTATTTTGAAAACACCATATGAGCTTTTAAATAACAAAATTCCTAACATAAGTTATTTCAAAATATTTGGTTCTAAATGCTTCATTTTAAATACAAGTGACAATTTGGGAAAATTTGATGCTAAGTCATATGAAGGAATTTTTATTGGCTATTCTCAAAATAGTAAGGCTTATCGCATCTTCAATATTAAAAAGTCATGTGTAGAAGAATCTGTTCATATTACTTTCAATGAGACTAACAATGATCTTCCAAAAGAAAGTGAAGATGATGCAGGTAATTTGGAGATAGTCAACATTTCAGCAAACCGAAATGAACAAAACAGTAGGCCAAATGAATAAATTCAGCAACCTGAAATGAATGATCAGCATGAACATGAACCTGAAGATTTGCAGGATGCTGAAAATGAGTCTAATGATCAAGAGGAAGTTATACATAATATCCAAATGCCAAGAACAACTAGATACATCAAGAATCATCCTCCAGAAAATATTATTGGAGATATCAATAAAGGTATAACCACAAGGAGAGGTTTACAAAATCACTGTGCATTCTCTGTATTTTTGTCACAGGTTGAGCCAAAGAATGCAAAGGATGCTATAATTGATGAGAACTGGCTATTGGCAATGCAAGAAGAACTTCAACAATTTGAGAGGTGCCAAGTATGGGAACTTATGTCTCCTCCAAAAGATGTTTCCATCATTGGTACGAAATGAGTTTTCAAGAACAAACTTGATGAGCACGGCACAATCATTCGTAACAAAGCTAGATTGGTAGCTCAAGGATACAATTAAATGGGAGGGATCGACTATGAAGAAACTTATGCACCATCAGATGTCGCGTGGAATCAATTAGAATTTCGTTAGCTTTTGCTTGCTACAAAAGTTTAAGCTTCATCAAATGGACGTAAAGAGTGCCTTCCTCAATGGATACATTAATGAAGAGGTATATGTAAAGCAACCTCCTGGATTCGAACACGAAAAGTATCCTAATCATGTGTACAAGCTAAAGAAAGCTCTTTATGCCTTGAAACAAGCTCCAAGAGCTTGGTACGAAAGATTGAGTAAGTATCTCTTATCAAATGGGTTTGTTAGAGGTAAGATAGATTCTACATTATTTATTAAGCATAAAAATATAGATATCATTATTTTTCAAATATATGTAGAGGATATAATTTCTGGTGCTACTAATGATTATCTTTGTGAGTGGTTTTCCAAGTGCATGCATAAAGAATTTGATATTAGTTTAATGGGTGAACTCAACTACTTTTTGGGACTTCAAATCAAGCAAACGAAGGACGGAATTTACATCCATCAAACCAAATACACAAAAGAATTACTCAAGCGATTTGGCTTTGAAGGATCTAACTCAAAAGGTACACCAATGAGCACATCAATAAAGCTCACTACTGATGAAAAAGGTATTGATGTTGATATAACAAAATATCGAGGTATGATTGGATGTTTACTATACTTAACTGCTTCTAGACCTGATATAATGTATAGTGTTTGTCTATGTGCAAGATTTCAAGCTAAACCAAAAGAATCACACTTAAATGTTGTTAAAAGGATTTTGAAATATTTAAGTGGTACAATAAATTTAGGGTTATTTTATCCAATTTTCAATCATTTTGAACTAATTGGTTATTCAGATGCTGACTATGCAGGATGTCAAATTGATAGAAAAAAACGCAGTGGTGCTTGTACTTTCTTGGGACAAAGTCTAGTATCTTGGCATAGTAAGAAGCAAACCTCGTTGGGCTCTTTCAACTCTCGAGGAGAATACCTACCGCAGGAAGTTCTTTGTTCTCGAGATATTATGGATGCGTCAAACTCTATGTGATTTTGATATATTATGTGATTGTGTGCCTATTTATTGTGATAACTCAAGTGCTATAGATATATCAAAAAATCCTGTGTTACATTCACGTACAAAGCATATAGAAGTTAGGCATCATTTTTTCAGAGACAATGTGTCAAAAGGTTTAATTAAATTGATCTTTATTCCAACTGAAAATCAAATTGCAGATATTTTTACTAAACCTTTGAGTGAAGATAGATTTTGCATGTTACGTAGAGAACTTGGGATGTGTATTGCTTAATATTCTTTATTTTTGCTTATTGTTATGTTATCCTATTAACTGCTAAAATCTGGAATATTCAATATGATGAGTTTTTGGCTGCACATTAAAATCCCTAAAATCATGGACACGGTATTTCAAATATGATTCATTATAACTTTTCGAAATTCGAAAAGACAAGTCAGTCGAGAGACATCGGCGTATTCACTTTACGGCTGCCTACTGATCTCCTTAATTAATGGACGCTAGAATCAAGGTGCCTATCATAATTAGTTTTTGAAAACCGAAAAGACCGGACGGATGAAGGGTTTAATAGGAGACGCACGAATACATGTAACTCATAATGAGACTTGAAAATTGGAACGCCAAGTCAGATTGGAAGTCTTGGGAGACGTAAAGCCTTGGGAGACGTTTAAATACATGCACTCCTTCTTTTTATATACTCTGTATATTTTCATTCTCCTAATATCCTCTGAATCTTTCTGACCTTCATTTTTTTCATCTGAAATTTTCAAATCACTATGAGAACTCGTATGAACAAGCGAGAACTTGTCGATTCTGATGACGAACATACCACTATTCCTCTTCACTCTACTGCTGGACCATCTCGCCAGAAAAAGAAAATGAAGAAGGTTGTGTCGTCCGAGACAGAGTACTTGGACTCTTCGATGTCTGATGCTTCCACTTTCAGTCCATCACTGACAAAATCTATCGGACCCTCCGGACGACGTTAGACTCAGTCTTCCAAGCCGGAAGTTTCACCTCCTCCTATCTCGGTACACCCTAATCTGTCTTCTGATCTGCCTGAAAACTATTTTCGCAGTAACGCGTATGAGGTTCGTTTTAAAACCATAATTTTTCCAAAACAATTTGTGTATGAGAAGTCTGTTGATCAGATCTGTTTTCAACAATCTCCTTTAAAACCTTTGTTTGAATCTTATGGTTTTTCTTCAATACTTTTTCCTCCCTCTGTGGTATACCCTAGTCTTGTCCAACAATTTTACACAAATCTCGAATGTCATGGTGATTTTTATACTTCTTTTGTCAAAGAAAAATCGTTGTATTTCACAGTCGTCGATTTTGGTAGTATTTTGAATATTCCATCTTCTGGTGTTTGTCCTTTTACAAAGAAAGGTGCTGTTCATTTTCATTTCACTCCTATTGAACAACTTCAAATTGTGATGAACAACACTTTGTTGACTGATGTTTTTACTCCAAAAACTGTTGATGTCTCTCATATATCATGTGTCATTCATCATCTTGTTAGATAAAATCTGTTGCCTCGATTAGATGGAGGAGCAGATTTTACATATCAGGATTTGATTATTGTTGCTCTGATTTTAAGAGGTGTGTCTTTCAATTTGTCTCAACTCATGCTTCATCATATGACTGCCTGTCTACGAAAATCTAAGACTTGTTTGCCTTACAGTGCTACTCTCACTACTTTGTTTAAACATTTTAAAATTTCATTTGAAAATGAAAATTCTGTTTCAGTTACTGATTCTATTAGTGTCAGTTCCCTTAAAATGTCACGTATCACTTTACTTGATGGTTTATTTGTTAGAATTCCTTCTGAAACTCCTGCTCCTCCAGTCTCTATTCCATCTTCTCCTGTTCAGCCCATTACTCAATCCTCTCCTGAAATCATGGAAATGTTGAAAGTTATTCTTGGTAATCAAGAAAAAATGCAGGCCAAAATGACTGGCCTTCACAACCATATGACCTTGTTGGAAAAGGGCAAATTGCCTTTGGGTGCCCCTGAGATTAACAAACTGTACAATAATATTGAAGATGAATTCATTGACTTACAGGCAGACTTTGAACTGCAAACCACTGCTTTGGCAGAGGTTATGTAGAGACGGCTTAATCGGAATTCCTGTCAGTTGTGTCAAGAGCTTAAGTTTGTTAGTAATCAAGTAGGGGAGTTGGTTGAGTTTATTTTTGTTCGTTTCAATGATGCGGGATCTAAACTGCATATGCAACATAAGCACTCAACGGTTCCAGAATGGGTACATTGTAATTGGTTGGCCGAGTATCAAGGAGAATTTCTCGATGTCCCTCTACCACCTGCAACTATCATTCCCAGGCCTCCTCAATTTGCTGCTGACTTTAGCATCGCTGAAAAGGTTCATCGTGCCAATCACAAACCCTATTTCACAAAAAGGGCCGCTCAGCGTGCAGCTGTGGTAGATCTCAACGAATGAACTACTTTCTCTTTTTGGTTGATGACAAAGGGGGAGAGTTTTTATGATTATTTTTGGATTTGGACGGATTTTACAAAAACTGTTGGTTTTTGGTTTGGTGTGCATCATCAAAAGACTTATGTTTAATTTGGGATTTTGATTTTAATATTTGATATATTTGTTAGCAGTAAATATTTTAATATTTGATAAACTAACAAATACTGCAGGTACAAATGTTTACAAAATTCAGGTTTTTATAACTTCACTGAAAATTGAATTTCAGTATCCCGAAATAATATTGTTGCATGGATTTAGGGGGAGTGAATTTATGTTATGCATATATTCAGGGGGAGTTTATAAGAGTTAAACAATTTTGGGTTGTCATCATCAAAAAGGGGGAGAATATTGACTTAGTCATATTCTAGCCTTATGTTTTGATGATGAAATGTTCAAGTACTAAATTGTTTTATGATATTTCAGGTATTTGTTGATAAAAGAATGATTGGTGGAATCTTCATGTGAAAGGAAGAAATTTTTTTTTTTCTAGGAAAATCAATGTAAGGTCAATTGCATAGTAATTGATTTTTCATTTAAAGGCTCTAGGACATTTTATTGCATTATATTTTGTTATATGTCTTAAATGAAAAATGAGTATGAAAAAGGTTTTTCTAAAAATAAAGATTATTTGATATATTAGTTTGTACACATGCATTGATATTAATGGATAATATTGAGAAATCAGTAGAGAACATCCATGTGGACATATTGAGAAGTCAGTGTGTAAAATGTTTCACGTGTGCATACTAGCTACTTTATTGAGATATGTGTGCAAGGTTTATAAAGATAATGATTACATGTATTGGGACTCTAATGACTTAAGTCTGCAAAGTTGGATATCTCACGTCGGTCCACTTTATTAGCCACACGTCACTTGTTATGACTGGAGAGATAAAATCAGTTGATTAAGTGGTTATCTTTTTGTGGTCTTTTGATTTATTCCACTAACTAAATTATGAATATGGATTTATATAAGATGTGGACTATTTCAAAGCTTTACCGTTGTGAGAATTGTTCCTAGTTGATTATCCTGTCGTTTGTTTAAAATAGAATATATCTATATGAACGGTAACTTGTGTAAAGGCTATATAAATGATGTTTTCTCATTTAGAAAATTACACAACTCACGAATTATCATTGCACTTATTATTGTTATTGAGCAAATTGATTTACTGAGTGCAATTCTTGAGAAGCTAAGCAGTTTAATTTCTGGTATTATTTGAGGTGATATTCGGTAAGAAATTAATTGTTTATTTTGTGCTACTTGATCATTGCATATAGTTGAGCCTTTAATTGTTAAATTGATTATTATTGCATTGATCATAGACCTCTATATTGTATTGATTTTTCTATTGTTAGACTAAGTGTAGTCTAAAGGTTTTAATCCTGGTGGATTAGAAAAGTAGTTTACAAACAGGTTCAAGGAAGCAAAGGTGTTTGAAGGGTGCATAGGTGCACAAGGAGCAAGAGAGCTCAAGGGAAATTAATTGTTTATTAATTTTTGAATCATTATGTAATCAGATTTATTTATAAAGAAATAAAGTGAGTCTCCAATACTAGTTGGTATTGGACGTGGACTAGGCTATTATTATAAAGGGTAATAGTTGAACCACGTAAAAAATCTTGGTGTTGATTTTAGTGTTTGCTTTACTTTAGAATCACATAAGTTAATTAATTATCTTAATTTGACTACTTGCATTATATTTAGATAATTCTTTAACATCAAGTATTTTATTCAAAAGGCTATATTAATTCAGCAAACTGCCTGAAATTAATAGTTTTTAAAAGTTGACCATAGATTGCTCCTACACTTATTCAAACCCCCTTTTAAGTGTGTCTAGTTAAATTTCAATTTTTTTATCTTATTTATGTACATCTGTCCCGTTTTTTTTTTATTCAGTTACAACATAAATGTAATATCTCATCTTATATGTAGACAGACCGAAACCCTACTATCAAAAATACCTACAAATCATGATCTTTTGGATCAATACGTAGTTAACCCAGATAACCTAAATTGACACATAGCTATAAGTACATAACAAACTTCCCACTTGTCATGCTAAAACCCATAGATAAGTAAATGCCACCAAGAAGGGGATAACTTAAAATGTGCTCCATATTTTGCTTAACCACCATTGTAACAAGTACCTCATGTTTAGCGAATTAAATACCTTAAAGGTAGTAATTAATTAGTTGTAAGTTGCATTAATTTTCTAATTAAGAATCATTAAGGATTCCATTTTTCTTAATTCGACGACCACGATTAGTAACACAAGTCAAATTTGGCATATTTTTTTTCAAAGTAATTATCGAATAATATTTTTTACCTATTTCATTAATTAAAGGGTAATTATACTTCATGTACAAGGAGTTGTCGCAATAGGAAAGGGAAATAAATGACCAAAAGGAATAAATAATTTTCTCAATTTCATCATTTTCTTCAATTCTCATGTGTTATAAAAATAACATAAAATTAAAAGTATATAATTATTTAACTCGAGCACACGGACATGAACACGGTTACACGACGATTATTTATTTATTTATTTATTTATATTTTTATTTTGTGAAATGTGTGCAAATAATCTACTTTTTTTTAACAAGAAAAACACATGATATCATGTGTTAAATTATGTGTTTATTTTTCCACATAATGCAACCTTTCAATGCCTTAGTAACTAAGATACAAAAATGGTTACACCATCACAGCATTTGTGTTTTTTTTTTTTCAAAAAAAGAGATTTTTATTTGCTTGAAAAATACAATTATTTTATTTATTTCCAGTTTACGGTTAAAAATTAAACCGATTAATATAAAAGATGATAATTAAATTTGACGTATTACAATTTATGTTCCATTCATCCTAAAACGAGAGCCTACTATAATTTTATCTTTAAAACTTTGTTTAGTTTCGTTAAATATAAGTAATTTAAAATTAAATGATATTATCTATGTTAAGGAAAAAATAAAAAAAAAATATTAAAGAGAAATGTAGAGATTTTGTTGATATGTAGTAGTATTATGTAATACTGGGTAGAACACCACAATCTGCAAGACAGCCTACCCCCTACCCCCTATTACCTCCTGGCCCACCCTACAGAAGATAATTGTGTTGAAGACATGAAATAATTTAGAAACACCTGCTGTTGTCTGATCTCTAAATAAATCAACTAATAAATGGTGTCACGCTTGTCACATTGTATAAGAGTTATGCAAAACGCCTTCATCCCAAATAAATTACATTCAGATTTTCGATATGATAGTATTTGTTATGAACACATTTAAGTATAATTTTTTTAATATTAATAATTGTGTAATTATTTTTAACATGCGTAGAAGAAAATTTTAAAAATTAAATGAAACTTTTTATTTTGGGATGAAACTATATATTACTTTTTTCTGTTTTAATAAAAGAGTTTTATTGTGCAAAATTCATTCATAAATATTAAATGATACATTTTTGTTCCACGCTTAAAATAGTAATTTTGTAATTGGCCAGTGGGTTTTTTTAATTAAGACAAAATATTTTTTTTGTATAAAAATGAATTGATAACAGAATTGATGTGTTGGGTGCAGTTCCCACATGGTGCACACATGCACGGTCTACATAACCAATTCCAATAGTACGCGTGTCATTAAAGTTTATTATATATATATAGATTTATTAATTAAGCAAATGTGGATTCTTGAAGATTGGTTATGGAGGTGATGTGCATAAATTTGATGGTTGAAATTTATTTAATTCCATGGTGTGTTAGGGGAGAAATTAAAGTTTTTCTTGTTTATGGATTTGGATTTATTACAACTTTATATATTTTAATTCCAATTTTTTGTTTGGGTGGTGAACAGATTTAACAAATGAAAAGTTGCCAAAACTGAAGAATGTACGTATCAAAGTTTGAAAAAAACATTGTTAATCTGAAATATCAACCCTATTTGAAATGAATTCACGTATTAATTTGTTTTATTTTATTCTATGAATAGATTAAATTAAATATTTAGAAGCTCAAATCTATGAAGTAATGAATGAGAAATTAACTCTCAAATATTATTTTTGAAAATGATAATAAATATTTGTGGAAAGCTAAGTCCGGCATCAATTAAAAACTAAAATAAAATTTCAAACTTTGAAAAAAATCCTCTTAAATGCCTTTTCAACTTTAGTCATTAAATCTGCAACCTCCTTCCCATTTTTTAAATCTGCAACCTCATTCTCACTCTTCAAATCTACAATTAAAGACTAAAAATATTTATTACGCTTGATGAGTTTTTCTTGTTACTACTCTTGGAGATGCTCTAAGAAAGTTTTTATTTGAATAGGAGTAACAAGGAGAGAGCTAAACCCATTTTGAATTACTGTAGGATACTTAAATTAGAAAAATCCTCTCCATCGGACTTTTCAATCTTAGTCATCAAATCTGCAACCTCCTTCCTATTTTTCAAATCTACAATTAAAGGGTAAAAACCTTTATTACGTTTTATGGATTTGATGTAAAACTTATTGAATTGAAGAGACTGATGAAACACAAAATATGAAAGTAATAAATAATGATATTCAAATTGTCACGTATGTCAACAAATTTTAATTTAAAAATTTTTATTTATTACTACTCTTGGAGATCTAAGTAAGTTTTTATTTGAAAAGGAGTAACAAGGAGAGAGCTAAACCCATTTTGAACAAATTTCAAATGTAAAATATTTGTGTCCGATTTTTATTTAATTAATTATTCATTATTTGTATTAATTAATTTACAAACTATATTGTTGTATCTACTCGCAATTCACAGGGACTCATGAGATTAAATAAATATGTTGATTTTAAAATTGAGCTTTCATTTTCGAATGAATGAAAAATAACATAGAAATATATTATTTATATATGGCGATGATATTATTTTGATTGATTTTAAAGTTTTCTTCTCATTCTTCTTGATAGTAATAGAATTTATTATATAATGAAAGAATTAATAATTATAAATTACTATAAATGGATTACTTCTAATTTGTACAATCTCTTGATCAAGACAAGAAATTAAACCTTTCAATTATTTTCTCTTCTTGTGTTTGTCAATCCATGCAATAATTTTGGTTGGTTTCTCCTTTTCCCACGCCTCATGTAAGACCCCAATTTTTTGAATAAAGATTAAATTTTTTCAAAATATATTTTTGAATATTATGGTGTGGATTTGATATAATGTTATAGTTGTGGATAATATTTACAAATTTTACAAAGTACGCAAGTTATTATATAATATTCGATTAATCGGGAAATATTTGTTTTAACAGGGAATATTCGTACAACGACACAATCATTGGTGGACCCCCCACAACGGAATTATTCTCGGATTGAGAAAATGACAAAAATACTTTATGAAAATAACGGCGGAAGTTTTACTCGTTAGCGTTGAACTACCCATTAGTAAAAATCTGATGAATGGCATTGGTTGCATAGTATATTACCGGTATTGATTATTGATGCTTACGTGAGAAGTCACTCGGTTATACTCAATTATTGCTATGATAATTGTTGCATCATATCTCTCATATTATTGATTCGATTATTATTGTAAAGTATTATCATCGTATAATATGTTATTTTATTAAATCAATAATTGAGACGACAAAGTTATTCATATTATTAAATTGCAATATTTACAATGTCTCAGAAGTTACATCGAGGAGAGGTTTGGTCACCTAATCATGGCGCTTAATAGGGAGAAATTCTTATTGGAAAGCCCCTGCTTCTTTCAGGAACGACACGATTGATAAATATTGTGAGTTATAATATTAATGATGAATGTTATTAAAATTGAAGTTATGTTCGGAGTTTAATTTGGAGACGCGGACGTGATATTTGAGTCCGGAACGATGAAATTAGTAAAAATAGTCAATAAACACAAAATTTTCCGGAATTCACTATTTGGTCAAAAAGTCAACAGTTGACTTTTTTGAGAAAAGTCAAACTTTGAAATTTCAAAATTTATATTTTTGATAAAAATCGTTTCATTGTGTTGGAATTAATTGTGTTAATGAAAATCGATAATTATTTCGATAATAATTGATGTCTGGAGGTTATATTGACCAATCGGGTATTTAACCGGATAAATGAGCAATTGATTGCTATTATTTCACATGATTATAACTATTTGTTCACATGTGTATACTATTGTTTCACATTCTTGTTACTATTAGGGGAGTTGGTGCAAGATTGATAATACTTGCAATGACTAAGTTAAAAATGGAGGTATAGATGGAGGTACTTATCTTTGTAATTCGTATTTTCACATGTGTAGAACTATTGATTCACATAATTTACTATTGAATCACTTTATTTACTATTAGGGGAGGTGGTGCAAGTTTGATAACACTTCCATGATTAAATTAAAAATAAAGGAAAAGTTAGAGTATTATCAGATCGTAATTTTCGAGCCCCAAAACGTGTAATTATCGAAAATATATTTTTCTATAAATAAGCTCATTCTTCCTTCATTTCTCACCAATTCACAAAAGCTTTAGAGCGATTATTATAGAGAGAAATTATAGAGAAAGAAGAAGAAAGTCAATTACCTCACCATATTCCAAAGATCCAGCTTTTTCCAAGGTAGGGAGTATTATTTCTTTCTTTATCTATGAAGAGAACTTACATTATTTCATTCTTTATTATTACGTTGGAATAACTCAGATATGCTGGCTACCCTATACTTGGTGAAATTCTCTCGTTGTTCCATTCTTTATCATTCGTTGGAACATCCGCTCATGCATGCGTTCTACATGGGACACAGTTAAAATCTTTTTATTATTCTGTTTGAATATCATGTATGCATGCGTTTTTACCTTGAATCGATTCCGTCTTTATTATTATGTTGGAATATCCCATGCATGCGTTTCTACGGGACCGGTCTGTCTTTATTATTACATTTGGAATATCACATGCATGCGTTTTATGGGACCGATTAAAATCTTTATTATTCTCCATTGGAATTTTTCTGTTTGTGCGTTTTACGACGACCGATTCCGTTATTTATTATTCTCATTGGAATAACTCACTGTCTTGATCTATCTATCGTATGTCCGGTGATTTCTTTTGTTATTCCATTCCTTATTATACTCGGTTGGTTAAAGTTTTGACTTTATACTCCATGAAATTAGTGGAATATCCTTGATATTTGCGCTTCATCCAGTATCTTTTCATGGAAATATTCTTCTGAGCATTCTTGAATTTTACTCTACAAAGCAGTATCATGTTGATAATTTGGACGTTATTAGTTCCTGGATAAAATAATTCTTGAACTTGTTTTATTAAATTCTTATATCATTGTCATCATTCTCATGTTTATATTTTGTTAAAAGTCATCTGTGGCCTATAGTGCATAAATGGACTTGGTATGATTATGACCAGGGATTATTCGGTGTAATCATGACCGTAATGTTACAAATGATGTGGTAAAAGTCCTCATTGGCCCGTAGTGCATTGATGGACAGTTGTTGACATGATCATGACCATTATTGAATACACAAATATTCTTGGCCCGTAGTGTATGGATAATTATGGTCGTGATACTAAAGAATATCCTCGCAGTAGTAGTGCAAGGGGTGATTCGATGATGTGAATTATATATTAAGTCGAGTCCCAATGATAAAAGATGATGAAAACCTTTTAAATCATAAAAGATAGTAGATTTTATTCTCTACTTGACTCTTTTAATGGATTGCTTGTTCTACCGCAGCTTAAACTTGATGGTTGTTATATTGTATCAGTTTAACACTGTTGAAGGCTAACGATAATATATTATGCATTATCTTAGTCATAATATTTTCTACTGGGCTAGTTGAGCTCGCCCTTTTACTTTTATTGTTCTCTTCAGAAAATGAGAATGTAGCAAGGACTAGTCGGGGAACGGAGTGACGGACCAGATGATAGCATTAGTTGTCCTCACTATTCTGTGAAATAGTGTAATAATAATTGTAATAAGGAGTCCTTTTGAGTTTGTATAATCTCTAGTATACAATATTTGTATTCAAACTCACAGTTTATGTTTTTGTCGTATTGTATGTACACAGGTTGTATAATTAAGTTGTATTTGTATTTCATACCATGTATTATTTGACGACTCGGAATAGGTGATGTATACCTATTTTGGGGCGCCATGATTTAATATCAAAGCTTAGGATATGATCCTGGTTAAGATGTGAGACTAGAACTAGAGAGGAGAGGACGGGGAATTCTTCGCTACTATGACCTACCTAACTTTATTTGGTATTTAATTGGTCAGTCAGAGTGTAGGGATAATATGTTTCATGTCAATTAACCCTTATTTTGTGGCAGTATTTAAAAATGGCATCCGAGAATGTTGAGAACATCAATGGAGCACAGGAGACCGTTGAGTCTCCACAGATCAACAACCAGGACAATGTGCATCAGGAAGGCGACAATGCTCATGTAAACAACAACACTGACCAAATGATGAACGATAGAATGTTCTGAGGCTTCATGCAATTCATGCAACATCAGGCGAGAGTAGCTCCTGTTCAAAATGCAGGTGGAAACATTGGCAACTCTCGGACGGTCAACGCCAAACAGTTCAAGGAGCTGGGACCACCGGAGTTTATTGGAGAGCCAAAACCACTTAAGGCAGAAGCATGAATAAAGCAGATAACCAAGATATTTGATGTCTTGGGATACTCCGAGGAACAAAAGGTTCTCTTCGCTACCTTTATGTTGCGTGAAGAGGCAGATTACTTGTGGGAATCTGTAAAACGTACCCAGCCTGACGCACTCAAGATGTCTTGGGAGAAGTTTCAAGAGTTGTTCAACGACAAGTACTTTCCCAAAAGTATTAAATCACATGAAGGAGGTGGAGTTTATCAAGTTGGAACAAAACAATATGACCGTGTCGCAATACGAGGCTAAATTTTGGAGTTATCCCTCGATTTGCATCCCATTTGGTTGATAATGAGGAGCGAATGACGAATATTTTAAGAGGTTTGAAACCAGGAGATACGACAATATCTTATTTCTATAAACCGTGTTTGTATTCGGATGTTGTAAATAGGGCTCGATTGTTGGAGTAGCGATAACGAAAGTCAACGCAACCAAGAGAAAGCAACCGACGTAATGAAAATACCAGTGGTAATACCACATCAAGCGGTGACAACAAACGTGGAGGGAATTTACATGCCAGAAATGGTAACCACTTCGGTGGTAATCATAGCCAAGACAATAAAAATGGATATTTCAAGAAAAGGAGATTCAACAATGATGAAAAGACGTCAGCACCAGCAACCGTGGTTAAGGAAGGAGAACGACCACCTATCATATGCTTCAAATGCGGAGGGGAGGGATAATTAGTTATTATTTTGTTTTATTTTTAATTTTAATTGTGATTTTATATTTGTAAAGTGTAATAATAAATATATTTTCTCATTTTTAAGTAAAATAACAAATTTAATTAATAATTATATTTATTATAAAACTAGTTATTATGTGGAGACTCAATTCGAGCTTGAATTTGGAGCCTCGCGAGTAATTTGAATAAATATTCGAGTCGAGTCAGATCGAATTCGAGTAATAAATATTCGAGTCGAGTCGAATCTGAGTAAAAATTTTCAAATATAATTCGAATTCGAGCCGAATTCGAGTACGAATTTATTTTTTCGTGTCGAATTCGAGTAGCTCTCTGTTCGCTCCGGTTCGACTCGTTTACATGCTTAGCTGTCAGTGGGGTGGAAAAAAAAAAACAAGTATCCTTGTTTGGTATAAAGTTGTAAATGAATCGAGTTAAGTTGTATTGAATTGTTTAGAATTGGTTCATAAATTTATCGAGTATAAAATAAAGTTTGATTGAGGCTCGTTTAATTAGCGACATGAGCACGATCTCGAATCGAGCCCGAGCAGTTTGAACTTTTCGAACAAATATGATCCGAGTATCAATAAAAATTTGTAATTTGAGAAGGTTTGAGTAATTTATTGAAGTTTAAAATTTATTCATATTTGAATGATGACTAAAAGACAATTTGCACCCCAAACTTTACTCTGTATTTACTTTTGCACCCCAAACTTAAAAAGGTGTCTAAGTACACCTCAAACTTCATTATACGTAACAAAACACACACTTTCTTCACTTAACCGGTCAAAAGTGACCGACTAAGGCGGTAACACAAGTTTGGGGGTGCAAATTGTCTTTTAGTTTAAAAAATGGGCAAAAATAATTAATTTTAAATAAAATAAAATACTTTTAAAATAATTAATTTCAAAAATAAAAACAAAATAATTAAAATAATAAAATTAAAATAAATATTTGGAATTAATGATTAATAATTAATCATTAACTTGTAAAATAATTATTTTATTTTTAAAATTAATTATTAATCATTCTGGTTAAAAAAAATCATTAACTTATAAAAATTCATTTTTGCCCATAAAAAAATTTCATTTTTGTTTTTAAAAACAAAATTTTTAAAAATAAATTTTTTAAAGCAAATTTTTCAAAAATAGAATTTTATTTTACAAGTTAAAAAAAAGCTGTTTTTGTTTTTAAAAACAGAATTTTGTAAATACAGAATTTTTAAAAAAACAAAATTTTTGAAAATAAAATTATTTTTTAAAAAAGTCTATTTTTAAATCACGTAAAAACAGAAATTTTTTTAAAACAAAAAATCTGTTTTTAAAAACAGAATTTTTTTAAATCTTGTAAAATAAAATTCTATTTTAAAAAAATTGTTTTTAAAAACAAAAATAGAATTTAAATTCTATTTTTACAATTATTTTGTAAAAGCAGATTTTTTTTGTAAAACAGAAATTTTTACTTTTTTTTTGTAAAAACATATTTTTTTAAAATTGTCTAAAAACAGAATTTAAATTGCATTTTTGTTTTTAAAAACATAATTTTTTAAACAAAATTTTATTTTTCAAGTTTTTTAAAAATCTCTGTTTTAAGCACAATTTTGTAAAAAAATTGTATTTTACAATTTTGTAAAACACAATTTTATTTTACAATTTTTGTAAAAACATAATTTTTTTAAAAACATATGTATTTTACAATTTTGTAAACACAATTTTACAATTTTGTAAACACAATTTTTCAATTTCGTAAAACACAATTTTATTTTACAATTTTGTAAAATAGATTTTTTTTGTAAGAACAGAATTTTTACAAAAAAAAATCTGTTTTACAATTCTGTTTTAAAAATATTGTTTTAAAAAAAATTAATTATTAATCATTAATTCCAAATATTTATTTTAATTTTATTATTTTATTTTAAAATTAATTATTTTTTTATTTTAAAATTATTTATTTTTATTTAAAATTAATTATTTTTGCCAATTTTAAGACTAAAAGACAATTTGCACTCAAAACTTGTGTTATTAGCTTTAATAGGGGTCACTTTTGATAGGTTAAGTGAAGAAAATTAATGCGTTTTGTTACGTATAATGAAGTTTGGGGTGTACTTAGACACCTTTTTAAGTTTGGGGTGCAAAAGTAAATAGAGAGTAAAGTTAGGGGTGAAATTGTCTTTTAATCTTGAATGATTTATATTTCGAGTTGAGTTCAAATCGAACTTTTAATCGAGCGAATATGACTAAATTTGGACCATTGCTGCGACTAAGTAAATAAATAATTGTTTTAAAAATGGTTTAGCCACTGAATTCGGGATTCAACTTGACCCGATATTCGGATTAAATTTGGACCATTGCTTTACCAAATTTATGAGGTCCATTCAAGATAATTTCTAGGGTTTGACTGCAGTTTCTTTGAGAAAAGATTTTTATTTTTATTTAAAAAAAGAAGAAGAAGAAAAGAGGATAAAGTTAATGAGCTGAAGACCCGCCAAATTTGTGGTTACCAAACATGACCTACAAAATCTAGCTAGCTTTCACTTTTGATTATGTAAAAGATGTAATAAAGTGAATTAATAAGCACTACATTTCTCTATCTATATCATGGCTTGTTGGTGAAGGTATTAAAATGGTTAGGGGTTAATAATCTTGTGGGGCCTATGTCCAAAATCTTACCACTAATCAATGGAATAAGTTGAGCAAAGGTAGAAGGAAATTGGATTGGGGTGGGGTGGGGTGGGGTGGGGGGGGGGGTGGAAAGGCATGGAACCGAATAAAATTTGAGGGGGGTCAAAATTTGAGGGCAGTTATCGAAGGTTCGGAGCAGCGACGTGTAGGTTGCAATGGCGAGAGAGCGGAGTTAAGATCTTTGGGTTTGATTTTGACCCAGATTGATTACAATCATTTAAAATTTTCGACCACTAAAGAGTTTAAAGCGGCTCAACATGGTCTTATAAGATTTTCACAAGCAAACAACCAAGAAATTAGAACTTTCAACCATTTAAAACTTCTAGGATTATAAGGTAAATGAAAATCACACTGATGGGCTTCGTTTTGTGAATTGAACATGGATATAATGAATTTTCTGTTCCCCTTATGAAACAGACAGTCTGGCTTCTCATTTTCTTCTTTCTCAGACATGACAGAGATACAAAATAAATAAAAAAATACTATGGTCTTATTTCATTTTCCCTATGGTAATAAGTTGGTAAAATGACATTTGTTTAATCGACCACACAACCATTTACTAATTTTTATAATTGTGGCCCTTTTACACCCAGTTTTTCTCATAAAATCATTTATATTATAGGATATGACCTACCTTAAAATGGGTGATTTTCAGTTGGCAGATATCCTTAAATTCCTCAAGGAAACAAAAACAAAAGAATATATACCACATATTGAAACATAAAAGAGTTCCAGGGATTAAAATAAAATTGTTTTTATATACCACCATATACTGAATTATAAAAGAACAAAGAAACAAAAGCAATTTCTCATTTAATTCCAAATTACAAGTTGAAAACAATTGATAAAGGTAAACACATAACAGAGCTGAGATATAGACAAATTGATGAACATATATAGGTATAAAAAGAAATAAATAAAAATCACCTGAAGGAATGGCTGAAGAAGAGATCAAGAGAACTTTTTACTGTAGCTAATAACAATGTAATTCTGCAATTTGTATTATTACATTGTGACACCCCAAAATAGGTCTACATCACCCATTCGAGTTGTCAATACACTGCATGTAAAACAACTACAACTTTATTATTACAATAGTAAAGCGTGAGTTTAAATACGAGATATTGCCATCTAGACAATATCCACATACAAATAAATCCTCATCATAATTATTGGTATATTATTTTACAACAATGGTGAGGACTACTAAACAACTCTCCCTAGAACTTTCATTCCATACCCCGACTGTGACTCGCTTATATTCTCGCCTCCCGAGAAGAAAAATGGAACAAAAAGGAAAAGGGTGAGCTCGACTAATCCAAAGAAAAGAATATTATGACTAAGATAATATACAACAAATTATCGTTAGTCTTCAACAGGGAAAATATAATAGAATACAATAGACAACAAGTTTTAAATCAATATTCGCAATGAAATAATAATTCATTAGAAGAGTTAAGTAGAGAATGCAAACTACTATCTTCTATGTATGAATTTTAAAGTTCATCGTCTATTTTATCCCCGTAACATCAATCAATATATATCGGGATCAAATATTCATCCTCGCACTATGTGCCAAGGACATTCACCGATTGGTTATGTTCATCTAAACACTGCTCATCTTTGTGACCACGGCCAAAGATATTCATCGAAATCATTCATCTTGCACTACGGGCCAAAGATATTCATCGAAATCATTCATCTTTTGCACTACGTGCCAAAGATATTCATCATAACTCATTCATCTTTGCACTATAAAGCCAAAGATATTCATCATAACTCATTCATCTTTGCACTACAAAGCCAAAGATATTCAATAATATCATTATTTAAGACCGAGGATGATGAAAAATATTTTTAAAAAACGAATCCAAAGTGAAACAAAATGACAAGGATTAATGATTCGTACTTTGTTTTATCCACGTCCAAGAATACCTCAAAAATAATCATAGTGGTGTAAAATTGAAGAATGATCAAAACATGGATACAATCAAAGCTAGTATCCATAATAGATATTTTGGACAAAAAGAAGAAATTTCATTTTTTTGAATAGTCTTGTCAGATTCGTGAATAAGTCAGATACGTGAATAGTGCCGTATAATACGTGAATAGTAACTCCGACACCAAAAGATAGAAATTTCAAAAAACATCTTCACGCTTCGTGAATAGTACTCGTGAATAAGAACTCATGAATAATAACTCATGAATAAGAACTCACATGAAAAAGTTCCAAATTTGATAAAAGTTCCAACTAATATTTCAAAGATAATGATATTGAAGAAATAATATCATTCGAGAAGAAAATAACATCCTTACCTCGAAAGATCAAGATTTAACTGGAATAATCGGATATAAAGCTATGACTGAACTTGCATCAGTATAACAATACTCAAAGTATACTCAAAATACTCACAAGAATACGCCGATAATATAGAGAGAGAAAACTTCAGCCTCGTGTGATTTTCAATTCTAACCCAAGACCTATTTATAGAAATTGCTTAGAACACCAAAGCAGAAAATTTAATATAATAATAATATATATATATATAAATTTTACTTACCACTCTTTGAATTCTGAAAATCTGAATTCAAACCACATGCTAGACCCACTAATAACAAAAAAACGTTTTTCATATTTTAAATATTTTAAACTTCCAAAATCAATTATTTTGAGCTTGAACTTCAATAATTCATAATAAATAGCCCTTTTATCAGAAAATTCGAATCTCTTGAGTTTTTATAGGAAATTCAATTCTCTACAACTTTGCAGAAGAAATTTTTTCCAAATTCCAAACAGAAATTGACCGAAATCCACAAACGGGCGATTTTACAGGCTATAATCAAATTTCAGTCAAGAAATGGGGTCCACCGACATGTTTAACATGTTTTAAACATTTTTAGTAACAAAATACTCCTCCTCCACATATACTCATATATCCCACATTCATCGTAAAAATATCATTGTTAATATATTATTAAAATAATATATTTAAATGAATTATTTTATCGTAAAAGATAAAATATTAATTTTCAACAATTGTCACTATAAAATTTTTTCAATCTATATCCACATAAAATCAATATTTTCCTCATCATATGAATCAATAATTAATTATTCACAAATAATATTACAGAATCACAATATTGACAACTGTGCAGGTTCCCAGAAAGAGGGGCTTTCCAATAAGAATTTCTCCTATCTTGGCCGCAATTAGGTGACCAAATCTCTCCTTAGATGTAACTTTCTAGACATTGCCAATAATGTTATCTAATAATATTATTCAGATAATATGAATTATTGGTTCGATAATGAAAAATCTTGTGTAATGACAATTATCAAACAACAAAGAATATAAAATATCAACGCAAAGAATTATTGAATCAATAAAATAAAAATCGAATGAAGTAATTATCGTAACCATTATTGAGTAAAGGCCTTCACGTAAGAATCAATAATTGGTGCAATCTTGGTGCTTCATTGTGCAATAATAACGCAGACATCTTGTGTTTTAACCACCGGTATTCCAACAAGGTAAATCAGTAATAACCACGCCAAGTTATTTTTAAACAACTTATTTTGTCGTTTTCTTCCTCCAATCGCCGTTATGGGGCCCACACATGGTCGCTACTGGGCCGCATTTAATATTCCCGACAAGATTTAATATTCCACGACCAAACGAATATTCTAAACAATAATGAATATTATATCACCACTTGCTTATTTAAAATATTTTATGATTTTACCCATAACTAACTACATTAATCAAATCCACCCTTACTATTTCAAAATAATAAATAAAGAAAATTCCTTTTTATTTAAAAAAATTTCGGGGTCTTACAATCGGAGCCATTTTTGAACCTCTTGAAATCCGTTATTGAATTGTTCTCCAGAAATTGGTCAACCGCAGAGACATCGGTAGTGGATTGGTTGAAAAAGTCGATTTACTTGGTTCTAATTCGATTATAAATCAGTAGGCGAAGGTGTCAGGCAGGAGGCAAAAGCATGCAAAGAAGCTTAATCTTAGGAGGATCATATGCCCCCCCTCGACCCCCTGATTCCGCCTCTGGGTGAGTGGGTTGGGGGGCAATCAAACACCACCAAGTCCGTACATTATAACAAGCGAACTGAATTTTCATAAGTGAAAATAATAATTGTATCAGTATAATTATCCTCACATGTATATTATCATTTTTACTTGTGAAATTAGTTCTTTATTTTATGATGTACTCGTTACATGTCAAAATCATTAGGTAATCCATATTAACCCTACAATTATTTTATTTATTAGTTAAATAGTCAAAATGTAATAATTAATATGCCAAGGAATAATAAACATCATTATGGATTGGACACATGATTGGTGGACAGGATTAAAAAATGTCCTATGCAAACTACTCTTCAATCTAAGGAGTAGATCATAAGACATAATAAGTCTATATTTATTTTTTAATGCAATTATATATAATAATTACCGTTCAAATAGAATTTATAAACAAAAATAAAAAATTTGATGGAGTTAATTCTCACAAGTATTAAAATTACAATCATATATATTTCTCTCTCTCTCTCTCTCATTAGATATAAGAAAATAAAATTGTAATCTCATAATTGATGAGTGATTATCACCGATATAATAAACATCTACGTATATTACTTATATCCCGTATAGATAATAAGAGCCATCAGATCAAGGTTAAAGTTAAATTTCAATAAACCCTATATAAAAAAAAGTGTTAATTTCATATATATAATTGAACTATTTTTAGTTTTTTTAATTTTTTACTATTTAAAAAAAGAAAATAATATTTCTACTTGTGTTTTTAATAATACTTTCATATAATTCTCTTACATGAAAAAAAAATAAATCCTACTTTTATATGAAAGAGGAGCATGTGGAATAGTTATAGATTTTCTAGGGGCAAAATTAGTAAGTATGAATGTATGATGATTAATTGGTCCATGCGATGCAGGGGATATGAGACAGAGGAGGAGTAAAAACTTGGAAAGATGTTGTAGAAGTTGCAACGAATGGGCGTGAAAGTGTTATGATGGGAGCCCTTTGAGGACCCTTCTCCCCCTTACCCCTATCCCTACCC
This sequence comes from Panax ginseng, assembly GCA_020205605.1. Taxonomy (NCBI): domain Eukaryota; kingdom Viridiplantae; phylum Streptophyta; class Magnoliopsida; order Apiales; family Araliaceae; genus Panax; species Panax ginseng. The sequence continues at coordinate 17,221,964 of CM035127.1, read as the reverse complement.
CTACCCCTACCCCTACCCCTAAAAGAAGGCAATAGGGAATGTAATTGTGTAAATTTTATTATTTGTCGGAACCACATAGGAGTGAGCAAAAAATGGATAAAACCGAACTACCGAACCGAACCGAACTTTTTTAACCGAATTATTTCGGTTTTTCGATTTTTTTTGGAATTTTGGTTATATCCAAATTATTACTCATTATTCGGTTTCGGTTCCGGTTTCAAAAAAAGTTATTCTTGACAATTCGAATAACCGAATTTTAATATTTAAAAATAATAATTTTATACTATTATTATGATATTATACTCACTATTTCTGATTCAGTCCCATATCTCAAATCAAAAGCTACACAGAGATATCTACACAGAGATTATCACCCAGATCTCAAATCAAAAGCAATTTCTCTACACAAAAGCAATTTCCTACACAATTTCCCAAATCAAAAGCACACAGACACAAAAGCAATTTCTCAAATCAAAATCACACAGACACACAAAAGCAATTTCTCAAATCAAAAGCAATTTCCTACGCAGTCAGCTACACAGAGCCAGCCACCAACACTGAAGCAGACGGAGGAGGCCACCAACACTACGGAGGAGGCCAATAGCCCTGCCGCACGGTCGCACCTAAACCCACCAACACTGAAGTAGACTCCTCTTCATCCGCCTATCTCGTCCGCTCGCATGCAATGAAGAAACTGTGTCCTCTCGTGCCGCTTGCCATGTAACAAATCTCTCTATATGTGTATATATATGTATATATGTGGGTTTGGTGTGTATTGAATAATTTAGTTGTGGTTTTGTTTGTGTTTATTTGGATGAGATGGATCTTTAGTCTCTTTAGGATGGAACCAAATAACCCAAGCCTAATTATGGGTTTGAAGAAGAAGATTACAGAGTCTATTTAGGATGAGAAACATTTACAGAGTCTATTTGAAGAATTTTCAGAAAGCAGAGTAATTTCTATGATCCGGGTTTGAGTAATTGATGTTGATTCGGTTTTTTACCGAATTATCGAAATTACAATTTGATAATTCTAGATTCTAGAATTCGGGTATTTTTAAATTTTGGTTATTATTTCGGATAGTAAAATTGTCATTAATTCGATTTTCGGTTATAACCGAATAGCTTATTCGGTTCGGTTATAACCCAATGATCACCCCTAGAACCACATAAGAATAAAAATTGAGAGAAGCTTAAAGTACAATATGATCTAATTTGTGGTTATTTCATTTTGGTAAGGGTATGTTTGTTTATAAAAACTATACTTGAAATATAATTATTAATTTTAAATATTTTATTTGTTTTTAAATTTAAACGTGAGACTATTAGTTAAGGAATTATAAAATGACATAATAGTTTTGGGATTATAATTATAATCCTAAAATTAATAGTCTTGAGATTATAATCACATAAATTATAACTTTTGCAAACAAACATAACGTATAATTTCAAGACACAATGTGTATGTGTGTGTGTGTGTTTATATATATATATATATATATATATATATTTGTAGTTATAATTTATTAGATTTCATAAAAAATAGTTACATTTGTAAGACCCCAACTTATTATAAATAAAATCGAATTTCCTCTAATTATATTTGTGAATAATAAGGTATTAATTTGATATAATTCTTTGGTTATGGGTGAAATGTGCAAATTTTGCAAAATATGCAAGTGGTTATAAAATAATCATTGTTGTTGGGGAATATTTGTTTGGTCGTGGAATATTCTTGTTATCGGGAATATTAAATTTATTTTGGTAGTTGATCATTTGTGGGCCCATAATGTAATAATCATCGGATGAAGAAAACGACAAGTTTGAGTTTTTATAAATAACTACAGAAGTTATTACCGTTAACATCGTTGGAATACCCAATTGGTTAAAATACGAATACGCGTGGATGCACAAAGATTGATGAATTATTGATCCTTACGTAAGAAGCACTACACTAATAATTGATACATGAAGTTAATGCTCAATATTTTATTTTATTTTATTGATTCAATAATTGTTGCGTTGATATTTTATATTATTGTTGTTTTAATAATTGTCATCGCACAAGATTTCCCATTATCGGATCAATAATTCATATTATTTGAATAATATTATTAGATAGCATTATTGGCAATGTCTAGAAAGTTACATCAATGAGAGGTTTGGTCACCTAATTGCGGCACCAATAAGGAGAAATTCTTATTGGAAAGACCCTCTTTCTGGGACTACTTTGGTCATCATAAATGTGATTCTGTAATATTATTTGTGAATAATTAATTATTGATTCATATGATAAGGAAATATTTATTTATGTGAATATAAATGTTGGATATATTTATTGTGGTTAAAAATGAAGGAGTTAATGTTGAGGTATTTTATCAAGATATTTTGTTTGAATGAAGGTATTAAAAATTAAACCAAAGTGTTTTTGAGATATATTGTGTGAGTTATAATTTTTAATCCGACCGTTGGATCGTTGTAATTTTTGGATATGTTATACATATATAAGTTGAGTATATGTCCACAAATTTTAAACCGTTAAAAATGAACGTATGATTTGTTATGAATTTTAAGAGGTGACTGATTCAGAAATTAGGTTTATAAATGATTTTGGTGGAAAATTCTAAAATTGAGTGGGCCCCACTTGTGGTTGGTGAAGAAATGTGCTGAATTTATTTCAAATGTGGTAGGTGGGAATAGTAGTAGATAAAGCCATCAGGTTGCAGGTCAAGTCTGCTAACATTTTCCTATAAATAGAGGGCTAAGTTAGAATTGAAAATCACACCAGAAACAAGTTTTCTCTCTTTCACTCTCTAGATTATTGAGTGTATTTTGTGAGTATTTAGATACTTTGTGAGTTTCTATTCATCAAGTGCAAGTTTCCTTCAAATTTTATACCGATATTTCGATCAATCTTGATATTTTGAGGTAAGGATGTTATTTTCTTCATATATGATATTATTTCTTCAATATCATTACGCCGAAATATTGATCCTAAATTTTATCAAATTTAGAACTTTTTATGTCGGGGTTACTATTTACGCATATACCAAGACTAACGTGATACGATACTATTCATTTAATATTTACACTATTCATTAGAAAAATGAAATTTTCTTCTTTTTGTCCAAGATGTCTATTATGGTTACTATCTTTGATTGTATCCATGTTTTGATATTTATTTTGAATTTCGCTTCAAAATTGGTATTTATGAAGTATTATTGATCTTGGATAAACTCATTATACTAATCCCTACTATTTGTCCTTCCGTTTCAATCGGATTCGTTTTCTTTAAAATATTTTTCATCATCCTCGGTCCTAAATGATGATATTACTAAATATCTTCTACTGTAGTGCAAAAGATAAATGATTAATCGATGAATATCTTCGCCCGTAGTGCAAAAGATGAACAGTGTTGAGATGAACATGACCAATCGGTGATATAAATGAATATCTTTGGACCGTAGTGCAAAAAGATGAATATTTGATTAAAGATGTATATTAATTGTTGTTACAGAGGATAAAATATTGATGATGGACTTTTAAATCTTAGAAGATAGTAGAACTCATTCTCTACTGACTCTTCTAATGGATTATTATTTTCACTGCAGTTGTTGATCTAAAACTTGTTGGCTATTATATTTTATCGATTTTTTTCTCGTTGAAGACTAACGATAATTTGTCAGATATTATCTTAGTCATAATATTCTTTATTGGCTAGTTGAGCTCACCCTTTTCCTTTTTGTTCCATTTTTCTCGTGGAGGTGAGAACATAAGCGAGAACTAGTCCTGGGTACGGAGTGATGGTTCTAGAAAGATGTTTTAGCAAGGTCCTCACTATTTCAGTAAAAATAGTGTTTGAATAATTGTAACGAGGACTTATTTGAGTGTGTATATTGTCTAAAAGACAATATTTATATTTAAACTCATAGTATGTGTTGTCGATTTTTACGATAATTGTATTATTGAAGTTGTAGTTTGCTTTACGTACCATGTATTTGGCGACTCGGAATGGGTGTTGTATACTACTTATTTTGGGGGGTTACGGTTGGTATCGTAGCTTAGGGATATGGTCTCCGCTGAGATCGGGGAATAGAACTAGGAGGGGGGAGATGAGTAAAATCCTTAGTGTGTCTTATCTAAGCTTATTTGTTGGTCGGTCATAATATAGGGATATTATGTGATATGTTAATTTGTTTAATTAACCCTTGTTTTATATGGCGATTTAAGAATGGTCAACCGAGAACGTTAACAATGGAGTGTATGAGGATGTGGAACAACCTTTAGTTACAAACTATGAGAACGCGGCAACAGAAGGAAATATTCCTCCCGTAAACAACACTACCGAAAGCAAACGATGAATGATGGAATGTTTAGGAGCTTTTTACAGTTCATGCAAAACCCGACGAGGAGACTCGCGTGCACAAAATACGGTGAAAATGATAAAGAATGCGCGCTTATCACAACCAAGAAGTTCAAAGAGTTGGGACCACTGAATTTAAGGAAAAGCCGAATCCGATCATGGGCGAAACGTGGGTCAAACAAATTACCAAGATATTCGATGTCTTGGGATGCATTTGAGGAACGAAGGTTCCATTCGCCACCTTTATGTTTCATGGTGAGGCAGATTCATGGTGGGAGTCTCGTGAAGCATACCCACCACCCGCACTTTCAAGATATGTCTTGGGAAACGTTTGAGAACTATTCAATGACAAGTACTTTCCCGAAAGTATTCGCTATATGAAGGAGGTGGAGTTTATCGACCGAACAAAACAACAACATAACGGTGTCCCAAAGACGAGGCGTAAGTTTGCAGAGTTATCCAGTTTGCACCTCATTTGGTCGAAAATGAGGAACGAATGACGAGGATGTTTCTGAGAGGTCTAAAGCCCGAGATTTGGCAATATCTTATATCTCATAAATTTTCTTTATATTCAGATGTTATAAACAAGGCTCAATTATTAGAGCGAGATAATGGGTATGTTCAACCGAGGGACCACAACCAGGGTCATACCGGTGACATCACCATCGAGGCGATGATAACCAACGAGGAGGGAAAAATACGAACAAAGCGGTAACCACTCGGGTGGTCATCGTGGGCCATGATAATAGGAGACGTGAGTCAAGTGAAAATTTCAAAAGAGGAGATTCAACAAATGACGGAAGACATCAACAAAGAAAGACCAAAGACCAACAACAAATTCTAGGGAGGAGAACGACCGCCGGTTAGATGTTACAAATGTGGGAAAGAGGGACATATCATCAACCTGCCCACAACAATCAAAGGTATGTTACAATGTTGTGGAAAGAAAGGCCACATAGCTTCGAGATTGATTGTTCAGAAAGCAAAACCAAGTTCAACGGGATGGTGACTCCAAGGGTCATCCGGATAAGTTTAAATCGGCGGTTCTCGAAAGAAGCGTTGTCGTGGATCGCCAAACGCGAGGAGGAACCTTAACGAGGTGATTACGGGTAAGCTAATCTTGAACTCTTGCGAAGTTTATACCTTCTTACTAGATATGTGTTCTACCCATTCTTTTATCTCTTCGCGTTGTGCTCAACGTTTAAACTCGACTCGGAGAAATTGGACTTTGACTTATCTGTTGAAACTCGTTGGGTGAAACCTTCGTTACATCTACGGTTTATAAATCTTGCATGATCCAAGTTGGCACTATCACATTACCCGTTGATCTTATATCTTTAAAGATACTTGCTTTTGATGTGATTTTAGGAATTGATCGGTTAACCACTCATCATGCCAAAATTGATTGTTTTTCGTAAGGTTGTTAGTTTTCATATTCCTAACAAACCCGCCATATACTAATTCAAACAACTAAACCACTAAAATCACCACTATCATATCAAGCCATAAAGCTATTCGTTTATTGAAAAAAAGGATGTCAAGCTTTCATAGCCCATGTTATGGATTTGAACAAAGACAAGTCAGGTTTTGAATAATATTTACATTGTTAGAGAATTTTTCGATGTATTTCGAAGAACTCTGTGTCTACCCCGTAACGTGATGTTGAATTCTTTATTGACCTTGAGCCGTACAAAACCCATTTCTAAAACCCCATATCGAATGACTCCTATTGAACTTCAGGAGTTAAAAGTCCAACTACAGGAATTGTTAGACATAGGTTTCATTCATCCTAGTATATCTCCTTGGGGTGCTCCTGTTTTATTCGTAAAGAAGAAAGACGGGAGTATACGACTTTGTATTGACTACCGAGAATTAAACAATGTCACCATCAAGAATAGGTATCCGCTACCTCGCATTGATGACCTGTTCGACCAGTTGCAAGGAGCACAATTCTTTTCAAAGATCGATCTTCGTTCTGGATATCATCAGCTAAAGATTAAAACTGAGGATATTCCAAAGACCGCTTTCGTAACTCTGCAGACGGGCATTATGAATTCTTAGTCATGTATTTTGGATTGACTAATGCTCCTGCTGCTTTCATGGATATGATGAATCGTGTATTCAAGGAATATTTGGATCAATTTGTTGTTGTCTTTATTGAAGACATCCTCATCTATTCCAAAAGCCGTGAAGATCATGAGCACCATTTTGGTCGATATTGAATGGCTTCGTGAAAACAAACTTTATGCCAAGCTAAAAAATGCGAGTTCGCTCGAGGAAGTAGCATTCTTGGGCACGGATGGTGTCAAAACATGGAGTATCTCATTGACCGACGAAGATTCAAGCAAAGACAAAGTTGGGAGCAACCAAAGTCGTGACAAGGAAGTGCGTAGCTTTAAAGGCTTATTTGGTTATTATCGAGATTCGTGGAAGGATTTTCTCGAATCGCCATTCGCTAACTCAGTTGACTTTAAAGATACAAAATTTTATGGGAGCAAGGAATGCGAAAAGAGTTTCCAAGAGCTCAAGAGGAGACTCATTTCGGCACTGTTCGCAATACCATCCAATACGGATGGATTTGTTATATCAAATGATGCTTCGTGCAAAGGGTTAGGATGCGTTCTCATGCAACATGGGAAAGTCATAGTTTATGCCTCACGATTAACTCAAAGAATATGAGAGGAATTATCCTACCATGATCTAGAGTTAGCAAAGCAATGATTCAGCGTTGAAAATTTGGAGACACTATCTTGTATGGGGAGAAAGTGGAGATTTATACGGACCATAAAGCCTCAAATATTTCTTCACCCAAAAAAGAACTCAACACGCAGAACGACGTTGGTTTGAACTATTGAAAGATTACGATCACACTATTCAATATCATCTTGGAAAAACGAACGTAGTAGCTGACGCATTGAGTAGAAGATCATATGCGAGTATGAGTGCGATATTGTTAATGCAAAGGCCCATTCTGTATGACTTGCAAAGGGTGAAGGTAGAATTAAAGACTCCAGGGACCCACATGATGATGACGAATATACGAGTAGAACCGACTTTAATCGATAAAGTTAAAACTGCTCAAGCTACGAACCTGGAGCTGATACGTAAGAAGAAGAAAGTGCAAGAAGGAGCTATTCCAGAAGCGAGAATCGATGAAGAAGGAATACTTAGATTCAACTCCAGACTTTATATTCCTAACGATTCTGACTTGAAGCATAGAATCATGATGGAGGCACACAACACCCCGTTTGCAATCCATCCTGGGAGTACCAAAATGTATCATGATATTCGACATACATTTTGGTGGAACAATATGAAGAGAGAGATCGCGGAGTTTATCTCGAGGTGTTTAACTTGTCAACGTGTAAAGGCGAAGCATCAAGTGCCAAAGGGTCCATTACAACCACTTGAGATTCCGAAATGGAAGTGGGAACACATTACTATAGATTTCATTACAGATCTTCCCAAAGTTTCTCAAGGCATAGATGCGATTTGGGTTATTGTTGATAGATTAACCAAGTCTGCCCATTTTTTACCGATACGTGAGACTTATTCCCTTGAACGTCTTGCTCGCATGTACGTGAATGAGATTGTGAGATTGCATGGCATTCCAAAGATCCATAGTTTTGGATCGTGACCCAAGATTCACTTCACAATTTTGGGTTAGCTTTGCGTAAAGCTATGGGCACGGATTTATTGATTGGGCCGGCATACCATCCTCAAACGGACAGACAATCAGAGAAGACTATTCAAACCCTTGAAGATCTATTAAGACTTTGTGTCCTAGATTTTAAAAAAAGTTGGGATAAGTACTTGCCACTGATGGAATTCTCCTACAACAATAGTTATCAAACAAATATAGGCATGGCTCCATTTGAGGCGTTGTATGGACGAAAAAGTCGTCTCCAAAGATATCACGAGGGACGAAGGTGGGAGAAACAACATTGTTGGGACCGTAATTAAGACGCATGACTACGAAAAGATCCAAATGATTCGGACAACTTATACAAAGCGGCACAAGATCGACAAAAGAGTTATGCGGATCTTCATCGAAAAGACGTGGAATTTAATATTGGGGATCATGTATTGTTACGTGTTGCACCATGGAAGGAGTTACAAGATTTGGAAAGAGAGAAAGCTCAATCCACGATTTGTTGGTCCATTTGAGATTCTTGACCGAATAGAAAATGTGGCCTATACTCGTGATTACCTCCAAGTATGTCTCGTGTTCATAATATTTTTCACATATCCATGCTTCGTAAATATGTGAAAGACCCAACCATATTATTGCGTTAGAAACCAGACGAGATAGTCAAGATTTAACGTACGAAGAAGTACTGTTAAGATCTTGGATAGGAAATAAGCATGTCTACACACCAAGGTTATACCACAAGTTAAGGTTTTATAGAAACCATGCTATTGAAGAAATGACACAAGAGTTGGAATTAGAAATGAAAGCGAGGTATCCTCACCTTTCAAACACACAGTATCGTTTGTCAATTTCGAGGACGAAATTTCATAAGGAGGGAGGTTGTAAGACCCCAACTTATTATAAATAAAATCAAATTTCCTCTAATTATATTTGTGAATAATAAGGTATTAATTTGATATAATTCTTTGGTTATGGGTGAAATGTGCAAATTTTGCAAAATATGCAAGTGGTTATAAAATAATCATTGTTTGTTGGGGAATATTCGTTTGGTCGTGGAATATTCTTGTTGTCGAGGAGAATATTAAATACATCTGCGGCGCAATCATTTATGGGCCCCATAATGTAATAAGCATCGGATGAAGAAAACGACAAGTTTGAGTTTTTATAAATAACGGCGTAGTTGTTACCGTTAACACTATTGGAATACCCGGTGGTTAAAATACAGTTGTAAGACCCCAAATAATTAATAAATAAAATTTAATTTCCTCTAATTATTATTTTGAAATAATAAAGGTTGATTTGATTAATGTGGATAGTTATGGGTAAAATACGCAAGTATTTCAAAATAAGCAAATGGTTATAAAGTATTCATTATTGTCGGGGAATATTCGTTTGGTTGTGGAATATTCGTACTATCGGGGAATATTAAATATTTATGTAGCATGCCCGTGTGTGGGCCCCATAACTAGAAAGCGATTGGATGAAGAAAACGACAAATATAAGTTGTTTAAAAATAATACAGTAGTTGTTATTCGCAAGTGTACATTGTTGAATACCCGTTGGTTAAAACACAAGAATGTCTGGCGTTATCGCACAAGATGGCTTTACCAGGTATTGCACCAATTATTGACTCTTACGTAAGAAGGCACTACTCAATAATGGTTACTGTGAATTCATCGCTCAAAGATTTTATTGATTTAATAATTGTTGCGTTGATATTTTATATTCTTTGTTGTTTTGATAATTATCATTACGAAGATTTTTCATTATCGAAACAATAATTTATATTATCCGAATAATATTATTAGATAACATTATTGGCAATGTCTAGAAAGTTACATCTAAGGAGAGGTTTGGTCACCTAATCAAGGCACAAGAAGGAGAAATTCTTATTGAAAGCCCCCTCTTTCTGGAAGCGCCTGGTCATCAATATTGTGATTACGTAATATTATTTGTGAATAATTAATTATTAATTTATATGATGAGGAAAATATTAATTTTATGTGGATATAGATGGAGAAATTTTTTAATGTGACAATTGTTGAAAATTAAAATTTTATCTTTTCTCGATAAAATAATTTATTTAAATATATTATTATATTTTTAATAATATAATAATGGTGATATTTTTACAATGAATGTGTGATATATGAGTATACTGAGGAGAAAGAGTATTTTTTGTTGCAATAAATGTTTAAAACGTGTTAAACATGTTGGTGGACCCCATTTCTTGATTGAAATTTGATTATAAACGTAAAATCGCCTGGTTTGTGGATTTGGTCAATTTTCATTTGGAATTTGAAAAATTATCTTCGTAAAGTTGTAGAGAATTGAATTTCTTATAAAAACTTGCGAGATTCAATTTTCCGATAAAAGGGCTATTTATTATGAATTATTGAAGTTAGAAGCTCAAATAATTGATTTTGGAAGTTTAAAATATTTTTAATATGAAAAACGTTTTGGTGATTTGAGTGTGGGTCTTGCATGTGTTTTAATGGCTGAATTCAGGTTGGTATGCGTAGGAAGTTGTAGAAATAATAATAATATTATTAAATTAAATTTTTCTCGCTTTGGTGTTCTAAGCATTTTCTATAAATAGAGAGCTTAGGTTAGAATTGAAAATTACACGTAAATCAAGTTTTTCTCTATATTATCGATCGTATTCTTGTGAATATTTTGAGTATACTTTGAGTATTGCTATATCGGTCTGCAAGTTCAAGTCATAGCTTTATATCCAGGTTTCAAATTTAAGTATAAATATTTGAGGTAAGGGATATTATTTTTTAAAAAAGATATTATTTATTCTAATATCATTATGTCAAAGTATTGATCTGAACTTTTTAATCAAATTTGGAACTTTTTAGTGTTGGGATTACTATTCACGATATCAGTCTTATTCACGATACACGAGATCTTATTCACGAATACGACTTTATTCATCGAAAAATAAAATTTTTTCTTTTCGTTCAAAATAATATCTATTCGGATACTAGCTTTGATTGTATCCATGTTTTGATCATTCTTGAATTTTACACCACTATAATTATTTTTGAGGTATTTTTGACGTGGATAAAACAAAGTACTTAATCCTTAATCCTTAATCCTTAATCCTTATCATTTTGATTCACTGGATTCGTTTCTTTAAAAAATATTTTTATCATCCTCGGTCTTAAATGATGATATTATGGAATATCTCTTTGCCTGTAGTGCAAAGATGAATGATTTCGATGAATATCTTTGGCCCGTAGTCAAAACATGAAGCAGTGTTTAGATGAACATGATTAATCGATGAATATCTTTTGCCCGTAGTGCAAAGATGAATATTTGATTCCAGATATATATTGATTAATGTTACAGGATAAAAGATGATTTATTTAACTTTAAAATTCATACATTGAAGATAGTAGTTTGCATTCTACTTAACTCTTCTAATGAATTATTATTTCATTGCTGAATATTGATTTAAAACTTGTTGTCTATTGTATTCTATTAGATTTTTCCTGTTGAAGACTAACGATAATTTTGTTGTATATTATCTTAGTCATAATATTCTTTATGGGCTAGTTGAGCTCACCCTTTTCCTTTTGTTCCATTTTTCTTCTCGTGAGGCGAGAATGTAGTAGTGATGCAGTCGGGGTATGGAATTATGGTTATATAGAGAGTTGTTTAGTAGTCCTCACTATTTTGTAAAATAATGTATCAATAAATGTGATGAGGATTTATTTGGGTATAGATATTGTCTAGAAGATAATATTTGTATTCAAACTCACAGTTTTACTATTATAATAATAAAGTTGTAGTTGTTTCTGTACCGTGTATTGACAACTCAGAATGGGTGATGTATACCTATTTTGGGGGCGTCACAATAGTAATACGCGTGGATGCCCAGTATTGATGAATTATTGATCCTTACGTAAGAAGACACTACTCAATAATTGTTACAGTAGTTCCTGTTCAATATTTAATTTTATTTTATTGATTCAATAATTGCTGCGTTGATATTTTATATTATTGTTATTTTAATAATTGTCACTGCATAGTATTTCCCATTATCAGATCAATAATTCATATTATTTGAATAATATTATTAGATAGCATGTGACGCCCCCAAAATAGGTATACATCACCCATTCTGAGTTGTCAATACATGGCATGTAAATAACTACAACTTTATTATTACAATAGTAAAAGCGTGAGTTTGAATACAAATATTATCTTCTGACAATATCTATACCCAAATAAATCCTCATCACATTTATTGATACATTATTTTACAAAAATGGTGAGGACTACTAAACAACTCTCTCTATAACCATCATTCCGCACTCACTGCATCGCTTACATTCTCGCTTCCCGAGAAGAAAAATGGAACAAAAAGGAAAAGGGTGAGCTTGACTAGCCCAAAGAAAGAATATTATGACTAAGATAATATACAACAAAATTATCGTTATTCTTCAACAGGAAAAATCTAATAGAATACAACAGAATAACAAGTTTTAAATCAATATTCACAATGAAATAATAATTCATTAGAAGAGTTAAGTAGAGAATGCAAACTACTATCTTCTATGTATGAATTTAAAAGTTCATTGTCTATCTTTTATCTCTCAGTAACATCAATCAATATATATCCGAATTAAATATTCATCTTGCACTACTACAGTCAAGATATATTCATCAGTTGGTCATGTTCATCTAAACACATGTTCATCTTTGCACTACGGCCAAAGATATTCATCGAAATCATTCATCTTGCACTACACGGTGCCAAAGATATTCCATAATATCATCATTTAAGACTGTGGATGATGAAAAATATTTTTAAAGAAACGAATTCAATTGAAACAAAATGACAAGGATTAAGGATTCAGATTTTGTTTTATCCACGTAAAAAAAATACCTCAAAAATAATCATAATGGTGTAAAATTCAAGAATGATCAAAACATGGATACAATCAAAGCTAGTATCGAATAGATATATTTTGGATTTAATTTTTTTTTATTTTTTGATGAATAGTGCCGTATTCGTGAATAGTACCGTATACGTGAATAGTAATCCCGACACTAAAAGTTTCAAAAACTTCAAATCAATATTTCAGCATAATGATATTGAAGAAATAATATCATTACGAAAGAAATAATATCCTTACCTCGAAAAATTTATACTTCTAGCTGAAACACCGGATATAAGCTATGACTTGAACTTGAACCGTATAACAACAGTACTCAAAGTATACTCAAAATACTCACAAGAATACGCTCGATAATATAGAGAGAGAAAACTTCAGTTTCTGGTGTGATTTTCAATTCTAACCTAAGCTCTCTATTTATAGGAAAATGCTTAGAACACCAAAACAGAAAATTTAATAAATTAATAATATATATATATATATATATAATTGTCAAGCCCACTTTTACCAACTGATTCAGATCATTTCTAACACATGTACGCCCACCAATCAATTGCAATAAAAAACGCTTTTTCTTACAAAAAATATTTTAAACTCCAAAATCAATTATTTCGTAACTCAAACTTCAATAATTCAGGATAAATAGCTCTTTTGTCGGAAAATTGAATCTGGCGTGTTTTTATAGGAAATTCAATTCTCTACAACTTTGCGTAAGAAAGTTTTTCCAAATTCCAAATGTAAATTGACCAAATCAAGTAAACAGGCGATTTTACTGTGCTATAATCAAATTTCACCAAGAAATGGGCCCACGACACATGTTTAACATGTTTTAAACAACTTTACAATAAAAATACTCTTCCTCCTCATATACTCATATATCCCATATTCATTGTAAAATATCATCATTATTATATTATAATAATATAATAAAATATTATTTTATCACAAAAGATAAAATATCGATTTTTAACAATTGTCACTCTAAAAATTTTCTCCACTATATCCACATAAAATGAATATTTTCTTCATCATACAAATCAATAATTAATTATTCACAAATAATATTACAGAATCACAAAGATCGGGCAACCCAGCCGTTCCAGGAAAGAGGGCTTTCAATAAGAATTTCTCCTTACTGGCCTTGCAATTAGGTGACCAAACCTCTCCTTAGATGTAACTTTCTAAACATTGCCAATAATGTTTTCTAATAATATTATTCAGATAATATGAATTATTGCTTTCGATAATGGAAAATAATCAGAAGTGACAATTATTGAAATAATAAAGAATATAAAATATCAACGCAAAGAATTATTGAATCAATAAAATAAAATAACGAATAAAGAATTCATCGTAGAACAATTATTGAGTAAAGGCCTTCTTAAGTAAGAATTAATAATTGGTGCAATACCTGCCATCGCAGCAACAACGCCAGACATCGTTGTGTTTTAACCACCGGGTATTCCAACAAAGTGTAATTCAGAATAACTACGCCGATATTTTTAAACAACTTATATTTTTCGTTTTTTTCATCCAATCGCTTTCAGTTATGGGGCTCACACAAGGTCAAGGCCATTGCATTTAATATTCCCCGACAAGAAGAATATTTTTAGACCAAACGAATATTCCCGAATAAAAATGAATATTTTATAACCACCGCTTATTTAAAATATTTTATGATTTTACCCATAACTAACCACATTAATCAAATCAACCCTTACTATTTTAAAATAATAAATAGAGGAAAATAAATTTCATTTATTAATTATTTGGGGTCTTACATAGCATTCTTGGCAATGTCTAGAAAGTTCTGTCAAGGAGAGGTTTGGTCACCTAATTGCGCGCCAATAAGGAGAAATTCTTATTGAAAAGCCCCCTCTTTCCTGGGAACAGTCTGGTTGTCATAAATGTGATTCTGTAATATTATTTGTGAATAATTAATTTTGAACCGTTAAAAATGAACGTATGATTTGTTATGAATTTTAAGAGGTGACTGATTCAGAAATTAGGTTTATAAATGATTTTGGTGAAAAATTCTAAAATTGAGTGGGCCCCACTTGTGGTTGGTGAAGAAATGTGCTGAATTTATTTTAAATGTGGTGGGTGGGAATAGTAGCAGATAAAGCCATCAGGTTGCAGGTCAAGTCTGCTAACATTTTCCTATGAATAGAGGGCTAAGTTAGAATTGAAAATCACACCAGAAACAAGTTTTCTCTCTTTCACTCTCTAGATTATTGAGTGTATTTTGTGAGTATTTAGATACTTTGTGAGTTTCTATTCATCAGTGCAAGTTTCCTTCAGCCTTATACCGATATTTTGATCAGAAGAACTGATATTTTGAGGTAAGGGATGTTATTTTCTTCATATATGATGTTATTTCTTCAATATCATTATACCGAAGTATTGATCTGAATTTTTATCAAATTTGGAACTTTTATGTCGAGAGTTCTTATTCACGATATCGATAATTATTCACGATAATTTATACTATTCATGAATACTCAAGACTATTCAATCAAAAATGAAATTTTCTTCTTTTTGTCCAAGATGTCTATTATGGTTACTATCTTTGATCAGATCCATGTTTTGATATTTATTTTGAATTCGCTTCAAAATTGGTATTTATGAAGTATTATTGATCTTGAATAAACTGTTATACTTAATCCCTACTATTTGTCTTTCGTTTAATCGATTCGCTTTTTTTTAAAATTTTTTTTCATCATCCTCATTCTAAATGATGATATTACTAAATATCTTCTACCAGAAGTAAAAAGATAAATGATTAATCGATGAATATCTTTGGCCCAGTAGTAAAAAAAGATGAACAGTGTTGAGATGAACATGACCAATTGGTGATATAAATGAATATCTTTGGCCCGTATAGTGCAAAGATGAATATTTGATTAAAGATGTATATTGATTGTCATTACAGGATAAAATATTGATGATGGACTTTTAAATCTTAGAAGATAGTAGAACTCATTTTCTACTTGACTCTTCTAATGGATTCTTTGTTACCGCAATTGTTGATCTAAAATTTGTTAGCTATTATATTTTATCGATTTTTTCTCGTTGAAGACTAACGATAATTTATCAGATATTATCTTAGTCATAATATTCTTTACTTAGACTAGTTGAGCTCACCCTTTTTTTTTGTTCCATTTTTCTCAGGAGGTGAGAACATAGCAGGAACTAGTCAGGGTACGGAGTGATGGTTCTAAAAAGATATTTTAGCAGTCCTCACTATTTCTGTAAAATAGTGTTTGAATAATTGTAACGATGACTTATTTGAGTGTGAATATTGTCTAAAAGACAATATTTGTATTTAAACTCATAGTATGTGTTGTCGTATTTTGCACGAAAATTGTATTATTGAAATTGTAGTTTATTTTCTGTATCATGTATTTGGCGACTCAAAATGAGTGTTGTATACCTATTTTGGGGACGTCACAATATTATTTATTGTTTTATATTCGACTACTAAATTAAATCATAGAAAATGATAAATTTGCTCCGCTTAAGGACCACATTACAATGACAATATATTCTTTTGATACTACCAATTACTAAGAGTTTATTTTTCGGCCTAAATTCAAAATTGATACTTTATTTTTTAGCATAGTTTTATTGTTGCATTTTTCTTTTGATACGACCAATTATTTAACTGACATCGATAAAAACTTACTCCATCCATCCCATAAGTCCATAATATATGTTATTTTAAATCATTTTATTTTTTTTAAATTATTTGTCAATCTAAAAGAATTAACTATAATTTTTAAAAAATTATCTCTCATAGAAAAATATTACAGATGAAAGAGTATTAAATAAGTACAATAATTATAGAAAGGTATTATAAACAATTGATATTATATTTAATATTATATAATTATTTTTTTAATTTTTATATAGAACTCTAAAATGTTACTATATATTATGAGACGGATGGAGGGAGTATTATGTAATTATTTCCAAAGTAGTGGAAATAAGATGGAGCCAGCCAGCCAGCACAAAAACTAAAAATGCCAAAAAAAAAACATTATCCAAACACTGCCTTAAATCACACATCTAACGACTAACAACATTCAACAAACAAACATGTTACTACTCTACTAGTGAATGCTGATGATGCCCCCTGTCCTTAACTCAAAATTCCAGTCTGTATTAAGCCAGCCAATCAATCACCTCCGCCGGGAATTCCGCTCCCCTTAGGAAACCAATTTTCCACGGAAAATAAATATTTAAACCAAAATTATTTTACTATATAAACGAATACGAATAGTTGTGAACAAATATTATTATTTTATATATTGAATGACAAAAAATAATAATGTAACAAGTGGATAAAATTTATTAGTGATTTAAATAAAATCAAATTTAGCATAAATTGATTTAATTTTAGTCAATACATTAAGAAATATTATAAATGACCTAAAAAATTATATTAATTATAAGATTTATTATTTTATAATTCTCAATGAATCTTGAGAATGTCTGAAATTGACTTTGAAAAGTCAAATTTGATCTTGTAAATTATAATGAAGTATTTCTTTTAAAATCTATATTTGTTAAATTTTATATTTCCCTCTATTTCACAATAAAATAGTTTCATTTGTGATATTTCCCCAAAAAATTCTTTTTTAATTGATTGTAGTATAAAATAATATAATATCTTTAAATTTATTATCATAATATAAAATTTTAGATTAAAATCTAGAAATATCTCAAATTTCTACCCCATCGTCTACTCCATTTTATCTCATTATTTAGTAACTTACATTGAACATTATATATTTATAACTATTAAAAATGAGATTATAAATTCAAATAATGAAGTTTCGAAAAACATTCTTGGAAATAATATTTGAGCATTATTTAATTTTATAATTATTTTACTATATATTTTATTTTTTTGTGAGATTTTTAAAATAAAAATAAAATTCGACATCAGTAAACCAAAGAGTTGGATCTGCCCTGGTATCTAATCAGTATTATGACGACATATTATTCGAGAGAAAAAATTTAACACTCCTATTCATCACCCTTTAAATAATAAGACACAATATTATTTTTTCTTAATTTATAATTTTATATACGACTGTTTATGTATAATTCGTGCACGTCTCACTAAAAAATGATTTCTGTTATATATTGCAACAAATTTATATCAAAAAATATATTTATTCATAGAATTTGATAAAATTATAAAAGAGTTTCACTAATAATACAACCTTTTAAAATAATGATTACTAAATGTTTATACTAATCCACAAATAATTAAAAAATACACGAAAATATTAGCAATATATATTATTTTCCTTAAAAAAAATTCTACGACTTTCCTTTCACCGCAGAATCAGCTAAAAACCGTGAATGCTGTTTCTTCCCTCCCCAGAATGTTCGTACGGATTGGATAATCTCTTTACGTTACCTGCCGTCATGGAAATTTCTTACGTGGCACTGTAAAATTCACCCATTTAACCCTCCTGATTAGTTAAAAACGTTAAGTTAGTTAAAAGTACAGTAATTAAAATAAGCAAGTGTAATGATAGACTGCAAACGGAGAGAGAGTCCGTGAGAGCAGTCGGTTGCGGTTACTGAGGTGGTTAAGAAAAAGGAGTTAAAATTTCAAAGTAACCGCGGTAAAAATTTCAGCAAAGGTTGTTGAACTAACGGCGTCAGATTAACGGTTATTTTCAGCATGTGCGTGTCTATAAAATAGGCCGTTACGCTGGGGCAGCATCTTTGAGTTCATCTCTCTCTCTGCACTTCTTTTCTCTTCTCTGCTCTGTTCTGCTTTATCTACTGCTTTCTTTCTCTCTCTAAATCTTCTCCTTTCTGATCAATTTTAGAGAGAGAAAGCAATTGAAGCTCAAATTGTGAGAGAGAGAGAGAGCTGAGCTTTGGAATGGCGATGTCTAAAAAATGGGTTTCTCTGTCTTCATTTGTGCTTCTGTTGTTCTTTGTTGTTGGGGTTATGGCGACTGCAGAGTCAAGGTTTGTTTCTCTCTCATCCTGAATACTGGACATAAACTTTGTATCCCTCTAAATTCTCTTTAATTCGACGACATTGAAAGGAATTTTTCTTATATTTCTCTCCCTTCGGGAAATTTTTTGAAATCAAGTAATGCGAATATGCTTTCTTTATAACAACTTTCTGAAGTTTTTTCCCACATAACGTGTTTTCTGTTTCGGTTGTTTCACCTCAATTTCGTTTGCTTTGTGATAATTCACCAATTCATCTGCATTATGTGTGTTTTTTAACTCTAAAAAATCTTAACTATTTCAGGAACTATTACATATTCTTCAGACATTTTCACTTTTAGTTTGGTCGACAGTGCCTTCATTAAAATTAGACCAATACTAGCTATTACAGAGAGAAACAGAGAGTTATAAGTGTTTTAATGGCGTTGTTTTAGCCTAAAAATCCGTACATTTTCTGTTTTTCTTTTACAGGACTGGTGAAAAAGCGGAGTTGCAGAGCTCCACCAACTCATCAATGTCGGAAAGGTACTTACCGAGTCGACTCACTTCTCACTTAAAAGCTTTATAGTCTTCTAAGATGATTCCCCCACCGTTAGATCCGTTATTACGTAGCAATCCGCCAACCTCAACCGAAACAAATCACAGCCGTTGAGATACCAAGTTCTCATAGATCTGAACCGTTAGTTCAGTTTTGTTAGTTCTTCGGATTCCTTTTCTCGTTACTGTTGGTAATAACAAACAAACCCAAATTTCCCAATATGCCCTCACTGAAAACATTTTATCCCAGAGCTGATAAAAACAATCTTAGTGGGCAGTTCACTCTTTTGAGCTGCCTCTTCGCCGGTGTGTAGAATTTTCTCTCTAAAAGGATGGTTTTATCTTTCATTTTAGTACTATATTTTCTCTCTCCTCCGGAAAAGCACTTTTTGACGGTTTTATCGGTGGAAGCATTAGTAAATAGACTCTTCTTCCCCGACCTTGAGCTCTGTGTGTTACAGTAGTGTACTTTATGTCTCCACTTTTTTCTCTAATCTGCTGCGTATGTAGTAGTACTGTATTTGATACATGTCGGTTCATTTCCCTTCATTACCAAAATGCCCCTCGATGCACTAAATGGGTTTGGTTTTCGTACGAGTCTCTTTCTTCTTTACCCCATTTGGGTATTGCAGAATGAACTTGGATTGGATATAAATGAGCTTAATGGAGGTTGTTTGTTCATTTTAGAAATTCGGATTTGTTCAATTTTAATTTTATACAGGCTAACATTGATGGAGTGTTGATTTGTGGTGAAAGTAATTAGAGCATTATTTTTTATTCTTTTTCCAGGATGGAAGATGTTGAAGGTTTAAATGAGGATGCAGTTTCTGATCCAGATGAGGTTGCTTCCATGGTTGACATGTAAGAAACCTCTTTTGCTTCCATTAATATTGTTTATGTTGTAATGGCATTTACCGAGAATGTGTTTTGGGGTTTAGGGTGGTTTTGGGGTGTGGCCACATCAGACTCCCCAATTTACTGTCTTAGAAATTTTAGTAGAATTTGTAGCTCATATGTTTGTCCATTGGAGATTTTTTGGGGTTTCTTAAAACTATTCATCAATATGAATTTTATGTGATAAATGTAACTACTACTGGGATTTAACATGTCCTTTTTGTCCTTTTCCTATTCATATTATTCACTTTATTTAAGCTTTGATATCTGAGGAATCAAGACCCATGTTCTCATCTGCTACATTCTGAAATTCCATATCTTGTTTGCTCAGTTCCATCACATGCACCCTCTTGCAATTACTTGTCTTACAAATAAATTCATTCATTCTCTTTATCCTTTCAGTTTTATATACTCCCACCAATCCATGTGTAAGCCAAAAAAAGTTACTTAAAGCAGTTGCTTTAGGATTTGGTTACCCCATGTATTACTGCAATTTGATTCCCCTGATTCTAGATTACCCCTGCTTGATACATTTTAGCTGCATAGTTTGATGGAAAAGTCGGTACTTAGATTAAAAAAGTGCCCTAACCGGTCACTTTTGTTAGTCATGTGAAATTATGCCAATTACATCTGTAAGGTTCTCATTCTTGTATTATTGTATATATGCATGTGCATGTCCCAAAAGTAGCAAAACTGCACTAGTTGAATATATAGTAAAACTAGGTCGCATATTATATAATCATTTATGTAGAAAGGTAATTGTTAAATTATTAACATTTTTTATTTTATTAAAAAAAGTGTCGTAGTAGATGATAATGACAGTAGAAAAAACCGTCATTTATAGTGATCTATAACTACACTTTTTTCATAAAATAACAATTTCTATTGTGGATTTAACAATTTCCATGTAGAAATTATCCTGGTGTATATGGTCTTTTCCCTCCTGTATGCTATCTTTGTCACGTGACAGCATCAATCATGTGTGGGGAAAGAAAGAAAAAAGGCACCTCCAACCTAGTTGCTGCTTCCATTAACTTGTAATAAACAACAACAACATTTGGCCCCATCTAACAGAAAGACAAAACTTTCCCTTGTAAAATGACAAAATAACTCCTATTGTCTCTTACGAGCGAAAGAGATGTGAACAGGGAGGCCAAGAAAACAATGATGATAAACCCCTAAGTCACCAGATAAACCAACTAATTACCCTTCATTTGTATCTGTATGTCTAGATAAATAGCTCAATTTATTTTAGTAAAACAGTAATGGGGAAGTTATTCATATCTAGTAGCAACTTGGATGTCGAGACATTTGACAATGTTGTGTATATCCTTCTACTCTATGCTTTTGTTATGATTGTAGACCAATATAAGAGTGTTTAATACTCGGAACACATTATGATGAGTTATACTCAATTATACAGGAGCATCCGAAACAGCACTGAGAGGAGGAAATTGGGTTATTTCTCCTGTGGAACTGGAAATCCCATCGATGACTGCTGGCGTTGTGACCCCAACTGGCACCGCAATCGTAAGCGCCTTGCTGACTGTGGCATTGGTTTTGGCCGAAATGCTATTGGAGGCCGTGATGGTCGCTTCTATATTGTCACCGATTCTCGCGATGATGACCCTGTTAACCCCCGACCTGGCACCCTGCGCCATGCTGTTATCCAGGACAGGCCTCTCTGGATTGTGTTCAAACGTGACATGGTGATACAATTGAAGCAGGAGCTTATCATGAACAGCTTTAAGACAATTGATGGCCGTGGGGTCAATGTCCATATTGCTAACGGAGGGTGCATCACTATCCAGTATATTACCAATGTCATAATTCATGGTCTGCATATCCACGACTGCAAACCCACTGGAAATGCTTTGGTCAGGAGCTCACCAACCCATTTTGGTTGGAGGACAATGGCTGATGGTGATGCCATTTCCATCTTCGGGTCGAGCCACATATGGATTGATCACAACTCACTATCTAACTGTGCTGATGGCCTTGTTGATGCTGTCATGGGCTCAACTGCCATTACAATTTCTAACAACTACTTCACCCACCATAATGAGGTGCTTGTTTTTTCTATATCCATTTCCACTACTTGTTTTAACATGGCTCCTTTTCATGGAAATACTAATACTTTACTCTTCTGTAAACCAGGTTATGCTGTTGGGTCATAGCGATTCCTATGTGAGAGACAAGCAAATGCAAGTGACTATTGCCTACAACCATTTTGGGGAGGGTCTTATCCAGAGAATGCCAAGGTAAAGAATAATTGGCAGTTTTTATAAAAAGAAAATAATTGGAAGTAAAAATTTCAGAGACTGCGAATAGGGTTTAAAAAGTAATTTTCACAAAAGAAATGAATAACAAAACTGAAACATTTGATATGGTTTCTTCTTGATAATATACAATTATAACAGTAGCTATGGAATTTGGGTTCCTCTGATCTAATACAGATACATTTATGAAAAATGCAGGTGTAGACATGGGTATTTCCATGTGGTCAACAACGACTACACTCACTGGGAGATGTATGCAATTGGTGGAAGTGCAAGCCCCACCATCAACAGCCAAGGCAACAGATACCTTGCCCCTGCTAATCGTTTTGCAAAGGAGGTACCCTTTATGGGTGAATATAAACATGCTTTACTTAGTTTATGATGTAATCCAAATGTAAAACTGTTTAATTGTATTAATAAACTTGATTTTCGACAGGTGACAAAGAGAGTGAATACTGCTGCTGGCCAGTGGAAGGGTTGGAATTGGAGGTCAGAGGGTGACTTGTTGCTTAATGGGGCATATTTCACTCCGTCTGGAGCTGGAGCTTCAGCCAGCTACGCCAGAGCTTCAAGCTTAGGAGCAAAGTCTTCTTCCATGGTTGGCACCATCACTTCAGGATCTGGTGTTCTTGGCTGCCGCAGAGGCCACCAGTGCTAGCAACCTTAGTAAATTGCATGAAAAAGAGTTTTTTTTTTTTTTTTTTTTTTTTATCCCCTTTTTTCCCTTCCCTTGTCAAATTCCATTTTTACTATTATATAGCTGCTCTACACAACATCCATATTCGACACCATTGTTTGTCTTCCTTACCTATCTGTTTCCTCTAATCTTGACAAGTGTACATTTTTTACACATGTCAATATCATTTATCCCAAACATATCTTTCACACCATTGTTGTGCAACCTCGGCTTGCTTCAACTGAAAAAAAAAAAACAATTCCCATTCAAGGAGCAGGTGCGGAAGTGTTGTTCATCTCTCTCTTTCTCCCCGCCCCACCTCTTTTCCTTATGAATCCTCCTCCTAACCACCGCCATTGGCTTGTCTGCTCATCTGATATATGTCTCAAATATTTGCTACTTACATATTGTGTTGGCATTTGAGTTTTCATAGGAAAAGCATGATTTTGTATTTTATTTTTTATTTTTTATTTTTTATTTTTTAGCTTATTGAGTCATACGTACAAGTTATAGTGTGAATGTCAAAACTCTTTAATCATGGAAAAAGAAACTTTTGTAATAGATAATGATGATGATGCATAGTCTGTTTACTTTCTTGCGTTGTCTTTTATCAATGAAAGAATTTTCATGTCCCCTTCTGGTTGAACAATCTCCATGGTTTGTTTTTAATTTACTACATGAAATTATTATGCCTTTTTTGTTGTGTTTTTCTCCTTTTTGTGGGAGAGGTTGTGATTATGATCTCGGACATGGTTACTACGAGTCAAATGGAGTATTTCAATGTCTAACTATGAGTCAAATTATTTTTTAACAACAAATTAATACATTAATTATTAATAAATATTTTATGTTTTATTTTTATGGAACAATCTTTAAAAAGGATTAAAGTGCCAATGGTAATAAAAAAAACAAATAATTCAACCAAAGTAATAATGCAGCTTCCCTTGTATTATTAAATGTATAACATGTGTGTGTGCTTATAAAAATATACAAAGACAAACATAAAATGTCTCTTATAACAAAATTAAAAAAGTAAGATAATTGATTATTCCAAAAAAAATAAAATAAAAAATAGAGTACGAGTTTGTCTAGCTTCCACATATATCATTCAAATAATAAATACATCCATCACCTAGAATAATTAAAAAGCGCAACAAAAATTATTTATGCTTATTTAATAAATATCCGTGATAAAAAAAAGCTACGCAACTACTTGAAAGATGAAGGCTGAAAAAGAAATCAATCTTGTGCGAGTCACCGATTAAAATCTCCTCAACTCTAATGCTACGTTTGGATTGGATTGGAGTAATGAAGGTGGGAATATAATGATTATTTCATATGAAATGAAAAAATATTGTGTTTGATTACGATTTGAATAAAAAAAATTATGTTTGATTCCTTGAAGGATGGAGAACATATAGAATAATTCATTTCAACCAGAATGGAATGAATCATTCCAACTCTTTATTTCATTCCTACAATCCAAACGCAACATAAGACATTAATCCATTTTTTGTATCTCATCAAATACTTCCATCTTTCTTTTAGCTCCATCAGCAAAATAAGATGCAAGCTTTGCTATGTTTTCGTTTGAACTTTCGTACAAACTTCCCAACTTATTTGACATAGCTGCTAACCAACCCTCACTACTTCGACTTCTCTTCCTTCGGAATTGATTAGATGGTCCTGCACTTTGAGTTGTAAGAGCTTGATTACGTTGATAAACCCATCAATTTCTTCCAATCCAATGTCAGAAAACGAACATAGAAGGAGCAAAGAATTAGATAAGGTGCCCCCCTAGGGTTCAGCCACCTAGGGGGTGCACCACTTCATTTTCTTGAAAGTCATGCCGAACAAGTTTTGAGCAGTGCAATGATGGAATAACGAATCTGAACCACCGAAAGAAGCTAGGGAACTTGTGAAGCTCTAGAAATGGTTGGCCTTAAAGCCTCCATAACAAGAGAACCTTTTCACATGGCCAAAAATTAGAAGAAAGGATAAAAATTGATCGAGAAAAGCCAAGATGAACGAAAAAAGCCGAAGGAGGCACAAACCTAGGGTTCGGCCTCCCTTGTTTTGTGTTGTGCTCTTCTAGGGTTTTCGACGACGAGATTTTCAGATAAAGAAAAAAGAGCGAAAAAACATGGATTAAACAACAAGAACCTTGGAATACGAGGCCTGAGAGGGGCCTCCATGAGTCCAGAGGCAGAAGGCTTATTGATGCAACTCATTTTGGTAATTGATTGAGGGATTGCATTGATGACTAGAAGGAGATGACGATCTGGGCACTACTCAGGTAACTAAAGGTATTTTTAAATTTTTTCCTGAGGACATGTGCCAGACACATGATCACTTTTCACGAAACTCTATAAATATTCCTTAAATTCCTGAAGAAGGGACTTTTTGATTCTCTCTAGACCCTAGATACTCGAGAAAACTCTTGGATCCTAAGAGTTCTGTCACATGTTATTAGAGTAATTGCCTACATGTTCTTGTCTCCTTTTCAACTCATTAATCAATTTCGTACTCTTCGTGGATTTCCCTCATTCTCAGTCAACATGAAACCCGTAGCAAGGTACAATTTTCTTGCACCACACTTTGTAGCGGTGAGAGATCTTGTTCTTTTCTTCCTTTGTGAATTTCAACATAACTACATTAACAAGAATAATATTAGTATTGTTAGTCCCTAACGAATATTGTTAGGTGAATTTAAAATTATTACCATGGTGGAAAATATTTTTCTTCCAAAATTGCTTCGACAAAATGACTCACGGTCCGAATCTACTTTTCATAAATATATTCATTGCAAGGTCAAAGGTGTTTAAACTTGTTCTCAGTAAAGATGGCGATTTTAATATAGTTTCACCCAAACTTGTGAAATAATTAAACCTCCATTCCAAATCAATTCTGTATCCTTTTGGGATTTCTTGGTTCAATAATACCTCAATCACACTATCGCTTTGGTATGTTGTTCCAATTAAATTTAAAGAGTATACTATTGAGGTGTTTTGTAATGTTTTTCCCATGGATGTGGCTCATATCTTGCTAGGTTGGATGATTCATAGTAAATATTTTGGTCCAAAAAATGTTTATAATTTTTATTATTGAAAGAAGAGAATTTGTGTGCTTCGTCACCAGTTAGACAAACATCATTGCAAAATGTTATTATAAATAATTTTTTAATTACTATTAATGTGCAATTACTCTTAATCTTGAGAGAATAATGAACTTGATTTTATAGTGTGTCACTTTAATATATTAAAAATGTGAGATTTTAATACAATCAATACATCAATATGTTAAGTGATATATGTTATGAAATTAGGAACATGTATTTTTCAAGATGGAACTCTATATTTAAATTATAAAATCCCCTTGATATAATTTATTGATTGATCACCAGAATCTTGGCCAAGTATTTTAGTAATTAAAATTACTAAAGTATTAATTTAATTTATTAAATTAATGAGTGATCAAAAGTTTATAAATTATGTACTCAAGGATCTAAGACGTAGTGGGTTAACAGCTTATTCCTACACGCGTTCATGAATATTATTGTAGAGGAGCATTTTGCAAGATACTAATACCGGAAGGATTAATTAATTAATTTTAATTCTATTAATTCTAGAGTGCAATTATAACTATTTAGTGAAATTAGTTATAATTAATATAATTCTAATTGATTAAAAAGTTAATCAAAAATTAGTATTTTATTGGAGCTCGACTTATAGAATCCTACTTGATCCCCACTCTAGTCCTTATTAAGAAAGAACAAAATAACAAGATAAAATATATCAGATTTTTTTTCAAATTATCTCGATAAATATCAAGAAGTTGAGGAGAACTTTTCAGCAGTTTTCCATCCCAACGAGCCTACTTTGCTAATTTCTAACTTTTACACCTCAGATCCAATTGCAACCA
The DNA here is from genome assembly GCA_020205605.1 of Panax ginseng. Classification (NCBI taxonomy): domain Eukaryota; kingdom Viridiplantae; phylum Streptophyta; class Magnoliopsida; order Apiales; family Araliaceae; genus Panax; species Panax ginseng. The sequence goes on along the minus strand of CM035127.1, from coordinate 17,194,748 downwards.
ATTTTTAATATGTTATACATGATATGGCAAACTATTTTTAAAAAATGTTAGCCATCCAAAAAAGACCTCACAAACCCATTTTTCATAGCCTTAAAACTGGCCTGCCAGTCAGTTTTCAAACCAAGTCTAATTTTCACTTTTGTTTCAAAACAGTTTTCTAATTCCATTAAACTTACAAAAATCATTTAATTTACTTAATACAACATATATGAGGAGTCCTTGTTCATTACCTCACCTAAATTACACTTTTTAAGCTTAAAATGTCTAAGAAGCAATTTATCAAACATGTTGTGTGCATTAAATTTTAGGACAGATTTGACAAGCTTTTATTTATGTTTCAAGCCATAATCTCCTTCCTTATTACTCCGCACAACAACAACAACTAAGCTCCTTACTTCTAATTCATAAGCATCACAGCCACAACTCATACTATTTCGCATAAAAATTAACTAATTTATGAACTTTTGTAAAGCTTGCACTTACCTCTTGTTTTACTGAAATTTTAATCTCAATGACAATGTTTTAATCGAATCCTTATGCCAAGTACAACTTTTAATTCCCCTGCATCTTCAGATTCTTGCAAATCCTCTTCCTATTAGCCGAACCAAGCAATTCCAGGAATTTATAAGCTTAGCTTCGGTCCGGATGAAGTGTATATGCTCATCAATTTCGAACATAACAAAATAAAATGGAATGGAACGGAACAGAGGGGGGGAATATGGGATGGACCAAGCTCAGTTTCTTTCTTACTTACTAACCTTCATAATAAATAGGGTTAATTTAGTGACAACTCATGCTTTAAAAAAAGTAATACTACATATACAAATTATTTTATAAATATTTTATAAATTACTGATGTGACATACTCCAATATTATTAATCAACAAATTGCTTTAATTAAGTCTTCAGTTCCACATAAAAAAACTAAGATGAAGTATGCCATATTAGTAATTTGAAAAATATTTAAAAAATAGTTTGTCTTTATTCAAAAAGGCATGCAAGAAATGAATAACAAATCAAAAGAAACTATTTAATGATTGTTTCTTTAATCCTAAACCTGGATCATGAAGGGATCAATTAGCATCATTAATGAGGTGTATGTTTTTTTTAAGAGAAATATAATAGTCGTAGTTCATAAGATTTTAGCTTCTTGCCTTCTTTTAGGTATCTGGTAAATTAGTCGCTCTTTCATCAGAAAATAATTTTCATAGTACGGATGTGACGGACTTTGTGAAAGACTTCACCTTTTACACCAATATATATATATATATATATATATATATATATATATATATATATATATATAGTCAGGATCTTAAGCTCACTTTTTATTCAACTCACGAACTCACTCCCTTTAGGGGACGGACGTGACGGTTCGGTTATATAACCGTCGCCTATACTTTTAACGATTTAACAACATATAAGCGTCGCTTAAAAGTATAGATGACTATTGTAATAATGATAATCCGTCACGTCCGGCTGCCATGCATAAGAAGCGGAGGTGAAGTGAGTTGGATAAGGTGAGCTTAAGATCTCGGATCAGATATATATATATATATATATATATATGGGAAATGATCCATGTAAGTATTTGTTATGGATAAAAATTGGACAAATAGAATCATAATCGTCCATTATATAAATCAAGCGCTGGGATTAGAAATGGGATACCGCCTTCACCCGGGCAACTGCCCAATGGATCTTTGAAAAATCAAACCTCACGACGCTAGTCCAACTAGCAGACAGACGTGATTTATTTTTATATCCGTGCATTCATTTTTTAATGGAAAGTATAGATCTTATATGCCACTTTTTGATTCATAGCAAATAGAGGCTATGAATTATTCCCATATATATATATATATATATATATATATATATATATATATATATATATATATATATATAGGAATTCATCCATGGTAATAGGTTGTTGGGAAGAACTCAAAAATCAACAACAAATTGTTATGTATTCAGACAATTAAATTGGGGACGTCCCATTTTAATTGTCTCACGTACCTAAATAACTTGTGGTAAGTGGACAAAAAGTCAAGGCACAACAACTTGTTGTGCTCGAGACAATAAAATGGGACGTCCCATTTTAATTGTCCCGTACACATCATCGTTGTATGGTGGAGTAACTTGTTTTTGTACTTTGTCTTCTTTTACCACTTTGATTATTAATACTATTATATTAATATTTGTAATATTAATATTTATAATATTAATATTAAGAATAATATTTTGTAATATTATTAATGCTATTATATTAAATACTAATATTACAAAATATTGTATTAATATTAATATTATAAAACATTGTATTAATAATATTACAAAATATTATTATTTATATTTAGTAATACTTATAATATTATTACAAAATATTAATACTTATAATATTATGTATTAATAATATTACAAAATATTATAATATTATTACAAAATATTAATACTTATAATATAATATTATTAAGAAATATTAATATTAATACTTATTATATTATAAGTATTAACATATTATAAATATAAATAATAATATTTTGTAATATTATTAATGCTTAATATTAATATTACACTAATATTTTGTAATATTTATAATATTAATATTAATAATAATATTTTGTAAAATATTATTATTAATATTAATATTATACTAATATTACAAAATGTTAATATAATAGTATTAATAATCAAAGTGGTAAAAGAAAAGGTTACTCCAATAAGCTATAAGTTGTTGTAGGCTCGGGACAATTAAAATGGGACGTCTCTATTTAATTGTCCTGCACAACAAGTCGTCATGCTTTTTTTGTTTTTGTACATGCTATAAGTTATTGTGCTCGGGACAATTAAAATGGGACGTCCCAATTTAATTATCCTGCATACAACAAGTCGTATTCATGCCTTGATTTTTTGATTGCTCCCAACAACCTATTGTCATGGATGGATTCCATATATATATATATATATATATATATATTCATCACTGAATCATGAGACCCCAGATTTTATGAATAAAGATTTAAATTTCTCAAAATATTTTTTTTATATTATGGTGTGGATTTGACATAATGTTATAGTTGTGGGTAGTATTTAAAAATTTTACAAAGTATGCAAGTTGTTGTATTATATTCGATTGGTGGGGAATATTCATTTTAGCAGGAATATTAAAGACAAACGGCGCAAATCATTGGTGGACCCCAATAACCGGAATGATTGTCGGATCGAGAAAACGACAAAAATATTTTTATGAAAATAACGGCGGAAGTTTTACTGTTATCTTGTTGAACTACCCGGTAGTAAAAGTACGAGAATACGTGTGGTGGTTGCGTAGAAAGCACCGGTATTGATTATTGATGTTTACGTGAGAAGTCACCGCTTTTGCTTATTATTTGGATTCTATTTACCCATTTTTAAAATAATCGGTAGAAAATTATTTAAAGGTGGGGCCCACATGTGGGGCCCATATGTGTTGAAATGATTTTAAAATTGGGGTGAGAGGAAGTTACGATAGAGGAGGAAATTATATATATAAGTGTGAGATGTGTGTATATATATGAATGTGATATGGGTGAGAGTGATGTGTGAGAGTGACTTGTTGGTGGAATTTAGTGTGTAGTGTGTGTGTGGTAGTGGGTTTTGGTGGAAAAGTGGATGGGTTGATAATTAATGTTGGTTGTTTTATTATAAATTGATTTTGGGTGGTGAAAAATTTGATGGGTGTTGTAGTAATATATATATATATATATATATATATATATAATATATCTAGCATGTGTTTATATATATATATATATGTATTATATTTTATTTTTGTTTTGATCCTATTGGTTGGTTGTTTGAAATTTGCATCAGTGTGTTATCACAACTTTGATCCGTGAATTTGCAAAGATATCATGTTATATAAATGTAATATATATATAGAATATATTATTTTATTAATAATTTGCATAGTAAATCAATCTGGACCGTTCATGAATTAGTTACTATTCAATCCATTCTCTATATAAATAAGCTCATTCCTTCATTATTTCTTACAAATTCATGAAACTCTAGAGAGAGAAATTATAGAGAGAAAGAAGAAAAGTATTCTGCTACTTCACTACACCAGTATTCAGTTTTTCTAAAGGTAAGGTGTAAGACCCCAACTTTTGAATAAAAATTAAATTTTCTCGAAATATATTTTTGAATATTATGGTGTGGATTTGATATAATGTTATTGTTGTGGGTAATATTTACAAATTTTGTAAAGTACGCAAGTTGTTATATAATATTCGATTGGGGGGGAATATGGGATGGACCAAGCTCAGTTTCTTTCTTACTTACTAACCTTCATAATAAATAGGGTTAATTTAGTGACAACTCATGCTTTAAAAAAAGTAATACTACATATACAAATTATTTTATAAATATTTTATAAATTACTGATGTGACATACTCCAATATTATTAATCAACAAATTGCTTTAATTAAGTCTTCAGTTCCACATAAAAAAACTAAGATGAAGTATGCCATATTAGTAATTTGAAAAATATTTAAAAAATAGTTTGTCTTTATCAAAAAGGCATGCAAGAAATGAATAACAAATCAAAAGAAACTATTTAATGATTGTTTCTTTAATCCTAAACCTGGATCGTGAAGGATCAATTAAAGCATCATTAATGAGGTGTATGTTTTTTTAAGAGAAATATAATAGTCGTAGTTCATAAGATTTTAGCTTCTTGCGCTTCTTTTAGGTATCCGTAAATTAGTCGCTTCTTTCATTGAGAAAATAATTTTCATAAATACGGATGTGACGGACTTTGTGAAAGACTTCACCTTTTACACCAATATATATATATATATATATATATATATATATATATATATATATATATATATATATATATATATATATATATAGGATCTTAAGCTCACCCTTATCCACTCATTTAGAACTCAACTCCACTTTAGGGACGGGACGTGACGGTTCGGTTATATAATCGTCGTCTATACTTTTAACGACGAACAACATAAGCGTCGCTAAAAAGTATAGATGACGGTTGATTGTATGATAACAACCGTCACGTCCGTCAGCAAGAGAGGTGAGCTTCGGTGTGAGTTGGATAAAAAAAGAGCTTAAGATCCGGATCAGTATATATATATATATATATATGGGAAATGATCCATAGCAAGTATTTGTTATGGATAAAAATTGGACAAATAGAATCATAATCGTCCATTATATAAATCAAGCGCTGGGATTAGAAATGGGATACCGCCTTCAGCCAGACCGTCTAGCGGATGCTGAAAAATCAAACCCTACGTACGCTAGTCCAACTAGCAGACGACGTGATTTATTTTTTATCCCAGGCATTCATTTTTTTAATGGAAAGTATAGATGCTATATGCCACTTTTTGATTCATAGCAAATAGAGGCTATGAATTATTCCCCATATATATATATATATATATATATATATATATATATATATATATATATATATATATATATAGGAATTCATCCATAGCAATGGGTTGTTAGAGCAACCCAAAAATCAAGGTACAACTGAATTGACTTGTTGTTCAGACAATTAAATTGGGACGTCCCATTTTAATTGTCTCATACCTGATAACTTATGGTAATTTGGACAAAAAGTCAAGGCACGACTTGTTGTGTTCGAGACAAATAAAATGGGACGTCCCATTTTAATTGTCTCTGTGCACGACAATCATTTATGGCAATTTGGAGTAACCTTGTTTTTGCACTTGTCTTCTTTTACCACTTTGATTATTAATACTATTATATTAATATTTGTAATATTAATATTTATAATATTAATATTAAGAATAATATTTTGTAATATTATTAATGCTATTATATTAAATACTAATATTACAAAATATTGTATTAATATTAATATTATAAAACATTGTATTAATAATATTACAAAATATTATTATTTATATTTAGTAATACTTATAATATTATTACAAAATATTAATACTTATAATATTATGTATTAATAATATTACAAAATATTATAATATTATTACAAAATATTAATACTTATAATATTATAAGTATTAACATATTATAAATATAAATAATAATATTTTGTAATATTATTAATGCTTAATATTAATATTACACTAATATTTTTAATATTTATAATATTAATATTAATAATAATATTTTGTAAAATATTATTATTAATATTAATATTATACTAATATTACAAAATATTAATATAATAGTATTAATAATCAAAGTGGTAAAAGAAAAGGTTACTTTCACTAGCATACAAGTTGTTTGCAGGCTCGACAATTAAAATGGGACGCCCTATTTTATTGTCCTGTGCACAACAAGTCAGGCTGTGCCTTTTTGTCCAAATTGCATACATGTTATTGTGCTCGGGACAATTAAAATGGGACGTCCTAATTTAATTATTCCGCACACAACAAGTCATAATGCCTTGATTTTTGGATTGCTTCCCAACAACCGATTGCCATGGATGGATTCCCATATATATATATATATATATATATATTCATCACTGAATCGTGTGAGACCCCATTTTATGAATAAAGATTAAATTTTCGAAATATTTTTTTATATTATGGTGTGGATTTGACATAATGTTATAGTTGTGGGTAGTATTTAAAATTTTACAAAGTATGCAAGTTGTTGTATTATATTCGATTGGCCTGAGAATATTCATTTTAAGAGGAATATTCGTACAACGGGCAAGAATCATTGGTGGACCCTATAACGGAATGATTGTCGGATCGAGAAAACGACAAAAATATTTTTATGAAAATAACTACGGAAGTTTTACCTGTTATCATTGTTGAACTACCTCAGAAGAAAAGTACAAAGATAATATGTGTGGTTGCATACAAGAAGACACGGTATTGATTATTGATGTTTACGTGAGAAGTCACCTTCGCTTTGCTTATTATTTGGATTCTATTTACCCATTTTTAAAATAATCGGTAGAAAATTATTTAAAGGTGGGGGCCCACATGTGGGGCCCATATGTGTTGAAAACCTGATTTTAAAATTGGGGTGAGAGGAAGTTACGATAGAGGAGGAAATTATATATATAAGTGTGAGATGTGTGTATATATATGAATGTGATATGGGTGAGAGTGATGTGTGAGAGTGACTCATTGGTGGAATTTAGTGTGTGAGTGTGTGTGTGGTAGTGGGTTTTGGTGGAAAAGTGGATGGGTTGATAATTAATGTTGGTTGTTTTATTATAAATTGATTTTGGGTGGTGAAAAATTTGATGGGTGTTGTAATATATATATATATATATATATATATATATAATATATCTAAGATGTGTTTATATATATATATATGTATTATATTTTATTTTGTTTTGATCCTATTGGTTGGTTGTTTGAAATTTGCATCAATTGTGTTATCACAACTTTGATCCGTGAATTTGCAAAAGATATCATGTTATATAAATGTAATATATATATAGAATATATTATTTTTATTAATACTGCATAGTAAATCAATCTGGACCGTTCATGAATTAGTTACTATTCAATCCATTCTCCTATAAATAGAAGCTCATTCCTTCATTATTTCTTACAAATTCACTGAAACTCTAGAGAGAGAAATTATAGAGAGAAAGAAGAAAAGTATTCTGCTACTTCACTACACCAGTATTCAGTTTTTCTAAAGGTAAGGTGTAAGACCCCAACTTTTTGAATAAAAATTAAATTTTCTCGAAATATATTTTTGAATATTATGGTGTGGATTTGATATAATGTTATTGTTGTGGGTAATATTTACAAATTTTGTAAAGTACGCAAGTTGTTATATAATATTCGATTGGGGGGGAATATGGGATGGACCAAGCTCAGTTTCTTTCTTACTTACTAACCTTCATAATAAATAGGGTTAATTTAGTGACAACTCATGCTTTAAAAAAAGTAATACTACATATACAAATTATTTTATAAATATTTTATAAATTACTGATGTGACATACTCCAATATTATTAATCAACAAATTGCTTTAATTAAGTCTTCAGTTCCACATAAAAAAACTAAGATGAAGTATGCCATATTAGTAATTTGAAAAATATTTAAAAAATAGTTTGTCTTTATTCAAAAAGGCATGCAAGAAATGAATAACAAATCAAAAGAAACTATTTAATGATTGTTTCTTTAATCCTAAACCTGGATCATGAAGGGATCAATTAGCATCATTAATGAGGTGTATGTTTTTTTTAAGAGAAATATAATAATCGAGTTCATAAGATTTTAGCTTCTCGCCTTCTTTTAGGTATCGTAAATTAGTCGCTCTTTCATGTGTAAAATAATTTTCATAAGACGGATGTGACGGACTTTGTGAAAGACTTCACCTTTTACACCAATATATATATATATATATATATATATATATATATATAGTCTCGGATCTTAAGCTCACTTTTATCCAATCTCACTCAACTCACTCCTTTGGGACGGACGTGACGTTCTATATATAATCGTCGCTCATACTTTTAACGATTTAACAACATATAGCGTCGCATTAAAAGTATAGATGACGATTGTATGATCAAACTGTCACGTCCGTCCGCTCGCTAAGGAGTGAGCTCAGTGAGTTGGATAAGGGTGAGCTTAAGATCGGATCAGATATATATATATATATATGGGAAATGATCCATGTAAGTATTTGTTATGGATAAAAATTGGACAAATAGAATCATAATCGCCCATTATATAAATCAAGTTACCGATTAGAAATGGGATACCGCCTTCACCTGCACTGCCTGGCGGATCTTTGAAAAATCAAACCTCACGACGCTTAGTCCAACTAAAGGATTTACGTGATTTATTTTTTATCCCTGCATTCATTTTTTTAATGGAAAGTATAGATCTTATATGCCACTTTTTGATTCATAAGAAATAGAGGCTATGAATTATTCCCATATATATATATATATATATATATATATATATATATATATATATATATATATATATATATATATATAGGAATTCATCCATAGGTGGTTGTTGGGAGCATGACAAAAAATCAAAGATACAATGACTTGTTCAATTCAGGACAATTAAATTGGGACGTCCCATTTTAATTGTCTCTACTGATAACTTATGGCAATTTGGACAAAAAGTCAAGGCAATGACTTGTTGTGTTCAGGAGAGACAATAAAATGGGACGTCCCATTTTAATTGTCCCGAAACCTGATATCATTTATAGTAATTTGGAGTAACCTTGTTTTTGGCAACATTTTCTTTACCACTTTGATTATTAATACTATTATATTAATATTTGTAATATTAATATTTATAATATTAATATTAAGAATAATATTTTGTAATATTATTAATGCTATTATATTAAATACTAATATTACAAAATATTGTATTAATATTAATATTATAAAACATTGTATTAATAATATTACAAAATATTATTATTTATATTTAGTAATACTTATAATATTATTACAAAATATTAATACTTATAATATTATGTATTAATAATATTACAAAATATTATAATATTATTACAAAATATTAATACTTATAATATAATATTATTAAGAAATATTAATATTAATACTTATTATATTATAAGTATTAACATATTATAAATATAAATAATAATATTTTGTAATATTATTAATGCTTAATATTAATATTACACTAATATTTTGTAATATTTATAATATTAATATTAATAATAATATTTTGTAAAATATTATTATTAATATTAATATTATACTAATATTACAAAATGTTAATATAATAGTATTAATAATCAAAGTGGTAAAAGAAAAGGTTACTCTAATACATAAGTTGAAGTTGTTGTGGGACAATTAAAATGGGACGTCCTATTTTATTTGTCCTGAAAACAACAAGCTGTTTGCAGGCTTTTTTTGTCCAAATTGCCACAAATTATATTGTGCTGGGACAATTAAAATGGGACGTCCCAATTTAATTATCCCGATACAACAAGTCATTAATGCCTTGATTTTTGGATTGCTCCCAACAACCTATTGCCATGGATGGATTCCATATATATATATATATATATATATATATATATATATATATCACTGAATCAATGTGAGACCCAGTGATTTTATGAATAAAGATTTAAATTTCTCGAAATATTTTTTTTTATATTATGGTGTGGATTTGACATAATGTTATAGTTGTGGGTAGTATTTAAAAATTTTACAAAGTATGCAAGTTGTTGTATTATATTCGATTGGTCGGGGAATATTCATTTTAGCAGGGAATATTCGTACAACGGCGCAATCATTGGTGGACCCCACAACGGAATGATTGTCGGATTGAGAAAACGACAAAAATATTTTTATGAAAATAACGGCGGAAGTTTTACTGTTATCTTTGTTGAACTACTTAGTAAAAAAAGACAATGAATATGTGTGGTTGCATAGTAGCATACCGGTATTGATTATTGATGTTTACGTGAGAAGTCACTCGGTTTGCTTATTATTTGGATTCTATTTACCCATTTTTAAAATAATCGGTGAGAAAATTATTTAAAGGTGGGGGCACATGTGGGGCCCATATGTGATGAAAAACCGATTTTAAAATTGGGGTGAGAGGAAGTTACATTATAGAGAGGAAATTATATATATAAGTGTGAGATGTGTGTATATATATGAATGTGATATGGGTGAGAGTGATGTGTGAGAGTGACTTGTTGGTGGAATTTAGTGTGTGAGTGTGTGTGGTAGTGGGTTTTGGTGGAAAAGTGGATGGGTTGATAATTAATGTTGGTTGTTTTATTATAAATTGATTTTGGGTGGTGAAAAATTTGATGGGTGTTGTAATATTATATATATATATATATATATATAATATATCTAGCATGTGTTTATATATATATATATATGTATTATATTTTATTTTTGTTTTGATCCTATTGGTTGGTTGTTTGAAATTTGCATCAGTGTGTTATCACAACTTTGATCCGTGAATTTGCAAAGATATCATGTTATATAAATGTAATATATATATAGAATATATTATTTTTATTAATACTGCATAGTAAATCAATCTGGACCGTTCATGAATTAGTTACTATTCAATCCATTCTCCTATAAATAGAAGCTCATTCCTTCATTATTTCTTACAAATTCACTGAAACTCTAGAGAGAGAAATTATAGAGAGAAAGAAGAAAAGTATTCTGCTACTTCACTACACCAGTATTCAGTTTTTCTAAAGGTAAGGTGTAAGACCCCAACTTTTTGAATAAAAATTAAATTTTCTCTAAATATATTTTTGAATATTATGGTGTGGATTTGATATAATGTTATTATTTGTGGGTAATATTTACAAATTTTGTAAAGTACGCAAGAAGTTGTTATATAATATTCGATTGGGGGAATATGGGATGGACCAAGCTCGCTTTCTTTCTTACTTACTAACCTTCATAATAAATAGGGTTAATTTAGTGACAACTCATGCTTTAAAAAAAAGTAATACTACATATACAAATTATTTTATAAATATTTTATAAATTCTTGATGTGACATACTCCAATATTATTAATCAACAAATTGCTTTAATTAAGTCTTGATTCACATAAAAAACTAAGATGAAGTATGCCATATTAGTAATTTGAAAAATATTTAAAAATAGTTTGTCTTTATTCAAAAAGGCATGCAAGAAATGAATAACAAATCAAAAGAAACTATTTAATGATTGTTTCTTTAATCCTAAACCTGGATCATGAAGGGATCAATTAGCATCATTAATGAGGTGTATGTTTTTTTTAAGAGAAATATAATAGTCGTAGTTCATAAGATTTTAGCTTCTTGCCTTCTTTTAGGTATCTCGTAAATTAGTCGCTCTTTCATCAGAAAATAATTTTCATAGTACGGATGTGACGGACTTTGTGAAAGACTTCACCTTTTACACCAATATATATATATATATATATATATATATATATATATATATATATATATATATATATATATATATATAGTCGGATCTTAAAAGCTCACCCTTATCAACTCACTAGAACTCACTCCTTTGAGGGAGACGGACACGTGACGGTTCGGTTATACAATCGTCTCATACTTTTAACGACGAACAACATATAGCGTCATTAAAAAGTATAGATGACGGTTGTATGACCGAACACGTCACCCGTCCCCGCTGCCATGGAGGTGAGCTCGGGTGAGTTGGATAAGGGGTGAGCTTAAGATTCGGACCGTATATATATATATATATATATGGGAAATGATCCATAGCAAGTATTTGTTATGGATAAAAATTGGACAAATAGAATCATAATCGTCCATTATATAAATCAAGCGCTGGGATTAGAAATGGGATACCGCCTTGACCTGCACTGCTCAGCGGATCTTTGAAAAATCAAACCTCACGACGCTTTAGTCAACCAGCAGAGCGACGTGATTTATTTTTTATCCTGCATTCATTTTTTTAATGGAAAGTATAGATCTTATATGCCACTTTTTTGATTCATAGCAAATAGAGGCTATGAATTATTCCCTATATATATATATATATATATATATATATATATATATATAGGGAATTCATCCATGCAGCCGGTTGTTGTTAGAAGAACCCAAAAAATCAAAGTAAACGACTTGTTGTGTATAGGACAATTAAATTGGGACGTCCCATTTTAATTGTCTCATGCACAATAGCTTGTAGCGGCTGGACAAAAAGTCAAGGCACAACAGCTTGTTGTGCCTGAGACAATTAAAATGGGACGTCCCATTTTAATTGTCCCAGGCACGATCGCTTGTAGCGGCTGGAGTAACCTTGTTTTTGGCACTTGTCTTCTTTTACCACTTTGATTATTAATACTATTATATTAATATTTGTAATATTAATATTTATAATATTAATATTAAGAATAATATTTTGTAATATTATTAATGCTATTATATTAAATACTAATATTACAAAATATTGTATTAATATTAATATTATAAAACATTGTATTAATAATATTACAAAATATTATTATTTATATTTAGTAATACTTATAATATTATTACAAAATATTAATACTTATAATATTATGTATTAATAATATTACAAAATATTATAATATTATTACAAAATATTAATACTTATAATATAATATTATTAAGAAATATTAATATTAATACTTATTATATTATAAGTATTAACATATTATAAATATAAATAATAATATTTTGTAATATTATTAATGCTTAATATTAATATTACACTAATATTTTGTAATATTTATAATATTAATATTAATAATAATATTTTGTAAAATATTATTATTAATATTAATATTATACTAATATTACAAAATGTTAATATAATAGTATTAATAATCAAAGTGGTAAAAGAAAAGGTTACTCCAGCCGCTACAAGTTGTTGTGCCTGGGACAATTAAAATGGGACGTCCTATTTTAATTGTCCCAGGCACAACAAGCTGTTGTGCCTTTTTTGTCCAGCCGCTACAAGCTATTGTGCCTGGGACAATTAAAATGGGACGTCCCAATTTAATTATCCCAGACACAACAAGCTGTTGTGCCTTGATTTTTTGGATTGCTCCCAACAACCGGTTGTCATGGATGGATTCCTATATATATATATATATATATATATATATTCATCACTTGAACTGTGAGACCCCAGATTTTATGAATAAAGATTTAAATTTCTCGAAATATTTTTTTTTATATTATGGTGTGGATTTGACATAATGTTATAGTTGTGGGTAGTATTTAAAAATTTTACAAAGTATGCAAGTTGTTGTATTATATTCGATTGGTCGGGGAATATTCATTTTATAGGGAATATTAAATAACAACTACAATCATTGGTGGACCCTAGCGGAATGATTGATCATCGGATTGAGAAAACGACAAAATATTTTTTATGAAAAATACTTGGCGGAAGTTTCACAGTTAATCTTTGTTGAACTACTTTCAGGTAGTAAAAGTACGAGAATAATATGTGGTGGTTGCATAAAAACATACCAGTATTGATTATTGATGATGTTTACGTGAGAAGTCACTCGGTTTTGCTTATTATTTGGATTCCTATTTACCCATTTTTTAAAATAATCGGTAGAAAATTATTTAAAGGTGGGGCCCACATGTGGGGCCCATATGTGTTGAAAAACTGATTTTAAAATTGGGGGTGAGAGGAAGTTACGTATAGAGGAGGAAATTATATATATAAGTGTGAGATGTGTGTATATATATGAATGTGATATGGGTGAGAGTGATGTGTGAGAGTGACTTGTTGGTGGAATTTAGTGTGTGAGTGTGTGTGGTAGTGGGTTTTGGTGGAAAAGTGGATGGGTTGATAATTAATGTTGGTTGTTTTATTATAAATTGATTTTGGGTGGTGAAAAATTTGATGGGTGTTGTAATATTATATATATATATATATATATATATATATAATATATCTAGCATGTGTTTATATATATATATATGTATTATATTTTATTTTTGTTTTGATCCTATTGGTTGGTTGTTTGAAATTTGCATCAGTGTGTTATCACAACTTTGATCCGTGAATTTGCAAAGATATCATGTTATATAAATGTAATATATATATAGAATATATTATTTTTATTAATACTGCATAGTAAATCAATCTGACCGTTCATGAATTAATTCTTATTCAATCCATTCTCCTATAAAATAAGCTCATTCCTTCATTATTTCTTACAAATTCTTTGAAACTACAGAGAGAGAAATTATAGAGAGAAAGAAGAAAAGTATTACGCTACTTCACTACACCAGTATTCAGTTTTTCTAAAGGTAAGGTGTAAGACCCCAACTTTTTGAATAAAAATTAAATTTTCTCGAAATATATTTTTGAATATTATGGTGTGGATTTGATATAATGTTATTGTTGTGGGTAATATTTACAAATTTTGTAAAAATACATGAGTTGTTATATAATATTCGATTGGGGGGGAATATGGGATGGACCAAGCTCAGTTTCTTTCTTACTTACTAACCTTCATAATAAATAGGGTTAATTTAGTGACAACTCATGCTTTAAAAAAAGTAATACTACATATACAAATTATTTTATAAATATTTTATAAATTACTGATGTGACATACTCCAATATTATTAATCAACAAATTGCTTTAATTAAGTCTTCAGTTCCACATAAAAAAACTAAGATGAAGTATGCCATATTAGTAATTTGAAAAATATTTAAAAAATAGTTTGTCTTTATTCAAAAAGGCATGCAAGAAATGAATAACAAATCAAAAGAAACTATTTAATGATTGTTTCTTTAATCCTAAACCTGGATCATGAAGGGATCAATTAGCATCATTAATGAGGTGTATGTTTTTTTTAAGAGAAATATAATAGTCGTAGTTCATAAGATTTTAGCTTCTTGCCTTCTTTTAGGTATCTGGTAAATTAGTCGCTCTTTTCGTGAAAATAATTTTCATAGTATGGATGTGACGGACTTTGTGAAAGACTTCACCTTTTACACCAATATATATATATATATATATATATATATATATATATATATATATATATATATAGTCCGGATCTTAAGCTCACCCTTATCAACTCACTAGAACTCACTCCTTTTTAGACGGACGTGACGGTTCGGTTATACAAATCGTCGTCTATACTTTTAACGACGAACAACATATAAGCGTCGCTTAAAAGTATAGATGATGAGTTTATATGACCGAAACCGTCACGTCCGTCTGCAAGGAGTGAGCTCTGGTGAGTTAGATAAAAGGTGAGCTTAAGATTCGATCAGATATATATATATATATATGGGAAATGATCCATATAAGTATTTGTTATGGATAAAATTGGACAAATAGAATCATAATCGTCCATTATATAAATCAATATTTGGGATTAGAAATGGGATACCGCCTTGACCCGAATCAAATCTGGCGGATCTTTGAAAAATCAAACCTACGACTTGTTAGTCCAACTAGCAGAACGACGTGATTTATTTTTATCCCGGGCATTCATTTTTTTAATGGAAAGTATAGATCTTTATATGCCACTTTTTGATTCATAGCAAATAGAGGCTATGAATTATTCCCCATATATATATATATATATATATATATATATATATATATATATAGGGAATTCATCCATGGCAACCGGTTGTTGGGAGCAACCCAAAAAATCAAGGTACAACAGCTTGTTGTGTCTAGGACAATTAAATTGGGACGTCCCATTTTAATTGTCTCATGCACAATAACATGGTAATTTGGACAAAAAGTCGAGCACAACGACTTGTTGTGCACGAGATGATAAAATGGGACGTCCCATTTTAATTGTCCCGAGCACGATAAACTTATAATAATTTGGAGTAACCTTGTTTTTGGCACTTGTCTTCTTTTACCACTTTGATTATTAATACTATTATATTAATATTTGTAATATTAATATTTATAATATTAATATTAAGAATAATATTTTGTAATATTATTAATGCTATTATATTAAATACTAATATTACAAAATATTGTATTAATATTAATATTATAAAACATTGTATTAATAATATTACAAAATATTATTATTTATATTTAGTAATACTTATAATATTATTACAAAATATTAATACTTATAATATTATGTATTAATAATATTACAAAATATTATAATATTATTACAAAATATTAATACTTATAATATAATATTATTAAGAAATATTAATATTAATACTTATTATATTATAAGTATTAACATATTATAAATATAAATAATAATATTTTGTAATATTATTAATGCTTAATATTAATATTACACTAATATTTTGTAATATTTATAATATTAATATTAATAATAATATTTTGTAAAATATTATTATTAATATTAATATTATACTAATATTACAAAATATTAATATAATAGTATTAATAATCAAAGTGGTAAAAGAAAAGGTTACTCCAAATAGCTCTAAGTTGTTGTGCAGGACAATTAAAATGGGACGTCTATTTTAATTGTGTCCGAACCAACAAGTCAATTCAATGCTTTTTTTGTCCAGTAATTACATGTTTATTGTGCAGGGACAATTAAAATGGGACGTCCCAATTTAATTATTCGAGCACAACAACAATTCGTCATGCCTTGATTTTTGGATTGCTCCCAACAACCGGGTTACATGGATGGATTCCATATATATATATATATATATATATTCATCACTGAATTGTGAGACCCTGATTTTATGAATAAAGATTTAAATTTCTCGAAATATTTTTTTATATTATGGTGTGGATTTGACATAATGTTATAGTTGTGGGTAGTATTTAAAAATTTTACAAAGTATGCAAGTTGTTGTATTATATTCGATTGGTCGGAGAATATTCATTTTAGCAGGGAATATTCGTACAACTCACAGCCTTAATCATTGGTGGACCCCTAGCGGAATGATTGTCGGATTGAGAAAGCGACAAAAATATTTTTTTATGAAAAATAACGGCGGAAGTTTTCACAGATTATCTTGTTGAACTACCTTAGTAGTAAAAAATACGATAATATGTGTGGTTGCATAGTAGCACACGGTATTGATTATTGATGTTTACGTGAGAAGTCACTCAGTTTTGCTTATTATTTGGATTCCTATTTACCCATTTTTTAAAATAATCGGTAGAAAATTATTTAAAGGTGGGGCCCACATGTGGGGCCCATATGTGTTGAAAAACTGATTTTAAAATTGGGGGTGAGAGGAAGTTACGTATAGAGGAGGAAATTATATATATAAGTGTGAGATGTGTGTATATATATGAATGTGATATGGGTGAGAGTGATGTGTGAGAGTGACTTGTTGGTGGAATTTAGTGTGTGAGTGTGTGTGGTAGTGGGTTTTGGTGGAAAAGTGGATGGGTTGATAATTAATGTTGGTTGTTTTATTATAAATTGATTTTGGGTGGTGAAAAATTTGATGGGTGTTGTAATATTATATATATATATATATATATATATATATATATATATATATAATATATCTAGCATGTGTTTATATATATATATATATGTATTATATTTTATTTTTGTTTTGATCCTATTGGTTGGTTGTTTGAAATTTGCATCAGTGTGTTATCACAACTTTGATCCGTGAATTTGCAAAGATATCATGTTATATAAATTTTATATATATATATAGAATATATTATTTTTATTAATACTGCATAGTAAATCAATCTGGACCGTTCATGAATTAGTTACTATTCAATCCATTCTCCTATAAATAGAAGCTCATTCCTTCATTATTTCTTACAAATTCACTGAAACTCTAGAGAGAGAAATTATAGAGAGAAAGAAGAAAAGTATTCTACTACTTCACTACACCAAGTATTCAGCTTTTTCTAAAGGTAAGGTGTAAGACCCCAACTTTTGAATAAAATTAAATTTTCTAAAATATATTTTTGAATATTATGGTGTGGATTTGATATAATGTTATTGTTGTGGGTAATATTTATAAATTTTGTAAAAGTATGCAAGTTGTTATATAATATTCGATTGGTGGGGAATATTTGTTTTAACAGGAATATTAAATAACAACGACACAATCATTGGTGGACCCCCAGCAATGTAATTATTGTCGGATTGAGAAAAGCGACAAAAATACTTTATGAAAATAACGGCGGAAGTTTTAGTTAAGTGTTGAAACACGGTGTTAAAAGTACGATGAATACGCGTGGTTGCGTAGTAGTAGCACACGTATATTGATTATTGATGCTTACGTGAAGTCACTCGGTTATACTCAATTATTGCTACGATAATTCTTTGCATCATATCTATCATATTATGAATTCAATTATGGTCGATATCATCTGCATAAAATGTTTTTTATTAAATTAATACTTGAGGCGACAAAGTTATTCATATTATAAAGCGCAATATTTACAATGTCTAGAAGTTACATCGAGGAGATGTTTGGTCACCTAATTGCGCCTAATAGGAGAAATCCTTATTGGAAAGCCCCTCTTTCTTTGGGAACGACACGGTTGATAAATATTGTGAGTTATAATATTAATGATGAATGTTGTTAGGAGTTGAATTTGGAGACGCGCGGACGTGATATTTGAGTGGGAATGGCGAAAATTAGTAAAAATAGTCTATAAACACAAAATTTTTCGGGATTCACTATTTGGTCAAAAAGTCAACAGTTGACTTTTTCGGGAAAAGTCAAATTTCAAAATTTTAAAATTTATATTTTTGATAAAAATAGTTTCATTATGTTGGAATTGTTTGTGTTAGTGAAAATCGACATTTATTTCGATGATAATTGATGTCTAGGGGTTATATTGATAAATCGGGTAATTTATCGGATAAATGAGCAATTAATTGCTACTAATTCACATGCTTATATAACTATTTGTTCACATATGTGTACTATTGAATCACATTATTTACTATTAGGGGAGTTGGTGCAAGATTGATAATACTTGCAGGACTAAATTAAAAATGAAAGAAAAGTTAGAGGTATTGTACTGTAATTTTTGAGCCCCAAAACGTGTAATTATCGAAACTATATTTTTCTATAAATAGAAGCTCATTCTTCCTTCATTTCTCACCAATTCACAAAAGCTTTAGAGCGATTATTATAGAGAGAAATTATAGAGAGAAAGAAGAAGAAAAACTGCTACTCATTTATTCCAAAGTATCCGCTTTTTTTCAAGGTAGGAGTATTATTTCTTTCTTATCTATGAAGAACTTCTATTATTCCATTCTTATTATTACATTGGAATAACTCAGATACGAGGGCTACCCTATACTTGGTGAAATTCTTACATTGTTCCATTCTTTATCATTCATTTGGAACATCCACATGCATGGTTTCTACGCCGAACACTCGGTTAAAATCTTTATTATTACATTGGAACATCCACATGCATGCGTTTTGTGGGACTGATTCCGTCTTTATTATTCTGTTGGAATATCTCTTATGCATGCGTTTCTGCCGGACTGATTCCGTTATTTATTATTACATTGGAATAACTTTTGCTGTGCTTGATTCTATCGCGTGCTTGGTGATTTCTTTTGTTATTCCATTCCTTATTATACTCGGTTGGTTAAAGTTTTGACTTCTATACTCCATGAAATTAGTGGAATATCCTTGATATTTTTGCGCTTCATCCAAAGATCTTTTCATGGAAATATTCTTCTGAGCATTCTTTAATTTTACTCTACAAAACAGTATCATATTGAAAATTTGGACGTTATTAGTTCCTGGATAAAATAATTCTTGAACTTGTTTTATTGAATTCTTATATCATTGTCATCATCCTCATGTTTATATTTTGTTGAAAGTCATATGTGGCCTATAGTGCATAGATGGAATTGGTATGATTATGACTAGGGATTATTCGGTGTAATCATGACCGTAACGTTACAAATGATGGGGTAAAAGTCTTCATTGGCCCGTAGTACATTGATGGACAGTTGTTGGCATGATCATGACCATTATTGAATACACAAATATTCTTGGCCCGTAGTGCATGGATAATTGTGGTCGTGATACTAAAGAATATCCTTGGCCGTAGTGCAGGGGTGATTCGATAATGTGGATTATTTATTAAGCTGAGTCCCAACGATAAAGTGATGAAAAACCTTTTAAATCATAAAAGATAGTAGATTTTATTCTCTACTTGACTCTTTTAATGGATTGCTTGTTCATCATGATTAAACTTGATGGTTGTTATATTGTATCGGTTTAACCTTTGTTGAAGGCTAACGATAAAATATTACGCATTATCTTAGTCATAATATTTCCTCATTGGACTAGTTGAGCTCACCCTTTTACTTTTATTGTTCTTTTTGAAATGAGAGAGCGTAGCGAGGACTAGTCGAACGGCAGTGAGCCGGACGAGATGATAGCATTAGTAGTCCTCACTATTTTGTGAAATAGTGTAATAATAATTGTAATAAGGACTCCTTTTGAGTTTGTATAATCTCTAGTATACAATATTTGTATTCAGACTCACAGTTTATGTTTTGTCGTATTGTACACGACGGTTGTATTATTAAGTTGTATTTGAATTTTGTACCATGTAAGTGGCGACCCAAGATGGGTGACGTATACCTAATTTTGGGGCGCCACGGTTGTTATCAAAGCTTAGGATATGATCCCGGCTAAGATGTGAGACTAGAACTAGGAGGGAGAGGCGGAAATTCCTTCATTAGTCGACCTACCTAAGTTTATTTGGTATTTGATTGGTCGGTCGAGTATAGTGATAATATGTTGCATGTCAATTAACCCTTGTTTTGTGGCGGTGTTTGAAAATGGCATCCAGAGAATGTTGAGAACGTCGATGGAGCACAGGAGGCCGTTGAGTCTCCACGGATCAATAACGGAGACGGCGTGCATCGAAGGCGACAATCCCTCATGCAAACAACAACAACACTAACCAAATGATGAACGATGGAATGTTCTGAGGCTTCATGCAATTCATGCAACATCAGGCGAGAGTGGCTCCTGTTCAAAATACAGGTGTAAACACAGGAAACATCGGACGGTCACCGCTAAACACTTCAAGGAGCTGGGACCACCCGAGTTTATTGGAGAGCCTAAACCACTTAAGGCGGAAGCATGGATAAAGTAGATCACTAAGATATTTGATGTCTTGGGATGCTCCGAGGAGCAAAAGGTTCCCTTCGCCACCATCATGTTGCGTGAAGAAGCGATTCTTGGTGGAAATCAGAAACGTGCCCATTTGACCGACGACTCAAGATGTCTTGGGAGAAGTTCCAAGAGCTATTCAACGACAAGTACTTTTCCGAAAGTATTCGTCACATGAAAGAGGTGGAGTTTATCAAGTTGTAACAAAACAATATGACCGTGTCGCAATACGAGGCTAAATTTGCAGAGTTATCCCGGTTTGCATCCCATTTGATCGATAATGAGGAGCGAATGACACGAATGTTTTTAAGAGGTTTGAAAGCAGGAGATACTCAATAACTTATTTCTCATAAAAGCGTGTTTGTACTCGGATGTTGTAAATAGGGCTCGATTATTGGAGCCTTGATAACGAGTCAATGCAACCAAGGAAAGCGGTAAGCAAAGACGAAAATACCAGTGGTATGATCATCTAAAAGCGGTGACAACAAGCGTGGAGGAATCAACATGCGAGAAATGGTAACCACCGGTGGTAATCATGGCCAAGACGGTAAAATGGACATTTCAAGAAAAGGAGATTCAACAATGATGGAAAGACGTCAAGACCAAAGAACCGTGGTTAAGGAAGGAGAAACGACCACTATTATATGCTTCAAATGCGGAGGGAGGACATATTAGTCCAAAGCGCACTATGCCATCCAAAGCGTGTTATAATTGTGGAAAGAAGGTCACCTAGCCCTATTTTGTCATTCATAGAAGACATGTTCAACTAGGATGGAGGCACCAAAGGTCAGTCCCGGAAAAGTCAAAGCCGGTAGTGCAAGGGAGGCGTTTGTTGTGACCTCCCGGAAAGTTAAAGGAACCCGAACGAGGTCATCAGGTAAGCTTATCATAAACTCTAAGCGAAGTCTATACCCTATTTGATCTGAGTTCTACCCATTCTTTTATTTCTCCTACTTGCGCTCAACGATTAAATTTTACTCCGGAGAAATTAGACTTTGACTTATCTGTTGAAACTCCATTAGGAGAAACCTTCATTACATCCACTGTTTATAAGTCTTGTTTGATTCAAATCGGTAACCGCACGTTACCTGTCGATCTTATCTCCTTAAAAATACTTGCATTTGACTCGATTCTAGGGATTGATTGGTTAACTACTCATCATGTTAAAATTGATTGTTTTCGTAAGGTTGTTAGCTTTCATATTCCTAATAAACCTATTATGCGAATTCAAGCGACCAAACCATTAAAATCAATCACGGTCATCTCAAGCCATAAAGCTATTCGTTTATTGAAAAACGGATGTCAAGCTTTCTTAGCTCATGTCACGGATTTAAACAAAAATACGTCAAATTTGAAGGATATTTTTATTGTTAATAAATTTCCTGACGTATTCTCTGAAGAAATTTCTGGCCTACCCCCAGAGCGTGAAGTTGAATTTTGTATCGACCTTGAACCCGGTACAAAACCCATTTCCAAAGCCCCATATCGAATGGCTCTATTGAACTTCAGGAGTTAAAGACCCAATTATAGGAATTGTTAGACATAGGTTTCATTCGTCCCAAGACGCCTCCTTGGGGTGCTCCCATTATTCGTGAAGAAGAAGAAAGATGGGAGTATCGCGACTTTGTATTGATTATCGGAGTTGAATCATGTCACCATCAAAAATAGGTACCCATTGCCACGTATTGATGACTCGTTTGATCGATTACAAGGAGCACAATTTTTTTCAAAGATCGATCTTCGCGCTCGGATATCATCATTTGAAGGTTAAAAGCGAGGATATTCCAAAGGCGCCTTCGAACTCGATGACGGAATTATTAATTCTTAGTCATGTCTTTTGGATTGACTAATGCTCTCGCCGCCTTCATGGATATGATGAACCAAAGTATTCAAGGAATATTTGGATCACTTTGTGGTCGTCTTTATTGATGACATCCTTATTTATTCCAAAAGCCGTGAAGATCATGAGCAACACTTGAGATCGATACTCCAAAAGCTTCGTGAATATAAGCTTTATGCCAAGTTAGAGAAATGCGAGTTCGGCCGAGGAAATAGCATTCCTTGGGCACGTAGTATCAAGTCATGGAATATCCGATTGACCCGACAAAGATTGAAGCTATTCAAAGTAGGAGCAACCCAAATCGAATCGAAGACGTAGCTTTTCGGTTTAATTGGTTATTATCGGAGATTCGTGGAAGGATTTTCTCGAATCGCTACTCCATTAACTCAAATTTGACTCGAAAAGATACAAAGTTTGGTTAGAGCGAGGAATGTGAGAAGAGTTTTCAAGAACTCAAAAGGAGACTCATTTTTTAGCACCTGTTACGACAATACCATCGGTTACGAGGATTTGTCATCTACTGGTGATGCTTGAGCAAAGGGTTAGGATGTGTTCTCATGCAACATGGGAAAGTCATAGCCTATGCCTCAAGACAACTCAAAGAATATGAGAGGAATTATCCTACTCATGATCTAGAGTTAGCATTTATTATCTTCACACTTAAAATTTGGAGGCATTACTTGTATGGAGAGAAAGTGGAGATCTTTACGGATCATAAAAGCCTCAATTACTTCTTCACTCAAAAGGAACTCAACATGCGACAACGACGTTGGTTGGCTATTGAAAGATTATAATCATACCATCCAATACCATCCGGAAAAGTTTAACGTGGTAGGTGACGCATTGAGTAGAAGATCATATCGCGGCATGAGTGCAATATTCACAACACAAAAGCCCATTTTGTGTGACTTGCAAAGGATGGAGATAGAGTTAATGACTCAGGACCCATATGATGATGGAGAATATACTGAGTAGAACAGACTTTAATCGATAAAGTTAAAGGCGCTCAAGCTACGGACACGGAGCTAATGCGTATGAAGAAGAAAGTGCAAGAAGGGTTTATCACAGGAAGCAAGAATCGATGAGGAAGGAATACTTTGAGTCAACTCCAGACTTTGTGTTCCTAACAACCCTGATTTAAAGTATAAAATTATGATGGAGGCGCACAACACACCGTGTGCAATCCATCATGGGAGTACCAAAATGTATCGTGATCTTCGACATACATTTTGGTGGTGCAATATGAAGAGAGAGATAGCAGAGTTTATCTCAAGGTGTTTAACTTGTCAACGAGTCAAGGCGGAGCATCAAGTACCAAAAGGTCCATTGGAACCACTTGAAATTCCAGAATGAATGTGGGAGCACATTACCATGGATTTCGTTACCGGTCTTCCTAAAGTTTCCAAGGCATAGATGCGATTTGGGTCATTGTTGATAGATTGACCAAGTCTGCTCATTTCTTACCGATACGAGAAACTTATACACTTGAACGTCTTGCTCGTATGTACATAAACGAGGTTGTAAGATTGCATGGTATGCCAGTATCCATAGTTTCTGATTGAGACCCAAGATTTACTTCAAGATTTTGGGTTAGTTTGCAAAAAGCTATGGGCACGGATTCTACGATTTAGTTTCTAAGATATCATCCTCGCACCAGACGCAGGCGATCGGAGAGGGCGATTCAAACTCTTGAAGATCTATTAAGACTCGTGTCCTTGACTTCAAGGAAGTTGGGACAAGTTCTTACCATTGGTGGAGTTTTCCTACAACAACAGTTATCAAACAAGTATTGGCATGGCTCCATTCGAGGCGTTGTATAGAAGAAAGTGTCGTTTCTCAGTATGATGGGATGAGGTGGGTGAAGCAACGTTGTTGGGACCAGAAGTGATGCACGTATGACTACGAAAAAGGTTTAAATGATCCGACAACGTATAAAAACCTCACAAGATCGACAAAAGAGTTATGCTGATCTTCATCGAAAGGACGTAGAATTCGATATTGAAGATCATGTGTTGTTACGTGTTGCTCCATGGAAAGGAGTTACAAGATTTGGAAAAAGAGGAAAGCTCAATCCTCGATTCATTGGCCCATTTTAATCCTCGATCGAGTAGGAACTATGGGCTATAGACTTGCGAATCTTGAAGTATGTCTCGTGTTCATAACGTTTTCACATATCCATGTTGCGTAAATATGTGAAAGACACGAACCACATTATTGAGTTAGAACAAGAACAAAATAGAGGAAGATTTAACGTATGAAGAGGTTTCTGTTAAAATCTTGGATAAGAAGGAACATATTCTACGCTCCAAGGTTATACCTCAAGTCAAAGTTTTGTGGAGAAACCACGATGTTGAGGAAATGACTTGGGAATTAGAATCTGAAATGAAATCAAGGTATCCTCACCTCTTCGACATACCAGGTTCGCACCCTAATTTCGAGGACGAAATTTCATAAGAAGGGGAGGTTGTAAGACCCCAACTTTTTGAATAAAGATTAAATTTTCTCGAAATATATTTTGAATATTATGGTGTGGATTTGATATAATGTTATAGTTGTGGGTAATATTTACAAATTTTGCAAAATCACGCAAGTTGTTATATAATATTGATTGGTCTGGGAATATTCATTTTAACGGGGAATATTAAATACAACGACACAATAATTGGTGGACCCCACAACGGAATTATTATTAGCCGGATTGAGAAAATGACAAAATACTTTATAAAAATAACGGCGGAAGTTTTATCGTTAATCGTTGAAACACCCGGTGTTAAAAAAATACGATATCTGGCATTGGTTGCATAGTAGCGCTACGGTATTGATTATTGATGCTTACGTGAGAAGTCACTCGGTTATACTCAATTATTGCTCTGATAATTCTTTGCATCATATCTATCATATTATGGATTCAATTATGGTCGATTATCATCTGCATAAAATATTTTTATTAAATTAATACTTGAGACGACAAAGTTATTCATATTATAAAGCGCAATATTTACAATGTCTACAAGTTACATCGAGGAGATATTTGGTCACCTAATTGCTTGGCCCGATAGGGAGAAATCCTTATTGAAAGCCCCTCTTTCCAGGAGCGACTGGGTGATAAATATTATGAGTTATAATATAAATGATGAATGTTGTTAGGAGTTGAATTTGGAGGCGTGGGACGTGATATTTGAGTGGGAACAGCGAAATTAGTAAAATAGTTTATAAACACAAAATTTTACAGGATTCACTATTTGGTGAAAAAATTAACAGTTGACTTTTTAGGGAAAAGACAAACTTGAAATTTCAAAATTTATATTTTTGATAAAATAGTTTCATTATGTTGGAATTGTTTGTGTTAGTGAAAATCGACATTTATTAGATGATAATTGATGTTTAGGGTTATATTGATAAATCGGGTAATTTATCGGATAAATGAGCAATTAATTGCTACTAATTCACATGCTTATATAACTATTTGTTCACATATGTGTACTATTGAATCACATTATTTACTATTAGGGGAGTTGGTGCAAGATTGATAATACTTGCGAGGACTAAATTAAAAATGAAAGAAAAGTTGGAGGTATTGTGATTGTAATTTTTGAGCCCCAAAGCGTGCGATTATCGAAACTATATTTTCCTATAAATAGAAGCTCATTCTTCCTTCATTTCTCACCAATTCACAAAAGCTTTAGAGCGATTATTATAGAGAGAAATTATAGAGAGAAAGAAGAGAAATCTGCTTACTCATTTATTCCAAAGATCCGCTTTTTTCCAAGGTAGGGAGTATTATTTCTTTCTTATCTATGAAGAGAACTACATTATTCCATTCTTATTATTCATTGGAATAACTCTTGTATCTGTGAGCTACCTATACTTGGTGAAATTCTTACATTGTTCCATTCTTTATCATTCTGTTTGAACATCACATCATGCGTTCTTCATGGGACTGGTTAAAATCTTTATCATTCTGTTGGAACATCACGCATGTATGATTCTATCGCATGCACGGTGATTTCTTTTGTTATTCTATTCCTTATTATACTCGGTTGGTTAAAGTTTTGACTTTATACTCCATGAAATTAGTGGAATATCCATGATATTTGCGTTTCATCCGAGATCTTTTCATGGAAATATTCTTCTAAGCATTCTTGAATTTTACTCTACAAAGCAGTATCATGTTGACAATTTGGACGTTATTAGTTCCTGGATAAAATAATTCTTGAATTTATTTTATTGAATTCTTATATCATTGTCATCATCCTCATGTTTATATTTTGTTGAAAGTCATCATGGCCTATAGTGTATAGATGGACTTGGTATGATTATGACCGAGGATTATTGAGTTGTAATCAATGGTAGTAATGTTACAAATGATGTGGTAAAAGTCTTCATTGGCCCGTAGTGCATTGATGGACGAGTTGTTGGCATGATCATGACCATTATTGAATACACAAATATTTTTGGCGCGTAGTGCATGGATAATTGTGGTCGTGATACTAAAGAATATCCTTGGGTAGTAAAGTGGGGGTGATTCGATGATGTGGATTATTTATTAAAAATTTGAGTCCCAATGATAAAGTGATGAAAAACCTTTTAAATCATAAAAGATAGTAGATTTTATTCTCTCTTGACTCTTTTAATGGATTGCTTGTTCACCATAGATTAAACTTGATGGTTGTTATATTGTATCGGTTTAACATTGTTGAAGGCTAACGATAATATATTACGCATTATCTTAGTCATAATATTTTCTCTTTGGGCTAGTTGAGCTCACCCTTTTACTTTTATTGTTCTCTTGTGAAATGAGAGCGTAGCAGGGACTAGTCGGGGAATGGAGTGACAGACTAGATGATAGCATTAGTTGTCCTCACTATTCTATGAAATAATGCAATAATAATTGTAATAAGGACTCCTTTTGAGTTTGTATAATCTCTAGTATACAATATTTGTATTCAAACTCACAGTTTATGTTTTGTCGTATTGCACACGACAGTTGTATTATTAAGTTGTATTTGAATTTTGTACCCTATAAGTGGCGACCCAAGATGGGTGACGTATACCTAATTTTGGGGGCGTCACATAAGGGATATTATTTGTTGTACTCGTAAGGGGTATTATTCTTTCGTATTCATGAAGAGAGAACATTGTTATTCCATTCTTATTATTACATTGGAATAACTTTGTTTATCAATATCTGCATATATGTTCTTCTAATATTCCGTTCTTTAATATTACGCCGGAATATCACATACATCTTCGTTCTGTGGGACTGGTTCCATTATTTATTATTCAGCCGGAATATATCATTTTTGTGCGTTCTGTACGAACACAGTTTTATTTTTTATTATTATTACATTTGGAATATCACATGCATGCGTTTCACGCCGACCGGGTTAAAATCTTTATTATTATTTTGTTGGAACATCCAGCCGGTGCAATTTACTTTGACACAGTTCCATTATTATTATTACATTGGAATAACTTTTGTCTACATCTTGTGCAAGCACCGCATGCGTGGTGATTTCTGTTGTTATTCCATTCTTTATTATACTCGGTTGGTTAAAGTTTTGACTTCTATACTCCATGAAATTAGTGGAATATCCTTGATATTTGCGTTTCATCCGAAGATCTTTCATGAAAATATTCTTACGAGCATTCTTGAATTTTTACTCTACAAAGAAGTATCATGTTGACAATTTGGGCGTCATTAGTTCGAGAATAAATTAATTCTTGAACTTGTTTTATTGAATTCTTATATCATTGTCATCATCCTCATGTTTATATTATGTTGAAAGTCATACGTGGCTGTAGTGCATAGATGGACTTGGTATGATTATGACCGAGGATTATTCGGTATAATCATCAAGTAATGTTACAAATGATGTGGAAAAAGTCCTCGTTGGCCCGTAGTGCATTGATGGGCGATTTTTGGTATGATTATGGCTATGGATTCTCTTGACAAGGTGCAAAGATGAATTGTTTTATGGCATGATCGGGGATCAGTTGATGAAAACACGATTATCTTTGGGCGTAAAGCATGGATAATTCGTGGTTGTGATACTAAAGAATATCCTTGGCACGTAGTGCGGGGATGATTTAATGATGTGGATTATTTATTAAAAGTGAGTCTCGTGATAAAAATGATGAAAAACCTTTTTAAATCATAAAAGATAGTAGATTTTATTCTCTACTTGACTCTTTTAATGGATTGCTTGTTCATTGAGTTAAACTTGATATTTGTTATATTGTATCAATTTAACCTTTATTTTAAGGCTAATGATAATTTATTACGTATTATCTTAGTCATAATATTTCTTAGTGGGCTAGTTGAGCTCACCATTTTTTTTCTTTCGTTTATTCTCTTGAGGAAATGAGAGCGTAGTTGAGACTAGTCGGGGAAGCAGTGATGGTCCTAGATGTTTGCATTAGTAGTCCTCACTATTACGTGAAATAGTGTGATAATAATTGTATTAAGGACTCCTTTTGAGTTTGTATACTCTCTACAGTAGACAATATTTGTATTCAAACTCACGAGTTTATGTTTTGTCGTATATTATACCTGACGGTTGTATTATCAAGTTGTATTTGAATTACATACTAGTGTATGTAGCGACTCAAGATGGGTGATGTATATCTAATTTTGGGGGCGTCACATGAACCCAATTTTTGAATCAAATTTACATGTCTATAACATTGCGACTAATATAATTTAGTCAGCCGATCCATCCTTCCATGGAGCAAAAAAGTAGTAGAATACCATGAATGACTTGACCTGAATATACTACAAGAAGAATAACTTGTAAAAAGAAAAATTAGGATAAGCATCCAAGAATTGAATAACAAATCAAAAGAAAACTACTTGATAATTGTTTATTTAATCCCAAGCACGAAACACGCCAATAATTTTTATAGTAGGGATGTGACGGATTTTGTGAAAGTCTTCTCCTTCTACACCATTATATTCATCACTTGAACCCAATTTTTGAATAAATGTTGTAGGCATACGAGTAATATGCAACTTTTGGAGGGTAGAGAGGAATATTAATCCATCCGGAAGCATCTTCAAGCCAGGACAACTATCTAAAATTAACTTGGAAAGATTGGGCATAGCTCCCTCATCCACCCTCCATTCCACCAAGTTATGCAAGGAGGAGAAGGTTAGAATTCTGAGTTGTGGGAAACCAAAAGCAGAACACACCATCTTCTTCCCCCAATAAGAACCGCCCAATAATGCGAGGCCTCGTAGTTGGGGAATCTTCTCCAGTATGATCATTGGGTCTTCCTCAAGTTCACAGCTATATAATTCCATAGAAGTGAGGCTCTGAGAGAAACGATACTCCCCCGTAGGTAATACGCCTATAGGACCATGTATCTCTAATCCGCTGAGAAGGGGACACTCTAGCAGTAGTATCCAAGGAGAAACAACCCCTTCTTCAAAATGGTCACCATAGTTTCCAATGGAAAGCCATGAATAGCGCAAGTGTCGGGAGGTGATGGAGCTGATGATCCCCTGGAGGTCATCAACAAGACTTACATCTATATGTCCTCGAAATACCTGAAGCTTCCTTAATTTTAAGATATCATTCGCATCACAAACACTTGTTCTAAAATTAAGTAACAACTCCAGCTCACTTAAGCCATCAAATCTCAGTTTCTCAACTTCATTTACTTTAAACCGCCCATAAGGAAGGTATAAATGCTGCAACTGCTTCAGCTTCCACAGCACATTCGGTATAATAATGTTATTTGTCCACGCCCTTAAATCAAGGGTTTGCAAGTTCCTCAAGTTACCGATCGATGATGGAATCTCACTTATGGAACAACGTTCAAAACTCAAGTACTTGAGGTAGACCAGTTCTCCTATTCTTCCTGCATGTCCAACATTGCCAAAATCAATTTCTGTGAGCTTCAAAACCCGAAGCAGCTGAAGACTCGATATTTCTTTTGGAAAGTCAGGAAGCGGACCATCTTCATCGTGAAAGTCTGTATTACGCGAACCAAACAACAATAGAGATCGAAGTTTTGGAGTCGCATGTTGTTGTTGTTGTAGTAAAGGAACAAAGCTAGATCTGCAAGTAGCATCATCAAAGGAACAAATATAGAGTCTCCTTGCTAAGTCACTGTCTGCAGATGTAGAATTCGAATTTAGCAGTAAATCATCGTGATTGCGCTCAAAATCAATTACATTTAAAAAATTTTGCTCATTTCCTTTAGACAAACATACGTCTCGAACAAGGTCATGAACGCTGCATGTTTTAAACTTTAACCATGAACAAGACATAACAAAGTTCACCCAAGTAGCGTTCTGCTACATCCAACATCATTTCTCCTTTTGCTCGGTCCTCCAATGATACCATTCCTTCTGCTATCCACAACAAATAAAGTTCCTCCGTGGAGATAATCTCATCCTCTTTAAAATTGCCCAAATAAAGGAAACAATGCCTTAAGCGAGGAGGTAAATTATCGTAGCTTAAAGATAAAACCCTTCTGACTGTACGGTTGTCATCGTCCTCAACGCCATCACCGCTAGCTAGATATGAAGTAATGTCTTTGTTTATCATCTCCCATTCCTTGTACACTTTACCTTTTAAAATCCCACCAAGAGTAGAAATTGCTAGTGGAAGACCTTGACATCGCCGAACCATGTCCCTTCCTATTTCCTCCATCTCCGACTTCAACCGCTCTTCTACAACACAACAAGACATTCATTCAACTATAACTCATAAATGCATGCCAGCATATTGTGTCTAAGAATTATATATTAATTCTACATAATATGCATGCATGTATGCTTGCATCCCCTTGGGTTTGACCTCATTGCCACATGAAACCTTAATGTGTTGGAGTATGTTTGTGTCATTTTAGTCAAGTAATTAGTGAAAACTATTTAAGAAAAAGGCCGGAATGGTGTTCATGTTCAAATGGTTAAATAGTTGGAACTTTATTGGGAAGTTATCAATTCCTCCTAAAACCAAACTATTCCTTTGGAGAGCTTGTAAAGGTATTATTTCAGTTCCTAAAAGCCTGTTGAGGAAAGGAGTTCCATGTCCAGCTTCTTGTCCTCAGTATTAAAAGAAAACTTAATTATAAAACTAGCTTGTGTTTTGTAAAATTGCAATCTTAAACGGGGAAGAGAACTAGGGAGGAATTTAGGAGGAAACTTATTTTTAATCTTCTAACATTCCATGCGACACATTACATGTTATTGAATTTTCTTACATTATTACATTGAATTCCATGTGACACTAGGTTATTACATTATTTTTCTATAAATAAATATGTCATTGACACATGCATTGAATTTGTGATGAAGAGAATATTTGTAATACCGATTTCATATGTTGTTCTTATATTTATATTATACTTATCCACAGCGTGGTAAAAAGACTGATGGAGTATTAAATACCAATTCGTTGTCAAAATTAATTCATGTATCCAAAAACATAAATTGAGTTTGGAAATCTGACTTTTACCTGGTTATTATTAAATTAATTTTATATTAATACTCCAGTTTAATTGAAATATTTATAAATATAAAATAAACATGAATTCATTTAATTTAAACATTACACTAATAAAGTTATAAATTAGTTAAAAAATTCTACTCAATAAAAGATTTATTCAATTAAAAAATTAAATGAATTACATCAATATATTATAAGTTTAAAAGGATGACTTTAATTGAAAGTCAAATTTAAGTTTATATTTTTGGAGTATAATTTATAATGAATATATGAACATATATACTTTACATTTAGTATGAACAAATAAAAATAATATCATTATTGTACTTAATATTCTGATCGGATTATATCTAGCTAAGGTCATGTTTGGTCCAATGATAATGGAATAAATTAAAGTCATACATACCGCCATAGTTATATCCGTCGTAAATAATCAGTAGAATAATTATAGAGGCGAAGTGGCAAATCGTCGCCATAACCTAAAAAACTCATAGACAATTGTGTACACACAGATGTGTATTTATATATTTTCATATATATATTGTCCGTATATAAAGAATAAAAAGATGAATAATGAATAAACTGACCTGGAATATCATCTTTTTTTTGTTGGGAATGCTTTCTTTAAAAATAGCTTTAAACCCTCCTCATCACTTAAATGTTGAAGTTTATGTAAAATTCCAACATCAGCAACTTTTCTTATACGAGTTGTTAGCAATATTTTGCTATTAGTTGTCTCTCCTATTGGAAAAGCAGGTCTTAAACCTACCCAATCAGCTAGTGACCATATATATGTCGTCAATAACTACCAGACAAGTTTTCTCTTTTTGGATTTTGTAGAGTTCTCCGACTAGTTCTGCGTCTTCCATACTTGAAATCCCTTCCTTTCTCTCAGGAAGTAGTTGTTTAAGAATACCTTGAAGAACTTTTTCCCTTTGAAACTGTTGGGTTATACAAACCCATGCCAATGCTTGAAAATAAGTTTGAACCTCGGTGTGATTATAAATTTTGCATGGTAGCAAGAGTGGTCTTCCCTTGACCTCCCATGCCCCAAATCGAAACTACTTCACAACCCTTGATGTCTTTGCTCTTCAAAGGAGAGACCACTAGCTCCATATCCTTTTCCATCCCAACAAAATCCCTTTCAAGTAGATGGGAATATGATATCCTTGACACCGCCTGTTGTTTGGTATTTGAGCTTTCTCCTTCTTCTAAAGCTTTAATACCATAAGTCTGTAAACTGTTGGTGATGCTACTGAGGTTAGCTTTTATAGTCTGGATCTCCGAACCAACTTTATGGAGTGCTTTACCTTCTCGTACAATACAAGCAAATCTACGTAAGACTTTATTGAAGGTATTGATCTCTTGATCGATTTCTCTTTGATGCCACTTGTAAAGCATAAGTCTCAATGACATCTTCAGTTCTATGAGCAAGTCGTCTGATCTCAGCTACCCAATTGCGTACTCTGTTATCTCCGCCCGCGCCTTGTTTTGCATCCGCATCTTTTAAGAAACATTGCATCCGCTTTAACTCAGTTTTAATTTCCTCCACTTGGTCGCTGACTCCGTACAATAGTTTTGCTTCCGATATTAGTAAATCTTCAAGTCTCGATCTCCACAGTAAATGAGACAATACTCTCGGCCATTATTTCTTTCTGATCATAATTAACAACTGTACGTACGTAGAAAAATAGATGACAGTTTTATCATGAATATTTGATGAAAGCTCAAGATATTGCATGTGTTAGCTTGAAACTGGTCCTTCTTCTTTATATAGCAAATGCCGTCAACCATGCGGAGCAATAGGTGACGTAAATTGATATTTGCATTACATGGTACGTGTGATATTTGTATAATCCATCTGTTGGGTCATAATATTTCTCCTATCTTGGGCCGGATAGATTGGGTTCATTTATCAGTATAATCTATTGGGCTTTTATTATTAAGCCATGGGATTCTTTGAGCCCATTTATTGTGTCAACTTTATTTAATTCTATTGATAGGGGTCGAACCAATTGGATCGACCCATTAGATATTTTAATATCTCATTACTTTGACTTGTGATGATGAAAAAAGCATGACGGTTGACCAATCCTCCTGCCATGCATTAATGTGGATGGGATCATAACCTACTTTGGCGGAGAAAAGCGATGGCCAAAAGAGTAGATAAAACGATATAGTTGGCGAGGGTCCATCGGATCGGAGGGGTGTCGAGTAGTAGTGGGTGGTACAATAATCCAAGCAAAAGTAATATAACTTAGCAAGGAAGCCATCGTATAGAGGTATGTTCTCTCATATATTGATTACTCATATTTTCCCATACACACGATCGAGATTTTAATTCTCTCGAGACACTAGACCATATATTCCTCCATTGTTAACCTTGTGAACACGTCTTAATTCTCACTTTGGTATCCCCGCCGGAACCGTAGTCGAGCTTTCGGTGTTATTTGTGTTTCTTGTGTGCGGGATCGGGGACGTCTTACGTGATTGGGACGTGGAGAAAGATCTTGGCGTTAACATTGGGTGCTAGAAGGAGGGCTTTTTGAGTTCTAGTGTCATAAAAATTTTCAATCACAATCGTTTAACCTACTTGAGAAGATGAGGAGTAGGGATGGTACACCGGAAGAAAGGAGGCGATGGTACATTGGCACAAATCAACGCCTCGTGTTTGATGAAGGATCGTCAGGTCCTTCAAAGAGTGCTCACGAGAAACGGCTTCTAAGCATAATTCGAGGATCTCCGTCCAGAAGATTCCCGAAAGGGGCTAAACGAAGATTGGTTTTCGATGCGAATGAGGAGCGAGGTCATGGTCGAGGGCGGTGGAAGGCTCGCCAACCAAGATTCATCATAGAAGTAGCAAGAGATAGAAAGGCGCCAAGTTGGCGAAGATGGCGGACGAAGCGAGGTGAGCCATGGCGGTCTATTAAAGCAAAGAGAAGATATAGCGAAACAGATGCTTGGTGGCGGAATTACAAGGCGAAGCATCCAAACCATGATCAATCTGAAAGACGCGATGGGCATAAGGAGGAGACTCGACGAAAGGGTAAGGGGTCAAGAGGTCCTCATGGTTTCAAGGATCATTCTCAAGTAGGAGAAGATCGAAGCGAGAACTCTCCATGGCCTCGAAGAAGGCGATAATGGCCGTTATTTCAAAGACATCGAGATGATTATCAACAAAGGAAGCGGTCGAAGGAGGTCATACCGAAGTCCGGGTAATGGACTATCAACGTGATCATTCTCACCTGAGGAAAGAGTTGTGTACCAAGCGGATCAAGAAGTCCTTCAGGCGATTAGGATCGGCGGGAGGGGTCGATCCTCTCGGAGACATAATATTGTTCATGAGAAAGAGCCTTCTCCATGACTGAAGGCGTTGATTTTCTAGTAAAGGAGCTTAAAGAGCTTAGAAACAAATGGCCGAGGTCCAAAGAAGTGAAGGACGCTCAGAAAAAAGCATCCCTTTTTCTCGGCTATTCTCGAGGAAAAGCGGATATCACTAAAAAAATGCCTCGCGTGGAAAGTTACGATGGAACAGGAGATCCTTATGACCATAGCGAGGCGTTCAATGACTAATGGACTATTACGACTTTCTTGATCTTTGCCAAGTGCCACACCTTTGTTACAACGCTTCGGAAAAGATGCGAGGCGGTGGTTGGGAACTTTGCCTTGATTCCATATCCTCGTGGACCGAACTTTGTGATAAGTTCCATGCTCGTTCGGAGTAACAAGAAAGAGAAAGCCCACGGGTTCTTTGGCGCAGATTCAAAGGATTTGCAGCGAATCTTTGGGCGATATGTAAGAGGTTCGGAGAAGCGATCGGTCGGTGTCCGATCTTAATGACCTCCAGTTTGTAGGTTTGTTCGAATGGATTGGACTGGTCAAGTCCGAAAAGTTGGTGAAGAAGTTGATGTTCAATCATCAGAAGAGCTTGGCGAAGCCTTTGACAAAGCGAAGGCTACATCGTTGTGGAAGAAGCTATGAGCGACTGAAAAATCCTCTTTGGTCGGGGAAAGAGTTGGTGGCTCTAAGCCCGAAGTTGAACGAGAGGAGAATGGGGGGTATAATGATCGAACAGAGGCGGTTCAAAAAGTACAACAAATTCTGGCGTCGGGAAGCGGTCATCCCTCCGATTCTACCCGAAGGTGAATAAGATCTACACCAAACTAAACAACGATAGATCGATAATTTTGGATCGGATCGAAACCAACCTTTCTTTGAGCCACCCGTGATAATTATTAGAAATGAGGCGGGGTAACTCGTAAATTATTGTGGCTATCATCATCGGCCATTGCCCGACACACTAACGAGTGTTGCAATTTGAAAGACTTTGTGGAGAGGAAGATTAAAGGCGGCTTGTTAGTGCGGTATGTGGTAGTAAATAATCGTGAGCGTTAACCGTCTTTATTGAGACGGTTGAGGGCTCAATCGCCGCCGAAAGCGAGTTATCGATGTGATAAGCTGGTGGGTCCATGAGGAAGTTGATAGGAAAGAAGAGAAGGCTTACCGCACGAATTGGTCATGACTACATAATGAGATCTTCCCCGAAAAGCAGATAGACCATTCCGGGACTGTCATATCATTCACCGACGCTGACTATCCTTCGGAGCCCATCGAGCCGCATGAGGGGGCCTTGGTGATCACAGCGCAAGTGGGCACGGTGGACATGAAGCGCATAATGATAGACAATGGATCTTCAGTAGATATCCTGTATGCCCATGCCTATCGGAGGATGCACCTCGACAGGCGAGAAAATGGAGGTCGAGGCGGGAAGCTCCTTTATCGGCTTCGTGAATGATCCCATAAAGTAGCGAGAACCACTATTGAACTCCGGTTGTCTTGACACGGCGCCAACAGTCGAAATAGTGTGTAAATTCTATGTTGTACCGTTGATTGATTTTACAACGCTATCTTTGGGAAGACCTACTTTAGCGCTTTCTCCAAGTTGTGACCTCCATCCCTCATTTCAAAATCAAGTTCCCCACGGCTCATGGAGTAGGAGAGGTGGCGGGGGACTTGGATCCGACGACGATCTTATCGGAATCTTTGTTATTTCCTCCGGAGTGGGGTTGAGCAAAAGCAAAGCGATGGCAATTGAGATTGATCCCTTTACGAAAGTAGTTCGAACCGATGGTGATTCTGCCGAGAGAGGCGGAGGAGGTCGAGTTGATCATTGGAAAGCCCGACAAGGCCGTGAAGATCGGTTCGAGCTTACGAGAACCTCTTCGGACAAACCTTATAGAGCATTGCTTGCTTTGCTTATGCGGATATTTTTGCATGGGAACCAGAAGGACATGCAGAGTTAATGGGAAGATAGGCGAAGACGCACTGAATGTAGATCCTCGAAGAAGCCAGTTTGGCGAAAAAGGCGGATCTTTGCGCCCGGCGACGGAAAATCATTGATGAGGAAATAGCAAAGTTTGTTGGCTGCAAACTTCATCTATGAAATTGATTATCCGAGTGGATGGCGAATGTGGTGTTGGTGCGTGAAGCGAGAATGGAAAATGGCGGGTTTGCATCGACTACACCGACCTCAATAAAGCTTGCAGAAGGACTTTATCCTCGCCCTATATTGATCGACTTATCGATGCCACTTGGGGTATGCATTACTAAGCTTTATGGATGCTTTTTCAGTTATCACCAAATATCCATGCGTAAAGAGGACATCCCAAAGACCGCGTTTACACACCGATTCGGTGTACGCCTTCTGAAGATGACTTTTGGCCTTATAAATCTTTGGAGCCACTTACGGAGAATGATGAACTTCATCTTGATAAGCGGTGGGAAGAACATGAGAGGTATCGTTGATGACATGATTGTGAAAAGCATGCACGTTCGAGTCATTTAGACGATCTAGAGGAATGCTTTCGGTATCGTCGTCATCGTCAACTAAAGGCTTAATCCGCCAAATGCACTTTCGGCCTCGGTGCGGGGAAGTTTAGGTTATCTTGTTAGTCGAAAGGGTATCGAGGCCAACCCAGGAGAAGATTGAGCCATTCTTGATATGAAGACTCCTCGGTCATTCAAAGGCGTCCAACGTCGACGTCGTGGCGAGATGCGGCATTAAGGAGGTTCGCCGCCAAATCTGCAGAGAGATGCCTTCCTTTCTTTGATACTTTAAAAGGGTAGAAGAATGCGAAGGCGTTCGGTGGACTTGATTGTGAAGACGCATTCGAGCATAAAGGCGTATCTTTCCTCGGCTCCTTTATTGGTGAAACCCATTCCAAAGAGAGACCTTATATATCAGATCTGGCGGCAAGTTCGTTAGCGGTTATGCTTGATCTTTGGTTGAGGAGATCGATGGAAGACGACATCCGATCTATTATGTTAGTCACGTCTGCGAGATCTTTGAAACCGGTATCCAAATATTGAAAAATTTGCCTTCGCTTTGATAATTGCTAGTAGGAAGCTTGGCGATATTTTCAAGGTCGGCTCTGGTTGTCTACTTGATCAACCATTGACAGAAGGTGATGGGCAAGCCGAAGTTTCGGGAAGGTTAGCGGCGTGGACAATGGAGTTATCACGATTTTTCATCGAATATCATCCACGATTTGACCGCTATCAAAGGCCAAGCTTTGGCGATTTCATAAGTAGAATGTTCGTTCACGAAGCGAATCTTAAAGTTCTGGAAATCTGAATCCTCCGATCAGCGATTGCGATTCTTGACGAGATCGAGAATGTTTGGACCCTATATGCGAGATGGTTCTTCTACCCTAATTAGTAGTGGGGCGGAATTATCTTGACGAGTCCGGACGGGTTCAAAGTTCAACGAGCCATCGATTTGGATTTAAGCGACCACCAACAACGGGAAAGTATGAAGCGGTGTTAGCGGGTGTTCGATTGGCAAAGAGTCTAGAGGTCCGGAAACTTATCATCTCAAAGTGACTCTCGGTTGGTTGTCAAGCGATTATCGGGGACTATGAAGCTCGTGGGAATCGAATGATCAAGTATTTGGCGGAGTTAAAGGACCGACTTCAGATTTTTCGCGTCATGCAATTTGGGGCATAGAGCGTAATGACAATTCTATCGCCGATGCATTGTCGAAAAAATTGGCTACTACGGATGCGAGATGTTTTAACGGATCGATTTACTTGGAAGTTCTGCAAGCGGTAGAGTGTTGAGATGAAGTTGTGATGTGTATCGAAGCGAACTAAGCTCTTTGGATGACCCCTACATCGAATATTTGGCGGATGGCGTCTTTCCTTGGATCGGATGATAGCAAAGAAGATCAAATACAAGAGCGCCTAACTTTACTCTTATTGATGGCGATCTTTACCGATTGGCCTTTTCTTCACCATTCTTTGAAGTGCTGGTCCCATCTCGGCGGAATATGCTCTTCGGGGAAGTTCACGAGGGCATTTGCGGTGATCATATGGTCGCTAAATCTTTGGCTTACAAAGTACTCTCGACAAGGATACTATTGGCCTACAATTTTCAAAGGAAGCTACTGAGTATGTCAAGAAATGTGAAAAGTGTCAACTCATAAATCCGATCCCATCGACATAGGAAGAGCTATACTCGATTTTATCTCCTATACCCTTCATTGTCTGGGGGTAGATATATTGGGTCCATTGCCTAAAGCTAAAGGTCAAGTTAGTTTTGTCATAGTTCTTTATTGATTACATGACTAAGTGGGTAGAAGGCGAAGCCGCCAGTTAATTACTGAGCAAGAATGCTTGAAGTTCATAAAAGAATTCGTAGTGTTTCGCGGGATCCCTAGAGTATTAATATCGGACAATGGACGTCGGTTTGTGGGATCAAAATTTGAAGCATTTTAAAGGAGTTGGGGATTCAACATAAGAAGACTTGGTGGCTCATCCACGGTCAAATGGCGAAGTTGAGGTGACCAACGGGAATGACTGTCCGAAGCAGGA
Source organism: Panax ginseng (assembly GCA_020205605.1). Classification (NCBI taxonomy): domain Eukaryota; kingdom Viridiplantae; phylum Streptophyta; class Magnoliopsida; order Apiales; family Araliaceae; genus Panax; species Panax ginseng. The sequence continues at coordinate 17,153,962 of CM035127.1, read as the reverse complement.
TCAGCCTTGAGACTAGATGAAGCTAAAGGAAGATGGCGGAGGGTGCTTTCGGCGTGTTGTGGGCTTCTAGGACTACACCAAGGACTACCTTTGAGGATTCACCCTTTCGGTGGCCTATGGTAATGCGATGCCTTAAGTACTGTCGAAATCGGATCTCAAGTCTTGGTCGGTCAATACAAAGAAATATACAATGACGAAGGGTGAAGGCCAATTTAGATCTCTAGAAGAAGTTAGAGGTTGCTCTACTTAAATTGGTCGCTTATCAATGAAGAGTATGTGACATTACAACAAAGGAGTCAAACTTCATGATTCAAGTAGGAGACTTAGATCCTCGAGAAGGCCAAGCTTCTACACCTCAAAATATGGGAAAGTTAATGCCAAATGGGAAGGACCATATGAGGTGATCGAAGTATCCAAACAAGGCACTTTAGGTTAAGGGCATTAGATGGTTCGAAATCAAAAAACACTTGGCACGTTGGCGGGCTTCGGAAATACTTTCAATAAAGATCAAGTTAGTTCATGAAGTGCATATATTATTGTTCATTATCAATAAAAGACACTTTTTCACTATTGACCTGGTCCTATTTTGTCCTATGGTCACTTTATGGTGTAAGGAGGTATGGTAGGACTCATTTGGCCATTCGATGGCGACCCATTTGTCGTTCTACCCGAGTGGTAGGCGAAGGATCTATATTGATTTTACCGAGGTGGTAAATCAATGGTCACTATTAGTCTGGTCCTATTTTGTCCTATGGTCACTATGGTGTAAGGAGGTATGGTAGGACTCATTTGGCCATTCGATGGCGACCCATTTGTCGTTCTACCCCGGTGGTGAGCGAAGGATCTATATTGATTTTACCGGTGGTAAATCAATGGTCACTATTAGTCTGGTCCTATTTTGTCCTATGGTCACTTTATGGTGTAAGGAGGTATGGTAGGACTCATTTGGCCATTCGATGGCGACCATTTGTCGTTCTAACCCGAGTGGTAGGCGAAGGATCCTATATTGATTTTACCGAGGGGTGGTAAGTCAATGGTCACAATTGGTCCTTATATCTCGATCCTTATATCTTGGTCCTTATATCTCGATCCTTATATCTTGGTCCTTATGTCTTGATCCTTATATCTTGGTTTTCGTATAATTGTTTCATCCCGAGTGGTAAACAAATGACCGATCTCACACTTCGGAGCCGATGAGTATTTGGCACTTTATTTTATTTAAGTGTTGAGTTAGGAATGCCTCATCCCTTAACATCACTTTATCATTACATGACATGTTTATCATTATATGACATGCTTAATCATTTGAAGTTAAATCCTCGAAAGGGTTTTTTGTATACTTGTCCATATAAATTCATATTGAAGTATTGACATAAAATAAAAAGTACACTGAAGTCATAAGGAAGAAAATCATTTCTCATTAATATTTAAGTTCGTTTACAAACAAGGAAATAAACATAAAATTTCTACAAATATTCATAATAAGACCTAAGACAATCCATAAGTCGGTGCTTGGTAGCTCCATCATCATCCAAGAAGAGTCCGGTGTAAGGATCTAAGTTAGCCTTGATCAACCTTTCCTTGCCAAGACTTGGTGAGCTTGTAGCTTTCTTTGTGAATCCTCATGATTTCTTCGTTTATTTTACGTCAGAGTTCTATACTCTTCATAAATTTCTTTGCGAAGAGCATCGGTTAAAGGAGGCCCAAGGTCAGAAGAGCCTTGAGTTCTCGGATCTCTTGCTTCGAGCTGCTGCTTAGTATATTGATTGAAGCTTTTCATCCTGCTCCATCTTACGGATCGTCTTGGTCAAGATTTTGGCGTTGGACTTCAACTCCTTGATCTTATTCATCCTCGAGTTCACTCCTGCGAACTAAGTCGGCGTTCATGTTGACAATTTCAACATCTTGAGCCTTAGTCGACTTTAGTTCTTCCTTGAGGCCTTCACTTCTCCCTTTTGGGCCAACTCTTTACGAAGACCTTCATTAGTATGAAGAAGGCCTTCACGATGAGTCCTTTCCCGAGGCAAGCTGATTTGAGGAGAATTTTCCTTCTTCAACGCTTCTCCTCGGATTGACTTGAGAGATCTGGGGCCTTGACGTCCAGAAAAGGCGACATTTGTCTGTTCATGTTCGGTGTTATTCAATCACCGGATGTATGAGTATGAAAGTAAGTAAGCAAAGGAAGAGAAGAGTCATTACCCTAGCCAAGTAGCTTCATGCCCTCATTGAAAGCAAATCCCCGTTGAAGCTGTTTCGAACCGATGGTCATCGGTCACCATGAACAAAGGCCTCAAACAGTTGAAAGGGAAGTTGGCATTAAACCGAGGCCACATAGTCGGTGAACCCATGGCATCATGCCGAAATTCGGATGTCATTGATCCTTGAGGAGGAGGCATAGCCGATCGCGCGAACCGGTGAAGGATCCGCATGCATTGCCTCTGGAGAAGGTGATCGAAGTGGCATTGGCTCGGAGTTGAAGAAGGTTTGAAGTCGAGCCAAGAAATTTGGCCGTCCGTCCATTCATTTTCTTTTCGGACGGAGAAGGGTTCGGCCGACACCTTCCGCCGCTTAGGTGTTGGGGTTTCATTTAATGAAATTTGGATGTTGAAGGAGGGGCGCGGAGTTAAATCGGCGATGAAGAGGAATTATTTTGCTTCTCAATTTTTTTAGCACGAAGGACTTTCGCCCGATCGTGTGGAGGAATGTCAAGAGACTCCTCTTTCTTAGATTTGGTTCAGAAGTTGGTAGAATTGGTTCAGAAGTTGGTAGGGTTGGTTCAGAGGTTGTTGTGGGTTCAGTTGAAGGAATCGTTTGTGGGTTTACCTCCGGAAGTACCTCCTCGTCGCTTTCAGGATTTATCTCATGAGAGTCTGGCCTTTTGGCGGCTTCTTCTTCCTTGGCGCGAGGTCGGAGGACCGCCGAGGATAATAGGATTGTCGACGAGGTCATCATCCCGAAGAAGAGTTGTTGTTGGCTCGGGGGCAGGAGGTTCAGTTCGGGAAGGCTCCTCATTGGGGAGTTCTTCATTTGCATCAGCAATCCTCCCTGCCAAGAAATCTTCCAAGTCTTTTACTTCCGAGGAAGTTGGTTTGATCAAAGACACTGCAAATAATCACAAGTTAAAATCCGTACCACATAAACATTTCAAAAAATTATATCACAGAATGGTCCAAGACTTACGTTTATGGTCATACAACCATGCTTGCTTGGTCAGTAAAGTGAAGCTCCACTCTTGAGAAGGGATCTTATTCATGAAGTCGCCTATCTCCTCACGCCCTCGGGATGTCACCAAAGTCAGCAGAGATACGCTCCGAAGTGGTCCAATCGGGAAGGGAAGAGATTAGGACCCGATGACGAAGAACCATTTCTCGTGCCATCCTTTGTTGCTCGAGGGGTGCTTTCATCGAGGGCCTCTTCTCGAATTTCGAGTTTGGGCGTGGGAATTTTTGCTCAACATTTTGAACCCTCGTTCTCGGGATCTGCCACGGTAGAAGAGGTAAAAAGAGAGCCGAGAGGGGTAACCCCTAGTTCATGATGAAGGCGATGAACGCCAAAGTATATGGATATAGGAGTTGGGCACCGGTTCACATGCAAAGCCTACTCCAATAAACCCTAGGAGGTAACTATGAAGGCGTGGAGGGTGGCGAACCCCCTTTTCCACAGAGAGTAGTCGGCATGGCGCCCATCCATCCGTCTGTCATTTGGTACATTTCGCTCCTCGATGAGATGGAGCCCTCATAGCAAAGTTATCCGGAACATGATCTCAAGAATCCAGGAGATTCGCGATTCCAGATTCGAGAAGCGGTGGAGGTGATGTTGGCGTGAGGAAATTGTTCCCCATCCTTGAAGAAATCGGTGGGAGATGGTGGATTGGCACTTGAACCCCCTTGGTTAGGGGTTTGAGCGAGAAGAACTTGAAGGGTTTTGGCTTGGATTCACCATTGTTAAGTTTGTGAAAGCTAAAGAGAGGTTTTTACGAGAGAAGGAAGAAAGCTCAAAGGTTCGAATTTCAAATCGAGGGTAAAACCGTCAATTTTGGTGAGGTTTACCTTTTATCTTATCGATTCACATGGCGAAATGGAAAGTAGTAGCATTTAATGTCGATAATAATGGGAATTAAAGTGGAATATGTTTGGATGACCTTTGAATATCTTATCGATTGGGTTCGACTTTGTTGGATCTCTATCTTATTGGCCCATGCAGATTGATTCAGATCCTTTATCAAATTGGGCTTATTGCTGGGGTATCCTTATCCGATCCTCCCTTATTCCACTTCGTATGATAAAAGTGGGTATGATCCACTTATTTCTATTTTTGAGCCTTTATTAAATTCTAAATATCATGAATCTTATATAGTTTTCCATTAAACATTTTGTTTAACTAAAAAACTAGGGGTAATGTTGGGTCATAATATTTCTCTATCTTGGTAGGATAGATTGGGCCCATTTATCGATATAATCTATTGGGCTTTTATTATTAAGCCGTGGGACTCTTTGAGCCCATTTATTGTGTCAACTTTATTTAATTCTATTCGACCCGTCGCACCAGGTGGATCGACCCATTAGATATTTTAATATACATTACTTTGACTTGTGATGATGAAAAAGCATGACGGTTGACCAATCCTCCCGCCATGCATTAATGTGGATGGGATCATAACTTACGCATGGAGAAAAGCAGTGGCCAAAAGTTAAGTAGATAAACACGATATAGTTGGCGGTGGTCCATCGATCGGAGGGGGTGTCGGTAGTAGTGGGTGACACAATAATCCAAGCAAAAGTAATATAACTTAAGAAGGAAGCCATCGATAGAGGTATGTTCTCTCGTATATTGATTACTCATATTTTCCCATACACACGTTCGAGATTTTAATTCTCTCAAGACACTAACCATATATTCCTCCATTGTTAACCTTGTGAACACGCATTTAATTCTCACTTCGAAGCTATCCCAAGCCGAATAACCAAATCGAAGCTTTTGGTGTTATTTGTGTTTCTTATGTCTTGAGGATCGAGACGTCTTACGTGATTGGGACGTGGAGAAAGATCTTGGCGTTAACATCATCCATTAGTTAATTCCAAGGTGGTTGTATGATGATTATAGTACTTATATATATATATATATAGATATAGAATGATAATGATATTTTTATAAGATCTCTCAAATATAAATTTTGATTTATTCATTATTTATATGAGAGAGATTTAATGAAGGATAAATGACACAGCAACAAACATGACCTGTCATATTAATTTAAAATATACTCCTTGCAATTCATTGATAAATATATTTCGTCTTTTATATTATTTTATTCATTTTAAAAATATAGAGCCGTTTAAGATTTTTAAAAAAGATTTTTTAAATTTTGTATAAGGTTATTGATTTGGACTCGGCGGAGCCACCGGAGCAAGAAAACAAACAAATAATACTAGGCACTAGCTGCACAATAATACACATCCAACTGTACAAGACACAGGGAGGATCAGAGAAAGAGATTTGAATCCCATTCATTTCATTTGGGCTTTCATTTGAGTTTCATTTCACTCTTCGTCCATTCCACCTTCCATTTGTTTTAATTTTTTTACAGCATTGCCTACATATACATATATATATATATATATATATATATATATATATATATATATATATATAATAAATAAAACTATAAAAAAAATTTGGCATTTTTGAGAGTAAGAGATTCCGATAAATGGAGACGAATCTCAAAACTAGAAAGTGACGAGAATAGAGAAATGATAATTTCTCTAGGGTTGTTTTCCTGATGCTGAATCAAGTTTATTAGTAATTGATTGTAGTTTCCTTTTCTTTTTTCATTAATTTATCTTTTTATATTTATTAACTCTATTAATTATATAAAAATTATTGATGTAAATATACTAATTAGACATTGGTTTATATTACTCATTAGATGTGTCTTTTCGGCATACCACCACCGTACATATTGTTTACCACTTCAACTCTCTTGTATGAATAATTTTCATAGTTTTCAGAGTGAACCAACAAACTAGGTGGGGATCCTCACTAGTTGTATAGTATAGGCAAATTAGCATCTGCCATCTGGATATTATATTAGCATCTGGATATTCTTTCTTTTTTTTCTTTCTTCTGAGTGCTAATCTGATGAAAATAACTACTGTAAAATTACAACTAATGTAATCTCTCAAAAATATTTCAATTAGGTGAGCTGCGGACTAGGTCCCTCTCTTAAGACAGAAGAATTTTGACGCGTCAGGCGCCAACTTCAGGATATAACAATTCAGTTCTACTTTTACTTTTACTCGAAACTGCACTAATCGATTGAAGCAGATGCTTCACACACATCATATCAAAGCCCCAAAATTATTGTAAAAATATAGAACAAAAAAACTTTTCAAACTAGTTAATTCATCTCTTTTTTAGTGCTTCATAATTATACACACATTACAAGAAAAAGCTTTATTTCCGACGAAATTATTGTCGACTAAACGTATTCGGTCGATGTTAATATAAGACCAAATAGAATATTTAGTCGATATTAATTGATTGGAATTAATGTATCCTCGATCGACATCGATCGGACTTAAGATTCTCTCTCCTGGCGAGTGTTTCACGCTTGAACGCGAGTATATCGTCGACCGAATATGGGTCATCCTCGACGGAATAATGCGTCGAAGTTAGTCTAACATCGACGGATACAACCTCGACGGCAGTCCGTCGGAAATAAACCTAAAAAAACCCTTCACCTTCCCTACGCCCTCTCATTTTCATTTCCCTCCCTATTTCTACATTTTCCTCTCTATTCTCGATCGATACACGACTGCTCTCTCTCTCTCTCTCACACGGTCCCAACCCCTCTCCACCGGCTTCGGCCCCCCCCCCGCACTTGTTGCACCACCACTCCCCGTCCGGTCGTCCTCTGTGACTCAGACGACTCCACCACCTTGGTGCCCACCCCTCTCCCCGCCGACGTCGTCCCCCCCCACCCTCTTGACGTCGTCCAACCCAGTAATCCAGAGTACCCCCTCAGTACCCCACTCCCAAACCCTTTCCCCTGGTACCCCACCCCTATATATCCCCTGGACCCGACCCACCCATGCCATCAAGCACTCTACTACCATTGCCCATGCCACATCGCCACTCACCATGGAGACTGCCGCCACACTTAGACTCTCAGCTTTCTTAATTTTACAGGTATTGAGTATATATATATATATATATATATGTTAGTAGTATGAAATTTAAGTATGAAATTTGTGTATGAATTAGGTATTATAATGTGCAATTGGTTTAAATTTATTTTATTTTTGGATTGATAATGTATATTTGCTTGAATTCTGTTTTTGGTATTATAATGTATATATGATTTCTGTTTTTGTATGGACTACTAGTGTAATGGTCATTTTTAAACCTTATCTGATAGCATCCATTTTATTGTTTGATTTTATTTTTTTTATGTAATTAGGTGTATATTTCTTATTCAATTTCAATATTGTATGTTGTATATTATATGTTAATAACGATAAAAGTATGCTTGATATTTGATTTGAAATTTCCCACAGAATACATCGTAATTCTTGAGATGCAAAATCATTGCTTCTAAACTATTTATTACTTAATTTACTAATACTAAAATTCACTAATTAAGTAGCATTTACTTAATTAGTTTTAAACAAATAATTTATACTTCAAATATCAATTATTTTAATCAACTTAATTAAAAAATAAAATAAAATAAAAATTCACTATTTAATATACTAATATATAATTAGAATAAAATAAAATAAAATAAAATTTAATAAATGAAATAAATATAATTTAATATATAAATAGATTAAATTAAAAATAAAAAATATTAACAAATAAATAAAATAAATAAAACAATAAATTTCATTTAATTTAGTTTATTAAATAAAATAAATTTTAAAAATGAGATAATATAATATAATAAAAAATAAATTATATTAAAATAATTAATAAATTAAAATAACATAAAATAAAAATAAAATAAAATAAAATAAATTTAATAAATTAAATTAAAATTTAATTTAATTTAATAATTAATAAATGTTATAAGGTAGTTTAATTTAATTTAATATAATAAGAAAATTTAAAAATTATATTATATAACCCAAAATAAAATAAATTAAAATAAAATAAAATAAATTATAATAAATTAAAATAATACATTAAATCAACTCAAAATAATAAACTAAGTAGCATTTGCTTAGTTGGGATGCAATTCAAAGAGAACTGAATATATAAGAATGTTGTCGCGGAATTAAAATAATATACTTTTGCAACTTAATTAGAAACTGTTTTGACAAGTAGGAGTGAATATCGAACAGTAGTCTCTATAGATTCCAAATAACAATTCTAATAAACTAAGTACCGTTTACTTAGTTTATCATTGGCAAAATAAACTAAGTAGCATTTGCTTAGTTTGCCACAATTTTCAATAAACTCGATAATACTCTACCTATATATATATATGTCTTTCTTCCTTGTATGCGAGGATTGACGACGTAGCGAGTAGCATTAATAGTACTCAAAGGTTCCTCGACGGCAATTAAAAAAAAGGGTCATAGTTTACATTTGTGTCTTGTCTTTCGAATAATAAAGTTAATTGAATTATTGAAGACATTCTCCTTTGTTTCATCATAATGAGATGTCAACATATCGGAAGGGGTTCCATTAAGTTGTTGAACAAAGTTATAGGTTAAGCAACCCTCTAAATGAAATGACGATCACTTCTCTACTAGGAATGAAGCATTATGCGGTATGGGTCCAATCCAGAGGAGATAGGCGACACCACTCCAAATTCCTCGGATGGGTATTTGGGTGGTGAGAAGCTTTATGGCTTTGGATTGAACCCATATCGAGCAATGATTTATTTATAGTGAGAAGTGATCGCTCGCTCATCTGAGGGTCGCTTAACTTGAAACTTTGTTCAATAGCTTTAATGAAACTCCTTCTCGGATGTTGTCATCTCATATGAATGAAACGATGAGAATGCCCATGAGAATTCAATTAACTTTATTAATAAGTATAGGACACAAACAGAACTACGAATTTTTTTTTTTGTCCGATTCCGGCCATGAATCGGTTGAGTACTATTACATGAATCGCAACTAATATAAAACTTATAGATGATACTTTCCATTTGTTCTTCAATACACTCATAAATATATATATGTAATATACTTAGAAATTCCGTTTGGCATTCACTTAGTAGGAGTGAATGCCGAATAATAATCGATTTGGGATATTCATTGGATGTTATGTCTCTTACTTAGGTGGGATTGCTAATTCACAAGGTGCGTGCGTGTTTATAATTTTTGAGGATTTTTCAATTTGATGTCTCTACATGGGTTCTTCGAGTGCATACTTAGACTAAGTTGTTTTGGTCTGCATTTTGTACTTGAAGACCATGGGAGGTGATCTTTGAAATTTTCTTAAAATATTATAAACACGCACCTCATGAATGACATTAGTAAGAGAGAGCGATCCAAGAACTGGATAAAGTTTAACCCACAGAAGTGGAGATATATACTAGGTAAACTAAATACATGCATATATATTCTAATTGGGTATTTTCTTGATTAAAGAAAGTCACCAAAATGGGAGTTGGATGTACTGTAGGATACCAATTGATGGGAGGGGATTAGTTGATTCGTATCGTGAAAGGGTGTCCAATTTCATGAACAAAGCAATAGAACATGTTGATGATCCGAACGGAAAGATGAGATGCCCGTGTTCCAAGTGTAAGAACATGATATGGAAGACTGCCGATGAAGTTAAATTTGACTTATATTCACGTGGGTTTGTGGATGGGTATTCGGTATGGATTCATCACGGGGAATCGGCTGAGTTTAGAGAACGGACATATAGTACTGTAGACCACTCGGATCACTGGGATTCGCAAGCAGATAACTATGACGTTGTGCACACTACAAGAAAAATGCCTAACAGCGACCAACTTTATCAGCGACCATCTTTTCGGTCGCTGATATTACTAGTCGCGACCGATATCTGTGACCACACATTAATCTAGTCGCTAATTAATTTCAGCGACCGCATGCAGTCGCTGAGAGGTCGCTAACACACATTTCCCTCGTAAAATTTGGCACAAAATGTTGGCGCCAAGGGTATCTGCGACCAATTAATATCAGCGACCGCATGCGGTCGCTAATAAATCCATGTCATTAAAAAGTAGCGACCGCATGCGATTGCGGATAACGGTCGCTCATCAAACTTAATTTACACAGTTTCAGTCATTCGCAGAAACAGAAACGAAAGAAAAAAAAAGAGGGAGATCGAATAGAGAGAAGAGGGAGAGAAGAAGAAAGAGAAGACGCACGCACGCACGCCACCCACCGCCGCCGCCACTACCATCGCTGCTGCCACTGCCCATAGGTAACCTAACTATAAAAGCACTATCTTATATTGCTACTGAATTTCTTGTACAATAGTTTGGGGCAAAGCTAGTTCATACAATAAATTATCTTATATTGCTACTGAATTTTTGTTTTAAGAGTTAATTTAGAGCTATGAATTTGGGTATGAATTCTAGTAGTTCGTTGTGGTATGAATTTGGGATTATTGCATTTGGGATTACTGAAATTTATAGCTTCTTATTGAAATTGGGAATATATGAAATTGTTGCAAAGAGTTTTATGAGAGATTCTTGAAATTTTTAGGTTAAATTATTTTAGGGTTAATATGTGTTTAATATCTTTTGAATATGTGTTTTAATATGTGTTGAAATTGGGAATATCTTGAATATGTGTTTTAATATGTGTTATTCAACCTTGTGTGTTATTCAAAATTGGGTTGTTTCTTGAGACTCACCTTGATTTTAGCAAAGATTTCTTATCGTCGTCATGTATCACCTAATAAGGAGCTATATTTATGGGTTACTTAATTGTAGTAGATTAGAAATTCAGTATGTTTGGGAGAGTTCATTGGATAACCTCTTTTATCCAAGACAAGATGTGAGGATTAACATATTTCCCTCCCTCTCCAAATACAGTAATAGGTCTTGAAACAGTCCTTGAGATGATGCATAACTAATTCTGTTGATTCTCACGTTCTGCGAGGTTTGTGATTAATAGACGGGGATTTCTACCAAGAGGAAATGCTTCAGAGACCTCCTATAATAAATATAGAGGGCAACAATGATGTAATCCAGTTAGAGGGTGGAGATGAACCTGATGAATTGGATCCCGAGACAGTTATTATGCCAGATGACAGTGATATTGAGGAAGAGTTATTGACTGACACTGACACAGAATCTGAAGAAGATGATTATGAATCTCCGATACTTGTACAAAATGATTTTGACTCATCAGACAACGATTTTCATTAAAATGTATGTTTAGTTTTAATTGTACAAAATGTATGTTTATGTTCATGTTCATGTTTAGTTCATAATTATGTAGCTTTCATTTATGTTCTCTACATAGGAATGTTCTCTATATCCTTAACTATATCATTTATAGTTGTTGTAGTTAACTATTTTGCAATCATGTTTATGTACCTTTCACTTATGGTAATCGTAGTTTACTATTTCATACATTTAATTGTCATTCATAATTTCATACTAACATCCTAATTTTTTTATTTATAGATGTCTTACGAAAACTGCAAGACGAAAAAGCGCGGGTTGGGTCAGAATTCTAATCATGTGTGAAGGTTCTGGCTAATCCGGATGATCGCATTCTTATACAGATTCGTCCTCCTCTAGAAAGCACGTAAGTTAAACATCGTGTATATATAAGGGTTTAATATTTCCATTGTTATAAATATATTTTAATGTAAATTATTGTATATTGTAGTGATTTTCAAGATAGTAAAATTGTGAAGTGCATTTCACAATTATGCTTCTGTAATCGCCTCACGCTTAATGATTACGTAAATGATACACCTCTCGCCCATAAGGATGCGATTTAAATTTGAATTTGGTATATTTATTTAATCACTCGACGATAGATAATACATAGTTAATCAACTAATAGTTTAGTAATGTTGGATTATGGTAATATAATGATTTTAATATTATTATTGTTGTTTTATTTGCGAAGCGGTATAGATGGGACGACGATTTACATGCATCAGCTTATTCGTGCAATCATTCGCGAAGTCGCCATTCGGACTAAAGATAATCTAAACAAAAAACGACGTAAAGCCTTGCACAATGCCGAGATTGACCATCTAGGGCGGGGTGAAGGTATATGCATGAAGCATAGCCCACAGTGGTGCGTAAATCCCGTATACGGGGTGCAGATGTGTTAGCAGTGGAGAGATGAGAGCTGGGTCAAGAGACGTAGGACTGCCGCCTCAAACAGATCCTTAGGTGTATCTGAAGGAAAAAAGGCAAAAACACATATGTCTGGAGGCGATATATATCTCAAATTGCAACATATATTTCGCTAGGTACGTATGTATAGCAAGCTTATTGGCTTAGTTATTTGTCTTTATGTTTACAGTAATGATTTGTAGCTAAAATATCATATGTTTACATATTAATATGAGAACATGAACTGTAGGAGTCTGAGTCTCAAGGTCAACCTATCAATTGGTTGGATGTGTATGTGGCCACCCGTGATCGATACGCACTGATCTTTGTTGGATAGTGGTAATAAGTTAACTTTAAACATATTACGGTCATGTTTTTAACATTTTTATTTATTTTAACTATTTATTTGTTGACCTTCCGAGAGACACTTATAAGGGCTTAATGAACGAAGCGCTTATCCTCGAAGGCACCAGCGTCCATTATTGATCAAGAATTATGGGAGAGGCGTCCGTCGTGAAGAAAAAATTATGTTAAAGTCCAAGGATAAAGACGACGCCCGACCATCGATGGCACAGAGCAACAGCTCTGCTTACCCGTCTACCATTCTACACAAATATCATGGTCATCCGGCTATCATACTCCTCGCCGATGTGAGAAGCGATCTGTCAAAATCGTGATCTTTTTCTTATCTATCAAGTGCATCTGATTCTCGAATCTCGATGAGTTGGAAGAAAAGCGATGTAAGCAAAGAAGATCACAAAGATCGGGGTGGCGACCAGATCGTGGTGGCGACCGTGTACTTATATGTTTCATTACGTACATTGTCTATTGTTTAGCTTTCCCAAGTCATAGTGATGATCAACACATGTAATATATATGTTTTATTCTTTTGTTAATTCTGTGGTACTAATTTGGATGATCCATGAAGATCTAGACCAGTCATGTTAGATTTGTAAAGCCTTGTTAGACTTGTTTTTTAGATTTTTAAAGCCTTGTAATCTTTTAAACTACTTATCTTTGGACTGTATTGGTTTACGATTCTATTATATGGATGTTTACGATTATATTGTGTTGTGTTGGTTTAGATTCATTCTTTGGACTGTATGGATGGATGTTTATCATATAGTAGTTATCATGGATGGATGGATGCTTATATATACTGTTGTGTGTTGGGATAAAAAGCAGGTACAAAGCAGGTTATTTTTGGGAAATCAATAAAACAGGAAAAGCGACCGAGTAAGGTCCTTAGAAGTTAGCGACCGCCTGCGGTCTCTATCACCGGTCGCTGCCACGTCTACCATATCACGTCTGATAGATGACTCAGCATGAGTCAGAATAGCGACAGCTGAGGTCACTAATTGCGGTCGCTAACCAATGTGGTCGCTATTGTTGGTCGCTGATGTCATTTCAGCGACTAGATTTTCTGTGACTAATATTAGCGACTGCATGCGGTTGCTAATACCCATCTACGACTATATGCGGTCGCAGATGTGCGGTCTCTGATAAGCCTTTTTGTTGTAGTGGCAGATGTTGGTTGATGCGTATGGCCCTACCAATATTGACTGGGCTGAAACCGAGCATGCGTCAAACAGTTTTCAGCATACTTCTAGCTCGGCAATATCAGATGCAGCATGGGCTGCGATGTGTGCGTACTGGGATGATGCTGCGTTCAAGACAAAGTCGAAGCAGATGAAGAAGAATCGTGGCAAGCTGCGAGTTGTACATACTTCTGGCTCGCAGTCGTTTCAAGAGGTTAAGTTGGTATGTATTTCTCTTTAGTTTAGTTTAATCTTATATTGCAACTATAGTAAATTAAGGTGATTTTATTTAGTGTATATGATCTAGGCCATGCGGAGTAGCTTGGGCCGACCTCCTACTATGATCGAGTTCTGGGATAGAGTCCATACGCCGAAGGGCTCTACTTCGGGGTCGACGATATCTCTAGCAGCACTAGCTATACGGGTAATACATTTACTATAACAAATATTATTTAGGATAATATTACGTAATTTATATGATGATACCAAGATAACTCACTTGTATATCAAATTACAGGAGCGGTTTGAGAAGCTCCGCAGCCAGCGTATAGTAGAGTTGCAGGCTGCTAGGGGCGATGCTGAGACGTTAGATTCCACCGTCCCTCCGCCGAGATTAGTTTATCTCAGGACGAGGAGACGACTCTTTGGGTCGCGTCTCAGGATACTCCCACTAAGTACTACTGCAATTCACGCAGATCGAGTGCTACCGAGGATACCAAATTTATCTACACTGCCATGAGGTATAATATTTGTGTTTATTTCGTGTTTATGAATAAAGTAAACTTGTAATATTATTCATGTTATATTTATATTTGTAGGTCTAGCTGTTGTCTCTGTCCAAAGAGCCCCGTGGGACCATCACATACTGGACGGCTTAGATGATGCTTTGTTCCAGTGCGTGTTATGGGTCATGATGTCGGAGAGGTTTGAGACCGATCCATTGTTCCATCGTCGAGGACCCGCCCACTGTTCTCGCCTCCATCACTTGCAGCAGACGTTGTAAATTTGGTGCCACCCGCAGTCTACGGTATCCCTCCGGAGCGGTGGGCGCGATCACGCGACGACAGATTGTTCGGATGGTGTAGTTACCTTAGTTGAGACGCTGCGTTTGGGCGATGTTGAGTCAACCTTTCAATCGCTTCGGGTATATTTCATTTTAAATACAAATATATATTCGCATGTTATTTAATTTTCATTTAGTTATCTTTAACCTGAATCATATATATGGACTAATGAGTTATATTATATTGTATCAACGGGGTGCATTTGATTGACCGACGGCGGGATGACGATTTTCATACTCTGAAGAAGCGTCAATGACGCCTGCACCGATGATCCTTCTCACACCAGGGGCTCTACTAGCTTGACTTAGTTTACATTCTTTTGTAGTTTAAATTCTTTTGTATTAATTTTACATAACTTTTGACGTACATATTGTAGTTTAAAGTACCTTGTCATTAATTACTTTGGTTTTATTGCGGTTTGACACTTAGCTTAATTTAGCTTAATGGGATGTTTGTTGTAGTTAGTTTAGACTAATGGGATTAATGCGGTTTAGTTTAATTTACTTTGATTAATGTGGTCTTACATTTCATTACTTTGGTTTGTTGCGGTTATGCAAGTAGTAATGGGATGTTTTTGACATTTAGCTTAATTTAGCTTGTGTATGTGATGTTGGGAAAACAGGTTTAGGTACAGGTACAAGATATGGGTTAAATCCCTAGATATTGCAAAAACAAAAAATTTATTTAAAGAAAAACAGTAACCTCGATGGAATATTGGTAGTGTCGACGGATAACCGTCGAGGTTAAGTTTCACCCCATTTTAGATATATTATCGCGTGGCATACATAGCCTCGACCGAATATCCTCGACCGAATAACCTCGACGCACTAATTACAGAGTCGACGGAAGTCCGTCGCGCGTAAGTTGATTTTCCTTTTTTTTCCAGGATGCCACGTGGCATGTTTAGGAACGACTGAATATCCTCGACAGACACATTTCAGTCGGTGATATATTAACCCCGACTGAATATTCGGTCGCCAATAGTTCCGTCGACCGTAAGTTTTTTCGACCGAAGAATCGACAGACTTATTTTCGACGTGCTTATATACGACCGAACTTCCGACCGAATATTCCGTCGGGAATGAGGTTACCCTCGACGGAATAACCTTAGTGCCGATCGAATATTCCGTCGTAAATAAGCCTCTTTGTTGTAATGACACGTGTATATCAAATCTTGAAGACTAACTTTTTTTTAATGGCTAAAAGTAAATCATGATATTAAATTAATAGATATGTAACTCCCTTTGATTTAAAAACATAGTATTTATAACTATTATAAACACCCAAAAAATGCTTAACATAAAAAACTAAAAAAACACTAATGCATAATCAATACAAAATTAATAGCTCAAGTTGCTAATTATTTTATTAAAATAACCAACATTCCCTCACTAATTTTTGATAAGATAAATAATATATAAATATAATAATATAATTAGGGCGATGATTAGAACAACATACTTTGTGAAAGTGACTCTCCCTTTAAATCTTTACTTAGTGTATCAATCTTCTCGTATTAGAGTCAAAGTGGGCTGGCCTTTAAGCAGTGGTTACTTGAGAAAAAGTAGAAGCATGCATATCTCACACATGGTGTTCAAGATATCCTCCACCAAGCTTCATAAGCCAACACATTAAAGCCATGTGCTTTATCGCAGTGTTCATGAACATTATAGAGAATTAGCCCAAATCTCATAGGAAGTTGTCACGCTCTCAAATCCGGGTCTCTTGAACCTGGTACGTCACGGTACTAACTTCATTCCAATATATATAACCTTTGTTCATAAATTAATGAACACAACCCAACTTTTATACTTCTTCCGTCCCATGATAAAAGTCATGGTGGACTTTTCACGCATATTAAGAAGATGAATGAAATGACAAAATAACCCATAATAATGTCATTAAATATGGCGAGAGAATTAGAATAAGAAAAGTATGAGATATTTAATTTAATGTTACGGGTATAATAGGAAAATATGTATAAAAGTTTAGTTATTAAAGAAAAGTGGACATTTAACATGCATGTGACTATCTAAAATAGTAATAAGGACTTTTATCATGGGACGGGGGAGTACTAATTAATACATTATTCCATTTTATTCCAGAATCTGTAACCTTTACAATCGGTTATTACATCTGTAGATAGTTCATGATCTATTTATACATCTTAAACTATAAACAATATGTTTCATAATGAAATATTAACTTGCGAGTATTCATTAACTCTCAATTTAAATTTAAAATATTCTTTTGTGTAGAGTATTTCAACTCAACATCTACAATATATAATATTAACGTTCATCTAGCTTAGTTGGAATACTCTAAAGAAATTACACCAATGCGTTAGTGTATTATTAAAACACCAACCATCTTCAATCACTATTTCTTCTATTGATCCTTCGTCTATTCTGAAGTTTTTGACGTTATGGTCATCTGTTTATATCGACTTTTATCCGCAAAATTTGTTTGCCAAGTTGATCACGACGGCTCAACAAGTCCAACAGTCTACACATTTCATGTTTCACATAGCATACAAATTTCATATATTCATGCATCAAAAATTTTAGTCAATGCATCATACATTTCATGATATGCATCTTTATATGCATCATACTTATCATGCAATACAATATAATCTTCATATTGTATATTTAACCCATACTTCACAAATTTCATGCTTTGCATTTAGTCACATAACATTCATGTAATCAACGATTTCACATAAAGCAACATATATTATATTAACTACCATGTATAAACATGGTTTAATACATGTTAAGAGATCGGATGAGATAAAATGACAAATGAATTGTTACACATGGACATTCTAAGAGCGTATATTGATTAACACAAAGCAAAGGCAAGTTTCTCAGTCTATTTCTGTGTTAACATGTCTTATGTTTATAAGTATGTGGACATTAATTCATGATTTACTTAACGTTCCTTCGTGCATGATTAAAGTCAATATATAACTAATGTGATTTGACTTATGGAACTCAGTTTATTTAAAGCAGGCGATACGTAAATAATGAGAGATTGATTACATTAAAGATATGATTTGAATATGAAATTATGTGCTACGTGATGCATAATAGATTATTGGACTTGTTGAGTCGTCGTCTTCATTCTTGCAATAATTTGCATGTTGCAATCGAAATGTGATCCCTAGTTGTTCAGATGATAAGGATTAGAAAGTTAATATATTGATTTTAAGTAATGGAATAAAGAAATTTATTCAATCAAATGAGGAATGGTATTATGTTACAATAATTAGATGCAACTTGTATATTAATTTGACATTGATTTGTGTCGATTCATGAATTAATACTTATAGCAATTGCTTATAATTAATTAAGATTAATGCATGTATGATTTACTGAATAATTAATGCATTTGATATTGCATGCATGTTGTAGAAAATAAAATGGTAGCAAAACTTATATTTTCTTGATTTGTAAAGTTTAAGGCATGTAGTGAGGTTGGGAATCAAAGAAATTGAGTATAATGAAATTTTGTTCCCTTCCTAATACGCAATAGGCAATAGCAGAGGCGGATCCAGAAAATTTTCATTACTGCATGTGATCATTAAGAAAGTTTGCGTAATATTTACATCGGTAGGTTAATTAGTTAGGATTATGTGATAACTATCAAAACGTGTTGAAGCCAATCTTTTTAATTACTGTCGCATAAAACTTTCGCAGGGTAAATAGGCTTTTCTTAAAAATCTATTTTACTCGCTATGACTGAAACATATTGAACGAGAAAAGAGAGCAAGTTCGAAGAGTTATGAAAGAATCAATGAAGTGATGAAGATGCCTACAGCTTTTCGTTTTAAGTCGAGCGAAGAGGAGCTGATCAATGATTACCTAGCTGAAGCCAAAGAATTTGGGACAAGCACTGTCGTGCAAACATTGTGCAGGAGAAACCACTCTACAGCGGCGATCCATGGCGAGTACTGGATGCCCGTGATCAAGAAAACAAATGGCAAGTATTCGAAACCGATTCAGGAAAACCAACCAAGATGACCATCTACGTCTTCACCAAGTTGACGAAGAAGAAACGCGCCGGCGCCGAAGGAAGGAAGAAAGAAGCGGTTGGCGGCGGAGGAAGAGAGCACTTTGTGCGGTCAGCCGGGTGCGGAACTTGGGATGGGCAAACAGGGGCCGAGAAAATCAATAATGGGAAAGGTGAGGTGATAGGGTTTAAGAAGAATTTCGTTTTCGAAATTGGAAGCTTAAACCCTAGCTAGTACCAGTAGTAGTAGTGTTGCTGAGACAAATAATCCTGGTCATTATATCATGCATGAATATTCCCTTCCGAGAAGCGAATGGGAGTACGTGCCTTGTGAAATAACGTTAAAAACCTCCAAGAAGAGGAAGAGTTTTGAAAAAAGTTCATCAGTAACCCATTCCGTTGAAGTTTGTATTCCAGAAAGTTCATCAAGAATTGGAGGTGGTTCTAATATTGGTGAAGGTGGTGCTGGTTGTAATTATATGGAACTAGTACCGCAACCCATTGCAGCAATTGGTCAAATATATGGTGACGGCGGTCAGCCGTCAGCAGGTGATGATGATAATGAGTTGATGCTGATGATGGGCAATAAAATCCAACAACCCCTTGCGGCATTTGAATGTGTTAATGGTGGTCAATATCAAGCTAATGACGAGCAGTTGATGATGATATATATATATAGAAGAACTTGGCGGCAATTAATCAAATCCAACAACCCCTTGCGGCATTTGAATATGTTAATGGTGGTCAATATCAAGCTAATGATGAGCAGTTGATGATGATGAGTTGTACTGTAATTTGCAGAAATGATGATAATCAAATTCAACAGCCCCTTGAGGCAATTGATTATGTTAATGGTACTAGAATTTGGAGCAATGATGATGATCAAAATCAACAATAGTGGGACGGTTTGCTTAGCATGGAGGAAATATCTTGTATATGTGCAGCTAGCCAATAAGAGAGAGATTGTTACTATTAAAATGATTTGGGATTAATTAAACTCAGTCATGTATATTAATTTGACATTAATTCATGAATTAATACTTATAACAATCGCTTATAATTAATTAAGATTAATATTGCATGTATGCATGGTTAACTGCGTTTGATATAGCATATGCATGTAGTAGAAAATAAAATGGTAGCAGAACGTATATTTTGTTGTGAATCAAAGAAATTGAGTAGAATGGAATTTTGTTCTCTTCCCAATCCAATTTCGTCAAATATTTATCGACATGTATATAATTTATTATTATAAAGAATTAAGTTATCAACAATAGTACTTTGGGCTATAACATGAGTCTGTGATGAATTAATATGACCCAAAAAGATATTATTGAGCTAATAATTTAAAATCTTGTTTGAATGAATTTAATTCAATTCAAACTAAAGATTTGATCCAAATTTTATGCTAGATTCAAAATTCTCTTCTAGCCTATCAAATAGAGGCTCTCACTATAATTAATTACAAAATTAGAGTAAAGTTAATGGATGCGCTAACATTGCAACATGTCAAAAAGTTCCCCACATGAGACTTATGGTAACAAAAGCTATTACTTGACTAAAATCAGTTAAGTTGTAGGAAAAACGGTCTAATTGTATTGTATGACACATTGAACTCATGATTAAGTTGGAAATTTTAGATAATTGTAATATACAATTTATAAGTATTATATAGTTATTAAGACTAATTTTAATCTTTAATTTCGTATTTATCAGACGATAATCAAAATTTAAGATTAAGCCACAGGAGGAATTAGTCTAGTATTTGTGTAACACGAGGATTTCTATCAATTCCTTGGTTGTTTTGCTCGGGCCCAGGAACATTATAATATGAAGGACTCCATAATATATCGGGTCTTGTATTTGGTGTATCGCTGAAAGAATCTGCAGCTAAGGCCCACCCATTTACAGTAAAAGGCCCACGGCCTCATTGCTCTTGTTCTTGTATTAAGGAGCCTTCTCTTAAAATGTAAAAAGTTATAAAGAGCAATAATACTTTGTTGACTAAAGAATGGTTATTAAATATGGATACAAAATAAATAATTATATAATATTTTAAAATAAATAATAATTTAATTTATATTATTTTTAAAAATAATTAATAAATTAATTACTTATGAATAATTATGATTAAAAAAGTCCATTACGAATCAATATAGTGTGTATATATATATATATATATACACCATATATTATTACTTATTATATTGTCATTGTAATATAGTAGTGTGTGTATATATATATGTGTGTGTGTGTGTGTGTGTGTGAGACCCGAAAGTACAAAAATATTAAAAAAATGACTCCCCCGTCAAATTATGTGTAGCTTAGTAATAATTTTGACCCTAATAAAAATTATTCCGAATTTTGCCACTGGTTATACCGTTAGGCCAAATACCATGCGGTAGATATTTGTATTTTTATTTCTCCAAATTTAAAATAAGAGTTTTAATCAACGTTAAGGAAGTAAAAATTTAAAATTAATGTTAAATAATTTTAATTTAAAAACAATAAATTATGGTTAAAATTACTTTTTTTGATGATTTGGAATATTCATGATCATAAATCTAAAATCAAACGAAATCCTAATAATTTTTAAATTGAAAAATATTAAAAATTGATAATAAAATGTCAAATTCAAACTAGTACTATTTTGAAACTAATAACGACAAGGTACGGGGGGGAGGGCATTTGACTGGGTTAGGGCGTGTGACACTATTCAAACATGTATGTATGGATTCCATTGGTGAAACTCCCAAGACCACGACCCTGAAAATAGGGGAGGTGTGAAGCGCCGTTTAGCTTTATTTTGTTCGCCCTTATTATAAAAAACACACACACACATATATATATATATATATATATATATATATATATCACAATTTTAAAATATACTTCTTAAATAATATATATTTTTTAAATAGTATATTTTTATTAAAATTAAGTCGTTTTGGATATATTTTTTAAAAATAAAATAATTAAAAGAGAGTGATCTCACTTGTTTTTCTTTTATTTATAAAAATGACGCCCGTTTATTTTTTAAAAGAATCTTCAAAACGATTTAGTTTTAATAAATGTATGATAATTAAAAGGTATGTTTTAGATATGTCCTTATATATATATATATATATATTGTCGACGTCGGGAAAAATTTCTTTTTTTTTGGAATTACTCTTTTAGTCTTTTTACCCTTTATGTTTTCTATATGTGTTTTGAATTTTGTTTGAAAGAGAGAGTTTGACAAAAGAGTCCGACACAAAATGTCGACGATTTGAAAATTTAGAGTTGGTAGTAGTGAAATTGTTATACCAACTCAACCGAGTTATGAAAGATTTTGCAAAAAGGCCCAATTATTGGACACTATTTAACAGGCCTTGGAAAACGAGATTCATAGAGTTCGGGAGCTTGATTAAGCGAGGGGCAAAGGTGCAAAAATGCCCCTGAACTTTACACGGATGTCCCACTTCCACCCTAAACTAATTATTTTTCTAAAAGTACCATTAACGTTTCAAAAGCAGGTCACCCGTGCTCTTGCTGTCGTTAGACCAGCCACATGGACTAACTCTATTTACACGTGTATATTTATTGCTGAGTTGGCACTTAGGGAAAAAACAACAGAACAAAAGCAAACGTTCAGGGTCAAAAGGAACAAAAAAGCCCTAATCAGTTTCTTTAAAGAGAGACAAAATCAAGGAGAAGAAGACGTGACACGAAAAGCAGGTGAACTTGAAGCCCAGTTCGACGAGAAGAAGAAGCAACATGGCTCACTATTCGTCGTCATCTTCATCATCTGCTCGAAGACGTGCCATTGATGTTGATTATGAAGCTATGCCACTGTGTTATTGTGGGTTAAGGGCTCCTTTGTGGACCTCATGGAGTGAAACAAATCCTGGTTCACTTTTCACATATTTCAATGCCACTCCTCTAGATATAGCATACTTTGATATGGATTTCCTAACTTCAGCTGCACTAGCAAATGTCATTCCCAAGCTGAAATAGGGTGTCTGTTCATTTACATTGAAATGGATAGGATGTCTTCTCTCACATGGCACCTGACCCTCATCCCCTTCCTCACTATCATCACTAACATCATCTTCCTCACTATCATCGCCTTCCTCACTGTCCTCACTCTCCACTTCATATGTAGCATCTTGACTGTCTTCACTACTATCTTCCTCACCAACCCTGCTACCCTGTGTGTTTAATATAGACCTGGCAATATAGTTGGTTAACTGTCGGGTCAACCCATATTAACTGGAACCAAATGGGTTGGTTAACTGTTTTTATTTATTTGGGTTGGTTAAAGTTTGGAACCATATTTTTAAAAAAGAAATATAGTTCCAACCCGGTTAACCATTTTTTGACCCATATTTTATTTCAAATCTAAATCAAAAGTTTTTTCCACCCATATTTACATACTAGCTTGGTCCCGTGTCTCCGGCACTGTATGGACGGTGAGATTCATCTCAAAACTTTGAACGGCCCAGATGATTTATTGAATGAGCGAAAAATTCAAAATCATTTGTATTTTATTAGATAGATTCAAGAAGCTCAACCACCCACCCCACCCGCACCCCACCCCCACCCCAACCCATCCCAACCCCCACCCCCACCCCCACCCCCATCAAAAAAAAATATTATGGGATTATGTATACACCCCTTACCCCTACCCCATCCACTCAACCCCCCACCCCCACCTCCATAAAAAAATATATTATGTGATTATGTATACACCATACCCCCACCCCACCTGTGACGCCCCCAAAATAGGTATACAACACACATTCTGAGTCGTCAAATACATGGTACAGAAACAACTACATCTTTATTAATACAACTGTCAGGCAAAATATTTACAACACTTAAATCATGAGTTTAAATACAAATATTGTCATCTAGACAATATCCACACTCAAATAAGTCATCATTACAATTATTGATACACTATTTTACAAAATAGTGAGGACTACTAAAACAACTTCTAGAACCATCATTCCATACCCCGACTAGTACTCGCTACATTTTCGCCTCCTGAGAAGAAAAATGGAACAAAAAGGAAAAGGGTGAGCTCAATTAGCCCAGTAAAGAACATTATGACTAAGATAATATATAACAAATTATCGTTAGTCCTCAACAGGAAAAAATCTAATAGAATACAATAGACAACAAGTTTTAAATCAATATTCGCAGCGGAAATAATAATTCATTAGAAGAGTTAAATAGAGAATAAAATCTACTATCTTCTATATATGAATTTAAAAATTCATCGTCAATATTTTATCCCTGTAACATCAATCAACATATATCTGGAATCAAATATTCATCTTTGCAGTACAGGCCAAAGATATTCATCAGTTGGTCATGTTCATCTAAACACATGTTCATCTTTGCACTACGGGCCAAAGATATTCATCAGAAATCATTCATCTTTGCACTACAGGCCAAAGATATTCAGTAATATCATCATTTAGGACTGAGGATGATGAAAAATATTTTAAAGAAAACAAATATAGTGAATCAAAAGAACAAATATTAGGGACACAGAGTCTTAATAGATCTTCAAGAGTTTGAATAGTCCTCTCCGATCGCCTCGTCAAAATTCGAGGATGATATGCCGAGCTAAATCGTAAATTCGTGCCCATAGCTTTTTTCAAACTAACCCAAAATCTTGAAGTGAATCTTGGGTCTCGATCAGAAACTATGGATACTGGCATACCATGCAATCTTACAACCTCGTTTATATACATACGAAAGCAAGACGTTCAAGTGTATAAGTTTCTCGTGTCAGAAGAAATGAGCAGACTTGGTCAATCTATCAACAATGACCCAAATCGCGCTCTATGCCTTGAGAAACTTTGGGAAGGCCAGAATTGAAATCCATGGTAATGTGCTCCCACTTCCATTCTAGAATTTCAAGTGGTTGCAATGGACCTTTTGGTACTTGATGCTCCGCTTTAACTCGTTGACAAATTAGACACCTTGAGATAAATAGCGATATCTCTCTCTTCATATTGCTCCACCAAAATGTATGACGAAGATCACTGTAAGGCCCCAACTTTTTATAAATGAAGATTTAATTTCCTCTATTTATTATTTTGAAATAGTAAGGGTTGAATTGATTAATGTGGTTAGTTATGAGTAAAATGCGCAAATATTTTTAAATAAGCAGGTGGTTATAAAATACTCATTGTTGTCAGAGAATATTCGTTTGGTCGTGGAATATTCTCTTTTTGGGAATATTCGAACGAATACATGAAATTGTGTCTCACCCCATAAACGGAAAGCAATTGGATGAAGAAAACGACAAGTATGAGTTGTTTACAAATAACTGGCGTAGTTGTTACAGTTTATATTGTTGGAATACCCTTGGTTAAAAACACGATGTCTGGCGTTGTTGCACAAAGAAGACACCAGATTGCACCAATTATTGATTCTTACGTAAGAAAGCACTACTCAATAATTGTTAAAGTAATTACGATTCAAGATTTTATTTTATTGATTCAATAATTCACGCATTGATATTTTATATTATCGTTGTTTCAATAATTGTCACTACACAAGATTTTCCATTATCGAAGTAATAATTCATATTATCTGAATAATATTATTAGAAAATATTATTGGCAATGTCTAGAAAGTTTCGTACAGGAGAGTTTTAGTCACCACCTAAAGCTTGTAGGTGAGGAGAAATTCTTATCGAAAGCCCCCTCTTTCTGAGGAGCAACTTTGGTTGTCAAGATGTGATTACGTAATATTATTTGTGAATAATTAATTATTGATTTATATGATGAGGAAATATTGATTTTATGTGGATATAGATGGAGAAAATTTTTAAAGTGACAATTATTAAAATTGATATTTTATCTTTTCCGATAAAATAATATTTTATTATATTATTATAATATAATAATGATAATATTTTTACAATGGATGTGATATATATGAGTATATGAGGAGGAAGAGTATTTTTGTTGCAAAAGTTGTTTAACACATGTTTTTGTGTGTCGGTGAACCCCATTTCTTATTTGAAATTTGATTATAAACGTAAAATCGCCTGTTTGTGAATTTTGGTCAATTTACGTTTGAAAATTGGAAAAACTTTCTTCCGCAAAGTTGTAGAGAATTGAATTTCCTATAAAAAAAGCTTAGATTTGAATTTTACGATAAAAGGCTATTTATTATGAATTATTGAAGTTCCGAGGTTCCGAATAATTGATTTTGGAAGTTTTAAATAATTATATTAACAAAAACGTTTTTACATCGTTGGGACTCATTTAATATGTGATTAGGTGGGTGATTTAGGATGCTAAGGTATGCGTGAGAGAATTTATAATATAAATATTAATATTATATTAAATTTTACGCTTTGGTGTTCTAAGCATTTTCCTATAAATAGAGTCTTTAGGTTAGAATTGAAAATCACACCGTAAACTAAAGATTTTCTCTTTTTCTCTCTATAATATCGAGCGTATTTGTGAGTATTTTAGTACTTTGAGTATTGCTATACGGTGTAAGTTCTTTCAGACTATATCCAAAGATTCGGTCGGAAGTACTATTCTTTTTGAGGTAAGGATGTTATTTTCTTCGTAAATGATATTATTTCTTCAATATCATTATCTTTGAAATATTGGTTGGAACTTTTATCAAATTTGGAACTTTTCATGTTTGGAGTTCTTATTCATGAGTTACTATTCACGAAAGTTACTATTCACGAGTTATTATTCATGAGTTACTATTCATGAGTTCTTATTCACGAGTACTATTCACGAAGCATGATGATGTTTTTGTGAAATTTCTATCTTTTGGTGTCGAGTTACTATTCACGATACTCTCAAGACTATTCACGATACTAAGACTATTCACGAATACGACACTATTCACAAAAAAATTAAATTTTCTTTTCTATGTCCAGGATTGTCTATTATGATTCCTATCTTTGATTGGATCTATGTTTTGGTCTTCATTCTTGAATTTTACTCCACTCTGGTTATTTATGAAGTATTTTTGAACTTGGATTGTTTAAAGTACGAATCCTTAATATTTGTTCTTTTGTTTCACTGAATTCGTTTTCTTTAAAATATTTTTCATCATCCTCAGTCCTAAATGAATGATTTTATAATGAATATCTTTGGCCCATAGTGCAAAGATGAATGATTTTATGATGAATATTTTTGGCCCGTAGTGCAAAGATGAACAGGTGTTTAAATGAACATGACCAACTGGAGAATATCTTTGGCATATAGTGCAAAGATGAATATTTGATTTATGATGTATATTAATTGATGTTACAGGGATAAAATATCGATGATGGACTTTTAAATTCATAGATGATAGTATATTGCATTCTCTACTTAACTCTTCTAATGAATTATTATTTCCGCTGCGAATATTGATTTTTCCCTGTTGAGGACTAACGATAATTTGTTCTATATTATCTTAGTCATAATGTTCTTTACTGGGCTAGTTGAGCTCACTCTTTTTCTTGTTGTTCCATTTTTCTTCTCAGGAAGCGAGAATGTAGCGAGTACTAGTCGGGGTGTGGAATGATGGTTCTAGAAGTTGTTCTAATAGTCCTCACTATTCTATAAAATAGTGTATTAATAATTGTAATGAGGACTTATTTGAGTGTGGATATTGTCTAGATGACAATATTTGTATTTAAACTCACAGTTTTTATGTTGTATTAATAAAGTTGTAGTTGTTTCTGTACCATATATTTGGCGACTCAGAATGGGTGATGTATACCTATTTTGGGGGCGTCATAATCACGATACATTTTGGTACTCCCAGGATGGATTACAAACGGTGTGTTGTGCACCTCCATCATGATTTTATACTTTAAATCAGGGTCGTTAGGAACACAAAGTCTAGAGTTGACTCGAAGTATTCCTTCTTCATCGATTCTTGCTTTCGGCATAGCACCTTCTTGCATTTTCTTCCTCATACGCATCAGCTCCAGATCTGTAACTTGAGAAACTTTAACTTTATCAATTAAAGTTGGTTCTACTCGTATATTCTCCATCATCATATGGGTCCCTAGAGTCTTTAACTCTATCTCCATCCTTTGCAAGTCACACAAAATGGGCTTTTGTGTTGTGAATATTGCACTGCATGCCGTATATGATCTTCTACTCAACGCGTCACCTACCACGTTCGCTTTTCGAGGATGGTATTGGATGGTATGATCATAATCTTTCAACAGTTCCAGCCAACGTCGTTGTCGCATGTTGAGTTCCTTTTGAGTGAAGAAATATTTGAGGCTTTTATGATCCGTAAAGATCTCCACTTTCTCTCCAAACAAGTAATGCCTCCAAATTTTAAGTTATGAAGACAACAAATGCTAACTCTAGATCATGAGTAGGATAATTCCTCTCATATTCTTTGAGTTGTCTTGAGGCATAAAGGCTATGACTTTCCCATGTTGCATGAGAACACATCCCAACCCTTTGCCCGAAGCATCATCATGAGATGACAAATCCCTCCGAGCGGATGGTATCATCGAATAGGTCTTTGAAATAAGTCTCTCTCGAGTTCTTGAAAACTTTTCTCACATTCTTCGCTCCAACCGAACTTTGTATCTTTCCTAGTCAGCTGAGTTAATGGAGTAGCGATTCGAGAAAATCCTTCCACGAATCTCCGATAATAACCAGCTAAACCGAGAAAGCTACGTACTTCGGTCACTGATTTGGGTTGCTCCCAGCTTTGAATAGCTTCAATCTTTGCCGGGTCAACGGATATTCCATGACTTGATACTACGTGCCCAAGGAATGCTACTTTCTCAAGTCAGAACTCGCATTTCTTTAACTTGGCATAAAGCTTATATTCACGAAGCTTTTGAAGTATCAGCCTCAAGTGTTGCTCATGATCTTCACGACTTTTGGAATAAATAAGGATGTCATCAATAAAGGCGACCACAAAGTGATCCAAATATTCCTTGAATACTCGGTTCATCATATCCATGAAGGCAAGCGGGAGCATTAGTCAATCCAAAAGACATGACTAAGAATTCATAATGCCCGCATCGAAGTTCGAAGGCGATCTTTGGAATATCCTCGATTTTAACCTTTAGGTGATGATATCCGAAGCTAAGATCGATCTTTGAAAAAAATTGTGCTCCTTGTATGGCGATCAAACAGTCATCAATACGTGGTAATGGGTACCTCTTTTTGATGGTGACATGATTCAACTCCCGATAATCAATACAAAGTCGCATACTCCCATCTTTCTTCTTCACGAATAGAACAGGAACACCCCAAGGAGACGTACTAGGACGAATGAAACCGATGTCTAACAATTCCTACAATTGGGTCTTTAACTCCTGAAGTTCAAAAGGGGCCATTCGATATGGGGCTTTGGAAATGGGTTTTGTACCGGGTTCAAGGTCGATACAAAATTCAACTTCACGCTCTGGGGGTAGGCCATGAAGTTCTTCAGGGAATACGTCAGGAAATTTATTAACAATAGAAATATCCTTCAAATCTGACATATTTTTGTTTAAATCCGTGACATGAGCTAAGAAAGCTTGACATCCATTTTTCAATAAATGAATAGCTTTATGGCTTGAGATGACCGTGATTGATTTTAATGGTTTGGTCGCTTGAATTCGCATAATAGATTTATTAGGAATATGAAAGCTAACAACCATACGAAAACAATAAATTTTAGCATGATGAGTAGTTAACCAATCAATCTCTAAAATCACGTCAAATGCAAGTATTTTTAAGGAGATAAGATCAACAGGTAACGTGCGGTTACCGATTTGAATCAAACAAGACTTATAAACAGTGGATGTAATGAAGGTTTCTCTAATGGAGTTTCAACAGATAAGTCAAAGTCTAATTTCTCCGAGTCAAATTTAAGCGTTGGCGTAAAGTAGGAGAAATAAAAGAATGGGTAGAGCCCAGATCAAATAAGGTATAGACTTCACTAGAGTTTATGATAAGATTACCCGTGATAACCTCGTTATGGTTCCTCGCTTTCGGGAGGTCACAACAAACGCCTCCTTGCACTACTGGCTTTGACTTTTTCGGACTACTTTTGGTGCCTCCATCCTAGTTGAACTTGTCTTGGTGAACGACAAAATCGAGCTAAGTGACCTTCCTTCCATAATTATAACATGCTTTGACTCGACATCGCTAGATTTTGACTGATGTGTCCCTCCCCTCCGCATTTGAAGCATATGATAGGTGGTCGTTCTCCTTCCTTAACAACGGGTGCTGGTGCTAACGTCTTTCCATCATTGTTGAATCTCCTTTTCTTGAAATGTCCATTTTTATTGTCTTGGCTATGATTACCACCTAAGTGGTTACCATTTCTGGCATGTTGATTCCCTCCACGTTTGTTGTCACCGTTTCGATAACTGATACCACTGGTATTTTCATGTTGTCGGCTGCTTTCTCTTGGTTGCGTTGACTCGTTATCGCGCTCCAATAATTGAGCACTATTTACAACATCTGAGTACAAACACAGTTTATGAGAAATAAGATATTGACGTATCTCTGGTTTCAAACCTCTTAAAAACATTTGCGTCATTCACTCCTCATTATCGACCAAATGGGATGCAAACCGGGATAACTCCATAAATTTAGCCTCGTATTGCGACACGGTCATATTGTTTTGTTCCAATTTGATAACCTCCACTTCTTTCATATGACGAATACTCTCGGGAAAGTATTTATCGTTGAATAGCTCTTAGAATTTCTCCCAAGACATCTTGAGTAAGCGCCAGTCGGATGCTTTTCTGATTCCCACCAAGAATCGCCTCTTCACGCAATACATGAAGGTGGCGAAGGGAACCTTTTGCTCCTTGGAGCATCCCAAGACATCAAATATCTTGGTGATCTGCTTTATCCATGCTTCCGCCTTAAGTGGTTTAGGCTCTCCAATAAACTCAGGTGGTCCCAGCTCCTTGAACTGTTTAGCGGTGACCGTCCGAGAGTTGCCAGTGTTTCCACCTGCATTTTGGACCGGAGAAGCTCTCGCCTGATGTTGCATGAATTGCATGAAGCCTTGGAACATTCCATCGTTCATCATTTGGTCAGTGTTGTTGTTTGTATGAGGATTGTCGCCTTCTTGATGCACATTGTCCTGGTTATTGATCTGTGGAGACTCAACGGTCTTATGTGCTCCATAGATGTTCTCAATATTCTCGGATGCCATTTTTAAATACTGCCACAAAACAAGGGTTAATTGACATGAAACATATTATCCCTACACTCTGACATTGACCAATTAAGTACCAAATAAACTTAGGTAGGTCATAGTATGGAGGAATTCCGTCTCTCCCTCCTAGTTCTAGTCTCACATCTTAGCAGGATCATATCCTAAGCTTTGATACTAATTGTGGACGCCCCAAAATAGATATACATCACCCATTTTGAGTCGCCATGATTCATGGTATGTAATTCAAATACAACTTAATAATACAATCGTCGTGTACAATAATATACGACAAAACATAAGTCGTGAGTTTGAATACAAATATTGTCTCTAGAGATTATACAAACTCAAAAGGAGTCCTCATTATAATTATTATCACACTATTTCACGAGAATAGTGAGGACTACTAATCTTTATCATCTAAATTTCATCACTCCGCTCCCGACTACTAGTCCTCGCTACGTTCTCATTTCACGAAGAGAACAATGAAAGTAAAAAAGGGTGAGCTCAACTAGCCCAAAGAGGGAAATACTATGACTAAGATAATGCGAATATATTATCGTTTGCCTTCAACAGTGTGTTAAACCGATACAATATAACAACCATCAAGTTTAATCTGCGGTGAACAAGCAATCCATTAAAAGAGTCAAGTAGAGAATAAAATCTACTATCTTTTATGATTTAGAAGGTTTTTCATCACTTTTATCATTTGGGACTCAAATTTTAATAAATAATCCACATCATCGAATCACCCCCGCACTACTACGGCCAAGGATATTCTTTAGTATCACGACCACAATTATCCATGCACTATGGGCCAAGAATATTTGTGTATTCAATAATGGTCATGATCATGCCAACAACTGTCCATCAATGCTCTACGGGCCAATGAGGACTTTTTCCATATCATTTGTAATATTACGGTCATAATTACACCGAATAATCTCGGTCATAATCATACCAAGTCCATCTACATACCTTTATAGGCCATGATGACTTTCAACAAAATATAAACATGAGGATGATGACAATGATATAAGAATTCAATAAAAACAAGTTCAAGAATTAATTTATCCAGAACTAATAACGCCCAAATTGTCAACATGATATCGCTTTGTAGAGTAAAATTCAAGAATGCTCGTAAAAAATATTTCCATGAAAAGATATCTTTGGATGAAAGCTTAAATATCAAGGATATTCCACTAATTTCATGGAGTATATAAGTCAAAACTTTAACCATTTGAGTATAATAAGGAATGGAATAACAAAAGAAATCACCGTGCATGCGATAAACCACACATACGCAGTTATTCCAACAGAATAATAAATAGCGGAATCGGTCCGGCGAAAACGCATGCATGTGAGGATATTCCAGCGAGAATAATAAAGGCGAAATCGGTCCCGCAGAAACGCATGCATGAGGATATTCCAATGTAATAATAAAGAGCGGAACCGGTCAGTAAAAACGCATGCATACAAGATATTCCAGCAGAATAATAAAGAGGCGGAACCCAGTCCAAGCGTAGAACGCTTATATTACAGGATGTTCTAATGTAATGATAAAGAATGGAACAATGTAAGAATTTCACCAAGTATAGGTATATCCTCGTATAAAAGTTATTCCAATGAGAATAATAAAGGATGGAATAATGAAGTTCTCTTCATGGATAAGAAGAAATAATACTCCCTACCTTTAGAAAAATTGGATCTTTGGAATAGTGAGGTAGCAGACTTTCTTCTTCTTTCTATAATTTTCTCTATAATAATCGCTCTAAAACTTTTGTGAATTGGTGAGAAATGACGGAAGAATGAGCTTCTATTTATAGAAAAATATAGTTTCGATAATTGACGTTTTAGGGCTCGAAAAATTTCAAAGACAATACCTCCAACTTTTCCTTTATTTTTAATTTAGTCATGGAAGTATTATCAAACTTGCACCACCTCCCTAATAGTAAATAATATGATTCAATAGTCAATTATGTGAATCAATAGTTCTAGACATGTGAAAATACGTAATTACAAAGATAAAGACATCCATCTATACCTCCATTTTTAACTTAGTCATGCAAGTATTATCAATCTTGCACCAACTCCCCTAATAGTAACAAGAATGTGAAACAATAGTATACACATATGAATAAATAGTTATAATCATGTGAAATAATAGCAATCAATTACTCATTTATCCGGTTAAATACCCGATTGGTCAATATAACCTCCAGACATCAATTATTATCGAAATAATTGTCGATTTTCACTAACACAATAATTTCAACACAAAGAAATCATTTTTATCAAAAATATAAATTTTGAAATTTCGAAGTTTGACTTTTTCCAAAAAAGTCAACTGTTGACTTTTTGACCAAATAGTGAATTCCGGAAAAATTTATGTTTATAGACTATTTTTACTAATTTCATCGTTCCGGACTCAAATATCACGTTCACGTCTCCAAATTCAACTCCGAACACAACTTCAATTTTAATAACATTCATCATTAATATTATAACTCACAATATTTATCAACAAGAATGTCGTTCCTGAGAAAGGGCTTTCCAATAAGGATTTCTCCTATTGGCGCGCATGATTAAGTGACCAAACCTCTCTCGATGTAACTTCTAGACATTGTAAATATTGCAATTTAATAATATGAATAACTTTGTCGCCCTCAATTATTTATTTAATAAAATATCATATTACGCGGATGATACTTTACGACAATAATCGAATCAATAATATGAGAGATTATGCAAAGAATTACTATAGCAATAATTGAGTATAAATCGAAGTGACTTCTCACGTAAAGCATCAATAATCAATACTGGTGTCTACTACTATGCAACCACGCCAGACATCGTATTTTTACTAAGGGTAGTTCAACAGTTAACCAGTAAAACTTCCGCCGTTATTTTCATAAAGTATTTTTGTCGTTTTCAAATCCGCACAATAATTTCGTTGTGGGGGTCCACCAATGATTGTCTTTGTTGTACGAATATTCCTGTTAAAACGAATATTTCTAACCAATCGAATATTATATAACAACTTGCGTACTTTGCAAAATTTGTAAATATTACCCACAACTATAACATTATATCAAATCCACACCATAATATTCAAAAATATATTTCGAGAAAAATTAAATCTTTATTCAAAAAGTTGGGGTCTTATATTAACGGTAACAACTACGCCGTTATTTATAAAAACTCATACTTGTCGTTTTCTTCATCCAATCGCTTTCCGTTATGGGGCCCACAAAAGGTTGCGCCGTCGTATAAATATTCCCCGGCAGGAAGAATATTTCACTACCAAACGAATATTCCCCGACAATAATGAATATTTTATAACCACTTGCTTATTTAAAATATTTGTGCATTTTACCCATAACTAACCACATTAATCAATTCAACCCTTACTATTTCAAAATAATTAATAGAGAAATTTAATTTCATTTATAATAAGTTGGGGTCTTACAACCTCCCCTCCTGATGAAATTTCGTCCTCGAAATTGACGTACGTACCTGGTGTTTCGAAAAGGTGAGGATACCTCGCTTTCATTTCCGTTTCCAACTCCCAGGTCATTTCCTCTATAGCATGGTTCCTCCACAAAACTTTGACTTGTGGTATAACCTTTGTGCGTAGGACATGCTCTTTCCTATCCAAGATCTTGACAGGTACCTCTTCGTATGTTAAGTCTTCGGCTATCTAGTCCGGTTCTAATTCAATAACGTGGTTTGGGTCTTTCACATATTTACGTAGCACGGATATATAAAAAAACATTATGAACACGAGACATACTTGGAGGTAATGCGAGTCTATAGACCACATTTGCTACTCGGTCAAGAATCTGAAATGGACCAATAAATTGTGGATTGAGCTTTCCTCTCTTCCTGAATCTTGTAACTCCCTTCCATGGAGCAATACGTAACAATACATGATCCCCAAAGTCAAATTCCACGTCCTTTCGATGAAGATCCGCATAACTCTTTTGTCGATCATGTGCCGTTTGTATACATTGTCGAATCATTTGGATCTTCTCTGTAGTCATTCGTACCAATTCTGGTCCCAATAACGTTGCTTCTCCCACCTCATCCTAACATACTGGAGAGCGACACTTTCATCCATACAATGCTTCAAATGGAGCCACACCTATACTTGCTTGATAATTGTTGTTGTAGGAGAATTCCACCAATGGTAGGTACTTATCCCAACTCCCTTTGAAATCTAGGACACAAAGTCTTAATAGATCTTCAAGAGTTTGAATAGTCCTCTCTGATTGCCCGTCCGTTTGAGGATGGTATGCCGAACTGAATCGTAAATCCGTGCCCATAGCTTTTTGCAAGCTAATCCAAAATCGTGAAGTAAATCTTGGGTCACGATCCGAAACTATGGATACTGGCATGCCATGCAATCTCACAATCTCATTTACGTCATGTCTGAGCAAGGCGTTCAAGGAATAAGTCTCCGTGACGCCAAGAAATGAGCAGACTTAGTTAATCTATCAACAATAACCCAAATCGCATTTATGCCTTGAGAAACCGTGGAAGACCAGAAACAAAATCCATGGTAATGTGTTCCCACTACCATTTTGGAATCTCAAGTGGTTGCAATGGACCCTTTGGCACTTGATGCTCCGCCTTTACACGTTGACAAGTTAAACACCTCGAGATAAACTTCGCGATCTCTCTCTTCATATTGTTCCACCAAAATGTATGTCAAGATCATGATACATTTTGGTACTCCTGAGATGGATTGCAAAGCGATGTGTGTTGTGTGCCTCCATCATGATTCTATGCTTCAAGTCGTAATCGTTAGAACACAAATTCGGAGTTGACTCAAGTATTTTTCTTCTTCATCGATTCTTGCTTTCGAATAGCACCTTCTTGCACTTTCTTCTTCATACGCATCGACTCCACGTCTCGTAGCTTGAAAGCGACTTTAACTTTATTAATTAAAGTCGGTTCTACTCAGATGCTTGATATCATCACGTGGGTACTTGGAGCCTTTATCTCTATCTCCATCCTTTGCAAGTCATACAAAATGGGCCTTTGTGTTAACAACATTGCACTTGTACCCGCATATGATCTTCTACTCAATGCGTCAACTACCACGTTTGCTTTTCCAGGATGGTATTGGATGGTATGGTCGTAATAACTTGAGCCATCGTCGTTGCCGCATGTTGAGTTTCTTTTGGGTGAAGAAATATTTGAGACTTTTATGGTCTTAATATATTTCCACTTTCTCCCCATATAAATAGTGCCTCCAGATCTTTAAGCACGAACGATCGGGCCGCTAACTCTAGATCATAGAGTAGGATAATTCCTCTCATACTCTTTAAGTTGTCGCGAGGCATAGGCTATGACTTTTCCATGTTGCATGAGAACACATCATAACCCTTTACTTGAAGCATCGTTGTAGATAACAAATCCATCCGAACCAGATGGTATTGTCGAGCAGTGCCAAAATGAGTCTCCTCTTGAGATCTTGGAAACTCTTCTCGCATTCCTCGCTCCATATGAATTTTGTATCTTACTGAGTCGGTGAGTTAACGAGTAGAGATTCGAGAAAATCCTTCCACAAATCTCCGATAATAACAAATTTAAGCCCAAAAGCTACGTTTTGGCCACCGATTTGGTTGCTCCCAACTTTGTATTACTTCAATCTTTGCCGGGTCAACAGATACTCCATGTTTCGACACCGCGTGCCCAAGGAATGCTACTTCCTCGCCGAACTCGCATTTCTTGACTTGGCATATAGCTTGTTATCGAAGCCTTTGCAATACCAAACTTCAAATGGTGCTCATGATCTTCGTGGACTTTTGAATATATAAGGATGTCATCAATAAAGACGACAACAAACCGATCCAAATAATCCTTGAATACTCGGTTCATCATATCCATGAAAGTCAGCAGGAGCATTAGTCAATCCAAAAGACATGACTAAGAATTCATAATGCCCGTCTTAGAGTTCAAGGCGTCTTTGGAATATCCTCGATTCTAATCTTCAAATGATGATATCCGTAAGCTAAGATCGATCTTTGAGAAGAATTGTGCTCCTTGCAATCGGTCAAATAGGTCATCAATACGAGGTAGCGGATACCTATTCTTGATGGTGACATGGTTAAATTCTCGATAGTCAATACAAAGTCGCATACTCCCGTCTTTCTTCTTTACAAATAAAATAGGAGCACCCCAAGGAGATGTACTAAGACGAATGAAACCGATGTCCAACAACTCCTGTAGTTGGACCTTTAACTCCTGAAGTTCAATAGGAGCCATTCGATATGGGATTTTAGAAATGGGCTTTGTACCAGGTTCAAGGTCAATAAAGAATTCAACTTCACGTTCTGGGGGTAGACTAAGAAGTTCTTCAGGAAATACGTAAGGAAATTCACTAATAATAGAAATATTATTCACATCTGACGTGTTTTTGTTCAAGTACGTGACATGGGCTAAGAAAGCTTGACATCCGTTTTTCAATAAACGAATAGCTTTATGGCTTGATATGACAATGATTGACTTTAGAGGTTTGGTTGTTTGAATTCGCATAATAGGTTGGTTAGGAATATGAAAACTAACAACCTTACGAAAACAATCAATTTTAGCATGATGAGTGGTTAACCAATCAATCCCTAAAATCACATCAAATGCAAGTATTTTCAAAGAAATAAGATCAACAGGTAATGTGATGGTACCAACTTGGATCAACAAGATTTATAAGCGAGTGGATCTGATGAAAGTTTCTCTAATGGAGTCTCCACAGATAAGTCAAGGTCTAATTTCTCCAGAGTCAAGTTTAAACGTTGAGCACAAGCATGAGAGATAAAAGAATGGGTAACGGAGATATCTAATAAGGTATAAACTTCGCAAGAGTTTATGATTAGCTTACCGTGATCACCTCGTTTGGGTTCCTTGCACTTTGACCGATCACGACAAATGCTCTTCCAGAACCAGATTGACTTTGACTTTTCACGGGATGACCTTTTGAGTCACCATCCCCAATCGGACTTGGTTTATTCACCGCATAATCTCGAGCAATATGTCCTTCCTTTCCACAATTATAGTGTAAGACCCCAACTTTTATAAATAAAAATGAATTTTCTATAAATATCATTTTGAATATTATGGAATAAATTTGATATAATGTTATAGTTATGGGTAATATTTATAAATTTTACAAAGTACGCAAGTTGTTATATAATATTCGATTGGTCGGGAAATATTCGTTTTGTCAGGGAATATTCGTACGACAGTACAATCATTTGTGGACCCCACAACAGAATTATTGTCGGATTGAGAAAACGACAAAAATATTTTATTGAAAATAACGGCGGAAGTTTTACCATTAATACTGTTGAACTACTCGGTAGTAAAAGTACAGTAATACGCGTGGTTGCATAGTAGCACACGGTATTGATTATTGATGCTTACGTGAAAAGTCATTTAGTTTTGCTATAGTAATTGTTGAATATTATCTCACATTATTTGATTCAATTATTTTCGATATTTTATATATTATTAAATCAATAATTGAGACGACAAAGTTATTAATATTATTATTTATAATATTAACGATGTCTAGAATGTGACACCCCCAAAATAGGTATACAACACCCATTCTGAGTCGTCAAAATACATGGTACAGATACAACTACAACTTTATTAATACAACATAAAAACTGTGAGTTTAAATATAAATATTGTCATCTAGACAATATCCACACTCAAATAAGTCCTCATTATAATTATTGATATTTTACAAAAATGGTGAGGACTACTAAAACAACTTTCTAGAACCTTCATTCCATACCCCGACTAGTAGGGGTGTTCAAAAAATTCGGTTTTTCAGTTTTTTTACCGAACCGGTTGAAACCGGTACCGGTTTTTTTCGGTTTTGGTTTTTTCGGTTTCGGTTTTTTGGTTTTTTTAGACTTTTCAGTACCGGTAGCGATAATGAGAATTTCGAATTCGGTAAAAATCGAAAATCGAATAAAAATCGAAAAGTATTAATTAATACTACTCCACTCATTACTTGCTCCAATATGTTCTGCGTTTTAGGCTTTAGCACATACATGATTACAAATAATAGTACTACTACTCCACTCATTCTACTAGTAATATTTTTATCATTAGATTAGATGTAGTGTGAAAATGATAACATTTCAAATCACTCCTACAATTAAAATATATATATACCATGGCCATGCAAAGAACAAAGTGGGAATAAGTAGTTTTGGAAATAATACTACTCCTTATCTATCTAAAAAGCCCCAAACGACTAGTAACATTTTGAAATAAAAAAAGAATTCTAAAACCACGGCTAATATATTAAAAAAAATTATTTAATTATTATTATTTATTAATAATTATATATATCACCATGCATGCGGTATAACCAAAAACCGAACCGAAAAAAAGCAGATGCAGATTGATCAGGTATTTAAATAGCATCTAAATCGGTAATGATGCATGGGTTTTTGTTCTTGTTTTTCTAAGTATTTTCGGATCGGTACCAGTTCGGTTTTTTACCGATGAGCACCCCTACCGACTAGTACTCGCTACATTCTCGCCTCCTGAGAAGAAAAATGGAACAAAAAGGAAAAGGGTGAGCTCAACTAGCCCAGTAAAGAATATTATGACTAAGATAACATAGAACAAATTATCGTTAGTCTTCAACAGGAAAAAATCTAATAGAATACAATAGACAACCTGTTTTAAATCAATATTCGCAGCAAAAATAATAATTCATTAGAAGAGTTAAGTATAGAATGCAATCTACTATCTTCTATATATGAATTTAAAAGTTCATCGTCGATATTTTATCCCTGTAACATCAATCAATATATATCTGGAATTAAATATTCATCTTTGCACTATGAGCCAAAGATATTCATCGAAATCATTCATTTTGCACTATAAAGTGAAAGATATTCAAATAATATCATCATTTAGGGTGAGGATGATGAAAAATATTTTAAAGAAAAGCGAATCCAAAGTGAAACAAAAGAATAAATATTAAGGATTCAGTATTTCAAATTTATTCCATGTCCAAAAATACCTCATAAATAATCATAGTGGAGTAAAATTCAAGAATGATCAAAACATGATACAATCAAAAGCTAGTATCCATAATAGATATTTTGGATGAAAAATGAAAATTTAATTTTTCTCGTGAATAGTGTCGATTCGTGAATAGTGTCAGATATCGTGAATAAAGGTCGTGATACGTGAATAAGTAACTCGACA
Source organism: Panax ginseng (assembly GCA_020205605.1). Classification (NCBI taxonomy): domain Eukaryota; kingdom Viridiplantae; phylum Streptophyta; class Magnoliopsida; order Apiales; family Araliaceae; genus Panax; species Panax ginseng. Next base: position 17,113,658 of record CM035127.1, on the reverse strand, counting down.
CCAAAAGATAGAAATTCCACAAGAAAATCATCATGCTTCGTGAATAGTACTCGTGAATAGTAACTCATGAATAGTAACCCCGACATGAAAAAGTTTCAAATTTGATAAAAAGTTCCAACCAATATTTTGGCATAATGATATTGAAGAAATAATATCACTTACGAAGAAAATAACATCCCTTACCTCGAAAAGACAGTACTTCTGACTGGAATTCTGAATATAGTGCTGAAGGGAACTTGCACCGTATAACCATACTCAAAGTATTAATATACTCACAAGAATACGCTCAATATATATAGAGAGAAATAGAGAGAAAACTTCAATTTCTGGTGTGATTTTCAATTCTAACCTAAGCACCCTATTTATAGGAAAATGCTTAGAACACCAAAGCAGAAAATTTAATAAAATAATAATATAATTTTCTTAATTTCCTTAGCACACCACACCAGCTGATTTCAACCATTTAACACATAACCACAAATGAAAAAAATGTTTTTCATAAAATAAATAATTAAAACTTCCAAAAATTAATTATTTCGGAACTTCGAAACTTTAATAATTCATAATAAATAGCCCTTTTGTCAGAAAAATTCGAACCACATGTCTTTTCCATAGGAAATTTCATTCTCTACAACTTTGCAGAAGAAAGATTTTCCAAATTCCAAACAGAAATTGACTGAAATCCACAAACAGGCGATTTTACAGGCTATAATCAAATTTCGGTCAAGAATTGGGGTCCACCGACACACAAAATATGTGTTTATCGTTTAATGCCACAAAATACTCTTCCTCCTCATATACTCATATATCCCACATTCATTGTAAAAATATCACCATTAATATATTATTAAAATAATATATTTAAATGAATTATTTTATCAAAAAAAGATAAAATATTAATTTTCAACAATTGTCACATTAAAAATTTTCTCCATCTATATCCACATAAAATCAATATTTTCCTCATCATATAAATCAATAATTAATTATTCACAAATCATATTACGTAATCACGACATCGACAAATGAAAGTAGCTTCAAAGAAAGAGGGTTTTTCAATAAGAATTTCTCTCTTCTTGGCAAGCGCAATTAGGTGACCAAACCTCTCCTTAGATGAGAACTTTTAAATATTGCCAATAATGTTATCTAATAATATTATTAGGATAATATGAATTATTGTTAGATAATGGAAAATCGTGTGTAATCGACAATTATTGAAACAACAATAATATAAAATATCAACGCAAAGAATTATTGAATCAATAAAATAAAATCTTTGAGCGAATAAAGAATTATTGTAACAATTATTGAGTAGTGCCTTCACGTAAGAATCAATAATTGGTGCAATACTGTGTTATTCTTGCAACAACGCAGACATTCTTGTGTTTTAACCACCGGTATTTCAACAAAGATAATCTGTGAATAACTACGCCTGATTATTAATAAACAACTTATACTTGTCATTTTCTTCATCCAATCGCTTTCGTTATGGGGCCTGCACAAGGCTGTGCCGTCGTACGAATATTCCCCAACAGCAAGAATATTCCACGACCAAACGAATATTCTCTGATAAAAATGAATATTTTATAACCACTTGCTTATTTGAAATATTTGCGCATTTTACCCATAACTAACCACATTAATCAAATCAACCCTTACTATTTCAAAATGATAAATAGAGAAAATTAAATTTTATTTATTAATAATTTGGGGTCTTACAACCTCCCCTCCTTATGAAATTTCGTCCTCGAAATTGACGTACGTACCTGGTGTTTCGAAAAATTGAGGATACCTCGCTTTCATTTCCGTTTCCAACTCCCAAGTCATTTCCTCAATAGCATGGTTTCTCCACAAAATTTTAACTTGTGGTATGACCTTCGTCGTAGTAGGATATGCTCCTTCCTATCCAAGATCTTGGCAGTACCTATTAAATACGTTAAGTCTTCTTTATCTCGTCCGGTTCTAACTTAATAACGTGGTTTGGGTCTTTCACATATTTATGTAGCACAGATATATGAAAAACATTATGAACACGAGACATAATTGGAGGTAACGCGAGTCTATAGGCCACATTTCTTACTCGGTCAAGAATCTAAAATGGACCAATAAATCGTGGATTGAGCTTTTCTCTCTTCCCAAATCTTGTAACTCCTTTCCATGGAGCCACACGCAACAATACATGATCCTCAATGTCAAATTTCACGTCCTTTCGATGAAGATCCGCATAACTCTTTTGTCGATCCTGTGCCGTTTGTATACGTTGTCGAATCGTTTGGATCTTTTCTGTAGTCATTCGTACCAACTCTGGTCCCAACAACGTTGATTCTCCCACATCATCCCAACATACTAGAGAGCGACACTTTCGTCCATACAATGCTTCAAATGGAGCCACACATATACTTGTTTGATAACTGTTGTTGTATGAGAATTCCACCAATGGTAGGTACTTATCCCAACTCCCTTTGAAATCAAGGACACAAAGTATTAATAGATCTTCAAGAGTTTGAATAGTCCTATCTGATAGCCCGTCCGTTTGAGGATGGTATGCCGAACTGATCCGTAAATCCATGTCCATAGCTTTTTGCAAGCTAACCCAAAATCTTGAAGTGAATCTTGGGTCACAATCCGAAACTATGGATACTGGCATTCCATGCAATCTCACAATCTCATTTACGTACATTCAAGCAAGACGTTCAAGGGAATAAGTCTCCCGTATCGGCAAGAAATGAGCAGACTTGGTTAATCTATCAACAATAACCCAAATAGCATTTATTCCATGAAAAACCGTGGGAAGACCCGTAACGAAATCCATGGTAATATGTTCCCACTTCCATTTCGGAATCTCAAGTGATTGTAATGGACCCTTAGGCACTTGATGCTCCGTCTTTACACGTTGACAAGTTAAACACATCGAGATAAACTTTACAATCTCTCTTTTCATATTATTCCACCAAAATGTATGTCGAAGATCACGATACATGTTGGTACTTCCAGGATGGATTATAAATGGTGTATTGTGTGCCTCTATCATGATCTTGTACTTCAAATCAGAATCGTTAGGAACATAAAGTCTGGAGTGAACTCGAAGTATTCCTTCTTCATCGATTCTTGCTTCTGGAATAGCACCTTCTTGCACTTTCTTCTTCATACGCATCAGCTCCGAGTCTGTGGCTTGAGCAACTTTAACTTTATCGATTAAAGTTGGTTCTACTCGTATATCATCACGTGAGTCCCTAGAGTCTTTAACTCTATATCTATCATTTGTAAGTTATATGAAATGGGTCTTTGACAATATCACACTTGTACTCGTATACGATCTTTTACTTAACACGTCAACTACTACGTTCGCTTTTCCAGGATGGTATGGTCAGAACATGTGCCGAAATGAGTCTCCTCTTGAGTTCTTCAAAGCTCTTCCCACATTCCTTGCTCCATTCAAATTTTGTATCTCTACGAGTCAGCTGCGTTAATGGAATAGCAATTCGAGAATATTCTTCAACGAATCTCCGATAATAACTAACTAAGCCTAGAAAGCAACGTATTTCGATTACCGACTTAGGTTGCTCTCAACTGTGACTCATATCCCAACCTTGGATAGCACATCACAATGACACCTATCAGTTTACTATCACACGAATATGGCGTCCCCTTTGGAGAGTCTGGCTTCGGTGCATTCCACAAAAGAAGTCGGCAGAAAGAGGCTCGGTTATCAACTTCTATAGTTGGGTTTTTAACTCCTGAAGTTCAATAGGAGCCATTCGATATGAGATTTTAGAAATGGGTTTTGTACCGGGTTCAAAGTCGATACAAAATTCAATATCACGCTCGGGAGTAGGCAGAAATTTTTCAGAAATACGTCGGAAATTTAGTAACAATGTAAATATCATTCAAATCGGCGTATTTTTGTTCAAGTCCATAACATGGCTAAGAAAGCTTGACATCCGTTTTTCAATAAACGAATGACTTTACTGACTTGATATGAAAGAGTTTGACTTCAATGGTTTGGTTGCTTAAATTCGAATAACAGGTTGCTTAGGAATATGAAAACCAACAACCTTACAAAAGCAATCAATTTGGCATGATAAGTTGTTAACCAATCAATCCCTAAAATCACATCAAAAGCAAGTATCTTTTAAGAAATAAGATCAACAGGTAATGTGATGGTGCCAACTTGGATCAAACAAGATTTATAAACAGTGGATGTGATGAAAGTTTTCTCAAGCAGAGTCTCCACAGATAAATCAAAGTCTAATTTCTCTGGAGTCAAGTTTAAACTTTGAGCACAAGCAGGAGAGATAAAAGAATGGGTAGAACCGGTATCTAATAAGGTATAGACTTCGCAAGAATTTATAATTAACTAACTCGTGATACCTTCGTTCAAGTTCCTCGCATTTTGGGCAGTCACGACAAACGCTCTTCCAAGAACTGTTGACTTTGACTTGTTCGTATCCGCCTCTGGTGCCACCGTCCCAACTGGACTTAACTTTGCTATAGAGTACATTTTACCCGTCATTGCTTCGTCGAATTCCTGATCTATGATTTCAATCATTACTCTCCGATCCATATCGAATTGGGGTTGACCGCTCTGCATAGGGTAATTCCGAACTCGATGTTGGATTCTCCCAATTGCTGTCCAAAAAGCGAAATCCATTTCATCTATTTTGGCCTTATTGGATCGGACGTCTTTTTCTACAATATCAACGTGTCGTGTAGCTTTTACCCATGCATCCTCCATTCTCATTCGTTTGGTTGCTTCTTCTTTCATCAGAACTTTGATCATAGCATTCTCAGATTCCAGCTCTAATATCTTATACTCTGCCAAAGAGTGCTTCTGTTCAAGCATCGCACATCGGGTAACACAATTTAGAATTGTTGCATCTCTTTGCTCCACGATGGCCTCCTGCTCTTCTTCCGCCTCTTCTAACTCATGAATACAATTTTGTAATTCTAAATTTCGATCATAAAATTCTTCTAATAAATTCTCCTCAGGTTCCTCTTCTTCCTCTTTTTCCTCACTCTCAGCTGCTACCTCTGTGACTATCTCGGGTGCAACTATTAATTCTTCACTCACCACATGGATATCTCTAATTCTTTCTACGCCTAACATCACATTATCTTGGTTGGCGATTAGAGCTTTCTCCATGATCTCATTCACTCCATTGTTAACATTCTCAGTCGACATTCTCAAATACTGCCATAAAACAAGGGTTAATTTAACAAATTAACATATCTCATAATATCCCTATATTATGACCGACCAAAAAATAAGCTTAGGTAGGACACACTAGCGAAGGATTTACTCGTCTCTCCCCTCCTAGTTCTATTCCCCGATCTCCGCCAGAGATCATATCCTTATGCTCGATATTAACCATCGTGACGCCCCAAAATAGGTATACAACACCCATTCGAGTCGTCAAAATACATGGTATGATACAACTACAACTTTATTAATACAAACATAAAAGCGTGAGTTTAAATACAAATATTGTCATCTAGACAATATCCACACTCAAATAAGTCCTCATTACAATTATTGATATTTTACAAAAATAGTGAGGACTACTAAAACAATTTTCTAGAACCTTCATTCCATACCCCGACTAGTACTCGCTACATTCTCGCCTCCTGAGAAGAAAAATGGAACAAAAAGAAAAAGGGTGAGCTCAACTAGCCAAATAAAGAATATTATGACTAAGATAACATAGAACAAATTATCGTTAGTCTTTAACAGGGAAAAATCTAATAGAATACAATAGACAACCTGTTTTAAATCAATATTCGCAACGGAAATAATAATTCATTAGAAGAGTTAAGTAGAGAATGCAATCTACTATCTTCTATATATGAATTTAAAAGTTCATCGTCGATATTTTATCCCTGTAACATCAATCAATATATATCTGGAATTAAATATTCATCTTTGCACTACTGAGCCAAAGATATTCATCGATTAAGTCATGTTCATCTAAACACACTTCATTCATCTTTGCACTACGGGCCAAAGATATTCATCAGAAATCATTCATCTTTGCACTATATGCCAAAGATATTCAGTACTATCATCATTTAGGACTGAGGATGATGAAAAATATTTTAAAAAAAACGAATCCAGTGAAACAAAAGAATAAATATTAAGGATTAGTATTTCAGCTATTTCATGTCCAAAAATACCTCATAAATAATCATAATGGAGTAAAATTCAAGAATGATCAAAATATGGATACAATCAAAGCTAGTATCCATAATAGATATTTTGAGACGAAAAACGAAAATTTAATTTTTTACGTGAATAAGTGTCGTATTCGTGAATAGTCTTAGTATCGTGAATAAGTAACTCGACACCAAAAGATAGAAATTCCACAAGAAAAACATCATTCTTCGTGAATAGTACTCGTGAATAGTAACTCATGAATAGTAACCCCGACATGAAAAAGTTCCAAATTTGATAAAAAGTTCCAACCAATATTTCGACATAATGATATTGAAGAAATAATATCACTTACGAAGAAAATAACATCCCTTACCTCGAAAAGACAGTACTTCTGACTGAAATTCTGAATATAGTGCTAAAGGAAACTTGCACCGTATAACCACACTCAAAGTATCAAAATACTCACAAGAATACGCTCAATATATAGAGAGAGAAATAGAGAGAAAACTTCAGTTTCTGGTGTGATTTTCAATTCTAACCTAAGCACCCTATTTATAGGAAAATGCTTAGAACACCAGAGCAGAAAATTTAATAAAATAATAATATAATTTTCTTAATTTCCTTAGCACACCACACCAGCTGATTTCAACTATTTAACACATGCCCACAAATGAAAAAAACATTTTTCATAAAATAAATAATTAAAACTTCCAAAAATCAATTATTTCGGAACTTCAATAATTCATAATAAATAGCCCTTTTGTTAGAAAAATTCAAACCAGATGTCCTTTTCATAGGAAATTTCATTCTCTACAACTTTACAGAAGAAAGTTTTTCTAAATTCCAAATGAAATTGACCGAAATCCACAACAAAGCGATTTTTTAAAAGCTATAATCAAATTTTTGGTCAAGAAATTGGGGTCCACCGACACACAAAACATGTGTTAATCATTTAATGCCACAAAATACTCTTCCTCCTCATATACTCTCATATATCCCACATTCATTGTAAAAATATCACCATTAATATATTATTAAAATAATATATTTAAATGAATTATTTTATCGAGAAAAAGATAAAATATTAATTTTCAACAATTGTCACATTTAAAATTTTCTCCATCTATATCCACATAAAATCAATATTTTCCTCATCATATAAATCAATAATTAATTATTCACAAATAATATTACGAGAATCACAATCACAAATGACTAGGTAGTTCTTGGAAAGAGGGCTTTCAATAAGAATTTCTCCTTCTTGCTGGCATGCAATTAGGTGACCGAACCTCTCCTTAGATGAAATTTTTAAATATTAATAATGTTATCTAATAATATTATTCAGATAATATGAATTATTTGCTCGATAATAGAAAATATTGTGTAGTGACAATTATTGAAACAAAAGTAATATAAAATATCATCAATGATAATTATTGAATCAATAAAATAAAATATCAATGAGCGATAATTCTGTAACAATTATTGAGTAGTGTCTTCTTACGTAAGAATCAATAATTGGTGCAATCGCAGTATCTTCGCAACAACAGCAGTATTCGTGTTTTAACCACCGGGTATTCCAACAAAGATTAATCTGTGTAATAACTACGCAAGTTATTAATAAACAACTTATACTTGTCATTTTCTTCATTCAATCGCTTTTTCGTTATGGGGCCACACACAAGGTGCTTGTCGTCATTACGAATATTCCTCAAGCGTAAAGAATATTCCACGACCAAACGAATATTCTCTCGATAAAATGAATATTTTATAACCACTTGCTTATTTGAAATATTTGCGCATTTTACCCATAACTAACCACATTAATCAAATCAACCCTTACTATTTCAAAATGATAAATAGAGGAAATTAAATTTTATTTATTAATAATTTGGAGTCTTACATAGAAGTTCTGTCAAGGAGAGATTTGGTCACCTAATTACGCGCCAATAGGGAGAAATCCTTATTGGAAAGCCCCATCTTTCCTGGGAACGACCTGGTCGATTAATATTGTGAATTATAATAAAGGTGATAAATGTTGTTAAAATTATTAAATTAATTTTTATGAAATTTTGCTTATTTTATGGACCCCCTCATTTACCCATTTTTCAAAATAATCGGTAAACTTTTTTTAATATAATAATAGGTAGGGGCCCACTGTGGGACCCACATGTTGAAAATGGAATTATCAGGGGTAGGTTTTTCAAATTGATTCACGGGTAATGAAATGGAATTCTAGTATTATATGTTTCTATATATTATAAACATGTGGGAGTGTATGGGAGTGTGTGTGTGTGTGAAGAATAAAAGGTGGTGGGCCCACGTTTATTAATAATTTTGGTGGAGTATTGAAATGGGTGGTGGGAAAGAAAAGTCTAGCAACGGGTGGTGGCGGCTTTTATTTTATATATATATATATTATAATAAGTTTTATTTTTTATGAAAAATAGAATATATTATATTTTATTTAAAAGATTTTGCTTTAAATATGGACCGTCCAGATTAAAAGTAAATCAACTGGACCGATTCATGAATTAGTTCTTATGCGGTCCATTCTTCTATAAATAGAAGCTCATTCCTTCTTTATTTCTTACTTAATTCATTGAAACTCTAGAGAGAAATTATAGAGAGAAAGAAGAAAAGTATTTCGCTACTTCACTACTCCTACATCCAAAGATTTTCTTCTTAAGGTAAGGGTATTATTTCTTTCTCATTCATGAAAAGAACTTACATTATTCCATTTTATTATTACATTGGAATAACTTTGTATCTGTGAGCTACCCTATACTTGGTTAAATTCTTACATTATTCCATTTTTATTTATTCATTTGAACATCCACATGCATCTTTATCTGCATGACTGGTTCCATTATTTATCATTCTGTTGGAACATCACATGCGTGCGTTACACATGACACGGTTCCGATTAATTATTATTCGTTGGAACATCACATCTGTGCTTTACGCATGACTGGTTCCGTTAATTATTATTCATTGGAATAACACATGCATGCGGTCTATCGCATGCCTGGTGATTTCTTTTGTTATTCCATTCTTTATTATACTCAGTTGGTTAAAGTTTTGACTTCTATACTCCATGAAATTAGTAGAATATCATTGATATTTGCGCTTCATCCAGTATCCTTGATATATAAGTGAGTAAAAAGCTTCAGATCTGAAAGGATCTTACAGTGTAACGAGGAGAGCTTTAAACTGCTTTTGAAGCTTGAAAACTCTATTTTCGTTGGTTAAAATTTGATATGTTGTAGTATATATGTATACAAGTGTTTATAAAGAAGAATATCGGAAGTTTGTAACACTATAGGAGGGGTTAAGAGCTGAAATGGACAGAATTCCCTTTGTCTTTTTCTCTTTTTTATGGCTGATGGGGGGGTCTATTTATAGACCAAAATATCCCATGGATCCTGTTGTCTCGAAGTACGTGCACTCGGACCAATGCGCAGTCTGCTCAAACTTTCATAACCTTCAATCTGGGAGTCCAATAGAGGCGTGATATACCTTTCCGGAAAGCTCTTTCCGAGAGCTACACAATGACATAGGGCTTGCCCTTTTCCGAATCTGAAAAGATGGGTCCATGATTAAAATGACATCTTTGGGTCTTCGCGTACGATCTGTTGAAATTTGTTTTTCTAGTTTGCGTAGTTTTTGCGCTTTCGGAAGTCTTTAGAATGGCTCTTTGTGACCCTATTTACAACTGTATTAGGGTTGTTGAATTTGACATGTCAAAATAACCGTTTTGCCCTTCTGGGGGTTGTCTCCAAGGTTGACGGAGTTTTTGACTGTCCTTCGGGGTTATCTTCAGGGTTTGATTGCTGCCAATTTTTTTTTCAGGTTAATCTCCAAGGTTGATCTCCAAGGTTGATCTGATGTTCCGCAGGGATGTCTCTGTGGTTAGATTTGATGTTGTGGTTCTCTAGGGTTATCTCTGGAGTGTGAAAAAGACGTTTTTGCCCTCCTGCATAGTTAGTGACAGGAAAACAAAATTTCTAGTGTATACAGATATATATATATATATATATATATATGTGTATTTTTTATAGATTAAAAAGGGGCATACACCATCTCTATCGTTCAATATAGGAATCAACAACCGAAATTAGAACTGAAAAATTCACGTCCGCTTCTATTAGTAGCAAACAATGAGTTACATCTGCTACTAATAGTAGCGAACGATGGTACTATTTTCAGCGTCATCCTCTACTATTAATAGCAAGACGTAATTTTGTTATTATACTAATAATAGTGGTGACGTGAATTTTTTAATTCTTATTTCGGTCGTTGGTTCATATATTAAACAATAGAGATGTTGTATGTCCATTTTAATCAATAAAGAAATACATGTTATGGATCATTGCCATATATATATATATATATATATATATATATATATATATATATATATATATATATATATATATGGGGTTAATGATTCATGACCAAAGTTAGATAAAAGCTCTTATTATTATTCAATGTAAATTCTACCGTTCATTCATTGATTCAAAAGTTGAAATTACTCTTATCTGAATAATAGTTATACCAAAAAGATATACCATCCGGACAACTATATGCGGATGAGATATAATTTTCGAGTTTCATTCGCACAATAGCTATGCGGATGAGATATACTATCTGCACAACTTTTGTACGGTGAAATCCACATCCGCATAACAATTATGCGAACAAGGATAATTCTAACTTTTAAATTAAATGAATGCACGATAAAATTTGCGTTAGATAATAAGAATTTTCATTCAATTTTAATTATGAATCACTCATATAATATATAATATGATATATATATATATATATATATATTAGGAAACCTAATGAAATTAAAACTATATATGAGGACCCTATATTATAAATTATTGGGGAAATATTTTTTTTTGTAAAAGAGGGTTTGGTAAGACGATACTCTAAGAGGGGTGGATCCTCCTGGTCACGTGAAATAGCCTCGAAATCGGGGACTAGTTATAAAAAAGCTATAGCTCCACTCAAAGCCTCAATTGCTAGATTTGTATTATATTCTCTGATCACTTTACTATATTTATATAGGTAATAATACAGCTTCATAATATTGAATATGTAGGTTTGTATTTATGCTTAGCTTGTGACTTGCCTACTTTGTTTTTTTCTTTCAACCCCTTTTTCCTTCTTTTGATGATTTGAGAATGTTGGATTTTGAGTACCTAGCTTAATTTCAACTTATATAGTTGCTTGGTCACACGATCACTCATCCTAAGCTTATTGTAATTCACTCGGCCCGGTGTTTCTTCAATAATTATCGATTATTTTGGATAAAAGTTGTGCAATTATGAATTTTAATTAAAAATATATTTATTCACAATGTTTTCCTATTTTATTTAAGTTTAATAATGTCTAGACATATTAATATATGGTAAGACACTCCATATTATTCATAAATTTCAAGTTTAGTGCATGAATGGATTTATTAACAATATGTACTACGTGTTTAAAATTTTATAATTATAATGTTAAGATAATTTTACATACTAATATTTAAACGTGGAGACTTAAAAAACGAACTTACATCAATTAAGGCAATATATATAATCAAATCTTAACTTAATTGATTATGTTTTTTTTGGCATAATTCATAACGGTTTTCAATTCTTAAACTTGGCTCTCATTTTGAAACCGAGGCCTTACGTACATAAATCAATTATTTAGATACCTAAGACTGGCTATAAGCTACATTAATATTGTGTTTATATATATATACACTACATTATTGTGTTTTTGGTCCCTCCATGCATAATGTTGATATTGCTTGTAGTTTATTGGGATGTCATTGCAGGCCAGCAGCAGGCTTTAGCCTTTTAAATATAAAATATACTAGTGATTCTCTCTAACTTAATTAAAGTCTTAATTTCTCAGAGCTAAAAGAATAAAATATATAATAAAACACAAATATCATTGGATCTAATGGCGATCTGGGTGTAACCCTAATTTCGATGGATGTCAGCCCAAAATTTTAATCAAGAAATCTTAAACCACCATCTTAATGTTTGCGACGCGCCCTAACCAAGTCAAGTGGAGTGGAGTAATTCATTTGGTTGTGCGCATGGCAGTGCATGAAGCAGGGTTTGCTGGATTAACAATTTTCCATCATCTTGTCTTGTACACACGCCCTCCAGGCTCCATGTCTGTCTTCTAATTGTTGCAAAACCATGCATGTATAAATAAGTGAGACGTAGGACAGTAAAACAAATTATTTTAATCCTAACCCTTTTTTTGACGGGATGTATCATTTTTCTTGGTTAATATCAAAGCCATGTACATGCACATAATTAAAATGAACTAAACCATGATGATGAAGAAATCAGATATTTACATTAAAACTGCAAACGTCGATCACCAGAAACCATGGGTGGTGGTGAATATGGAGAATTGGAGAGAAACAAACACTGAGAATATCAAAAACAAGCCTAAACTAAAACCCTAATAACAAACACACTTTTTAAAATCATTGACACCTGCTCCATATTCCATTCAATCTCCACCCGCGCGTGACCAAATCTACTATCTCCTCCCTTATGCTAATCTATATACATATATTATATATACAGTCAGAGATATAGAGGCATCCAAGGTAAGAATGGAGGTATTATGTAACTCACGCACAAATTTTTGGGGTGTTACAAAACTCCGATCACACACGGTACCCAAAAGGTCATAATGAAAAATAATATTATTAGTAATTTAATTTTTTATATATTTTTAGAATGGGCTGGAGCCTGGTGGGGGTGGTGGTGGTGAAGGTTGCTAATCTCTAGGTATTCCTTTCTTGATAATGCTACCTTCATTAATTCTTTATCATATTTTTTAAATCTCTAAGTCTTTGTTTAATTGCCTGTGTCTTACTGTAGCAAATGTGTTTTAGTTCTCTCTTAAACCCTGAGCTTGATTTCAAACCAAGCAAAACCCAGAAGAAAAAAAACAAAAACATATAGAGAGATCATTGAGAAAAAACATCAAACAGCAAACCCCAAATATATGATATGCAAACCCAAGAACAAGAAAGGTTTGGAAATTGAGGCAAATGTCTATGCCCTGCACCTCCTCCTCGATGTACTCCCCCAAAACCCTCCTTAATCCCTTCCTCCCTTCTTCCTCTTCACCATCATCAAAACCACCACCCCTCTTCCTTTCTTTCTCTCTCCTCCTCTCTACCCTTTTCACCCTTTTCTCCGGCACCAACGCGGCCGCCAATCAAGAAGCCTCAATACTCTTCTTATGGCTACATACAAACTCCCCTGTTTCACCCCCGCCACCTTTTTTCTCAAATTGGAACATTCTTGACCAAAACCCATGCAAATGGAGTTCAATTACATGCACCCCACAAGGGTTAGTATCAGAAATTAATATTCAGTCAATCCCTCTCAAGCTTCCATCATTACCCACAAATCTTTCTTCTTTCAAATCCCTTCAGAAGCTCATAATTTCCGATGCAAATATCACCGGAACTGTCCCGGCGGAGCTCGGAGACTGCCGTTCCCTCACTGTGCTCGACCTCAGCTCAAACAATATTGTGGGTACAATCCCACCGAGCATTGGAAAGCTTCAAAACCTTAAAGACTTAATCTTGAACTCCAATCAACTAACTGGAAAAATCCCATTTGAGCTTAGCAACTGCAAGAGCTTAAAAAACCTTCTCCTTTTCGACAACCGTCTCTCCAGCAACATTCCGGCTGAGCTAGGCCAATTAGCCAGCCTTGAATCCCTCCGTGCCGGTGGTAACAAGGACATCTCCGGCAAGCTCCCTGATGAGCTCGGAAACTGCAGTAATTTGACCGTTTTAGGCCTAGCTGACACAAGGGTTTCAGGGTCTATTCCTGCTTCATTTGGTAATCTCAAGAAGCTTCAAACATTGTCTATATACACTGCTATGCTATCTGGAGAGATACCACCTGAATTAGGTAACTGCTCTGAGCTTGTGAATTTGTATTTATATGAAAATGGTCTTTCTGGTTCGATTCCACCGGAGCTTGGTAAGCTCCGAAAACTTGAACAATTGTTGATATGGCAGAATGGTTTTGTTGGGGTGATTCCTGAAGAGATAGGAAATTGTAGTAAATTGACTATGATTGATCTTTCTCTAAATTCTTTATCTGGGGTCATACCTTGGTCATTTGGTGGGCTTATTGAGCTTGAAGAGCTTATGATTAGTAATAACAATGTGTCTGGTTCAATCCCTTCGGTTCTATCGAATGCCACAAGTCTTGTTCAATTGCAACTTGATACTAATCAAATCTCGGGGTTAATTCCAACTGAGATTGGTATGTTATCAAAGCTTGTAGTTTTCTTTGCTTGGCAGAATCAGCTTGACGGAAGTATTCCTTCTAGTTTAGCTAGTTGTAATAGCCTCCAAGCATTGGACTTGTCTCATAACTCACTCACTGGTAGTGTGCCTCCGGGCTTGTTTCAGTTACAAAACATTACAAAGTTACTCCTGATTTCAAATGATATTTCGGGTTCAATACCACAAGAAATTGGGAATGCTGGCAGTCTAGTAAGGCTAAGGCTGGGGAATAACCGAATTACTGGGGAAATTCCTAAAGAAATTGGGGTCTTAAGAGCATAAATTTTCTTGATTTTCGGGAAACCACCTTTCTGGTTCAATCCCGGATGAGATTGAAAGTTGTACAGAATTGCAAATGGTAGACCTCAGCAACAATACACTAGAAGGTCACCTGCCTAATTCATTGTCATCGCTATCAGGTCTCCAAGTTTTCGATGTTTCGAGTAATCGATTTGTGGGTCCTATTCCGGCAAGTTTTGGCCGCCTGGTTTCCTTAAACAAGCTCATTCTTAGCAAGAATTCATTATCAGGACCGATACCTTCTTCGCTTGGGCTCTGTTCAAGTCTCCAGCTGCTTGATCTTAGCAGCAATCAGCTCTTGGGTGATATTCCGATGGAGTTGGGAAAAATTGAGGCACTTGAAATCGCTCTCAACCTTAGTTGCAATGGACTCACTGGGCCAATCCCATCTCAGATATCGGCACTCAACAAGCTTTCCATACTTGACTTATCACACAACAAGTTTGAGGGGAGTTTAAGTCCACTTTCCGGGCTTGATAATCTTGTGTCTCTCAACATATCTTTCAACAACTTCACTGGTTATCTTCCCGACAACAAGCTCTTCCGACAGTTATCAGCAACAGACCTAGCTGGAAACCAAGGATTATGCTCATTTGGCCGGGATTCGTATTTCTTGAGCAATGTTGCTGGAAAAGAGGTTGGGGGAAATGGAAACCGTGAAAGGAATTCAAGGAGACTCAAAGTAGCAATTGCATTGCTTATCACCTTGACAATAGCAATGGTGATCATGGGAGCCATTGCCATGATTCGGGCACGAAGGACTATTAGCGGAGATGATGATTCTGAGTTAGGAGACTCTTGGCCTTGGCAATTCATTCCGTTCCAGAAGTTGAACTTTTCAGTTGAGCAAATTTTGAGATGCTTAGTGGATTCCAATGTGATTGGGAAAGGGTGTTCTGGTGTTGTTTATCGTGCAGATATGAACAATGGTGAGGTTATTGCAGTAAAGAAGCTTTGGCCATCAACAATGGCTGCTGCTAATGGTTGCAACGAGGAAAAATGTGCAGTTCGTGATTCCTTCTCTGCAGAGGTAAAAACACTCGGTAACATCCGACATAAGAACATTGTGAGATTCTTGGGTTGTTGTTGGAACCGAAATACAAGATTGCTCATGTATGATTATATGCCTAATGGAAGCCTAGGTAGTCTCCTACATGAGAGGAATGGAAATCCATTAGAGTGGGAATTGAGATACCAAATTCTGTTAGGAGCAGCACAAGGCCTTGCTTATTTACACCATGATTGTGTCCCTCCTATTGTTCATAGGGACATCAAGGCCAATAACATCCTCATTGGTCTCGAATTCGAGCCCTACATTGCAGATTTCGGCCTTGCCAAGCTTGTTGATGATGGTGATTTTGCTCGATCCTCCAATACTGTTGCAGGTTCCTATGGATATATTGCTCCTGGTAAATATAACTAACTCCTATAACATACTTCAATCTATAACATACTTCAATATGCACACCCGGTCTCTTGCTACTCGTTCATTATTGTACCTTGAACTTTTTTTATGCTAATTAACCTCATTGATGCTTCTCAGAATATGGCTATATGATGAAAATCACAGAGAAGAGCGACGTATATAGCTATGGTGTAGTTGTATTGGAAGTTTTGACAGGGAAGCAACCAATCGATCCAACAATACCGGATGGACTTCATGTAGTGGATTGGGTAAGACAGAAAAGGGGAGGAATTGAAGTTCTAGCTCCAGGCTTACTATCGCACCCTGAATCAGATATCGACGAAATGATGCAGGCATTAGGCATTGCTTTACTATGCGTAAACGCCTCCCCAGACGAAAGGCCTAATATGAAAGATGTAGCAGCAATGCTCAAAGAAATCAAACATGAAAGAGAAGATTATGCAAAGGTTGATGCACTCATAAAAGGCTCCCCAACAATTAATATTCGAGATAATAAGAACCCTAATGGAGTTCCAGCTACATCTTCATCAACACAGGCAATGAGAAGTTTGTATCATAAAAGCAATAACGCAAGTTTCTCAGCATCCTCATTGCTTTACTCATCTTCCTCTAGTGCCAAATTGGGATTCTAGTGATCATAAATCACTAGGCCACAAGCTCAAGTTTTTAATGAAGTTTGCCATGTTACTAGTTTCTTTAAGTTTCAAATTTTTCTGTTTGTTAGTTTGATGTAAAGAGAAATGGTTGATAATTGTTACTATAACTTATATATGCAGAAAATCAGTGGGGCTAATATATGCAATTTATGCATCATTTAGTTGCATGCAGAAGTCAACTTTAATTTCTCCCCCAGTTTTCAGGTATCAGTTTATAGCTTGAAAACATAAATAGTAGGACCCACCAAGAAAAATAATACTATAGAATGTGATTAGGATAGATACACATGAATAAAAAGTAGGTTGGATGCTATATATATATATATATATATATATATATATATATATAATCGATTCTTTGTGTGAAAGCTTCTTTTTTTCTACTTATAAAATATCGGTTAGAGCAAAAAAAAATTCATATATTAAAAAAGGAGTTGCTCCACAACAACCGATTGCTGTAGATGGAACCCTATATATATATATAAGCTCCATTTTATATGTAATTTGTAAAGATACAAAGGAAAAGGCAGAAGAGGAGCATGGGACTAACATACATATAAAGGGAAAGGAAAAGGAAAAGGAAAAAGAAAAGGGAAAGGGAAAGGCAAAGGCAAAGGCATAAAGAAGGAAAATATGATGCAATTTCCTTCATGAATCCTCTCTTATTTTCATAAAAAAAAATGAAGAAAAAACATCTTTTAAATAAAAAGACAAATGGCATGCAAGTTAAGATTTCCTTCATACTCTCTGCTCTTCATGTTAAATAAAAGAAAATCAGTTCCTCTTTTATCATTTTCCTTCTTTACAATCAATCCACAAAAATCAAAATTTTCATTCATTACTAAGATTTGAAAGTTAAAAGGACTGGAATATCATGTGAATGATTTGACATCTAGTCTATACTGTGTGGGACCCAATAATTACTAAGGTGTGTAACCCCTGCATGTGTACTCACATAATGTACTCTGATGAATGTCTCTTTTTTCTCATTCCTTGGGTGGAAATGGATCATGATTTCAGTCAATTTATTTGAATAGTTTATAGAAATTAACTAGTATTGATATGGTAGAAAATTACTTTTTAAATAATTTTTATTATATATAATTATAATTTCTATTTATATAAATATAATTTATTTTTATAAAATTATTTTAATTTAAAGTGCCTGAAATTTAAATCTGGTGGAGTAGTAAGCAGTGTCCCTTTCCAAAGATCATAGACTGCTGTGCTACTTTAGCCAGGCAAGAGCTTTATTGGTAAAAGTAGTAGCCATAAGTGGAAAAAGGCAACATTGAATAATTAGTGCAACAACTCAGATTCTTTCTTAATGCATCAAAATTTCAGATATACAGTTGAGCCATTGTCCAGAGTGTTTTGTACTTCCCTTAGGAATATGATTCTATTTTGTTTGTTACTCACTCCCCGTTACTTAATATATTTCATTTTAGATGTGTGCACAAGAATTAATAAAGAGTAATTTAAAAAAAATAGTAATCAATTTTCCTAGATAACCACAAACGATAAATAATTAAAAATAACAAAAAAAATCTAAAACGACCTACATATAAAAATGGAGGGAGTAAATTATTTTATTGATCAAAAACCCAAAATATGTACAAGTTCCAAAACACAATGATATAGATAAATATGTTTAAATTTTACAAATAAAATTAAGGAAATTGCAAATAGAAGAAGACTTTTGGGCCATATTAACCTTAGCTGGGTTTATGAACTTTCAAATTTTAATTCAGAACATAAGAGTGAGCTTCAAATATAGCGAATGGGCTCCAGCCGTCTCATGCAGCCCAAGGTCCATGAACCCAAAAAGTTACCAATACATATTGATCGAGTATGAGGATCTGGATATTAAAACATACATAAATAAATAGGGTCTTTAACACTAATATACAACAATTAGAAAGTAATTACAAAAATAAAACACACACAACATAATTATAAAAATAAAACAACACAATATAAAATTGATAAAATCGGTCCTATATTCAAGCAAGCCAAGCGTAACACATTTCCTACATTTAAGCAATCTAAGCAACACACAACTTTGATATGGAGAAATCCAAATCTTACAGTGCGACATACCGAGATCGGAGAAGACGAAAATTTTTTGTCACGACTGACACATTTGAGATCGTGACAACTCTCGAGATCGGAGAAGAATAGATCAACGACGTATCTCTAGGGAAGAAGAAATCTCTTGTCATGACTTGACTCTGAAATCGAAGAAAAACATAAAAGATCGACAACTTTAAGATCGATTGTTGATCATCTTTGCGCATCGATTGTTGATTCGTTACAATTTTGTATCTGAGGTATTTGAGTTTCAATTTATATCGTAGTGTTACCCCGTGTTTACTACGTATTAAATACATTAGTTACCTTTCTCAACTTTTTTCGCTCTTTAAATGGTCACAAAGTCGGAATAATGAATGTTTTGAATGCAAAATGCATTTTAAAATATGTTTTATACTCTGATTACTAAATACATATAAATTGGTTCTTTGTTTATTATTGATTTAGTTCTTTGTTTATTATTAATTTGGTTGATGTATAATGTTTATATGTTTGCTTTATAATTTTAAACATTATTCTCTTGATATTTTTATATTAATGATTATTTATTAAATACATTGGTTACCTTCCCGCAATTTGTTAGTTCTTATCTAATCTGGATTTGGTTAGAATATAATCTTAACTTAGTTCTTTGTGTAAAATTGCGATAGTTCTTGCATAATGTTACCCCAGGTTCATGTTGCAGTTCTTAACATTATGTAGTTTAGTTCTTGTCGACATTGTGATGGTTACTTTTCTGGACCATAAGCTAATGATAATATTACCATATATATTAGTTCTTTGTCTAATATGTATTTAGATGTTGTAAGGTGTTTATTTGGTTCTTGTATAATGTTATGTGGTTTATAATTGTTTCTTTTATATTGGTGGTTACTTTCTGGACCATAAGCTATGATAATATTACCATATATATTGGTTCCTGCATATTTGTTAGTTCTTGTCTAATCTGAATTTGGTTAGTATATAATCTTTGACTTATTTTTGTGTAAATTTGCAATGGTTCTTACATAATATTACCCCCCAGGTTCATGTTACAGTTCTTAACATTATGTAGTTTAGTTCTTGTCGACATTGAGTTGGTTACTTTTCTGGACCATAAAATTATGATAATATTACCGTATATATGAGTTCTTAACTAATATGTATTTAGATCTTGTAAGGTGTTTATTTGGTTTCTTGTATAATGTTATTGTAGTTTATAATTGTTTCTTTTATATTGGTGGTTACTTATTGACTACATTGGTTACCTTTATACAATTTATTAATCGATTATATATATTGGTTACTATATACTGTTGTTAATCTTGACTTGGTTACTTTGTAAAATTATAGTCTTGACTTGGTTACTAACTAATTTGACTTGGTTCTTGTTAATGCAAACTTAATTATTGTAATGATTAATTGGTTCTTGTAATATTGGTTCTTTGAAGCATATTAATGTACACTTCTACTTATGTTTTTTATATTAATGGTTACTTGTTAGCTACATTGGTTACATTCTTTACAAAAGTTTGCCTTTAGTTGGTAACAAACAAATTATCTTTGGTTGTTTTTTACTATAAAAATGCAATGCGAGAATGTATTTATCTTGTGTATACTAAGTAAATATATGTTGAGTTCTTTGTCTAATTTGGATTTGGTTAGTATATAATCTTTGACTTAGTTCTTTGTGTAATATTATCATGGTTCTTGCATTATATTCTTTGTGTTTTATAGTGATTATTTTATATTGATGGTTACTAATTAACTACATTGGTAGGTACCTTCATACATCTGTTAGTCTTTAATTTGTAACAAAGTCATTCTTGATTATTTGGTTGTAAAATGAATGTAAAAATATTTTTATAATCTTGGCTACTAATTACATATATCTTAGTTCTTTGTATAATATGTATTTAGATCTTTGTAAGGTGTTTATTTGGTTACTCTATCTTTGTTATTAGGTTTTATAATTGTTTCTTTTATATTGGTGGTTACTCATTGAATACATTGGTTACCTTCATACATCTTCGCTAATCGATTATATATATTGGTTGTTGTATACTATTTAATTGGTTCTGAGATAATGTTTATTTGGTTGCAGTGACAATTTGACAATTTCTGTCAAGTTTGGAGTGTCGGATTTTGGCGTTTTCAGAGCCTAATTTCATTGGAAACGGGTCAACGATCAAAAGTCACTAATTTCATCGGATTTTTGGTCGAATTCCATCATTTAGGCCTTCAAAATTGCATGTAAAAATTTGATTTATTTTCTGGTTACTAAGATTATGTAATTTTAGTTCTTTTGTCTAATATTGATTTGGTTACTTTACAATGTTTATTCGGTTGTTAGACAATGGCTATTCGCGAGAACCAATACAACAAATTTAATTGTTTCTGAGAAATATATAATTGTTTCTTGCTAGTAACTATTAACCACATGGTTGGTAACATTTTGATGGTGAGCAGTAACCAAAATTGATGTTGATTAATATTTTAATTTTGATTCCATCATGAGTTATCAATATAAAGTAAACATATACATTGAACAATTGATAAGCTGATTACGAAATATTTTTATGTAAATTTGGTTATCCATTTAAAATAAAATGGTTACCTCTATATTCATATTTAGTTACCAACTGGCATAGACCATTTTTAAATAACTTTTATAACTATGTAATTTAAAAGTATCCATCAGCTAGATAAATGGGAACCCTCACATGTACATTAAGCACTTGATAACTGTTCTGATATAAGTTTTTAATTATTTGGTTACTAACAAAAACTAAAATGGTTACCCTTATATGCATGTTTGGATACCAACTGCACCTCTCAAACTATTTTTATTTTAATATGAGATCTATAAGTAACCATATATATAAATAAAAACTCTCACATGTACATTTAACGATTGATGTTTGTCCTAATACAAGCTTGTAACTATCTGCTTACTAATAACAGTAACCATAATGTAACATAATAAAACAGTAACCACATAATTGTATGATAGTAACCATAATAGGTTTTAATGGTAACCAAAACATAAATTTTATATAATGAAACCCAGTTTAGGCAATCCATGTATACTAAACAATTACATATTAACCAGAATAAAAATAACAGTAACCAAAATCCCACATCGAGAGCACAATAATAGTAGCCAAACCATAAGGTAACAGTAACCAAAACATAGTAAAGAAGTAACCAAGTAGTTATATGAATGTAACCAGAACATGTTTTAATGGTAACCAAAACAGAAACAACCTGTATATCCAACTAATTTTAGGCAACCCATGTATACTCTCACATGATTTAACACTTAATTTATTTCTTGATACAAGCTTGTAACTATCTGGTTACTACAAAAAAATAAAATGGTTACCCTTCTATGCATGTTTAGTTACCAACCGCACCTTTCAAATAATGTATCAGACACAACTTAATACGAACCAACAAACAATATCAAATAATTGATTATATAATCAAATATGTAATTCCATTTACATAAGCTCCAATAAACATTACATACTCACTAACCATAACAAATGGTTATGGATATCCAACAAAATTAAAGTACAAAACACAATTCGGAAGGACAAGAAAAGCGACAATTGAACTAATCAAAAACGGTACAAATCTTTACGAAACTTGAGCTTTTCGTCATTGCTGCTTACTTTCTTCTTCATGGTCATTGCTCTCATTTCTCTTGAAAAGACTTCTACATTATGAACTGTGGTAACCAAACAATTATATGATAGTAACCAAACCATGTTTTAATGGTAACCAACACATAAATCCAAATCATAAGTCAGCGAAGTACAAAAAAATATACTAATGAAGTAACCAAAACGGTTATATGATAGTAACAAACCATGTTTTAATGGTAACCAACACATAAATCAAATCATAAGTCAACGGTAACAAAAAATATACTAATGAAGTAACCAAACAGGTTATATGTTAGTAACCAAAACATATATTAATGGTAACCAACACATAAATCCAAATCATAAGTCAGCAAATAACAAAAAATATACTAATGAAGTAACCAAACGGTTATATATTTAGTAACCAACATGCAACACCAACCCACGCTCACTCTTACTCGATTCACGACCAACACACTCCCCCTTCCTTTCCTCTCCACAACAAACTTCTTCAAGCCCTTTACGAGAATCATCCTCTGTGATTCTCTTTTCTCTACTACGTCGTCTTCATTTTATCGACCATTCAACACAAATCGAAGCGAACAAAACCAACAAAACTAATCGGTAGAACAGAGAAAAATCACTAATGAGAGCGAGAAGAACAAAAGCGAAACAACACGAGCAGATACTATACAACAAAAGCGAAAATGGGTAAGCAGAATGTCGAAGAATAACACGAGCAGAGACTATACAACAAAACCCAAACGAAAATGGCAATAAGAATGTCTCAAGAAAACACGAGCGAGAGAGAGAAATAGCGAAGAAGAATAACGTAAAGCAGAAAAAAGGTTTCATCATGCAAACGAGGGTTTAAAAAAGAAAACACGTAATCGCGGTTATCATGTCATTCAAAATAAAAACAACCCATTAATATTTTCATGTCAGCCATTACATATTAATCCCTTAATTTAAGGACTTTAATTATGTTAAGATTGAAAATAAAAATAAAAAAGTGTAATACTTTTGTAATTATTTTATGACTGTATGATTTTTGTAATTATTTTTAAAAATGTACTAATATATATAATTAATCCTAAATAAAATTCATTAAAATAGAAGGACCAAAAGTCCAAATTCGGGTTTTTCCTCCATTTCTAAAAGGCGGGAAACGGAAGAGAGAGAAAAAGAGTTCTTCCGGAGAGTGTAGAGTGAGAAATGAAAGGAGAAACCTCTGAAAACGAGCTGCAGAGCTTGCTAGAAGCCATCAAATCATCAGAAGTAAGCTTCCTTGAGCTGTTATTCTCAGTTTTATATTTCATTTTCATGTTGTTTGTAACTTAAATGTTGATTTTAGCTCTTCCAATGGAATATTATTTGCCGCTTACATTTCTGGTTTAATTGAAACTATCACAAGTATCAGTTTGTAATTCAACCAATTTTTCACAATTTAGTTATGGTCTATAGAATTATGAAGATCAATTTAGGGTTTGAAATTAAATTTCAGCAATCTCATTGTTTCCGGTTCATTATGAGTGTATATAGCAACTATAGTCAAAGTTGAGGACTCAGGAAATCAGCTATTAATGTTTCCTGTTGGAGTTTTTAGTTTTTATTAATGCTGAACAAATAAAAATAACCGTACATTTGGGGTTTATTTTTTTGATTTTAACTGTTTCTAAAGTTAAACCAGGTCAATTATTTAGTTCTCCTAGTTTTGATGTTGTAGTGGACCTGGTGGTTTTGATTTCTCTGTTCAGTGGTGGGAGATTCAACAAAAGTAAACTATTCCCATTGATAAAGAAGCTGATGTTGTTGATGTCTCATGCATATTTCATACTGGTGATGGGTTGGCATCTTGTTGTGTTTGCTGACTCATCTGATTTCCAAAATATTGAATGAGGTTTTTATTGGGTTGATTAACTGAAAAACCTTTTGTAAGATAATTTATTTTTACATCAACATTGACAAATATGCGGAAGAAATTATCATGTAGTTTCAATATTAACACTTTCTCTTTGAGGGATTGTATTAAAACCTAATTGAGATTTCTGCTAGAAATTTTTTGGTGCATGTGAGAAACACCATCTAATTAGGAAAGTAGACATGAGTAGTGAGATCCTACTAGAAATATTTTCTGTTTTTGGTGACTTTTTGGAAATATTTTCAGTTAAACAAATTGTTGCTAATTCATAATTGATATTTCTGTAGACATATTTGTTAACCTGTTAATAATATTTTACTTCTTTTGCTGTTGTTTAATTCCACCCTTAATTGCTCAAATTTTCCATGAAATTTCTGTTAGACCTTACTGGGTTACAAAACTTGGGGAGTTAGACATAACTGAGGATTCTGAACTGGGTTCTCTTATGGAATCTCTTACAGTATCAAACTTTCTGTTTGTTTTTTGTTTTGGGAAATTTCTTAGTTTTATTATTTATCTTCTGATAAAAATAAGCGATTATATGCATGCTTGGATTTTTTATCACAAGACAAAAGGCCTGCTATACTATGTTCTCACATAGATAGAGCTTATTTTTTCCGCATGCGTTAAATAAACTTATAATGGTAAAGTTTTCGGCTCTAGCTAGTACTTCCCATTATCGATCTTTGCGTAAGTTCGTGCCGTTGAGGTGAAAAAAAATATATTAAAAATTCAAAGATAAAAGTATTAACTACATAAAAAGGTAAAAAAAATGAAGATTCAATCAATCAGGGAAAAACTTAAGTGTTCTGCACATTGTCTATTAGAAAATAAAATAATCAGGGAATTGAAATGCAAACAGATGAATATTGAATATTACTGCTGTCAGTATAAACATATAAAGGATAAGTATATTTATTTATATAGTATAATTGCTGAAAATTTATTAATAGCTCAAGTGTTACTTGAATATATGTTTTTCTACTTTGTAAGTAGTTGAGAACATTAGTCAGCAAGTTTGTATACTAATTCCACCATTTTATAGAAGTAATATTGTTACTAATTTCCAAAGAAGTGAAAGTGTTCACATTTTCAGTTCCAAAATGCTAACTCTTGACAGCATTGAGGGACAATTTCTTGTGTAAATTAGTGATTATTTTTTTTAGTATTTCATCTTTGTTGATCAAGTTAGGATTTGTAATTTAGAAGGAAAGTGCAGACTAAAATCCTTAATTTTTTGGACTGGCTTCAGTTATGATGGTTCATGGATTTTAGTAAACTAATAATTATCACCTTTTTGACATGACAATAGAGTTCTATTCACTTAGTCTACTTTAAAAGAAGCCTTCTTTTTCCTCTCCATCAGTTTCATGTTTAGATGGGGGAAAATTGCACTTAAAACTTTATATTCTCCTAATCTGTTTTTTCACTTGATATGCATTGGTTTTATACTTTGGATCACTCTTGCTGGATCAGATTGCTATGTTTCCGTGTTGACAGAGCTTTATACGCATCTTTTAGACCCATTATGTAAAGCTGCCAATGCTGATTTTTGATGAGGACCTGTTGTCTAATATCCCTCCGTCATATTAAGAAGAGGGATAAAATAACAAAAATGCCCATAATAATATGTCATTAAATATGGAGAGAGAATTAGAATAAGAAAAGTATGAGATATTTAATACTACGGGTATAATAGGAAAAAATGTGTAAAAGTTTGGTTATTAAAGGAAAGTAGACATTTAACATGAGACTACCCAAAATAGTAATGAGGACTTTTATCCTGAGACTTGGAGTATATAATTTCTCTTGTATAATATTTGATTGCTCTCCATTTTTGACATATTTCTTCCCTTAACATCGAACTGGATATTCTGGGAAGACTTCACCTGTCTCGATGTATCTCAGTGCATGCTGAACAAAACTATATTGCATGTGGCTGCAACATACCTAGATTCAGGCATATCCAGATGCCCAGGTCAATGTCTTGCTCTTGGGACTAAGGTACTTCTATCCTGTATTCAAGTCTTGTTGACTTTGAACATTATGTATTTCTGATTTTTGAGCTGGTAAGGATATGGATTCTATACTATCTTCTGTTTCATTATTAGGCAAGCATATGGTGTGGGAAGCATTTAAAGATGACACTCATGTCAACTGAGGAGTCTCAAGAAGAAGAACATTGCAGCCTCTTCTTCCAGGTGAAAGATATTGATACATGTTAGCTTTTTTAGATAGAAAATACATATTGGCTTTTAGACTTGCAAGATCTGTTCTTAGATTTTATTTTATTATTCTTTTCATTTTCTGTCTGCTTCCTTGCCTCTGAAACTTAGATTGATGAACCTTGGAGCAGGACCTTCCCTCTCTACTAGTGATTGATTAGCGTGCCATAAATTTGTTTTAAGATCTTTGAACTTTCCTTTCAGCTGCTTTTGAATCTGCTGAGCTACTCTGGTGCTAGTTTTTCAGCTTTGGCTAGATTCCCTGTCTCCAGTTCCAAGGGGGTGATGGCTGCTGTTGAGAAATTCATCTTAGAACAGTTGAATCTGACAAAAGAGTGCTTGTCAGAGATAAAGGTACCAAATGTATGCATTTATGTTTCCAGGTAGTTCAGAGAATGTATCGAAAGGGAGAAGCCATCATTTTTCAGTATCTTGTTTCGTCCTCCTCATGTCTTATTGGTGGTATATATGAAAAAGTTACGGTTAGTAAATTCCATATGAATATCCTTGATAAGCTTTCTTGATGGCTAATAGAGATAGACTGTCCTAACAATAACAGAAAAGCAAAGACTAGATGTTTAAATTGTTTGGCTCGGAAGGTCAACTGAGGACAAACACTAGTCCTACAGTGACGACTAAGTCTACCAAGTTCCTTGCCACCATATTACTCCACTCTTTAGAATAATACATAATGAGATACTCTAAACACGGTCCAATGCTAAGTTCTTTATGCAAAATGAGGTGATACATATAAAGCCACATATGAACGGCTCAGCTGAGCCCTCGGCTTCATGGACTAAGCCTTGATTAATATCTTAATCAAAGCATAATGGTTCATTGGTTTGTCATAGGTCAGGTGTGGGTCTTAGCAAAATAGAAGTTGTTATGAATTAGTTTCCAACTGCTACTGTTATTGTCGTTGTTGTCATCATTATCATTATACCATCTGATCACTTTAATGAAATTTTTTTCCAGAGATGATTTTTTATAATATTAAAGCAAGGGATTACTTGTGGTTGCATGTCCTGCAACTACAAACTGTATTGATTCGTCTTCAAATGTTTTTCCTGAAGTAATTTTGTGTGTATCTGAGGCCACCAACAACACATCTCTGTGAGGTCAAAAAGATGCTTTAAGATTTACAGAAGAAGTTTCCGTCCTGCTTAAGTAGTCAAGATTTATATGAAGGAACTAGCTGCTACTGCTTACTAATTATGTGTTTTTGTCATTATGAAACAGAAAATTGATGCATTTGGTTCAGAAGTACTGAAGGTGGTACAGGTTGTCCTTGATGCTGTAATACGAGTGTGCAGGGTCTACTTTAATGGTGTAAATTGGGATTTGTATGCTGCAAGAATAGAGGAAGCTAGTGATTGCATGGATCGTAAAGAGTTTGATAGTGCAGATCATATTACAAATGTAACAAAAATTACAGTAGAAAATTTGTGTGAAGTGGGCATCCTTTCAGCTAATGAGGGTGGGAATCTGGTAAGTGTACTGAATTTGTCGTGGAAAGGTGTGGTTGCATTGCTTCAGCTTGGTAAGGGTGCTTTAGCATTAAAGCTGAATATAGCAGATTTTATATTGGTTCTAGTTACTCAGGCCAATGAATCTTTGAGATGTGCAGCTGACTCATGGTCTTGTCCACTTAAGGATTGAGTTTCTGTGACAGAAGCTAAAAGGATATTCCTTCCGGTAAAGTTTTACCTGATCAATGCAGTAAGAATAATTTCGCACTACCCATCCCAAGCATTTTTGGTATACAAAGATATAATACGCTGTGTCATTATGATATCAACCTTTAGAATCTCATTGAGTAAAGAAGAACTCCTGAAATCTGCAAGTGAAGCATTGGCGGAACTTTTGGAGCCAACATCCTTGCATTTACTTAATTCTTTACTGAATTCAACTCAACTGAAACAGGAGCACAAGTTTCAAATTCTGGATTGGTTGTTTAGCGATGAAACTGATTTGAATTTTATCCTTGGAGAGCCTAGTAGCAACCACAGGAAAAGTAATTCAATGGATACAATTTTTTCTGTAAGTTCTGATGGCATGCGTGGGGCTCGAATACTGTTACTAGGTCGGCTTGCCTTGTTTCTTAACCTTCTAAAAGGTTCTCCTGATTTGGAAGACGATGTGAGACTCGGAATCTCCACGAAGCTTGGATGGCTAATGGATATTATAATTGATCAAGATATATACTCTTCCATTCTTGTTTTGCAAATTCCTGTATTATATGGTTCTGGTCAAGCCCAGGAAGTTTCCTATCAGCCTATGTTTTCTTCTATAGTCCATGCATTGAAAACTTTCATGATTGTGGTGTCTTCAACTCCAGCTTGGAGGGAAACAATATCTTTTCTGCTCAGAAACTTCTTCCATCCGCATTTTCTTTGTCGGGAGATTGTTATGGAGCTTTTATGCTTCATGGTGTGGCATGCTGAGACTGACATGGTAAATGACATTATTGATAAACTATGCTCATTATTGAGGGTAGCTACTTTTTCAGAATCAGTTTTCATTCCTGGTAGTGGTCTGCGAAAAATTGCAAGATCAATCTGCGTCCTCCTTACTTATTGTTCGCAGTCCACTGTAGATCTAGTTTACCATTCCATTCTTGCCAGTAACAGATCTCAGTTGTCATCGAGTATGTATGCAGCCTTGCTAATGGAAGGATTCCCTCTAAATTTGCTTTCAGACAAGGTGAAAAGTGTAGCTAAAGAAAGAATTGTTACTGAATATTTTGGATTCTTGGATAACTTTGTCGATGAATTATCGGGAGTTGATGTGTCTGGTGTGTTTGGTGCACCTGTCTTTGCTCTCTCTGCTGCTTTGCAGTCTCTGTAAGTAATTAGTCCTTTACAACATTATGCATATCTATTGAGCTAAACTTGTTTACTCTTCAGAGTTGTCCATGGTTAGATGATTACTCAAATAATTTGAGCTCCAATTGAAATAATGTGGTGCAACTTACAAAATTCTGTTTAGTTTAATTGGCAGTATTATAGAACATACTGTCTACTGCTTTGACCACTTTGAAAAGTCTTTGTATTGGTATTGTTTGATACTTATTTTTTGGAGTCTTTTTTCTTAAGCAACTACTGCTGCTTACCTTTTGAAGCTCAAGTTATGACCAATTTTTCAAAATATAAAAGACCTGATTAGAAAAGTTTCATTAAACAGTATCTAATTTATATCAATAGATAGTCTCAGTTATTTTTAATATTTTTCTCTAATTTAGACATGTTTCACATTTTTTAAGCCAGGTCAGCATATCTGATTCTGACATGAAGACCTTAAAGTTACTAGTTACTGTTATCAACAAGTACCGAAATTCTGAAGGGAAAATGAAGGACTATTACCGCAAGCTTCTGAGTGAAACTCTTGGGATTATCTCTGTCATGAATCATCTATACGAGTCTGATGAGATGGAAAGAGTCATTATAGAACTTAAAAACCTTTTTATCTCCAAACCAGCAGTCTCAGATGCTGGTTTGTTTCAGTGCAAACCAAATCTGACTGTTTTCATGGCTGGCCTTGGTCACATTGAACTGGCCGAAAATGATGATTGTCCTAAGAGTTTAGCTGTATGGGAGTTGTACCACATGCTACTTAGAGAGCGGCACTGGGCATTTGTTCATCTAGCAATCAAAGCATTTGGATATTTTGCTAGTCATTACTAGTTGCAATCAACTATGGAGATTTCTGCCACAAGACGCAGCTCTTTCATTTGACATTGATTCAGGAAAGGAAGCAAATGTGGAGAGATTTATGTCCGAGTTGAAGGGATTCCTTGAGAAGGATACAGCACATCTTGCATTAACACCTAGCTCTGATCAGGTAGAATTGCTTGCGAGAGAAGCGAAACTGCTACATGAAAATGTTGAAAAGATGATGAAAATTGAACCAGAGGCAATGATATGTGAACCCATTGAGGTTGATGATGAAGTACATGCTAATAAGAAAAGAAAACTTCCTGAAGGCATTGGTAAAGGAGTACAATTGCTACTAAGTGGGTTGAAGATTATTGGTGATGGTCTTTCCTTGTGGCAGCAAAATCATGTCGAAACTGCGGAACTTCATGACAAGTTCTTGACTCATGTTGCTAGCCTTGAAGATGTAATGGTCATTTGGTGAGTCTTTCTGGCTGTGAGCAAGTTACTGGTTTTTAACCCAAGGCCATAAAATCACCATCTGTCATCACTCTTCAAAATGCATCATTGTTGATGAAGGTGCATCTATGTATGGTTCTTTACTTGCCTTTTGTGAGGGGGTAATTTTGTAAAGGGTTGAAATTTTGTATACTGAATATCCAAATACAGCATATATTCTTCAAACTATATAATATAAAATGTGGTTGTGACAATGGCCGGAAGTGATGTAGTTTCGACTATCAAAATGTCAATTACAAAATGGTTAATGCACGATTATGTTTTAAGTATTTACCAATAGTCAATAGCCAATGGCCCAAATAGCCTTTAAATGTTTCAAATTGCCACTCCTACTGTTCTAATTTCTAGTGCTAAAACTGATCAAACAGTGTCTTCACCTTGTGGACTTCAAACAATAACTGAATTTTTAAATCAAAATCCAAGAAAGAGCAATGTTGAACTTGGGTTGAGACCTGAAAAAGCCGTACTTAACCAACTAAATTTGAACTAACATTATAATAGCATATATTTATATATAGAAGAAAGAGAGATTGAGGTTCAGATTCATATCTTTAACCATATAACATTTTTGTATCCAAAAGTCACCCTACAAAATTAAGTCATACTAGAAGCTATATTTTGCATGCAAGAAATATACACAATAATTAGAGCTAAAAATGGAAGGTTGTCATTTCAGTTAAGGCAATTGGGAGGCAGATACATACACAAGCATTCACAGGGCATCATGCTTCAGAGGGAGGGACATCATAAACAGGAGATGAGCTGAAACTTCCTGCTCGCTCATTAGAGTCGATCAGCATCAGAACAACTTCTCGCATGGATGGGCGATCAAAGGGAGACATACTCGTGCACATTATAGCAATTTTTAAGATCGTGAGCATGTGACTGACAGTTTGTTCATCATCCAGGTTTAAACGAGGATCTAGTATACCAGATGTCAACGAATGATCTCGAACATAATTCCTCGTGCATGTAACAAGATCACCTCCTTGATCTAGTGGTTGTACGGGAGTTTTTCCGGTTAGTAATTCCAAAAGAACCACCCCATAGCTATAAATATCACACTTTTCTGTAACCTTCATAGTGTATGCATATTCTGCCATGAAGAGATAAGTGGAAATATTAGTCGCTTAGAAAGAATTTCTATTCAATCGTTCGACAAAAAAAAAACTCAAATGGGAAGAGGGAAAGAGATAGGGGATGAGAGAATCATAATATTCAGAGTTTATGGAATATATAATCTACCGATGTATACCACAAAAAATTGAGGAAAAAATTGATGATAAAACAGTGCATTAGACTGTTCAGTTATCAGTTGATCTCTATGATCGATGGCTAGATTATGTATATCCAGCTTTGGAATTCAAGTTTCAAGGCTACTATATGCATTAAACATTCTTGAGGAAACAGTATCCAAATTTCTATGCTAAACAAAAGAATAAACAGAACACGAAATAGATTTAATTCAGACTTTCCTGTCTATAATTTGGAAATGAAAATGGTGTAAACAGTTGTAATATTACCTATAAAAAAATGTGTAAACAGTTGTATGTTTAAATTTTACAAAAGTAAGCTTCATTCTAATCTCTATTGACCATCTAATCGAGGCAATACACTATAAACAGAACAAAAGAATTTTTTTAAAAAAAAAGCAGCTCTGGTACTAAATTAACCATCCTCAAGATTCACATATCCAAACTTATCTAAATGGAAACAAAAATGTATAAACAGAAAGTAAACATATCTGTTAGCAGGAACATTTAAATATTAAATTAAGAATTAAATTAGAGACAGAAGAGTGCTAGAAAAGACTCCAACTATATAATTTAGCCTATCAAAGGGCTATAGACAGGATGACGGTAAGGAATTCAAGCAACTTCCTTCAAATAATGCATGTAGGACCATTATATAATTTAAAAATGAACTTCTTGGAAAAGTCGAGTAAAGAGCTTACCAGGGGCTATGTATCCATATGATCCTGCAACTGCTGACATGGACTTAGATTGAGGCATGTCAATAACCTTTGCCAAACCAAAATCACCGATATGAGCTTCAAAGTTATCATCAAGTAAAATATTGTTGGATTTTATATCACGGTGAATTATCCTTGGTCTGCAGTCATGATGTAAATATGAAAGACCTTGAGCAGCCCCAAGAGCAACTGTGAAGCGGATTGGCCATTCCAAGTTACAAGATGATCCATGAAGTAATTCGCCCAAGCTACCCCTTTCCAGGTAGTCATAGAGAAGCAAATTAGAACCCTGGTGATAACAAAAGCCATATAGCTTCACAATGTTCCGATGCCTAATTTTTCCCAGAGTTAAAATCTCAGCATGAAAACTTTTCTCTATGCTATTCCCCTCTCTGTTAGATGCAAGTTTCTTAACCGCAATTGTTTGTCCAGACTGCATAACAGCTTTATAAACTGTCCCAACAGCTCCCCTTCCAACAACATAACTGTCATGAAAATTGTTTGTGGCCTCAATCAGATCCTGGAAAGTGAATCCCTCTTTTAGAGGAAAATATATATCAGAGACTGGTGAGGATATCTCTTTATCTTGCAAGGAAGGCACCATCTCCAGTGGCCGTCTCTTCATGATACATAATATAACCACAATGAGAATAAGAGAAACTCCACCTACTGCAGCTGCAACTACTGTGATAATTTTTCCTCGAGGAGTAACCGCGCTTTTTGAAGGTGGTGGAACTGAATTCAAAGATGGATTTCCGGTGCAATCGCCAAGAGGCCCGCCACAAAGCCCTATGTTTCCAAGAAAGCTGCTGATCGTCATATTTCGAAACAATGGTGCAGAAGGCAAGGGTCCAGTAAGGTTATTGTACGAGAAATCACACCCCAGTAAGCTTGACAAATTTCCAAATGAGCTTGGAATTTCACCATTCAAATGATTGTTATTGAGCAGGAGGTTTTCCAATAAAATAAGGTTCCCAAGCTCAGAAGGTATTCTGCCTGAGAGATTATTATAACTAAAATTCATTGCAATCTGCAAGCCGGTAAGGGAACCCAACTCAGAAGGAATTTCACCAGATAACAAGTTTCCACCCATTTGCAACTCTAACAAACGTGAGAGATTGCCCAGTGATGCTGGTATATTGCCAGATAATTTATTATCTGAAAGCATGAGGCGCTCCAACTGTGAAAGGTTCCCAAGCTCATTTGGTATAGGACCCACAAAGCTGTTCTGGCTGAGATCAAGACGTTGAAGCATCTTGCAGTTAAGGATTTCAAGTGGTATCTTTCCCCTGATCAAATTAGACGAAATATTGAAAGTCACCACTTTATACATATTACCTATCTCCCTTGGCAGCTCAGATGTGAAGTAATTGCCTGAAAGATCAAGCCTTTGCAATTTTCCACAATTTCCGATGTCTGGGGGTATAGGACCGCTGAACTTGTTCTGGCCTAATTCAATAGCAGAAAGGTTCACCAATTTGCACAACTCAGAAGGGAAGCTCCCAGTTAATCTATTACCAACCAAACGAAGTTGAGACAATGATCTGCAATTTATGACACCCTTCGGAATATTTCCATACAGTTTATTAGACTGCACATTCAGCAAAAATAAGTTTGAGTTCCGACAGATACTTGGAGGAATTCTTCCTATTAGGTAATTATCAGAAAAATCAGCGACCCAAAGTGGACTGTAAAGTCCAAGCCCTTGAGGAATGCTACCACTAAGAGAATTAGTAAAAAGCTGTAGCTGTTTCATTTTGGTTAGATATTGAAATCCAAATGGAATAGGGCCAGTGAGGTTGTTGATAGAGAGGTCAAGCTTTGTCAAGTTCTTCAAGGTACTAAACTCATTTGGTATAACACCTGTAAGATGGTTGTCAAACAGGTAAAGCAAAACTAGATCCTTTATTTGACTGAGCTCAACAGGAATTTCTCCAGTCAAAAGATTTTCTGAGAAATCAATTTCTGTTCCCAAAGAAAGGTTGCCAATCTCCCTTGGAATAGAACCATTCAACCCATTTCTGTATAGGTATAACCTCATCAAAAATCTAAGGTTCCCTATCTCCACCGGAATTCCTCCTACAAGATTATTCCGGTACAAGGCAAGAGTCTCAAGATTAGTACAATTCCCAAGCTCCTTTGGTATAAACCCAGAAAACTCGTTATCCCAAAGAATTAGTTCCTTCAAGTTTTTAAGCGTGCCAAGTTCTTTGGGAATATCACCATTTAAATGATTTTGGGCAAGACCAAGATACTCCAAACTCTGACAGTTCCCTATTTCTGCATGTAGGATTCCAGTAAGCTCATTCTGCCCTGCTCTAAATGTTCTCAAGGACTTGAGCTTTCCAAAAGAACGAGGCAATGGACCTGACAGATTGTTTGAGTACGCCACAAACTCAGACAATAAAGATAGGTTCCCAAGCTCCTCATGAATAGAGCCAGAGATCCTGTTATTACAGAAGTTCAAATCTCTTAGCAAGGACAGTTTAGCCAGTTCAACTGGAATTCGCCCTTCGAACTGATTGTTGTGCAAATAAAGAGTATCCAACATTGAACAATTTCCAATCTCCTTGGGAATAGTTCCAGTAAATGCATTTTTTGAGACGTCAAGGTAAGTTAAGAAGACCAAATTACCTATACTAGAACTTAAGCGCCCTGAAAGTTTCATCGCATGTAAATCAAGAGTATACACCACTGGATTATAATTATAATCCGAAGTACAATTCACACCGCTCCACCCACAAGGAGTCTGATCACTATAATTCCAGTTCTCCAGATAGTTAGAGACATCATGAATGCTTTTCTTCAACTCTAGCAGGTATAATCCTTCAGCATTCAACCCCTCAGAAGGACAAATCAGTAAAATGGCAACTAAAATCCACAAAAAACCAGCAATCAAGACTCTTCTTGACCCAATTACCCCATACATTGTAACAACCTCCAATTATCCAAATAATAACTTTAACTGATAAATATTTTGTACTCTTTACAGGTCCAATCAACTTAAATTACCATGTCAAAGGCCACAGCGTTCAACACTAAAAGAGGGTTTGAAATTACAAATTGAAAAAATAACTCGGGACTATAAGAATCAAATTTAAAGGCGGGTAGATGAAACTGTCAATATAAAGGAACCCAAACATTTCAAAATTCAGAAATTCAACTGACCAAATGGGTGCTTCAGAATTTACCCATATAAATCAGTCTATAAGAAAAGATAAAAGGGTCCAGTCTTGAATCAAACAGTTTCAAATAACTCTCAAATTGGTCCTGCAGAAATAAACCAGAGAAACAATTAAATTTTTTTTTAAAAAGTCAAATGAAACAAATAAATGGAAGGAGCCCATCAAAGATCAAAGTTTTAACATACCTTCAAGTCCACCAATATTCAAGTGATTCCTTGAGATAATGATGAGTCAAAAATCATGGACTTCATGAAATTTGAAACTCAACAGGAATATACAACACCCATTTCCAAATTTTATCTCAGGAATAGTGATATCTTCAATGCACGATTTCTTGAAGAAGACAAAAAAATCAAACCTTTTTCAAGGGACAAACCTTTTGAGCCCAAAAAAGAATGAAATCAAATGCAATGAAAGCAGGGTTTTGGGTTTTTTTTTTTGTATTTGGGCAAATTCCTTGAGGAAGCAAAATAATACACACCCACTTCTTAATTTCGCATTTGGTGAGCATTCAGATGAATCAAAAGGATGATGGGTTAGAGCTCCTCATTGAAGCTCTAATGGCCGACAAGCATGCTTTCACCTCATTCTCTCTCTGTATTTATAAACCAAGAGTTTTCTATTTCTCTCACTTGCAAAAAGTTCCACCCTTTTTTTCAGTGATTGAGAAATGTAAAGAAAACTGAACTTTTAGGCAAATAAAAGTTCCAATTTTTTTTATTAATGTTTTTGGAGTTTATATATAATCTCAGTAGATTTACTTGGATTAGAACAAATCTTCGTGGGTATATCTGAAAAATCCACAGCAGTGAAAATAAAGTTTTTTGAATTGTTATTGACTTAATGCTACAGCCCTCTGGCTTTTATTAGTAGTTCAATCTTTACATGTCAGCACTTTTAAAGATTATCAATAATTAAATAGTCAACAGATTGCTTTTATTCCCCAAAACAAATGGTTTGCTTTATTTTTCTTTTTGACATTAAAGTTACTTGTACAAATTAACTTTGAACTACCAACGGTTATTTATTTGGGGAAGTAATACTTTCATATATATTTTTTATATTTTCATGTCTTCTTCTCTCATATAAAAATACAGTATATCTCATTTTTATATAAAAAAAAATTATATAAAATAATGCTCTTTTTATTTGGGATGGTATTGGGCCTAATGACTCTATTTTTTTTGTCACTTATCAATCTATAATGATGCATTGAATTAAATTGAGTTATGTGTATTAATGAATAGGTGGGTCTATATTAAGGTGATAGAATTTCCATTTATTGTAATTTTCATTTTATGTTATTTTGATATAAAAAATTAAATATGTATTTTGATTTTTTAAAATAATTTTTTTATAAAACATGAAAGTTTAAATTCCGCACAATATACAGGAAATAAAGTCACAACATTAAGTTTATCTAACTTTTTGTCTTGTTATAACAAAAAAAAGTCGGATAATAAGTCAAAAAAATAACAAGAATTGAACATGCAATTAATGATTATAATTACCTAAATAATTTTGCATTAATTTGTATTTTAAAGTTTAATGAATTAACTTTAAAAATTAAATATATTTAATTTCGAAAGTATTTCTATTTTCTAATTTATGGGTCCAAAACTATTGCAAACAACACCTATGAAAATTCTTGGCTTTCTATTGTCAAGTCCCTAACACTATTGTAACAGGAGTGGTTAATACGTAATTAATTTTAGTCCATTGATCAGTACAGTATTGACATGCAGATTGGGAGATAATCTTTTTTTGTGTGTCAGTGTACTATAGTGATCAATTGACCAATTTACCAAATTAATTTCATAATAACCGAATTCTGGGATATAAAATTGGACCCTACATTTTGGGAGGAAAATGGGCCCTGCTGAAATTGCAGGTGAACTTAATGTCTAAATCATGGTTCAAAAATGTGGGAATTTTTAGCCTAGGGACTAATCATATGATCCTTGAAGTATTAATATATTTGTTGGGGGAATAATATCCTTAAAAAATTGACACTTATATATTTAAAAAGACACAATTATATAAGTTGAATGGGTGGGTGGGTGCCTATGTCAGGACATGACTAGACTTTCATTTGTGTGTTTTAGATGAATTTCGACCCACCTTCTTAGTGGTTGAATTAAAATCAACTTAAATTTATATTTTATTTCTGTTTGGGGTTGGCTTACCTCCACCAAACCTTGACTAGGTAAGATTTTCAATAAAATTTTGGCTTGGTTTGGATTGTTTGGTTTACATTATAAATAATTAAATACTAATATCAAGGTACTATAATATATATTCACCGAGTTTAGTTTAGCCAAGTTTCATGATTTTAAACTTGGCTCAATTATTAAATTACAAATCTTATCTTAAAATTAAGTTGTTCAGATTTGATTCACAAAATTTATCGAGTATAAAATAAGGTTTGGTTGTGATTCGATTAGCTACCGAATCCAGCACAATCTCGAATCGAACCCGAACAGTTTAAACTTTTCGAACGAATATGATCTGAGTATCAATAAAAAATTACAATTTGAAGATGTTCGAACAATTTATCCAACTTCAAAATTTATTTATATTTGGATCATTTATATTTTAAATCGAGTATGAATCAAACTTTTAGTCGAACGAAGACAAATCGAATCCGAACTGTTTGATTTATTTTACAATCTTAATTGTAAGAGTAGGCTGCAGGCTGAGAACCCACACGTCATTTATTAAATTTACCGCGGAACCAACTCCTAAATAAATATCATCATAAATTCTGCTAAAAAAATGTCAAGACTTATATCTTCACAAGTAGTAGGTCATAAGATGTTGACATTTGATCATCAAAATTTGGTCATATGAATTGAAGAAGAGCATTTAGTAGCCATTGGTGAAAGTTTGTTGGTGAAGGTTGAAGAAACTAACAAGTAGACGTTTTTACCCTTACTCTTTATATCTATCAATGGGGGCTAAAACTGTCACTCGGGGCAGTTAAAATTAAAACAAATGGGTGCCGGGGTCAACGCATTGAGATCATCTAAAAGAGTAAAAGTCAAACTACATTAAATTAATTATTACAATGAGACCAAACTTAACTGATAATCAATGAGAAAAATAACGCGTAGAATCAAAAGTTCAATTTGGCTTCATTAACCCAAGTGGTGTTAGTTTTTAAATAGGGGAAGATTACATTACCAATATCGGGTGTCCCTCCATTTAAATACTGCCACGTGGCTCTCCTTAGAAAATAGTACTTCCTCCATCTCGGGATAAAAGTCTTTATTACTGACCCCGTCCCTTAATATAAGACGTTTACAGTATTTTTTCAATAAAAAATATATTTTCTTTTACAGTTTTTTGTTCAAACTTGCTATATTATTTTTATTTATTATTCTTGTAATTGTGGTTAAAAAAAAAAAATTAAAGGCACCGGTCGTTACCGGTCATTAAGAGCACCGGACGTGTGAGACCCCAGATTTTATGAATAAATATTTAATTTTTTTGAAATAATTTTTTGAATATTATAGTGTGGATATGATATAATGTTATAGTTGTGGATAGTATTTATAAATTTTGAAAAGTATGCAAGTTGTTGTATAATATTCGATTGGTCGGGGAATATTCTTTTTTGTCGGAAATATCCATGACAATGGCAAGACAATCATTGGTGGACCCCACAACAGAATTATTGTCGGATTGAGAAAACGACAAAAATATTTTATTGAAAATAACGGCAGAAGTTTTACCATTAATACTGTTGAACTACTCGGTAGTAAAAGTATAAGAATCTGGCGTGATCGCATAGTATCATCACGGTATTGATTATTGATGCTTATGTGATAAGTCACCGGTTTTGTTTTATTGGTATTATTAATGTAATAAAAGCAGTAAAATCTTTTTATATAAACCGAATACTTTTATAAAGTTATTCGTTTTATTAGGCTAATAGTAAAATCTTTTTTATATAAAAATGTAATACTTTTATAAAGTTATCATTTTTATTAGACAATAATTAGAATATATTATATTTTATTAAGCATAGTATTTGTATAAGGCTGCGCATAGTATTTGCATAATAAAATCTTTTATAAAGTTATTCGTTTTATTAGATTATAAATAGAATTTATTATATTTTATTTAAAAGATTTTGCTTTAAATATGGACCGTCGATTAAAGTAAATCAATCTAGGCCAGATTCATGAGTTAGTTCTTACGCAATCCATTTTTCTATAAAAATAAGCTCATTCCTTCTTATTTCTTACTTAATTCATTGAAAACTCTAGAGAGATAAACTATAGTAGAAAGAAGAAAAGTATTCTCGCTACTTCACTACTCATATATCCAAAGATTCTTCTTCTCAAGGTAGTGAATATTATTTGTTGTACTCGTAGGGGTATTATTTCTTTTGTATTCATGAAGAGAACTTACGTTATTATTCCGTTCTTTATCATTACATTGGAACATCACATGCATGCGCTTACGCATTTATACATGGTTCCATTATTTATTATTCATTGGAATATCTTGTTTCGATGCGTTCGCATGACCGGGTTCCATTATTTATTATTCTATTGGAATAATATGTCTACATGTAAAGTACCGCATGCATGGTGATTTTTATTATTCCATTCTTTATTATTACATTTGGAATATCCCGCTTCGGTGCGTATTACTTTACCGACCGGTTCCATTACTTATTATTCTATGGAATAAACCCATCATGCTAATACCGCATGCATGGTGATTTCTTTTGTTATTCTATTCTTTATTATACTCGGTTGGTTAAAGTTTTGACTTTATACTACATGAAATTAGTGGAATATCCTCGACATTTCAAGGCTTCATCCAAAGATCTTTCATAGAAATATTCTTACGAGCATTCTTGAATTTTACTCTACAAAGAAGTATCATGTTGACAATTTGTGTGACACCCCCAAAATAGGTATACATCACCCATTACGAGTTGTCAAAACACTGCATGTAAACAACTACAACTTTATTATTACAATAGAAAGCTGTGAGTTTAAATACGAGATATTGCCATCATCAAACAATATCCACATACAAATAAATCCTCATCATAAATATTGATACATTATTTTTACAACAATGGTGAGGACTACTAAACAACTCTCCCTAGAACCTTCATTCCATACCCAGACTTCGTACTCGCTTATATTCTCGCCTCACGAGAAGAAAATGGAACAAAAAGGAAAAGGGTGAGCTCAACTAGCCCGAAGAAGAATATTATGACTAAGATAATATACAATAAATTATCGTTAGTCTTCAACAGGAAAAAAATCTAATAGAATACAATAGACAACAAGTTTTAAATCAATATTCACAATGAAATAATAATTCATTAGAAGAGTTAAGTAGAGAATGCAAAACTACTATCTTCTACATGTATGAATTTTAAAGTTCATCGCTCTATTTTTTTTATCCTCGTAACATCAATCAATATATTTGGGATCAAATACTCATCCTTTACTAAAAGCAAGGACATTCACTACGATTGGTCATGTTCATCTAAACACTGTTCATCTTTGTGACTACGGGCCAAAGATATTCATCGAAATCATTCATCTTTGCACTACAAAGTGAAAGATATTCATCGAAATCATTCATCTTTTGACTACAAGCCAAAGATATTCAATAATATCATCATTTAAGATCGAGGATGATGAAAAATATATATATATATATTTTTTTAAAAGAAACGAATCTAGTGAAACAAAATGACAAGGATTAAGGATTAAGGATTCAGACTTGCGTTTTATCCACGCCCAAAAATACCTCAAAAATAATCATAGTGGTATAAAATTCAAGAATGATCAAAACATGGATACAATCAAAGCTAGTATCCACAATAGATATTTTGGACGAAAAGAAAAAAAAAATCATTTTTCGATGAATATAGTATTATTCGTGAATAAGATCAGAGTATCGTGAATAAAAGGTGACACGTAAATAAGAACTCAGACACCAAAAGTTTCAAATTTGATAAAACTTCAGATCAATATTTCAAAGATAATGATATTGAAGAAATAATATCATTACGAAAAAAATAATATCCCTTACCTTGGAAAGACAAGATTTAACCGGAATCTTGGATATAAAGCTATAACTTGAACTTTCACCGTATATCAATACTCAAAGTATACTCAAAATACTCACAAGAATACGCTCGATAATATAGAGAGAGAAAACTTCAATTTCTGGTGTGATTTTCAATTCTAACCTAAGCACCCTATTTATAGGAAAATGCTTAAAACACCAAAGCAGAAAATTTAATAAAATATTAATTTATATTAAAAAATTTCAACGCCCACTCTTATCAACTGAATTCAGCTCATATCACATGTTAAATGAGAGCCACAAAATGAAAATCACATTTTAGTAATTAAAAATATTTTAAACTTCCAAAAATTAATTATTTCGGAGCTTCGGAACTTCAATAATTCATAATAAATATCCCTTTTGTCAGAAAATTTGAATCTCGCTAGTTTTTATAGGAAATTTAATTCTATACAACTTTTCAGAAGAAAGTTTTTCCAAATTCTAAACAGAAATTGACCGAAATCCACAAACGGGTGATTTTAGAGGCTATAATCAAATTTCAGTCAATAAATGGGGTCCACCGACATGTTTAACATGTTTTAAACATTTATTGCAATAAAATACTCTTCCTCCTCGTATACTCATATATCCCACATTCGTTGTAAAAATATCACCATTATTATATTATTAAAATATAATAATATATATATTTAAATGAATTATTTTATCAGAAAAAGATAAAATTTCAATTTTCAACAATTGTCACATTA
Source organism: Panax ginseng (assembly GCA_020205605.1). NCBI lineage: Eukaryota > Viridiplantae > Streptophyta > Magnoliopsida > Apiales > Araliaceae > Panax > Panax ginseng. The sequence continues at coordinate 17,070,768 of CM035127.1, read as the reverse complement.
AAAATTTTCTCCATCTATATCCACATAAAATCAATATTTTCCTCATCATATGAATCAATAATTAATTATTCACAAATAATATTATAGAATCACAATATCGACAAACGGTAGGTTCCGGAAAGAGGGGCTTTCAATAAGAATTTCTCCACTTTGGCGCAATTAGGTGACCAAACCCTCCTTAGGCATGAACTTTCTAGACATTGCCAATAATGTTATCTAATAATATTATTCGAGATAATATGAATTATTGCTTCGATAATGAAAAATCTTGTGTAATGACAATTATTGAAACAACAAAGAAGATAAAATATCAACGCAACAATTATTGAACCAATAAAATAAAATCTTTGAAGCAATAATTATCGTAACCATTATTGAAAGCGGTGCCTTCTTTACGTAAGAGTCAATAATTGGTGCAATACTGGTATCATCTTGTGCAACAACGCCAGACGTGTGTTTTAACCATGCGGGTATTCCAACAATGTAAATCTGTGAATAACTACTATTTATTATTGTTAAACAACTTATATTTGTCGTTTTCTTCCTCCAATCGCTTTCCGTTATGGGGCCCACACAGGCTGCGTCGTCGCATCGAATATTCCCGAAGCGATTTAATATTCCACGACCAACTAATATTCCCAAACAACAATGAATATTTAATAACCACTTTGCTTATTTTGAAATATTTGCGTATTTTACCCATAACTATCCACATTAATCACATCAACCCTTACTATTTCAAAATAATAATTAGAGGAAATTAAATTTTATTTATTAATTATTTGGGGTCTTACAACCTCCCTTCCTTATGAAATTTCGTCCTCGAAATTGACATACGCATACTGGTGTGTTTCAAAAGATGAGGAAACCTCGCTTTCATTTCCCGTTTCCAACTCCGAGGTCATTTCTCTATAAGATGGTTTCTCCACAAGACTTTAACTTGTGGTATGATCTTCGTGCGTGGGACATGCTCCTTCCTATCCAAGATCTTGACAGGTACCTCCTCATACGTTAAGTCTTCGGCTATCTCGTCCGGTTCTAACTCAATAACGTGGTTCGGGTCTTTCACATATTTTCGAAGTACAGATATGTGAAACACATTATGAACACGAGACATACTTGGAGGTAACGCGAGTCTATAGGCTACATTACCTACTCGGTCAAGAATTTGAAATGGACCAATAAATCGTGGATTGAGCTTTCCTCTCTTCCCGAATCTTGTAACTCCCTTGATAGGGGCAACTCATGATAATACATGATCCCCTATACCAAATTCCACGTCCTTTCGATGAAGATCCGCATAACTCTTTTGTCGATCTTGTGCCGCTTTGTATACGTTGTCGAATCATTTGGATCTTTTTCACGTAGTCATACGCATTAACTTCGGGTCCCAACAATGTTGCTTCACCCACCTCGTCCCAACATATCGAGAAGCGACATTTTTCGTCCATATAATGCTTGAATGGGGCCACACCTATACTTGCTCGATAAGCTGTTGTTGTAGTAGGAGAATTCCACCAATGGTAAATACTTATCCCAAGCCGCCTTGAAGTTCAGGACACGAGTCTTAATAAATCTTCAAGGGTTTGAATAGTCCTCTCGATTGGTTCGTCTGCTTTGAGGATGGTATGCCGAATCAGAATCGTAAATCCGTACCCATAGCTTTTTGCAAGCTAACCCAAAATCTTGAAGTGAATCTTGGGTCACGATCCAAACTATAGATCTTGGCATGCCATGTAACCTCACAATCTCATTTACATACATACTAGCAAGACGTTCGAGGAATAAGTCTCGTGATCGGCAAGAAATGTGGAGACTTGGTTAATCTATCAACAATAACCCAAATAGCATTTATGCCTTGAGAAACCGTGGGAAGACCCGTAATCGAAATCCATGGTAATGTGTTCCCACTTCCATTTCGAATCTCAAGTGGTTGCAATGGTCCCTTAGGCACTTGATGCTCGCCTTTACACGTTGACAAGTTAAACACGTTGAGATAAACTTTGCAATCTCTCTCTTCATATTGTTCCACCAAAATGTATGTCGAAGATCACGATACATTTTAGTACTTCCGAGGATGGATTGCAAATGGTGTATTGTGTGCCTCCATCATAATCTTGTACTTCAAATCGAGTCATTAGGAACACAAAGTGCAGAGTGGACTCAAGTATTCCTTCATCATCGATTCTTGCTTCGAATAGCACCTTCTTGTACTTTCTTCTTCATACGCATCATTTCGGGCCGGTGGCTTGAAAGCAACCTTAAATTTTTCTATTAAAGTTGGCTCTATCGTATACTTGACATCATCGCACTCATTCCCCGCATATGATCTTCTACTCAACGCGTCATTTACCACGCTCGCTTTTCAGGATGGTATTGAATAGTGTGGTCATAGTCTTTCAATAGCTCGAGCCAACGTCGCCGCCAGATGTGGAGTTCTTTTGAGTGAAGAAATATTTAAGGCTTTTATGGTGCGAATATATCTCCACTTTCTCCCCATAAAGATAAGTGCCTCCAGATCTTTAGTGCGAAATTTCTTGCCGCTAACTCTAGATCATGAGTAGGATAATTCCTCTCATATTCTTTAAGTTGTCACGAGGCATAGGCTATGACTTTTCCATGTTGCATGAGAACACATCCTAACCCTTTGCCGATGCATCATCATTTGTAGATAACAAATCCATCCGTATCGGATGGTATTGTTAGTAACAGTGCCGAAATGAGTCTCTCTTAAGCTCTTGGAAACTCTTCTCGCATTCCTCGCTCCATATGAATTTTGTATCCTTTCGAGTCGGATGAGTTAATCTGAGTAGCAATTCGAGAAAACCCTTCCACGAATCTCCGATAATAACCGGCTAAGCCCAAAAGCTACGTCTTGATCCACCAAACTTGGTTGCTCCCAACTTTGTATTGTTTCAATCTTGGCAGGGTCAACGAGATACTCCATGTTTTGACACCACGCGCCCAAGGAATGCTACTTCCTCAAGCCGAACTCGCATTTCTTCAACTTAGCATATAGCTTGTTTTCACGAAGCCTTTGGAGTACCAAATTCAAATGGTGCTCATGATCTTCACGGCTTTTGGAATATATGAGGATGTCATCAATAAAGACAACAACGAATTTATCCAAATATTCTTTGAATACTCGATTCATCATATCCATGAAAGCCGCGCAGAGCATTAGTCAATCCGAAAGACATGACTAGAATTCATAATGCCCGCATCGAAGTTCTAACGGCGGTCTTTGGAATATCCTCGTTCTAATTTTTACCGATGATATCCGAATCTAAGATCGATTTTGAAAAGAATTGTGCTCTCAGAATTGGTCAAACAAGTCATCAATACGAGGTAGAGGATACCTATTCTTGATGGTGACATGGTTCAATTCGATAGTCAATATAAAGTCGCATACTCCCGTCTTTCTTCTTTACGAATAAAGCAGAGCACCCCAAGGAGATGTCTTAGACTAATGAAACCGATGTCCAACAATTCTCGTAGTTGGACCTTTAACTCTGAAGTTCAATAGAGCCATTCGATATGGGGTTTTAGAAATGGGCTTTGTACTAGGTTCAAGGTCAATAAAGAATTCAACTTCACGTTCTGGGGGTAGACCAGGAAGTTCTTCAGGAAATACGTCAGGAAAGTCAATAACAACAGGAATATTATTCAATTTTGACGTGTCTTTATTCAAATCCATAACATGGGCTAAGAAAGCTTGACATCCGTTTTTCAATAAACGAATCGCTTTATGATTAGATATGATAGTGATTGATTTTAATGGTTTAGTTGCCTGAATTCGAACAATAGGTTGATTAGGAATATGAAAACTAACAACCTTACGAAAACAATCAATTTTGGCATGATGAGTAGTTAACCAATCAATCCCTAAAATCACATCAAAAGCAAGTATCTTTAAAGAGATAAGGTCAACAGGTAAGATAAGGGTGCCAACTTGGATTAGACAAGATTTATAAGCGAGTGGATGTGATGAAAGTTTCACCTAACGGAGTTTCCACAGATAAGTCAAAGTCTAATTTCTCCGAGTCAAGTTTAAACGTTGAGCACAAGCAGGAGAGATAAATGAATGGGTAAGACCCGGTATCAAGTAAGGTATAAACTTCGCAAGAATTTATAAATAGCTTACCCGTGATCACCTCGTTTGGGTTCTTCGCATTTTGACCAATCACAACAAACGCTTCTTCCAGAACCGAATTGACTTTGACTTTTCCGGGACGATCTTTTGAGTCACCGTCTCATTGAACTAGGTTTCGCTATTCTGGTGCAATCTCGAGCGATATGTCCTTCCTTTCCACAATTATAGCATATAATAGGTGGTCGATTCTCCTCCCTTGGAACCGATTCTTTCCCGGTAATTGTCGTCTTCACATGGTCGTTGTTGAATCTCCTCTTTTTAAAATCTCCTCCGACTCGCTTCTTCTATTTTTATGGCCATGATTACCACCGGAGTGGTTACCATTTTGTCCGTCTTTTCTTTCTCTCTTGGTTATTATTGTTTTGTTGATCGCTTATCTCCTAGTATGATCCTCGATTGTGGTACCTCGGTTGACCGTGATTCGTTATCTCGCTCTAACAATTGAGCCCATTAACAACATCCGAATAGAGAAAATTTATGAGAGATGAGATCTTGACGTATCACGGGTTTCAAACCTCTCGGAAACATCCGCGTCATCGTTCCTCATTTTCCACCAAATGAGGTGCGAACACGGATAACTCTCGCAAACTTCGCCTCGATTTGAGACACCGTCGTGTTGTTCGCTCCGATCTAATAAACTTCACCTCCTTCATACGACGAACCCTTTCGGAAAGTATTTGTCATTAAATAGTTTCAAACGTCTCCCAAGACATGCTAGCCAAGCAGCAATTGGGATGGGTACGCTTCATGATTTCCACCGATGATATCGCTTTTCGCCACGGAACATAAAGGTGGCGAATGGAACCTTCTGTTCTCCGTGCATCCCAAGACATCGAATATCTTGGTAATTTGCTTGACCCATGTTTCCGCTATATGATCGAATCAGCTTTCCTTTAAATTTCGGTGGTCCCAACTCTTTGAATCGCTTGGTTGTGACAAACCCGTGAATTGGTATCATTTCCTTCAGATTTTGAACACGAGTCTCCCTCAAATCCGATTTTGTATGAAGCGCAAAAAACTTCTAAACATCCCCTCGTTCATCATCTCTTTCGGTGGTGTTATTCACGGGAGGAACATTACCACTGTTGCACGATTCTCCTCGTTGAGTGAGTACAAAGGCGTCTCCACGGTCTCATTTCCATTGTTAATATTCTCGATCGACATTCTCAAATCTTGTCATAAAACAAGGGTTAATTAAGCAAATCAATATATCACATAATATCCTTATATATTGACCAACTAACAAATAAGCTTAGGTAGGACACCTAGCGAAGGATTTTTCGTCTCTCCCTCCTAGTTCTATTCCCGATCTCCGCGGAGATCATATCCTAAGCTCGATACCAACCGTGACACCCCAAAATTGGTATACATCACCTATTACGAGTTGTCAAAACACGATGAAACAACTACAACTTTATTATTACAATAGTAAAAAGCGTGAGTTTAAATACGAGATATTGCCATCTGAGATAATATCCACATACAAATAAATCCTCATCATAAATATTGATACATTATTTTACAACAATGGTGAGGACTACTAAACAACTCTCCTAGAACCTTCATTCCATACCCAGGCTGCATCTTCATTTATATTCTCGCCTCCACGAGAAGAAAATGGAACAAAAGGAAAAAGGTGAGCTCAACTAGCCCAATAAAGAATATTATGACTAAGATAATATACAACAAATTATCGTTAGTCTTCAACAGAGGAAAAAATCTAATAGAATACAATAGACAACAAGTTTTAAATCAATATTCGCAATGAAATAATAATTCATTAGAAGAGTTAAGTAGAGAATGCAAACTACTATCTCTACATGTATGAATTTTAAAGTTCATCGTCTATTTTTTTTTATCTCTATAACATCAATCAATATATCCGGGATCAAATACTCATCCTCGCACTACAAAGCCGAGGACATTCACCGATTGGTCATGTTCATCTAAACACTGTTCATCTTTGTACTACGGGCCAAAGATATTCATCAGAAATCATTCATCTTTGCACTACAGGCCAAAGATATTCATCAAAAATCATTCATCTTTGCACTACAGGCCAAAGATATTCAATAATATCATCATTTAAGACTGAGGATGATGAAAAATATATATATCTATATATATTTTTAAAAGAAACGAATCCAGTGAAACAAAATGACAAGGATTAATTAAGGATTCGTACTTCGTTTTATCTACGTCCAAAAATACCTCAAAAATAATCATAGTGGTGTAAAATTCAAGAATGATCAAAACATGGATACAATCAAAGCTAGTATCCACAATAGATATTTTGGACGAAAAAAAAAAAATTCATTTTTCGATGAATAAGGTCAGATTCGTGAATAAGATCAGATATCGTGAATAGTCTTAGATATCGTAAATAAGTAACTCGACACCAAAAGTTTCAAATTTGATAAAACTTCAGATCAATATTTCAAAGATAATGATATTGAAGAAATAATATCATTACTTAAAAAATAATATCCCTTACCTCGGAAGGCAAAGATTTAACCTGGAATCTTGGATATAAGTTATAACGAACTTTCATAGTATAGCAATACTCAAAGTATACTCAAAATACTCACAAGAATACGCTCGATAATATAAAAGAGAAAACTTGAGTTTCGGTGTGATTTTCAATTCTAACCTAAGCACCTATTTATGAAAAATGCTTAGAACACCAAAAGCGAGAAAATTTAATAAAATATTAATTTATATTAAAATTTTCCAACGCCCACTCTTATCAACTGAATTCAGCTCATATCACATGTTAAATGAGAGCCACAAAATGAAAATCACGTTTTAGTAATTAAAAATATTTTAAACTTCAAAAATCAATTATTTTTGAACTTCGGAACTTCAATAATTCATAATAAATATCCCTTTTGTCAGAAAATTTGAATCTCGCTAGTTTTTATAGGAAATTCAATTCTCTACAACTTTACAGAAGAAAGTTTTTCCAAATTCCAAACTGAAATTGACCGAAATTCACCAAACGGGTGATTTTAGAGGCTATAATCAAATTTCGATCAATAAATGGGGTCCACCGACATGTTTAACATGTTTTAAACATTTATTGCAACAAAAATACTCTTCCTCCTCAGATACTCATATATCCCACATTCGTTGTAAAAATATCACCATTATTATATTATTAAAATATAATAATATATATATTTAATTGAATTATTTTATCGAAAAAGATAAAATTTCAATTTTCAACAATTGTCATATTAAAATTTTCTCCTCTATATCCACATAAAATCAATATTTTTCTCATCATATGAATCAATAATTAATTATTCACAAATAATATTACGAATCACAATATTGACAACGGATAGTTTCGGGAAAAATGGGGCTTTCCAATAAGAATTTCTCCTTCTTTCTGCCGCAATTAGGTGACCAAACCTCTCCTTAGACAGAACTTTCTAGACATTGCCAATAATGTTATCTAATAATATTATTAGAGATAATATGAATTATTGCTTCGATAATGAAAAATATTGTGTAATGACAATTATTCAAACAACAAAGAAGATATAAAATATCAACCCAATAATTATTGAACCAATAAAATAAAATCTTTCGAATAAATAATTATGTAACCATTATTGAGTAGTGCCTTCTTTACGTAAGAGTCAATAATTGGTGCAATACCACGTATCTTCTTGTGCAACAACGCAGTATTCTTGTGTTTTAACCACCGGGTATTCCAACGATGTAAGCAGTAATAACTACGCCGTTATTTTTAAACAACTTATATTTGTCGTTTTCTTCCTTCAATCGCTTTTTCAGTTATGGGCCCCCACATGCATCATTGCGTCGTCGTATGAATATTCCCCGACAGTACGAATATTCCACGACCAACGAATATTCCCCGACAACAATGAATATTTAATAACCACTTGCTTATTTTGAAATATTTGCGTATTTTACCCATAACTATCCACATTAATCACATCAACCCTTACTATTTCAAAATAATAATTAGAGGAAATTAAATTTCATTTATTAATTATTTAGGGTCTTACAATTTAGACGTTATTGATTTTTGGATAAATTAATTCTTGAACTTGTTTTATTGAATTATTATGTCATTGTCATCATCCTCATGTTTATATTATGTTTAAAGTTATCTGCGGCGTGTAGTGCATAGATGTACTTGGTATGATTATGACCAGGGATTATTCAGTATAATCATGACCGTAATGTTATAAATGATGTGGAAAAAGTCCTCATTGGCCCGTAATGCATTGATGGATAGTTTTTGGTATGATTATGGCTATGGATTCTCTTCGGCCAAGGGTGCAAAGATGAATTGTTTTATGGAATGATCAGGACCGTTGATGAAAACACGATTATCTTTTGCTCGTAGTGCATGGATAATTCGTGGTCGTGATACTAAAGAATATCCTTGGCCTATAGTGCAGGGATGATTTGATGATGTTGATTATTTATTGAAATTTGAGTCTCGGCCGATAAAAGTGATGAAAACCTTTTAAATCATAGAAGATAGTATATTTTATTCTCTACTTGACTCTTCTAATGGATTTTTGTTCTGCTGCAAGCTAAACTTGATGTTTGTTATATTGTATCAGTTTAACACTGTTGAAGGCTAACGATAATTTATTCTGCATTATCTTAGTCATAATATTTCTTACTTGGCTAGTTGAGCTCACCCTTTCTTTCATTGTTCTCTTCAGGAAATGAGAACGTAGCTGCCGCTAGTCGGGGAACAGAGTGATGGTCCTAGATGGTGCATTAGTAGTCCTCACTATTCTGTGAAATAGTGTAATAATAAATGTAATGAGGACTCCATTTAGTGTTGATATTGTCTAGATGACAATATTTGTATTAAAATTCACAGCATATATTTTGTCGTATTTTACACGACTGTTGTATAATTAGTTTGTATTTGTATTCTGTACCATGTATCTGGCGACCCAAGATGGGTGATGTATACCTATTTTGGGGGTATCACAGTTGGTATCAAAGCTTAGGGATATGATCCCTGGCTAGGATGTGAGAATAGAACTAGGAGGGGAGAGACGGGGAATTCCTTCGCTAGTATGACCTACCTAAGTTTATTTGATATTTAATTGGTCGGTCAGAATATAGGGATAATATGTTACATGTCAATTAACCTTTGTTTTGTGGTAGTATCTCGAAAATAACATCCGAGAATGTTGAGAATAGCAATGGAGCACGGAGACCGTTGATTCTCCACGGATCAATAATCGTGACAATGTGCAATGTAATGTCGATAATCCTCCTATAAACAACAACACCGATCAATCGATTTGACGCATTTGAGACGTTTAGGAGCTTTTTAGAATTTATGCAACATCAAAGTAAAGCGGATCCATTCATAATGCAGAGGAAACAATGGCAACCTACCGGTTGGTCACCATTAAGCAATTCAAGGAGCTGGGACCACCGGAGTTTTGGGAAAGCGAGAACCACTTAAGGCGGAGGCGTGGTTAAAGCAGATCACCAAGCTATTTGATGTCTTGGGATGCTCCAGGAGCAAAAGGTTCCCTTGCCACCTTTATGTTGCATGAAGAAGGAGATCACCGGTGGGAATCAGTAAAAGCGTACCCGGTCGGACGACTCAAGATGTCTTGGGAGAAGTTCCAAGAGTCATTCAATGATAAGTACTTTCCGAAAGCATTCTTCACATGAAGGAGGTGGAATTTATCAAGTTGGAGTAAAACAACACGCCAGTGTCGCAAAGATGAAGCCAAGTTTGCCGAAGTTGTCCCGATTTCATGCGTCCCCACTTGGTTGATAATGAAGAGAGAATGACGCGGATGTTTTAAGAGGTTTGAAGCCGGAGATACGTCAATATCTTATTTCATGAGTTACTATTCACGAGTTACTATTCATGAGTTATTATTCACGAGTTACTATTCATGACAAAATTGATTTCTTTTTCTAACCAAATTATAGTTGATTTATGAATATTACTCTTGAGATTAAATCTATATGTTGATTATATTATTTTTATTATCATATATAACATTTTATAACCCACGATGTTAAAATTCTCTTTCACTTGAGTGTAAAGATGGGTAGATTATTGGTATGATCATGGTAGGGTTCTCTTTGGCAAAGAAGTGAAAAGTTGAATTGTATCTGGTATGATCATGACCATTGAATTTATAATTGAATATCATTAGCTAAAGTGCAAAGATGAATTGATCAACATGGTTATAATTATTGTTTATATAAATTCTGAAATGATTTTATATATCTTTGAGATATGAATATTGTGACGCCCCCAAAATAGGTATACAACACCCATTCTAAGTCGCAAAAATACATGGTATAGAAAGCAAACTACAACTTTGATAATACAGATGTCGTGTAGAATACGACAATACAACTGTGAGTTTAAATACAAATATTGTCTTCTAGACAATATACACACCCAAATAAGTCCTCATTAATTATTCATACACTATTTTACGTAAATAGTGAGGAACTAAAACATCTTCCTAGAACCATCACTCCATACCCCGACTCGATCCTCGCTTATGTTCTCACCTCCTAAGAAGAAAAATGGACAAAAAAGGAAAAGGGTGAGCTCAATCTGGCCCAAATAAAGAACATTATGACTAAGATAATATACAACAAATTATCGTTAGTCTTCAACGAGGAAAAATCGATAAATTATAATAGACAACAAGTTTTAGATCAATAAATGCAATGTAACGAGAATCCATTAGAAGAGTCACGTAGAGAAAGAATTCTCTCTTGTCTTCTAAGGTTTAAAAGTCCATCATCAATATTTTATCCTCGTAACAACAATTAATAGTCATCTTTGCACTACGAAGCCAAAGATATTCATTTAAATCACCAATTGGTCATGTTCATCTCAACACTGTTCATCTTTGTACTACGGTGCCAAAGATATTCATCAGTTAATCGTTCATCTTTGCACTACAGGCCAAAGATATTCATTTATATCATCATTTAAGACTGAGGATGATGAAAAATATTTTTAAAGAAACGAATCCAGTGAAACAAAATGACAAGGATTAAGGATTAAGGATTCGTACTTTGTTTTACCCATGTCCAAAAATACCTCAAAAATAATCATATTGGTGTAAAATTCAAGAATGATCAAAACATGGATACAATCAAAGCTAGTATCCAGAATAGATATTTTGGGCAAAAAGAAAAATTTTATTTTCATGATTGAATAGTCAGAGTATATGTGAATAATAGAACCCAGACACAACAAGTTCCAAATTTGATAAAAAGTTCAACAAAGATTTTGGCATAATGATATTGAAGAAAATAATATCATTCGAAAGAAAATAACATCCCTTACCTCAAAATAACCAAATTTATGACTAAATTTCTATATCTTTGTGATGTAAACTCAGACCAGATAAAGCAACACTCAAAATATACTCACAAGAATACGTTCGACAATATAGAGAGAGAAAGAGAAAACTTAGTTTCGGTGTAATTTTCAATTCTAACTTAACCCTCTATTTATAGGAAAATGCTAGAACGCATAAAGGAGACTAAAATAATAAAATATTATTTTTTTTATTTAAACTTCTACGCATGCTTTGTTAGGCCAAGACCAGCCCTCAATCTTTGAAATTTTCAAATGACCCATGTGTTTAATCACACCAACCAAAGTGGGTCCCACCCATTAATAAAAATCATTTTATTTTTCTCGAAACTTCCACAATTAAGTAGAAAATAGCTCGGTTATCATAAAATTCAAAACTCGTGAATTTCCATGGGAAATTCCATTCTCTACAACTTTGCAGAAGAAAGTTTTTCCAAATTCCAAACAGAAATTGACCAAAATCCATAAACGGGCGATTTTATAGTCTATAATAAATTTTCGGTCAAGAATTGTGTCCACCGACACACAAAACATGTGTTAAACATTTAATGCCACAAAATACTCTACCTCCTCATATACTCATATATCCTACATTCATTATAAAAATATCACCGTTAATATATTATTAAAATAATATATTTAAATGAATTATTTTATCAGAAAAAGATAAAATATTAATTTTCAACAATTGTCACATTAAAAATTTTCTCCATATATATCCACATAAAATAAATATTTTCTTTATCATAATAATCAATAATTAATTATTTTAAAAATAATATTCTGAGAATCACGATCTTGTGACAAACAGTAGTTTAAGGGAAGAGGGCTTTCGATAAGGATTTCTCTTCTTTGGCGCTTTGATTAGGTGACCAAACCTCTCTTGAGCAGAACTTTCTAATAATCGCCAATAATGTTTATCGATAATATTATTCAAATAATATGAATTATTGATTTGATAATGGAAAATCTTGTGTAATGAAAATTATTGAAACAACAACGATACAAATATCAAACGCAACAATTATTGAATCAATATAATATTGAGCGATAACTTCTTGTAACAATTATTGAGTAGTGCCTTCTTACGTAAGGATCAATAATTCAACAATCACATGCAATACTGGTGTCTTCTTTATGCGACCACGCATATTACGTATTTTAACCACCGGGTAACCCAACAAATGTTAAGCGGTAACAATTCTTAGATTATTTATAAAACTCAATCTTTGTCGTTTTCTTTCATCCAACCATTTTCCGTTATGGGGCCCATTAATGATCGCTACCGTCAGACGGAGATTCGACAAAAAGAATATTCCACGACCAAACGAATATTCCCGACAATAATGAATATTTTATAACCACTGCTTATTTTGTAAACTTTGCACATTTCACCCATAACCAAAGAATTATATCAAATTAACCCTTATTAATTTAGAATAATGAATAAAGGAAAATTCAATTTTATTTATAATAAGTTGGGGTCTTACAACCTCCCTCCTTATAAAATTTCGTCCTCGAAATTAACGTGACGATACCGTGTATCGAAAAGGTGAGGTACCTCGCTTTCATCTCCGATTCCAACTCCCATGTCATTTCCTCAATTGCATGGTTTCTCCACAAAACCTTAACTTGTGGTATAACCTTCGATGCCTAAGACATGCTCTTTCCTATCCAAAATCTCAACAGTGTATCTCGTATGTTAAATCTTCACTATCTAAATGCGGGTTCTAACGCAATAATGTGGTTCGGGTCTTTCACATATTTACTGAAGCATAGATATGTGGAATACATTGTGAACACGAGACATACTTGGAGGTAACGCGAGTCTATAGGCTACGCTTTCTATTGGTCAAGAATCTCAAATGGACCAACAAACCTTGGATTGAGCTTTCCTCTTTTCCCAAATCTTGTAACTCCTTTCCATGGAGAAATACGTAACAATACATGATCTCCAATATTAAACTCCACGTTTTTTCTATGAAGATCAACATAACTCTTTTGTCGATCTTGTGAAGTTTGAATACGTTGTCGAATCATTTGGATCTTTTTTCGTAGTCATGCGCATTTAATTTCGGTCCCAACAATGTTTTTTCTCCCACCTCGTCCCAGCATACTGGAGAACGACATTTTCATCCATACAACGCCTCAAATGGAGCCATGCCTATACTTTTCGAGGTACGTAATTTTCGAGGACGAAATTTCATAAGGAGGGGAGATTGTAAGATCCTGAATTTTATGAAATAAAAGTATTCAGTTTTTCTTATAATTACAATTCAGTAAATGGTTAAATTGATATAAAATTAAAGTTAAGGGTGATATATGAAATTTTTTCAAAATAAAGTGGTTATAAAATATTCATTGTTGTCGGGGAATATTCGTTTTTGTCGTAGAATATTCTTTTCCGCTTGGGGGAATATTAAGTATGGCCTACGGAGCCATTTGTGGGCCCCATAATAGTAATAAGCATCGGATGAAGATGACGACAAAAATTGAGTTTTATAAATAACGGCTTAGTTGTTATCGTTAACCTCGTTGGAATACCCGGTGGTTAAAATACGAAGAATACGCGTGGTCGCATAAAGAAGATATACGGTGTACCAAGATGAAGATTGTTGAATTATTGATTCTTACGTAAGAAGGCACTACTCAATAATTGTTACGGTAATCTTGCTCAATATTTTATTTTATTGATTCAATAATTGTTGCGTTGATATTTTATATTATTGTTGTTTCAATAATTGTTGTTGCACAGTATTTCCCATTATCAGATCAATAATTCATATTATGTGAATAATATAGCATTATTGGCAATGTCTAGAAAGTTCTGTCAAGGAGAGGTTTGGTCACCTAATTGTGCGCCACTAAGGATAAATCCTTATCGGAAAGCCCCCTCTTTTCTGGGAACTGCCTGATTGTCATTATTGTGATTCTGTAATATTATTTGTGAATAATTAATTATTGATTTATATGATAAGGAAATATTTATTTGATGTGGATATAAATGATGGATTTATTTATGTGGTTATAAACGAAGGAGTTAATGTTGAGGTGTTTTATCAGTATTTTGTTGGATTAGAGGTATTAAAAGATCAAATCGGTGTTCTTACAGCTTTATTGTGTGAGTTATAATATTTAATCCGACCGTTGGATCGTTGTAATTTTTGGATATGTTATACATATATAAGTTGAGTATATGTCCACAAATTTTGAACCGTTAAAAATGAGCGTATGATTTGTTATGAATTTTAAGAGGTGACTGATTCGGAAATTAGGTTATAAATCATTTTGGTGGAAAATTCTAGAATTTAGTGGACCCCACTTTTGGTTGGTGAGAAATGTGCTCAATTGAATTTCAAATGTGGTGGGTGGGAATAGAAGCAGGTAAAGCCATCAGGTTGCAGGTTAAGTCTGCTTCGGCGTGCTAACATTTTCCTATAAATAAAGGGTTAAGTTAGAATTGAAAATCATACCAGAATTCATAAGTTTTCTCTCTTTTTCTCTCTAGATTATCGAGTGTATTTTGTGAGTATTTAGATACTTGGTGAGTTGCTATTCATCAGTGCAAGTTTCCTTTAGCGTCATATCCGATATCCAGTCAGAAGTGCTGCTCTTTTAAGGTAAGGGATAGTAAGAGATTTTAAGAGTTGTTATGATTTTCAGTTTCGTAATTTTTCTGACCTTTAAAAATTCTGGAAAAAAATTTGAAATGATAATTTGATGAGTTTTCTAGATTGTGTCCAAAAATAGCAATTTTTGGATGTATAGATTATTAGTTATGAATTTTATGGGAAAAGACTATTTTAAAAGTAAACCCTGATAACTCCTTGTGGTTAACTCCAAAATTGATGAAATTTTTATTGGGAGTACATGTATATGATAGAAGTATACTCTGTAAATTTTGGAATTTTTGGATAAAATTACAATTTATGATAAATGTCTAAATATTCGGCTATTTTGGCCATATGAAAAATAGTAAATGACTTTTAAAAATTCCGAAAAAAGTATATGTTCAATATGGGACTATATTCTGCTAAATCCCAGAAAAGAAAAATTGTTTACATTGATTTGGTATTTTTCATGAAATGGACTAGTTATGAGTAAATGAATTAAATATGTTATGTGAAGTAAGAAAATTGGAAAATAGGATTTTATGGCTTGAGAATCCTATATGAGGTATATGAAGATATTTAATGAGGGTTTTGGTTATTGGTGATGAAATCTTATGAGTTTGGCATTTTAGGATGATTAAATGCATTATTTAGTAAAGTGTAAATAATTAAAATAAATTGTTTATAAATTTAAGAAATGTTATTCTTTCAATATTATTATACCGAAATATTGGTATGGATTTTATTGTGAAATTTTTACCTTTTTGTGTCGGAGTTACTATTCATGAGTTACTATTCACGAGTTACTATTCATGAGTTATTATTCACGAGTTACTATTCACAACAAAATTGGTTTCTTTTTCTAACCAAATTATAGTTGATTTATAAATATTACTTTTGAGATTAAATCTATATGTTGATTATATTGTTTTTATTATCATATATAACATTTTTATAACCCTGATGTTAAAATTCTCTTTTACTTGAGTGTAAAGATGGGTAGATTATTGGTATGATCATGACTAGGGTTCTCTTTGGCCAGTAGTGAAAAGTTGAATTATGACTGGTATGATCATGACCATTGAATTTATAATTGAATATCTTTAGCTTAAGTGAAAAGGTGAATTAATCAACATGGTTATAATTATTGTTTATATAAATTCTGAAATGATTATATATTTCTTTGAGATATGAATATCTTTGGCCCGTAGTGCAAAGATGACTTATTGATGAATATCTTTGCCCCGTAGTGCAAAGATGAATTATTGATGAATATCTTTGGCCCGTAGTGCAAAGATGACCTGTTGTTGAATATCTTTGGCCTGTAGTGCAAAGATGACTTGTTGTTGAATATCTTTGGTATGTAGTGCAAAGATGGTCTGTTGATGAATATCTTTGGCCGTAGTGCAAAGATGAATTTATTAATATGATTATGAACATGAACTGTGATTTGGTATAACCATGATCTTTGATATTCCAGGTGATGAAAATTATCTTTGTCCTGGATGAGAAAAGGAATTTAGAACAACAATTACGATTATGAGTTATACATGTGATTGTGGACAGGAATTATTGATTGATGTTACTGAGGATAAAACATTGTTGGTGGACTTTTAACATGGAGAAGATAATAGACTTTATAGTCTATTTGACTCTTCTAATGGATCGCTTCGTTCACGTTAACTATGGTTGAAAAGTTTTATCATTTATCATATGTTCTAAATCTCTGATTTATTACTGATGAAGGCTATTGATAATTTAATTATCTTTAGTTATGATATTCTTTACTGGGCTAGTTGTGCTCACTCTTTTGCTTCACAATTCTTTTCAGGTAATACGAGTGTAGCTGGGTCGAGCGGGGGTAACAGGGGAATAGAACGGTGGTCATCATTTAGTAGTTATATTTGTTGAATCAAATAGGGTGAGGTGAACCCAACGTTAGAAGGGTGTTTTGCCACTATCATACAAAATGTCTAATGACATACAACCTCGTATCATCATAAGACAGGGATGTGCTCATCCATTTGCTGAGTATATTTACGAGCACTACCTATATAATCTTGGTGTTTGTTTGAAGTATAATTCTCAATTAGAGACAGTGGAGATAATGATATGTCAAGAGAAGACACACAATTGGGAAGAAGATGATAGTAATCTTCTCATTTTTTTGGGGGTCTATTGGGTCAACCAAGGATAATTTTGTGGCCATATGATATCTATCATAATCTAGAAGCATGGCCTCCCATGTACGAAGGTTTCCTTGAGCACTTCCCAAAAATTCTAATTTCTAAAACAATTTTTGACTATACCTTTATGTAAGGTGTCATTGTGACGTGCTATCCACGATTGGGACATGAGTCACAGTTGGTATATATTTGTATCCAAACTCACAGCATATGTGTTGTTGTATTTTGTACGATAATTGTTGTAATAAAGTTGTAGTTGTTTTCTGTACCATGTATTTGGCGACTCAGAATGGGTTGGATGGAATGGACCTATTTTGGGGTTGTCACAATACATACTCAGAGCTGATGAATGTGAAGAAGAAGGTTCAAGAGGGCGTTATTCTAGAAGCAAGAATCGACGAAGAGAGAAAATCTCAACCCTCGATTTAATTGGCCCATTTGAAATGCTCGATGAAGTAGGAACTGTGGCCTATAGACTCTTTTTACCGCCAAGTTTGTTGTGTGTTCAGAACATTTTTTTTACATATCGATGTTACGTAAATATGTGGACGACCCGAACCACATTATTAATTTAGAACCGGACGAGATATCAGAAGATTTAACGTATGAGGAGATACGTGTTAACATCTTGGATAAGAAGAATCATATTCGACGCTCAAAGGTTATACCTCAAGAATTAGAATCTGAAATTAAATCAAGGTATCCTCACCTCTTCGGCATATCAGGTACGTACGTAAATTTCAAGGGTGAAATTCCATAAGGAGGGGAGATTGTGAGACCCCAGATTTTATGAATAAATATTTAATTTTTTCAAAATGATTTTTTGAATATTATGGTGTGGATATGATATAATGTTATAGTTGTGATTAGTATATGCAAGTTATTGTATAATATTCGATTGGTCGGGTAATATTCTTTTTGTCGGGGAATATCCGTACGATGGCATAATCATTGGTGGACCCCACAATAGAATTATTGTCGGATTGAGAAAACAAAAAAAATATTTTATTGAAAATAACGACGGAAGTTTTACCATTAATACTGTTGAACTACTCGGTAGTAAAAAGTACGAGAATACGCATTGGTTGCGTATAAGAATAATACAAAGATTAATTATTGATGCTTATGTGATAAGTCACTCGGTTTTGTTTTATTGGTATTATTAATGTAATAAAATGTAAAAGCTTTTTATATAAAATGTAATACTTTTATAAAGTTATTCATTTTATTAGGCTAATAGTAAAATCTTTTATATAAAATAGAATACTTTTATAAAATTATCATTTTATTAGATAATAATTAGAATATATTATATTTTATTAAGCATAGTGTTTGTATAAGGCTCTCTGATAGTATTTGCATAATAAAATCTTTTATAAAGTTATTCGTTTTATTAGATTATAAATAGAATTTATTATATTTTATTTAAAAGATTTTGCTTTAAATATGGACCGTCAGATTAAAGTAAATCAATCTAGACTGATTCATGAGTTAGTTCTTATACGCAGTCCATTTTCTATAAATAAGCTCATTCCTTCATTATTTCTTACTTAATTCTTTGAAACTCTAGAGAGATAAACTATAGAGAGAAAGAAGAAAAGTATTCTGCTACTTCACTACTCATATATCCAGTACTCTTCTTCTCAAGGTAGTGAATATTATTTGTTGTACTCGTAGGGGGTATTATTTCTTTTGTATTCATGAAGAGAACTTTTGTTATTATTCCGTTCTTTATCATTCTGTTGGAACATCCTGTCTGTGCGTTTACGCATGACCTAGTTCCATTATTTATTATTACATTGGAATATCACGCTTAGAATTGCGTTTATGCGTGACTCGGTTCCATTATTTATTATTACATTGGAATAACCTGCCATGCGATGTACCGCATGCATGGTGATTTACATTGTTATTCCATTCTTTATTATTTACATTGGAATATCGTGTCGCATGCATTAAATACACTTTGACTGGTTCCATTACTTATTATACATTGGAATAACTTTTCATGTCACGCAATCCGCATGCATGGTGATTTCTTTTGTTATTCCATTCTTTATTATACTCAGTTGGTTAAAGTTTTGACTTCTATACTACATGAAATTAGTGGAATATCCTTGACATTTGCGCTTCATCCAGTATCTTTTCATGAAAATATTCTTCCGAGTATTCTTAAATTTTACTCTACAAAGAAGTATCATGTTGACAATTTGGACGTTATTGGTTCTTGGATAAATTAATTCTTGAACTTGTTTTATTGAATTATTATGTCATTGTCATTATCCTCATGTTTATATTATGTTTAAAGTCATCTGTGGCCTATAGTGCATAGATGGACTTGGTATGATTATGAGCAGGGATTATTCGGTATAATCATGACCGTAATGTTATAAATGATGTGGAAAAAGTCCTCATTAGCCCGTAATGCATTGATGGACAGTTTTTGGTATGATTATGGCTATGGATTCTCTTCGGCCAAGGGTGCAAAGATAAATTATTTTATGACATGATCAGGACCGTTGATGAAAACACGATTATCTTTTGCCCATAGTGCATGGATAATTCGTGGTCGTGATACTAAAGAATATCATTGGCCTGTAATGCAAGGATGATTTGATGATGTGGATTATTTATTGAGCTGAGTCTCGGCGATAAAAGTGATGAAAAACCTTTTAAATCATAGAAGATAGTAGATTTTATTCTCTACTTGACTCTTCTAATGGATTGTTTGTTCCGCTGCAGTTAAACTTGATGTTTGTTATATTGTATGAGTTTAACACTGTTGAAGGCTAACGATAATTTATTGTGCATTATCTTAGTCATAATATTTCTTACTTGGCTAGTTGAGCTCACCCTTTCTTTCATTGTTCTCTTCAAGAAATGAGAACGTAGCTGAGGTTAGTTGGGGAACAAAGTGATGGTCCTAGATGGTGCATTAGTAGTCCTCACTATTCTGTGAAATAGTGTAATAATAAATGTAATGAGGACTCCATTAAGTGTTGATATTGTCTAGATGACAATATTTGTATTAAAACTCACAACATATGTTTTTGTCGTATTTTACACGATTGTTGTATAATTAGTTTGTATTTGTATTCTGTACCATGTATCTGGCGATCCAAGATGGGTGATGTATACCTATTTTGGGGGCGTCACAGGACGACCCCCCAATTATAATATAATACATTTTAGGAAAGTTTATTTGTCCCTTAATATATGACGTTTTTAAATTCTGAGTAAGCATTAATTACTTATGCGACGCCCCCAAAATTAGGTATACATCACCCATCTTGAGTCGCCAGATACATGGTACAGAATTCAAATACAACTTAATAATACAACTGTTGTGTACAATACGACAAAACATAAACTGTGAGTTTGAATACACATATTGTTTACTAGAGATTATACAAACTCAAAAGGAGTCCTCATTACAATTATTAGCACACTATTTCACAGAATAGTGAGGACTACTAATGCACCATCTAGGACCATCACTATGTTCCCCGACTAGTCCCTAATTTCACGCTCTCATTTCCTCAAGAGAAAAAGTGAAAGAAAAAGGGTGAGCTCAACTAGCCCAAAGAAGAAATATTATGACTAAGATAATGCGTAATAATTTATCGTTAGCCTTCAACAATGTTAAACCGATAAAATATAATAATTTTCAAGTTTAAGCTAATGAACAAGCAATCCATTAAAAGAGTCAAGAGAGAATGAAATCTACTATCTTTTATGATTTAAAAGGTTTTTCATCACTTTTATCATTGGGACTCAAATTTTAATAAATAATCCACATCATCGAATCACCCTCGCACTACTACGGCCAAGGATATTCTTTAAGATCACGACCACAATTATCCATGCACTACGGCCAAGAATATTTGTATATTCATTAATGGTCATGATCATGCCAACAATCGGCCCATCAATGCACTACGGGCCAATGAGGACTTTTATCACATTATTTGTAACATTACTACCATGATTACAATCGAATAATCCCTAGTCATAATCATACCAAGTCCATCTATACACTACAGCCACGGATGACTTTTAACAAAATATAAACATGAGGATGATGACAATGATATAAGAATTCAATAAAACAAGTTCAAGAATTAATTTATCTAGAACCGATAACGCCCAAATTGTCAATACGATATCGCTGCAGAGTAAAATTCAAAAATACTCGTAAGAATATTTTCATGAAAAAAGATATTGGATGAAGCGTTAAATATCAAAGATATTCCACTAATTTCATGGGTATATAAGTCAAAGTTTTAACCAACCTGAGTATAATAAAGAATCGAATAACAAAATAAATCACCATGCATGCGATGTAATCGCATGCATAAAAGTTATTCCAATGTAATAATAAATAATGGAACCAGTCCGGCGTGAAAACGCATTGCATGTGATATATTCCAATGTAATAATAAAGGATGGAACAGTCCGTGGCAAACGCATGCATGTGATATTCCGGCGTAATAATAAAGGATGGAACCAGTCCCAAGATAAACGCATGCATGTGATATTCCGGCTGTAATAATAAAGAATGGAATATTAGAAGAATGTCACCATGTATAGGGTAGCCGCGTGACATGTGGTATTCCAAATGTAATAATAAATAATGGAATAACATAAGTTCTATTCATTAAGACGAAAGAAAGAAATAACACCCCTTACTAGTAAAAGAAACCGAATATAAGAGTAGGGAAGTAAAGAGAATACTTTTTATAAGTTCTCTTATAATTCTCTCTCAGAGTTTGGTGAATTCGTAAGAAATAATGAAGGAATGAGCTTCTATTTATAGAAATGGGAATACATAAGAATTAATTCATGAAGCGGTCAAGATTGATTTACTATTAAACGGACGATCCAGATTGGTTTACTATTAAAACTTAAAACAACGGTCCATCTTGATTTATTATTAAAACTTTAAACTGTGATCCATATTGATTTACTATTATAACTTCACCAATGCCATCCATATCGACTTACTTATTATATCTTCAACCAACTATGATTCGAAAAATTAAAGACATCTCCTCATGGAATAATATTGTACCCAAATACCCGAACGCACAATACTAGAGTGAATAGTAACTCGTGAATAGTAACTCGTGAATAGTAACTCATGAATAGTAACTCATGAATAGTAACTCGTAAATAGTAACTCGTGAATAGTACTCCGACACGAAAAGTGTCCCGAATACCCAATTGAACAATATATCCTCCAGACATCAATTATACTAATACAAATAAGTCCAACACAATGGAATTATAAAATTCATCTTTAATCAACACGAACTTATTCATCATTAATATTATAATTCACAATATTTAACAACCAGGTCGTTCCCAGGAAAGAGGGGTTTTTCGATAAGGATTTCTCCTTATTTGGCGCGCAATTAGGTGACCAAACCTCTCATCGATGTAACTTTAGACATTCATCAATATTGCAAATAATAATATGAATAACTTTATCGTTTCAATTATTGATTTAATAATATATCATATAATGCGGATAATCTTGTAATAATAATTGAATCAATAATACGAGAAATATGATGCAAAGAATTATTTGAAGAACAATCGAGTATAATTGTGAGTGACTTCTCACGTAAGCATCAATAATCAATACCGTAAGTGTCATCTTGTGTAACTACGCCAGACATCGTACTTTTACTACTAGGGTAGTTCAGCAGTTTTAACAGAACACCTCCGCCGTAGTTATTTTTATAAAGTATTTTGTCGTTTTTTTCAATCCGACAATAATTTCATTCATGGGGTCCACCAATGATTGTCTTGAATATATCTAAAATTTTTTCGTTAAAACTAATATTCTCCCACCAATCGAATATTATATAACAACTTGCGTACTTTACAAAATTTATAAATATTACCCACAACTATAACATTATATCAAATCAATACCATAATATTCAAAAATATAATTCAAAAAAATTATTTTTTATTCATAAAAGTTGGGGTCTTATAGCTTAATTTTCAATATTACCCTAAGTATTAAATGTAACTTTGGTTCTCTCACTATTTTTTGTCCAATAAATAATAATTTTTTTTTCAATACAAAGGCAATATAGACATTTGATATTATATTTAATGCTATACAATTATTTCCTCAATACTTATAGGTAGTCCCAAGTTAAATGTCTAATTACCTTAAATGATTTACTCCCTCCGTTCTTAAAAGATTATCGTTTAAGGTTTTGGCACATGGATTAAGAAAGTATCATTTACTAAGTAAAATTTATTTGAAATTTCATCACTATCCCTTTATGGGAAGTTGAAAACTATTAATACAAGAGAGATAATTTCTTGGGACAATGAGAGAAGGTATGAGTAATATAGAAAAGTAAATAATTTATTCTTCTCGAAAGTTGTAAACGACAAACTTTTTGGAATAAATTTTTTCTTCTAAAACGACAATCTTTTAGGAACGGAGAGAGTATTTTTTATAATAATTTGTCTATAATACTCTTATTATTAATTGTTATATTTTCATTCTCTATGCATATTTATGGAGCATCACTAGTAATGTATAAAAAATTATTAAACTAAATAATAATCTAAATATGAATAATTTTATTATTTTATTATTTTTCTTAATATACGCAGAAAATTAACCAGAATTTGAATACATCATAATACGAAAAATAGGTTACGTATATAATCATCGACTCATTGACGTAGTAATAAATTAGAAAAAGTAAGTCGTGATATATTTGTCAACTCAAAATATATATTCTTCACAAAATTCAAAAAAATGTGTCATTGACACATAGTCAATGAAGTACGATATAAATATTTTTAATAAATATTTTTTGATGAGTCAATAAACAAATAGGTTAATTTGAAAAAGTGAGTCGTGATATATTTTGTCAATTCAAAATATTCTTAATATCATGAATTACAAATTCAGAAAAAGTGTGTTGTGACACTGAGGGGTGTTTGATAAAAATTAAATGAATCTGAATGAATTGAATCTGAATAAAAAAAGTTGTTTGATAATTGACATGTCTGAAATATTTGAATAACATATTTTTATTATTTTTCCCTCTAAAAAAATCAAAAAATTATTGTAAATTTATTTAATATTACTTATATAATAGTCCCTTAGTCAAATATAGTATGATATAAATATTTTTATTTTTTTTGAATTTTTACCATGTGTATTTATTTTTCATACTGACTTTCACGCACGCACTCCGCACGTGAGAAAGAAATTGCAATTTTTTAAAAAAATTAAACTTTAAATTGGGAGAGAAAAAAATAGAAAAAGAGAGAAAAAAATTAGTTTATATAGAATTTTTAAAAATATTGAGTCGGATTTTATAATATTGTTATGAGATCAGTTTGAGAAGTCAAAAAATTAAAATTAAAACTAAAATTAGTTTATATGGTATTAACATTTTTGAGTGAATGCCACCTATAAATTTTGAATATTTCCATTCAAGAGGAGTCATCTCCTACAATTAAACGAAGCCATTGAATAAATCTCTCTAGCAAAAATATATGTACCAAAGTGTGTGAAGCATATACTAATAAATGATATTTCCTTATTGAAAAATGTTGTTGGTCTGATTCTGGTACTATTTCTATTCTGGCAGGCCCGTTGTGCCATTTTTAACATTAGCCCAGCCCAGTTTTTGTGGTTCAATTTTAATGTTAGGTTTTGATTGCAGGAATCGAACTAGAAATGAAATAATTCATTCATATAAAATGAAAAAAAATGTGTTTTGTTATTCTATTAGAATGGAATTAACTATTTTTATTCCCGTCAAATTTGTAAAACCTTATTGCCCGATTCATATCGGTTAGAACTATTTTTATATATGATTTTGATATTTTTACATAGTTTCTTCTCACATGAAGGTGAAATTCATTATATACTCATATGTGAGAGTACCATATAAAAATATCAAAAATACACGTGAAAATATTAATTCTCTTTGTTTTTATTCAATTTTATCACATGTCACAATAACGTGTGATTTTTTTTTTTGCAGCGGTAACGCTAAGTATTTAATTACTGTATTAAAAAGTAACATACTGTATTAAGGAAAGTGATATTTTCATAGTCTTTTCTCACCTGAAAAAAAGTGGGTTCCACCTTCATATGTGAGGGATCCATATGAAAATATCAAAAACTCGTATGATCAAGTACATGTGATTGATTGATTATATCATAAAATATCGGATTCGGTTACCATGAACTTCATGGTAAGTTAGTCAATTGACCAATACAGTGCTGACACACATAGATAGATCACCTCCTGACATGCGTGTCTACACTGTATTTGTCAATTGACCAAAATTAACTTGATACTAACTACTCACTAAAATATCATTCGTCTTGTTCACCATAACATCATTTGTGACAAAAATTTAAATCCCCTTTAAAAAAATAAAGAAATAAGCATAATAAACATTTCATGATAAGAGTAAAATATTATTTGCATATTAATATTTTCCCATTAATAAGAATAAGAACTGGTTTAGAACACAATCTTCAGTTATCCACCATCTTCTTCAGAACTGTTTACTGTCTTTCCTCCTACCAATTGCTTCTTTTTAGCCAAAATTGATGTTGGACTATTTATTTTAAGCTGTTTGAGGTAAATTGAAAACATATATAGCCAATAAGTAATAATCTGACCCAATACATTTTTTTATTTTTATTTTTTCCAGATTTACTCAGTTGATTACTTGATTTATTCCTCTTTAATTTCAGAAATGACTCGAATGAGGACTAAAAAAAAAAATCTTAAAATTATTTTTTGAGTCTGGACGAAATAAAATTTAATCACACAACAGAAAATGTTGTCAAGAAATTTCACTGCCATTAAAAACTTACCCCGATGATGTCTTAACCTAATGGTTAATAATTAAGATTAAAAAAATTGAGAGATTTGTCCAATAAATATAGTTAAAAGTTAAAACGGAGCGGTACATTAACTAAAAATATAATAATAATAAAATGATAATATTAAATTTATTTAAATATCAAGTTGTTGTATATTAAATTTTTTATGTAGGAGTAATTTATAGTTTTAAAAATGAAGAAAATAAGTTTAAAACAAAAAAATGTTATTCTAATTTTAGAATGAACTTAATAAAAAAGTTGCGAAAATTTTCAATTAAATTATAATTGCGATATATGTAATTAATTTTTTATTTATTTTAACTTATTCTATTTTATTACATACAATTTCAATTTTATTTTAATTTATTTTATTTTATCTTACCTCAAATATTTGTCAAAATATATATTATTTGAAGGAGGGAAAGTATTTTCTAGGGATACACCCTTCCCTTCTCCAGTGTTAGTGAACTGTCGTTTTTTGCTCCCTAAAACCCTAAAACCCTAAAACCAGCAACTTATTTCTACTTCTAATTTCTCATCCAGAAAAGCAGGAATAACAATATTCAGGAAGCTTTATCGATCGAGAGATTATTGTGACAGTAATATAGGAATGTCACTAGATGTAGGGAAACCTGCGGTAGTGGTTGAAGTTGAAGAAAAAGAAATAGAAGAACAGGGAGAGGAGGAGGTTTCTTGGTCGTCGGATTCTGAAATTGGAGATGCTTTGGATTATTTGGATTCCAAAGATGATGAAGAAGCTATATATGGAGGTTTTACTCCCCAGTCAAGGCGTCCAAATGCTCATGGAGGCCTTCACTCTCGCCCAAACGCCTCTTCTCTTCAGCCTCTCTCGAATCGCAACCAGAAGTATTCCAATCACATCAGGGCTTCACCCTTGGAGGTATATTAGTATTACTGCTTCTCATTTTCCGCTACTTGGGAAATCCTTTTAGGGTTCCTAATGAATTATTTGAAACTTAAGGATTGCAATTCAAGTTTTGTTTTTTATTTATCTGTTGGTTGTTTTTTCTTGTCAAATAAATGGATGTTTTGATGTGGAATTTAGTTGACCTTTGGATTGTCACTTAAACTTTGGGTTAGTCTAGTGTTGATTTGAGTTCTGATGCTTAATGGTATATTAAACTTAAATGCTTTGTATGGTGAAACAGTTGGATTAGTTTATATTATAAATGGTTTGATTTTATAATTTTTTTTGTTCCAATGCAATATGTAGCATTATGAACTATATATGGCCTGGTTGGTCGGGATTTGCTGTAAGAAGAAATAAACTATTTTTTGGGTATTGTTGTTATAATATCACTTTGCGTTGGAGTTACTTTGTGGCGTTTGACTTCTAATAAATCATATTGATTGGCGCAGGAGTGGGAGGGAAGGTTTAATGCTGGCATGTCAAATTCTGTGACAACTGCAATTCGTGGAAGTGTTCGAGA
Organism: Panax ginseng; assembly: GCA_020205605.1. Classification (NCBI taxonomy): domain Eukaryota; kingdom Viridiplantae; phylum Streptophyta; class Magnoliopsida; order Apiales; family Araliaceae; genus Panax; species Panax ginseng. Next base: position 17,043,102 of record CM035127.1, on the reverse strand, counting down.
GATGGCCATTGGTAAAACTAAAACTAGTGAGAAAGCGGATCGTGCAACTGTTGAGCAGGTGAACATTATGTTATAGGCTTAACAGTGCTTAACTTTTTAACTATCTCAACTTATTATCTTTCGAAGCTTGAAAAGGAAAGAAAAAAATTTGTATGTTCACATATTCATGTATACAAAAAATACTATCTCTCCTATTATAAAAGGTAGAAACATTTATTTACATGCACACAAATGCATATGTATACACAAGTTGTTTCTAAAGTAGTCCTGGATGTAGTCGGTATTTACTATGCTCACAAGTTGTTTCTAAAGTAGTCCTGCTAGGATGCACTTGGTATGAAGAATGGAATGGAATTTGGATTTTGTGACCATGAAATCCAGAAACCTTGTTTGGTTCCATAGTAAGGAAAGAGATTTCCAGTTATGTACTTATGTTTGAATCTAGCTAGGGTTTTGAATGAAATTATACTACGACAAACCCAAATGGACTTGACCAGTTATTGACATGTCTTTCTCGTGAGATAAATAAGTTCCGTTCAAGCTTGATTTTATGTTCGATTCAGTAAAAGTGTTGTGCTTGAGTATAGAGGGAGCCAACGAGAGTACTCTAGAGGCAGCTTGAGCTTGACTTGTTTAATGTTCCACTAGGCGCGATTTATATATGAAATGATAAATATATTTATAATACTCCCTCTGCCTGGAAAAGAGCGTCATATTTCTCTTGTTGACTTTTTATTTATCATTTTTACTTTCAATATAAGGCTTGTATAGGACATTCGTTAACATAATTATTAGATGATTTTCTTCCAATATCCAACTTTAAAGACTAAAATTTATTAGAGAAGAATTATTCAAAAATATTATGTCCAAGTGATCAAAGTACAAAGTAGACTCTTCTGTCTGGACGGTCAGAAGGAGTATATGATTTGTACAACTATTAATTATTTGAAAAATGAAAACCAAATACGTATCAAAAATATTATTTGAAGACCAAATGTATATACAAGTTAAAAAAGAAATTATAGCAATTTGGTAAGTCATTGTTGGCTTTTATATTAAAACATGTTAGATTTTTGATAAAATTGAAGTTGTTAAGATTGGTGTGAGACTCAATTATCAAATATACGAGCCGAGTTTGGACAACTTGAATCGAGTGACTCAGATTCAGGTAAGTTCAACTTGTTTTAAATACTACTCGAGTTCGAGTTGGCAAACTAGAACTTGTCTTGACTCTGCTAAACTGAACATGATTTAGAGCCCTAAATAGCTTTAGTTCAATATCAATTGAACCAAATCACCACATAGGGGGTTGTTTTTAACAAGAGATGTACTCCTTTTGCAAATTGTTCCTTTTACTTAGTACATACCTTAGCCCAAGAAACCTCAAAGCCTCAATCTCCTCCTCACCATATCTTATTTTCTTATACTTTTTATAAGTCCTCCCTGGATTAACCCATTCATCAGTTTAATGTTTTCTCCCAGTTATTTTTTGGCAATATAAGTGAATACCCTGTAAAATTCCTGGAAACATCTAAACCATTTATTTTCACAAAACTCATATCTTCAACAGCGAAGTCCTGAATTTCTGAACCCTTAATGTATTTACTTGACCATGAATTGAGTTGCAACTTATTCATACCTCTAGGCATCACAACACGGTAACTATGTCGTTTTCACTAACAAATCAGTTATCTTCAACATACGAGCGATTCCGTCCTTCTCTTTCAGTTTATGTGCACACCTGCGGACCTGGTCACATGCCTTATTTATTAGCATGACTTATTATTCAAACAAGCATTGTTAGTTGTACCTGATTTTTGCTTTTGAAGGTTGTATCAGCTATCACGTTTATGTCACTATTGAAGTACACATTTTATTTCAGACTTTGAATTTCTCTTGTTTTTTTCAGGTAATTGACCCTAGAACTCGGATGGTTTTATTCAAAATGTTGAATAGAGGCGTGTTTCATGATATCAATGGTTGTATTTCAAGCTGGGAAAGAAGTATGTATACATTCTTTGCATCTGAATTTCTCGCTATCGCTCCTTTGTATACATGTGTTCCTTTTGTAATTTAATAATTCCATTGACAATTTTTATTTGATGTGACAATGACAATTATGTTTTGCTACCATGTATTTATCCTCATTACTTATATGTCGATATTTTTGATCTGAAACAGGCAAATGTTTATCATGCTACAAAATCTGATGGTCAGGAATTGGCGATCAAAGTGTATAAAACTTCCATTCTTGTATTTAAGTATGCCCAACTATCCTCTTTCTTGTTTCAATGAAAATGATGTGAATGTAGCTACAGAATATAAGTTGGATATTTTGTAAATGCCAACACATTTAAATATTTTGATGATCCGTAACATCTTCTGTTGAACCTTTTTAATATTCTAGTGAGGTCATTGTAATACCAGGAATCGTATGAGAATGCATTGATGCAATTATCTGACTCATAAAAAATGAAAAATATGAAGAGATGCAATTGTCTTGCTCATAAAAAAAAATGAAGAGATGCAATTGTCTTGGTTGTTTTTTAATTTCCAATTTGGAAGTACCCCCCCTCTCTTTTTTTTTGGGATAGGTAAAATAGGTTTTGAAACATATGGTAAGAATAATTGTCAGATAAACAGATATGGAGCATTTGATTACTATGCATTTGCATTTTGCACCTATTTATATGATTCTAGATATGACTGCTTGCTAGGGCGCCTACACTTCTTTTAGTATGAGAATGCAGCGATGCAATTATCTGACTCATAAAAAATGAAAAATATGAAGAGATGCAATTGTCTTGGTCATAAAAAAAAATGAAGAGATGCAATTCTCTTGGTTGTTTTTTAATTTCCAAATTTGGAAGTAGTTCCACCCCCCTTCTTTTTTTTTTTGGGATATGTAAAATAGGTTCTGAAACATATGTTATGAATAATTGTCAGATAAACAGATATGGAGCATTTGATTACTATGCATTTTTATTTTGCACCTATTTATATGATTCTAGATATGATTGCCTGCTAGGACCCCTACACTTCTTTTAGTTTCCACTGCTTGCCTTCTGAAAAGCAAAGATTTAAAACAGATTTAGCACAATTAGCTACATGTGGTATATCTCTTTCAATGCATGTGTAAGTATGTTTTTGCTCAACAAAAGTCATGTTCGCATGTTATTTGGTTTTATTTTTGTTGCTTTTTCTCCCAACTCGCGTATGAGCACAACCTCTTGTATTGTCCTTGTAAATGCCAACCTAACTCATCTTGATGTTCTTGCTAAATTCAGGGATAGAGATCGATATGTACAAGGTGATTATCGTTTCAGACATGGATATTGCCGGCATAATCCCAGAAAAATGGTTAAGACATGGGCTGAAAAAGAAATGAGGAATCTTATGAGGTATGGTTAAAATATTCTCCGATACGTGTACTTTTACTGTGTATCGGCCTATTTGGTGATTGCTACAATGTATTTGGTGATTTTCACATTAGATGCGAGTCTGTTGGGTTTGTTGCAACTGCACTAATGGAGACCATTTAGAATGATTAGGCAGAGTCCTACTATTCACATCCTTGTGAAAAACTTATTGTTTTTTAGCTTTTGAGCTTATTTGTCAAGTAGGTTTATATATCTTTGGAAAAATTGAACCCACAAACTTATCTGAAAATAGAAGGAAAAAACTGGAAGTGATTGACCATATCAAAGCCATCCTATCTGTTCCTCTTTTTATTAATTGCCAATAGGTCTTGTGTCTATCAGTTATATTACACAATTTCATGATTTGAGAACAATGAACTCCTTGATTTCTCTTCGTTGTCAACCCAATTGATCATAAGTTGTGCATCTAGTTCTCAACAATCCAACCGATTATTCTGGAGGTAGAAAATGATATCTCATAGAGAAAGATACACGAGACTATATTATAAAGAAAGTTTAAGCTTAAGGGGAAGAAGAGAAGGGAAAACAGGGACTGAGAGTAGCGAGACTGCTTGAGGGTTTTGGTTTCCTTTATTCCGTAATCAGAGTGGCAGCAGACGCACAAAAGGAAAGCAGGCGGCACAATTAGACATTTTGGAGAAATGGGAAAAGATTTAAAGAAACTTACAGAAAAAGTTCTCCCCCCCAACCCTCCCCCCTCAAAAAAAAGAAAAGAAAAGAAAAGAAAAAGAACTGGGTAAAGAAGAAGATAATCTGTGAGAATATGCATAATGGAAAGGGGCATCAAGAACTTATTATAGAACTAAAAATTATGAGATGTGAGTGGATTTAAGTGTCTCACTTGTCCAAGAGTTCTATACTTGACCTCCTCGAGAAGGTTACAAACGACTCAGCGGTAGGTTGTTGTTGGTCGATTTCGCAATAAATGAATACGTGCAAGTATACACGGTCAACAAGTAATAAAGTGAAAGTAGAGTATCGTTCCCACGAGGAATTATTTAATAAAAATCACCAAGTACTAATTCTTAACCAAACTAATTTTATTTAAACAATCTCAAATCGTGATTTTTCAATTAAGAAAACTAAATTAACTAATTAATTGAATTGCTTTATGGTGAATTAGGATAAATAAAGATTAAGACTTGATATCCCCAATTATGAACTTTAAATCAATTATCCAATTATCCCAATTATTATGCCTCTTGAATTGTTAATGGGAATTCTCAAATGTCAAAAGTCCTTTTCAAGTGATCAATTGACTTCTATTTAATCCAGATTAATCTTGCTATATTCTATGCAAAACAATTGAATTAAACTCCTTGATTCTAATTCCTTATGTGTTACATGCGGTGAACATATATTTTCATTCAATTCACAAACCTAATTATTCACCATGCAAATAACTAAGTCACATGTTATCATGCCCAGTTCTAACCCTAGAATTCATCTTTCAATTCCTTTTAGAGTAACAAGGTAATTACTGATCAGATAATTAATCAATAAGCTCAAGACAAGATAAATAATTCACTTTGACATAAATAATTGGAATAAATCAAATAACTAATTTATAGACATAAAAGGTTCAATTGAAATCTTAATAAAAGAGTTAGTTCATAATTAATGAATTGAAATCAAGAATCCTGGTTGAATAGACATTAAAAGATAAAAAGTATGATAAGAGAAGAGAATAGAATCTGTTGTCAATAAATCTGATGCTCCCCTCTTGCTCTTGCTCTTCAGTGTTCTTCAATTTGCTTCAATCTCCAAAACTAATAAGAATTAGGGTTATGTTCTAATCTAATGGAGTGTATCTCTAATCTAATCTATGTAAATCCCCCTTTATTTTATGTCTTACATCATGTATTTATAGGTTCAAGTCCAATTTTAGTTTAGGAACAAACCCAATCCTATTTGGACTCAAAAAGTGTCAAAATTAAGTCCCAAAACGCAGCGTCCAAGCTTGCCCAACCTCTTCCCGGCCTTGTATTTGGGCACAACTTGAGGATTACGCGCCCTAGCGCCCGGGACGCGCAAATAAGCTTGAGTTAGGCGCCCGTTTTGGAACAATTTTGAAAATTTTCTGCTCCGACGTCCTTTGGGAAAATAGACATAACTTTTTCGTTCGAACTCCGATTTCGATGATTCAAGATGTTCCGGAAAGAGGAGACGTAGATCTACAACTTTCATTCTTTAAGTGTTTCGAAATAAGGTCCAGAGAAATACTCAAATTGGCTCTGAAGTGACTGCTGTGTAAATGGCAAGCTGAAAACGCGCATCTAGCCACCCCAAACGTCGATCCAAGTAACTTTTGTTCCAATTTCTACAAAACAACATAAAACATGCATGAATAGACATATATACACTTAAAAACATCCAAAAGATTAAGTTCAAACGCACTCAATTATGAGTATAAAACTCACTCATCAAATACCCCCAAACTTAAACCTTTGCTTGTTTTCAAGCAAAAACACAAAAGAACTAAAAATAAACAACGTAAATTAACTACATGAATGCATATACATGATTTACTTCCTAATATACCTACGAACCCATTAATAAATCAATATGATATATAGCAACAGGCCTCAAAGATACCAATGATACTCAAACAATTTATCCGATCAAATCAAAGTCCATAACTATAACCAGTTAGTCAATCCAAACCTGTCATCACCCATGTTGTGCGTGTGTGCTTGTTAACTATTCTAACCAACCACAGTTCAAGATAATCGCATAACAAACTTCTTAGAAGGAAAATTTCAGTTCCAATTCAATTACTTTTGTGAACATGACAACTCCACTTAAAACTAACCAATTACCAAGTCTAAGGGTAAATACAAGATTTATTTATACTTTTATTCAACCACGAGGGCATTTTTGCTCTTTCTCGTATTTTATTCATTTCTTTATTTTTCTCATGGTTGTGCAATGTCTTATTTCCTTAGGCTTTTCAGTGTTACCTTAACGAGCTTTCGACCAACGACTCCCAAGCCATTAAGACCTTAGGGCGCTAGGTGTAAAGACAATCCCCTCGGGCTTACTTACTCAAGTAGCAAAGGCCACAAAACTAGACAAGCATGCCACGATGTTTATTCACTTTTTTTTCCTTTTTCTGGATTTTCTATTTTTTTTTCTTTTCATCATTTCTTTTTTTCATTTTTTTTTCATTTTCATTTTGTATATATATATCCCATAGATTCCCTCAAACTCAAGCTTTTACGTCATTCCAACCTTTACCGCCAGTTCACTAATTTCCTTAAATTTTAACTAAGATTTTTCCTCAGAAACAAATTATGAAACCCTTGAACCAAATGGATTAAAACAGTTAAACTATAAGTGCTAACCAGTTACATAAATTTCAGACAGGTTCAGATTTCTTCATGTTTAAAATTAGAACTCATCATCAATTATCAACACTGTTCAAGTTAACATGCAAAACCAATCTTATCATAGGCCGAGCTAAGACCACACCAACCGATCACACAGATTCATGCAAAAAAAAAAATGCAATTATACTACATGAACACATACTAATGCAACACATATATGAATATGCAACCTAAAAAAAAATACAACGCTAACACAAAAAAAAAACGAACTACCATGAAGATAACTAACTATATGCAATAAGACACTAAAATGCCCCCAAACTTAAACTAGACATTGTCCTCGATGACTAAAATAGAAAAAATTAAAGCAGAGGACTTCCCTGAAAATATAACAATCTTCCTCTTTGTCCGCTAAGTTTGGAGAATAGGCTAGGCACATGGAACAAATTGGGCACCACACTTGAATTAGACTTGAATAACCTGTAAACCATGATAGAAGCAATTTTATTAAATCTTAAATAAATGCAAATTTAAAACTACTAATATAAAACCTAATAAAAACTAAAAATTAAAAATTAAACTTGGGTTGCCTCCCAATAAGCGCTTGTTTTATAGTCTCAGCCTGACTTCTTCAATTCTCTATCCAATTCCCCCACGAAAATTGAGGAACCCTCCATCCATCAGAAGCAATGTCTCTTTTGGGAGGTTCCCATTAGTAATGACCCTTGAATTAAAGTCACCTAACATGCTCTTTGTAGATAGGTTCCCTATTAAGGACGTCCAACAACTAGGTGTTTTCTCCATTATGTCTATGATCAGATTGGGGCATTGAAGCTTAGTAAACACAATGAGATCTTCCTCTATCTTCTCCTTTTCAACCCACCATGACTCCACGGTTGTACTTTTAGCTCTTATGTCACAAAGAGCTTTCTTACGCATACATGACCGCCAATTGGGCATGGTTTTGCAAAAGCGCTTTGATTCTTGAACTTTGGTGGAGAAGGTACATGGGACACTATCAAAATTGGCTCATCTTCGTTTGGTACTCAAAGTTAGATCTTGTAGATATCCTTTTCTTAGTCCCCAAGTCTTTCTTCTCTTTCAACATCTATATCATTTGGCACATCCAGGTTCTTGATTTGATTAGGGCTCGACATCGGTCTCAAGCATCCATGTCATAGAGCAGCGTGTATTGAGGACAAATGTTCGAGGCATTGGTTAGTTGTTCCATTTGGTTCGTTAAATTTTGCCTCAATATCTCTTGATTAATCCTCCTCTCCTCACATGAAGCTATGTACTTGGACAAAACTTCCTCCAAATTTGAATGTTCTTCCTGTTGTAGTGGAGGTGGACACGAGAAATCCGGTGGGTATGTTGGTCTTGGAGCATAAAATTGATCTTGATGAGTATGGCTCCATGAAAAATCCGGGTGATACCCCTAATCCTGATAATAGTTGGTAGGATAGACATAATTATTGGCGTAATTACCACCATCTTGTCATCGGCTCGGCCCGATGATGACCGATGACTCATATGATTTCCAGCACAATAATCACAAGTAACCGCCACACTTTGACCACGTTGAGCTTCAAAAGCGTCTAACCTCCTTGAAATTGTCTCAATCTGTGCTGACAATGCAGAAAGTGTCGCGAGTCTGTCAATCTCCGCTCCCCTTGGCTGAGTCATTCTTGCCATCCTTCGACTTCGTTGGGCTGCGATAACCTCCAACGTCTTCGAAGTTGCCTCAATTTGTATTGGCTCTATAGACGATGTATTAAGTCCATCAATTCCTGTTTTCCTTGGTTGAGTCATGTTCATGTATGGCCATTGATACGCAAAGTCATCCATGGTACCTGAAAAGAGAGAAATATAGGAAGATAATTAAAAATAAAAATAAAAATATTTAAATTAAGACTAATTTGATTGAAATTAATATTAGTAAAAAAATTATTAAATTAATTCCCTGGCAACGGCGCTAAAAACTTGTTGGTCGATTTCGCAATAAATGAATACGTGCAAGTATACACGGTCAACAAGTAATAAAGTGAAAGTAGAGTATCGTTCCCACGAGGAATTATTTAATAAAAATCACCAAATACTAATTCTTAACAAAACTAATTTTATTTAAACAATCTCAAATCGTGATTTTTCCAATTAAGAAAACTAAATTAACTAATTAAACTGAATTGCTTTATGACTGAATTCAGATAAATAAAGATTAAGACTTCAATATCCCCAATTATGAACTTTAAATCAATTATCCAATTATCCCAATTATTATGCCTACTGAATTGTTAACAGGAATTCTCAAATGTCAAAAGTCTTTTTCCAAGTGATCAATTGACTTCTATTTAATCCAGATTAATCTTGCTATATTCCTATGCAAAACAATTGAATTAAACTCCTTCAATTCTAATTCCTTATGTGTTACATGCGGTGAACATATATTTTCATTCAATTCACAAACCTAATTATTCACCATGCAAATAACTAAGTCACATGTTATCATGCCCAGTTCTAACCCTAGAATTCATCTTTCAATTCCTTTTAGAGTAACAAGGTAATTACTGATCAGATAATTAATCAATAAGCTCAAGACAAGATAAATAATTCACTTTGACATAAATAATTGGAATAAATCAAATAACTAATTTATAGACATAAAAGGTTCAATTGAAATCTTAATAAAAGAGTTAGTTCATAATTAATGAATTGAAATCAAGAATCCACAACTGAATAGACATTAAAAGATAAAAGTATGATAAGAGAAGAGAATAGAATCTGTTGTCAATAAATCTGATGCTCCCCTCTTGCTCTTGCTCTTGCTCTTGATCTTCAGTGTTCTTCAATTTGCTTCAATCTCCAAAACTAATAAGAATTAGGGTTATGTTCTAATCTAATGGAGTGTATCTCTAATCTAATCTATGTAAATCCCCCTCTATTTTATGTCTTACATCATGTATTTATAGGTTACAAGTCCAATTTTTAGTTTAGGAACAAACCCAATCCTATTTGGACTCAAAAAAGTGTCAAAATTCGTCCCAAAACGCGTCCAAGCTTGCCCAACCTCTTCTCCAATACCCAAATAGCTGGGGCTGGTGATTTCAGGATTCTGCCCCTTAGCGCCCCGGACGCTGCAAATAAGCTTGAGTTGGGCGCCCCGGCGCTGGAACAATTTTGAAAATTTTCTGCTCCGACGTCCTTTGGGAAAATAGACATAACTTTTTCGTCCGAACTCCGATTTCGATGATTCAAGATGTTCCGGAAAGAGGAGACGTAGATCTACAACTTTCATTCTTTAAGTGTTTCGAAATAAGGTCCAGAGAAATACTTAAATTGGCTCTGAAGTGACTGCTGTGTAAATGGCAAGTTGAAAACGCGCATCTAGCCACCCCAAACGTCGATCCAAGTAACTTTTGTTCCAATTTCTACAAAACAACATAAAACATGCATGAATAGACATATACACTTAAAAACATCCAAAAGATTAAGTTCAAACGCACTCAATTATGAGTATAAAACTCACTCATCAGTTGTCTGGAAAAAGTGCCCTCAAATGAGTATTATTTCAGTAAAGATTTCCTGGATTCGATCAATTTGTAATTTTTGCAGTAAATTGTTGTTCGAACTATGTTTAGAAGAATGTTTATCCTCTCACCGTGTACGTAGAAGTTATCTAATACTAAAAAAGGTGTCAAGGGTAGTTTGAAACTTTGAGCAAATAAGCATGTCTTGGAGCTAGTGGAGTTCTTATTAATTCTTTAAAGGAATAGTTAAATAATGTAATGCAATTTTTTTGGGACGTAATATGATTTTATTTCTGTTGTTGCTGTGATTGATTGCAGGCTAAAGGCAGCTGGAATCAGGTGCCCGACTCCACTTCTTTTGAGGCTTCATGTTCTGGTTATGGAGTTTATAGGTACTCTGTTTTTATTCTTCTATTTGAAAGGTTGAATCTGTTAGATTAAGTTATAAACCAATTCTGAACTTCTTCCTCCTTTACATTCTTTTCTATTATTTGTTATTGTTCTTTACAATGGTTGACTTCTATTTCTTAGTCACATTCTGCATGACTTCTTATTCCCAATTCCAGTCTAATTTATAACATTTCTTTGGATAAAATAAATCAAAACCAATTTGCTATCTGAATTTCAAAGCTTTGATTGTCTTAACTGCCAGATTAGATTGCTTTTCAACTGGGTGATGTTTTATATGTACTGGTTTGGGTTCCTAAGCTGAACCTGTGCAATCACACTAATTTTAATGTTCAGTGAGGCTACAATTTAGAAGTTTGGTGTTTTGAAATTCCTTTACCTTCATTAATTGAAGTTTCTTAGCATTTTTTTTGCAGGCAAGGCAGGTTGGGCTGCACCTCGACTTAAGGATGCTGCTTTATCTCTTGACAAGTTACGTGAAGCTTATATGGAGGTGTGTTTGAATCTTTTACAAATTTGGTTACTTAGGCAAAGGCTTTCTTATGAAGCATTTGCATTTTGAGATTTAAACAACCCTACCCGAGCAAATCCAACCTTAACACTATAATTTGTTTTGCATGGATACCCATGCCACTGATATTACAATAACCTTTTAGCATATGTAATCAGATGATTATGACAATGCGGATATTATATCAGAAGTGCAAGCTGGTGCATGGAGATCTCAGCGAATATAACATACTTCACTATGAGGTGAGCCTCTATATCATTTACATCACTTATTGCAGTTCATACATTATTTATTGCACTTCATATTTGGGACAATATTACTTAAAAATCTATTTCTCCTCTTTGCCAGGGTCACTTGTATATTATTGATGTTTCACAATCAGTTGATCTCGACCACCCTCATGCCCTTGATTTCCTTCGTGAGGATTGTGTTCATGTTTCTGTGAGTTTTTCCACAAAGATTCATGGTTTTGTTTTGAATTAGATAAGAGAAGGAAATAAAATAGTTACTTGCAATTAATAATGATAGCTCATTTGAGGGGGTGATGCCATGCAGGACTTCTTCAAAAAACATGGTATAGCTGTTATGACAATTCGAGAATTGTTTGATTTCATAGTTGATCCTTCTATCAATGATGATTCTGTGGACAGTTATTTGGAAAAGGTACGAGCCATATGTAGATATTTTCACTTCCTAGTCTTTATGTCATGCAGTTTTCCTGAATATTGGAGTGATTTAAATAAAAAATGTTCAGGCTCAACAAAAAATTTTGGCCAGAGGAGATGTGATTTCCGTAGAGGATGAAATTGCAGACTCTGTGTTTGTGCAGGTAATCTGTACACCCACGCTATATTATCATGTTTATTAATATTATATGTAAAAGTTTATGTCCTGTATTATACTTATATCTTTGTTACCATTAATTTAACTTGTGATATGTTTTGACATGAATCTATTTGATCAGTAAGCGACACGCCCAAGGGATTGCATCTTCTTATTCCAGGGCAAAATTCTCAATGTCTGATGGGTGTTGCATGAGATTTATATTTGTTTAATTTAACAAAATTATAACTTATTCAATTTTTCTGTGTGTTTTGAAGTCATATATTCCAAAAACACTAGATGATGTGAAGCATGCCGAGGAGGATGTACAACGAATTATTAGTGGCAAGGACACTGGAGATATGTACTACCAGACTATCACGGGGCTTAAGCATCTTGCTAAGGCTCAACCTTCACCAGCAAAGGAGCAGCTGCAGCAGGAAGGAGATCTTATCCCAGTGCCACCCACTGCTCCATCTGGGCATTCTAACTCACATGAAATTGAATCAGAGGATGAAACGGATGAAGGTGAAGATAGTTTAACCGACTCAGAGGGAGAAGGTTCTTCGTCTGAAAATGAGACAAATGCAGCGGTGGATAGAAAAGCGGCCAGGAAAGAAAACAAGAAGAAAGTTAAAGAAGAGAAAAGAGAGGCTCGAAAGACTAAAGTACCAAAAACTGTGAAGAAGAAGAAGAAAAAGTTGGCAAAAGCAAAGAAATATAGGTAGTTGTTAGCTAGCTATAGTCATGAAAGCTACATTCTGGTGGTGTCAAGAATTTCTTGAAATCATGCTCATCAGAGATTGACATTTTATTTCTGAGATTCTGTGATTAGATAACATTTATAGATTATTAGTAACAGTTTTTTGTAATCCAGAGCAAACAGTTTTGCTAATTTGTTTATAGGTCAACTGCAAAAGTTGCTCCAAGTTCCACAAGATTGGATGTTTAGCCCTAAAAGTTTCAAAATTTTCAATTCTGTTCCTCTTAACTATTTAATTCTTACAATTCTGTTCCTTTTTGCTTCTATTTTTATTAATGTATTGAGTTTCCTATAAGAATCCAATAATACAAGAATCTATTTCTGCTATTGTTTGGGATGTAGTCAAATTTTTTTTGGAATTCAAAAAGTAAGTATTTTTTTTAAAACAACAAAAATTTAGTACAATGAAAGTTAAAAACTTTAAATTTTGCCAGAATAGGTACACGATTGGGAATATATAAATATATAGAATAAGTACTCTATTCTTGAGTTTTTAAAATGAGAAATTGTGAGGGTTTTAAATTTTTGGTTTCAAAAAGTGTTTTAAATAATGTATCATCATATTTCTTTTAATTAGTTATGTCATAAATATTTTCTATTTTATTTGATGTCAATTATTTTAGACAAAAAATTTGAAATCCCTAATATTATTATTGAAAAAAAGAAAAGAAAGGTGGGGGTTAGTTGCACCCCTCATTTTCCCATTCACACTCCATAGTTAAAAAATCCCATTAAAAATCATATGATTCTGAATACACTCTTTTTTCATATTTTTTTTTCAAAAAAAAAAGCCAAAGACACCCCAAACATAGTAGAGCTACAAAAAACAGAGCAAAAATCCTTTACATGAACTAGGCATTAAAGCCTAAGCATTAAACAACAAAAGTAAGCTAAATAACTAAGAATTAAACACTTGAATCAATCGATGAACTCAACAGTTGCTGTTTCGCAATTGGTGGAAGAGGTAAGTATCTTGAACTTCTCTATCCTTGAAGAAAACAACTCTCTCCATCCTGAGACACTTGCATGGTGATGATCAGACCACATTTTCGAAACCGGAGGGATTGGACAATCTGGAATAAGCTCCATCCTTACAAAGTGCGACCCGTTTATGTAGCCAAATACCAACATCCTCTGGTTGATCTCCACTGGTACATCACCCCTTAGAGGGAAAAAGTATAGACATTGTGAATGTGAAATCAATAGAACTACCACATTATAACATGTTGATATCATGCTACCCATATATGGCATAATCATTCAATTTTTACTGTCCGCAAAGACAGCATAACACTACATATTAAAGAGCAACTCATCTGTGGTGAAAAATGATGAAGTCCATCTCTTCGTTGGTGAAATCTCCATAGTATAGATCGACCTTAATCCTCGTCGACCATTGATACAATGCGGTGGTAGTGGGGGAGAGAGAAAACAGAGAGCAAATGAGAAGAATAGTGAGAAAAGAGGGAGTTGAGCAAATGTTCGCGCCGTGAGATTTTTATTAGCTTAAGAATTTTTGGTGAACTATTGCAACTAGTTCAGATGACCACTTGGGGTTTGGGCGGTTTTCCACTTAACCACATGTAGTCAGTAAAGCTACAGTTAAACACCCGACCTTTTGAGTTGAAGTGAAAAAGTGCTTTCCGTTTTAACTCCGTTACTTTATTTGGCTAAAGACTTAATTACCCTCTTTATATAAAAAAGAACATGCACAAACATCACCATAAAATCCGGCAAGGAGACAAAAAACAATTATATAAATAAATCCTAAAAACAATTATATAAATAAATCTTTAAGGAACAAAGACAATCAAACCCCAACTAAGAACGAGCACAATCAAACCCGGCTCCCGGCAACACACTCACCCATATGAAGGATCTGGAGCAGAGCATCCTTTTGAAACCTCATCATACCATGAATGTGATATATGACAAGGCATTGCAATGCGATGAAAAAAAGCTTCTTTTCATGTTGCGATAGGTCCTTATTTAATGAGGGGATCCGAGCAAAGAACAAAAAAAGGCCGACCTCTTCATCATTTGAACTCCATTTCACAAGTTTCTAACGAAATTAAGAAGCGAGAATCAAGCGGATACACCACCAATGATCCTCACCCGCTTTTTTCTTGATTTAGCGAAGAAACCACCGTAAGCTTAGCGATAATTGAAGGAGTATCAAACCGAACTCTTCTTAGAGTAGGGAAAATTATCACTCTCAAAGATAATCGACGATGGGGATATAGCTCGAATGGAATTGGCCAAGTTCCATAAAGAGTTTTAGACGTTTTAAATTACCCAAAACATGGGATGAGTAATTGATGTGTGGAAAGACATTGTTGAGCACCTACCTAATTGACACAATCAAAACCCACAACAAAGAACCGATAAATAATCACAAAAACCAACCTTAAGCGGTGAATACACATCACTTTATATGGTACCAAATCGAGATCCCTTAAAAAGCGAAACCCATCTCTAAAAGTGCACACTTTTACATTTGAGTTCTCGTAAATCTAGCTCTCACACAATCAATCTAGCCTAACAAAGAAAAAAATCCAGACCCAATTCGTTTTGCCATTTTCATGTAGAAAACCCCACAAAATCTCGGACCCATTTCGTTTGTTGAACAAATTCATGAAGAAAAAAGCCTCGAATTACATACCCAATTCGATTTTGAGCAAACCCATGAAACAAAAATCACAAATACACATACCCATGAAAATTTACCCAGTTAGAAATTGAAGCTCAGATCCCACTTCCAAATTCCGAAACACAAATACATAAACCATTATACTAGTACTAATTAAATAGGAAAACATCCAATTTGAACAAATAAATAGAAAGCAATAACGAATCACCCAAAAATTCCCAAAGATAAGCAGATTAGATCCAAACCCTTAATCTAGGGTTTTTCGATCCGTTATTGACCAACAATTACTTGAGCTTCTAAAGAAAGTAGTAGAATTATCGTGATCTTTCAAGTAGCCTTCGCCATTTTCGAGTTCCGAAGCTTACGTGATGCATATTCGCCATTTTGATATTTTTATGAGCTTTGCAAAGACAAAAAAGTGCTCCCCATATCACAAGATCAGTTCTAGTGGCATGTTCTCGTATGAAACCGAAAGCTTCATTCGATCGGCACCGCTTACGCCAAAGCAGATCCACTACTATTGCATAGTGTTTTATGGTGGGTTTAATGGAAAAGTCAAGCCTCATGTAGTCAAAGAAATGAAGAAATGAGAGAGAATTTTTTTGAACGGGGGCGAGGGTGAACGAAAGCGAATTTTTTTAGAGAGAGGACGCATGGAGTGAGAAATGAGAGAGAGGAATAAGGTTTGAGGAAGATGAAGGGTAATTCGGACATTTAACTGTCTTTTTGACTGTTATAGTCCTTTCTCACGCGCTTTTGGCATTTGACTTACACGCACGGTTAAATTAGATGAAAAATGTGACGTTTTCACTTTAACTTTAAAGGTCGAGTGTTTAAATGTAACTTTACTAACTACAGATAGTTAAATAGAAAATCACCCAAACCTCAGTTGGTCATCTAAACTTAACCCAGAATTTTTGGTGAACTATTGCAACTAGGCTCCACCAAAAGAAAACAACAAAACTCGGCCTGCTAGGAGGGTAGACTACAGGAGAAACCCAGACGACGTCGTATATTCTATTGATTGCATCGATGACCAGAATTATTTATCTCCCCCATCCCAAGTGCACGTGGCAGCCTGTAAAAGCCCCACCCTCCGCAGAAAATTTTAGCAAAGAAGATAAAGAGAATCAGAGTCCTCGTCAGAATTTTAAACTCCTCCTATCTTCTCAACTGGCTAGCTGCAGCAGCAGCAAATCCACATTCAGTTGGTCCCTTCAGTTCTATTAGATCAATGTTCTTGTAATTTAGTTAAAAATTATGAATTTGTAGCATCACCAGTTTCAGACCCAGAAAAAATAGCTAAAAAAAATGCAAGGAGGGTTGGTTCTTCAGTCACCAGTAGTATTTTCTACTAAAGGGAAATTCCCCTTGTTGGCTTTGGTTGATTTATTGCCTTGCTCTGCTTTTGTACCCAGAAGAATAATTTCACCCGTATCATCATCTTCATGTAAGTTTTCTTAATTTTTTTCTTTTTAATTTTCGTGGATAATTTGAATGGTTCTTGATTGTTGTATGGATACTTATATGTGGAGATTCATATTTTTGTGTAATTGGTTAAATTCTTGGTTGGTTTCTAGTTGAATTTAAATGAGTATTCTTGAAATTGAGCTACCTGGGTATGAGAGAATATGGGGTTAGAATGGGCTTAAATCATGTTAATCAGAGTAAATGTGCCGTCAAAATGGAGCAGTCAATTGTTAAATAAGAACTTAAAGGGCTTTTGCAAATTGGTGCCGATTTAATGGGAAGAGGTTAAGTTTTTAGGTGTGGCATTGTGAAACTAATGGAACTGAATTTTGGACCTAATATAACTTTTGTTAACTTAAGTGTTTTGGAGAGCTTTTAAGGGTCTCCAACTATCAGAAAGACCTTTTCACAGTTAAGAGGGCTTCTAAGAAATTAAGTGATGCTTGATGTCATTTTGTGAGGTATTACAGTTTTAAGATTTCAAGAAGGCCTACCAGATAAACTTGGTTGATTTACTTTGCAGGAATAACTTTTCTGAAATGCCTCGGATGATCAGGAAGCTATGCCAAACAGCTCTCTGGAATTTTTTTGTTCCTTTTAGAAAATGTGTGCTACAATATAAATAAGTTCATCATGAAGTAGGAGAGTATTAGAAAAGAAGAGTCCAGGGACAAGGTTCCCCCCGCTGTTTCTTTATTTAGGAGCTTTATACCTCTGATACTATTCAATTATTGATTAGTGCAAGTTATGTCAAAACCTTTCTTGGAACATTGGATCCCCAAGCTCGTAGGTTCGGACTTCAGACATTTTCATTGTGAGGAAGAGCCCTTCCACTTAAGAAGGATCTCTTAGCATGAGATTAACATATCACTATTCTCTAATCAGCTAATTGGGTTACTGTCGTTCATTATTCTTGCAGGCGTCACTTCCACATTTCATGCATTCGTATGTTACTTCAAATTCCGAATTTTACGAGACAGCAATTAACTTGGTTCAATTTAGTTTTGCACCTTTATTTGTTATATCTCAAATTCATCTCGCCATCCCAAGAGGCAGGAGCCACCTGATTTGGCAACTTGTTGTTCTTCTTTTTTTTTTTTTAATGAAGTTGAAATGAACATCTTTCTGGCACAATCTTTCCAGGAAATTTGTTATATAAAATGTGTATATGTATCTTTCTTTGAAACATTTTCAAAATCTATGATTTGAATTAGGTCACGTTCTTGATGTCTTAATGATTCTCTTGTCTGTTGGTACGTGGTTACGTAGCAAAGCTGAGTGATAATTTTCCTCAATTTCAGTAAGATGTAGAGAAGTCTTGAGGTTGAACTTGGTGAGCAGCACAGTTACAACGCATGCATCCAATGTTGGTATCGGATCAGAGGGTTATGAAGGGAGGGACGAAAATGACAACCAAAAGATCTTTGTTAATAGTCCGTCCAATGGCAGCTCATCCAAGATGTAAGTGTGTTCTATTGATTTATTATGCTAGAAGATGGACATTTTGAAGAATTTCGGTTGAAATGTCAACGTTTTTAGCAATAAAATTTTGATATTGGAACATTTAAGCTGATTTTCATTTTGGTCTATATGGATTTTGCAACTTTATGGTTCACATACTTGTAAGTGTATCAGACATCCACATGTAATAATCTAATAATGCTCTCATGTTCTCCAGTCCAGTTGTTTAAGACCTCACATACTAGTGAGGAGTACTGATAATTCTCTTCCAAGTTGTAATGAACTTTATCCAATTGCAATTGTCTCCGTGAGCTTGCTTTCTATATTGGATAAGATACTTTTTCTTGTAGTTCCACTCGGTCCCTCCTTGTCTTTGGAATGAAAGAGATTGACAAAAAATAGCAAGATAATAACACACCTTCGTCCTTCCTTCAGATTACATGTTCAAAGCAGATAAACATCAAAAATCTTAATTTGGGAAAGAATTTACGTCAAAACTAGTTCAGCTGTTCTCATAAGGTAATAAATTCTAGTGGAAGATCATAACTAAACTTTTCTGAATCTACAAAGATCCTTAATCGTCTTGAACTTGTCTGTCTTTCTTTGTAATTGTCATGTTCTATCTTTGCATTTCATTAAATGAATTTAATGTGTTATATATACTCTGCTGCCTATGAACCATGATTGGAGTTTTCTTAAACCAATCCAAACTTATGTATATTATCTTCCTGAATGACAGTGAGAAGCCTCCTAATCAAATTCCTTACCCTGTCTCGATAGCTATTGTGCTATTTGGATGTGCTTTAGTATTTTCACTGATTGCTTTTGCAAAAGGAGCACCTTCATCTCTTTTAGCGGCAATAGCAAAGTCAGGATTCACTGCTGCATTCTCATTGATATTCGTGTCTGAAATTGGGGACAAGGTAATGATCTACAAAGTTGGACCTCATGGTCATTTGAATTTGAATTAAGGTTGCGTGGAACTAGTTGCATTCTTGTTTGACTTGTGTAATGTACTAATTTGTATGTTTATGTACCTACATATGACTTGCTACTGTTTCCTCAAATTTCAGCTTCAATTTTTGTATTGATCAGTTAGATTCACATTTTACTTCAACCTTTTGGTAGTGACTTTTATATGCATACTTCCTTACCTTCTTTTTTATATAAAATCTTAGGTTGACAACATGCTTACATTCTAGTTGTGAAAATGCAACATTTAGTATTTTGAGCAGTGATCTTAGCATTTCACTTGCAAGCCCTAGATAAGATTCTCTCAAAGTAGAGCTACTTGAGAAAATAAAGCTCCCATTGCTGGATTCGACGAAGCAGATCCAAGGAAAAGTGATAAAAAAAACTAGTACTTTTCTCCAAATATGGTTTGGTTAAGGCTTTCCATTGGCCACTGTAAAGTCAGAAAAAGCTTTTTGTCAACAAGGGAAGTTTGCCTTAGGAAGGGTTAGTGTGTCAAGCGGGCACATAATAAAGAAGACAATAACGTGAAGATTTATTAAATGCATTGGTGTCTTGTCATTTCCATCAATATGCATGCACCACTGTAAATAAACACAAACGTATAACTGTGTAGGGACTCAAATCTAAATGGAACTTATGCTTGCTTGTTCCTGTTTTTTCCCCTTCACTTAATTGAACTGTGGAGGAAGTTTAATCTCCCTTTTCTGTTGAGCCTAATGTGTCTGAAAGTAGACCTGCGATTTGTAGCATCTGAGGACCTAGTTTTTACTCTTTAGAAAGTTCTCTTATTCATTTGTCTGTTCATGTTTCGAGCCTTATCTTCTAAGTTAGACCTCTAGGTTAGAGTAACAAGAGCCTTTTAACATTTAACTTTTACTTAGGATCTTTATTCAAACCACTGAAACTATGAAAAGTTAAAATATTTCAGACCTTGACTCTCCACTTCATGTTCTGTAGCACATACAGGTGAAACTGCAAGGGCTGCGTACCTGATCTCAAGAGTTGCGTAGCTCGATAAGCTTCAGTTGCATTTATTTGAATGTATCAACGATTTTCAAAAATAATGTGGCTTTTGTGTGTGAATACCATTTTACGTTTGCTGAGATCCTGTTAATGACTCATTTTGTTTTAATGGTTTTTACATTACCATCTATTTTTTGACCAAGTAATGAGTTTTATTGTCTTTTTGTTGTTGTTGTTAAATGGTGAGTTTTATTCTTGAATCTGAATGCGATGTAAGTTGTGATATTTTTCTTCTTTCCTATTTGATCAGACATTCTTCATCGCTGCACTCTTAGCCATGCAGTATAAGAAAGGACTGGTATAATCTCCCACTACTTGCAGCACATCTCTCTATATATTTAATACTACTGGCAAAATTTCTTATAGTTCTAGGGATGGCAATTTTCCACTTCTGATGTATTTTGGCTCATGTGCAGGTGATACTATTAAATCATTTTGAACTGACCTTATCATTTTACATAACTCTCGAAAGGACATCGTTATGAAATGTTTCTGTATTAAGAATTTAAAGGCCTGTTTGTGAGTTTTGATTTGGGGGGAAGGGAAAGTTCTTCTTTCCAAAAAATTGTAAGGAAAAACTTTCCCTTCCCATCCCTTCCCTTCCTCCAAATTAGGGCCTCCATTTACCTCGTAACACTTTCTCCTCATGAGAAGTATTTATTAAAATATGACTATGGCACTCTCTTTGGTGTTGGTAAAA
Source organism: Panax ginseng (assembly GCA_020205605.1). Classification (NCBI taxonomy): domain Eukaryota; kingdom Viridiplantae; phylum Streptophyta; class Magnoliopsida; order Apiales; family Araliaceae; genus Panax; species Panax ginseng. The sequence continues at coordinate 17,022,023 of CM035127.1, read as the reverse complement.
TGAAATAATCCAATTCCAAAAGGATTTGGTAGCTTTTAAAATTGAAGCTTATGAGGACATCACTACTAGGAAAAAATTACAGAATTGGATTGGAGGAAGTATGCCTATATATATATATATATATAACAAGATACGATGGTAGTTTCAAAATGATGTCTCTTAAGCTTGAAATATTGTTTCAAAATGTATAGTTTTAATTGATGTTACTTAAGTTAATATGTTGTTAAATGTTGCTTAACCTACATATTTATTCATTTATACTTGCTATTTATTAATGATCAGGTTCTTCTGGGATCAATGGGTGCTTTATCACTTATGACGGTTTTGTCAGTCATAATCGGACGGATATTTCATTCAGTACCTGCTCAATTTCAAACGAGTAAGTTGTAGTTACTGCATCTCTGTGTCTCACACTATTTGCTTTTATAGTTGAAAATGTAGTGGAAATGTTGGCATGTGAGCTATCACATTGTTATTCTGCTTTTTTTTTATATATTATTTTTATTATTGTTTTGGCTATAAGAGTATAGGCTATTAAACAATATTGTGGTGTAGTTATAATTTCTCAGAAACACTTTCTGTCGAGCACATAATTTCCGAACAACTCGGCAATGAAAGGACCCTATGAAGAAAAGAATACTTCTACTGAAAGGTACTATAAGATGAATAATCCAGAGAATCCTTCAGTATGCATGTAAATGGACACAACAAGATTTATACTACGTGTTTGCTACCCATCTAGATTCCATATGTGTATAATTATGCCTACAAGCTGTAGCATGCTCAACTGGTAGTTTAAAGTACTAAAGTGTAGTTCCAGATCATTTTGGTAAAGCAGAGTTAATTGCAATATAGTTGTTCATCCATTTACTCATGTGAACTGGATTGGTTGACTGACTGGGTCCTAAACATCTCTACCATTTTCCTGAATTAAATTGTCTAGGTTACATCACAAATTGAGTTGATCTTAGGCACTTTCTCTGGTTGTCAAATGGCCTATAATTTACTTCATATACCATAAGAGTGGTGGTATGTTTCAAAAAAGTAGTCAATTTATTGAATAATATCTGATAATGAACTGATGCCGTAGTCTTATAAACAGCATTACCAGTTGGAGAATATGCAGCGATAGCTCTCTTGATGTTTTTTGGCCTCAAATCAATCAAAGATGCATGGGAACTTCCGTCAAATGCAGTAAAAGATGGTGAGAAGAACACCGCAAATCTTGATGAATTTGTTGAAGCTGAGGAGCTTGTGAAGGAAAAGGTTATATTCTTATGTAGTAGCACTCTTTCAAACATGCTTCTGTTTTCATATAGTCGTCCGTCTAAAAAATGAGTCCTATTTTGTTGCCACCCCCACCTAACATATATTCAGGTTTGCATTGGTTACACTTGGACATTATTTTTATTAAATGTTTTATTCTCAATATTATATTTCAATGAGTAAATTTTATTATCAAGAGATGACTATTGAGAAATATTATGTCTAAGTGTGTCAAATGCAAACTTAATTTCCCAAAAACAAAAAATAAACAAAATAATATGAATCTCACTTTCAAATGGAGGTAGTATTATGATAGTTCGCCCTTTCTTCATATTGCTTAATGGCTTTTCTTCCTTCAGGCATCAAAACGACTCTCAAATCCACTTGAAATTTTATGGAAGTCGTTTAGCCTCGTGTTCTTCGCTGTAAGCATCTTGACTTATCTACAAATATATGGTTCTGTTTGATAGATGTCTATTATTTTACTGTTTTTGGCTTTTGTACTCCAAAATTGTTAAAATTTCCAAGAATTGGCTACACATCACAATATGGAGATTGATTTTCCTTCTTCTGAGGAAATGAAGGTATTTTTTGGGCATTAATTTTTTAGCTTTAGATGGTAAAGGGCACTAGTTCCACTTTGTGCTACAAAGGGTACACTGCTGAAAAGGAGGTTTTTTTCCCTCTTGGCTGGGCATAGGATGGGTATGATAATAGAAGTTTCAACTTCATTTGGATATATTATGTTCTCAAGAAATTTTATGTCCTGAAGCACTCTTTTCGTCTTCTATTTATTTGTAGGAATGGGGAGACCGTTCAATGCTTGCAACAATTGCTCTTGGTGCTGCTCAGGTAGAGTTCTCGAAGAAATGGTACAAGTCATCCTTAATTTGATGTTTCAGAAATATCATCCATACTAAAATTCAATCATTGTTCTTCTTGTACAGTCTCCGTGGGGTGTGGCAAGTGGAGCCATTGCTGGACACCTGCTTGCAACATTAATTGCAATAGTTGGAGGAGCATTTCTTGCCAACTACATTTCTGAAAAACTTGTAGGAGCCATCTTAGTTCTGATACCCGTTTTTCTTTCGAAAAGTGAACTTCTGAAACTTGTTCTGATTTTTGTGTTTCTCCCTTTTTATCTGGAATCAGGTTGGCTACTTGGGTGGAGCTTTGTTTTTACTTTTTGCAGTAGCCACATTTTTCGGAGTTTTTTAGTATAGTAGCATCAATCAATATAAAGGATAGGAAGAACCTGTGCAAACCAAAATGCGACCTGTGGAGCGCAGAGAGTAGAGAAACATGTAAAGGAGGAGCGCATGTGCTTGACCTGTGGAGCGCAGAGAGTAGAGAAACATGTAAAGGAGGAGCGCATGTGCTTTCCCAGTGGATCGGATATATAATTCATTTTTTATAGGCATATAACCAGATCCCTTGCAAGTTTCTGTACCTCTGTTATTAGAACTAACCCAAGGGATTTACACGAGATTTTGTATTATGGAACCTCATCCATTAGTATTGGTAGAAGGTGACTTATTAATGTACAATTTTACTAATAATCCAGGATTCCAGACTGCCCCAAGTTCTAGCTTTTACTTACTAAAGACTAAGTTATGATTTTTTGATGTTTTACATCTTCATATATCTTGTTAGCATAATGAAAAGTAATATTAGGTATTGTTCGAAAAATAGAATGGTAGCAATGCCAGGTAATTGACCAGGAGAAGGAAACAGCTGAATAAGAAAAGACAGTAATGGTAAGGTCATATTGAATTTACTTTTTTGATATATTTGTAGACAATGGAATCAAACAGACTGATGAAATACCAATTATGAGATGCACAATTCTGATGAGGCATCAAACAGTCTCCTATTCTGATGAATAATATCATGAACATAACATCTGTGAAGAGTAGGGGCATCAGGCAAGATTATCTTTCCACTGCCTTGAACCGATTGAATTTGATTGTTGGTATACAACATTTCTCAGCTTCGGTAAACAAAAATTTACAACTCCAAATAACAGTTTTACAAAGAATGAGCTAAACAAAGCCACCGAGTATCAAAAAATTTCAATATGCCGAAGTTGAAGAGCAACTAACTCCTCACAGATCAGTCCTCTTTCATAATCTATCTACTCTTGTGGTTCTTGTGGGAGGTCATTCAGATACACACTGATGAGACTGAAATGTCCCATTTGACAATAGTTCAACAATGCCTTTCTCGAGTTTTCTTGCTCCTGGACCTGGCCTTAAAACCTCAGCATCGCCCCATTCAATACATGTGTCATTTCCAGACTCACCTAAACACCAACCACCAGGTGTCGGTTTTCCTGGATTGCGGCCCAGAATTTCCTGGTCAATGCAGTCAAGAACTGGGTCATCTGTGAGAAATGGAGAGGCAAAGGCAGCTCCACTATGGACCAGGTCAACGAAATCACTGGAATTCAGAGGGCGGGGTTCCTGTCTGGTGTCATAGGCAGAATACTGCAAATTGTGGTTGATAATTGTTCTATTGAATTGCTTAGAATTACATATGAGAGTTGGGAAGTACACAGATTGGGATGAGGGAGTGTTAGATAAGTACATAAGCAGAGTCCTGGCAAAGTTTTCTGTACCAAAGATGCAAAACTCGATTAACTTGCGACTAAATATACCAGCTGCTGAACCTGCATTCGGCAACTCATGGCAACAAATGGAGTTCACTATTCCAGCATTCACCCTTGAGTTGAAAAAGTTTTTTACTACTACTTTTAAGAGTTAAAAATGCAAGTATACTAATACTTTGAGCATACCTGTGAATAACCCGTAAGCATCTGGCAACTCACGCTTCTGAGTAGCATAAAACATTGCATTTTCTTGCGAAAGATAGAGCCCAGGATCAACAATTATTGGTTTCAACCTCCGAGATCTGCAACACCACGAAAATCATAATTAAACTCCATAACAGTATAAAACCCCGCCACTTTTATCCTATAACAAAACAATATATAAAAGGAAAAGTATTTTTGTTCATACTCTCTCCAACCAATGTAGCTCGTGTGATTCACAAAATTCATATCTTTAGGCATATATGACAAAATGTGAAGAAGATCTGAAATCCAACAAACTCAAATCAGTTAGTTAATGCACAATAAAGAAACTTACTGAAATTCATATGGAACCCTTCAATAAATACCCACATGAAGATAAATTCATAACAAAAAATAAACAAAACTAACAATAGACCTAAACCACACATAATGTCACAGTAATCCACATGTCAAACGAGTGCACAATCAAGAATCAACAAAATTTGATCCAAAATTTCCAATAATCAAAACATGAATACCCACATCACTACTTAAATGAACAATCAAGAAACATCAAAATCAACTGCCTTTAAGAAAAATAACTACCAAAATCTTCAAAAAATAAATCCAAAAACACACATAAATTTTTTGAAAAAAATACCATCTTGAGTGACAAGTGGGTAATCAGCAGCAGAAAGATTGATGAACCAGTCCCAATTAGCCGAAAGCCGAAGAAGTACAGAAGCACCATGTAAAGTGGAGGAAATGGAAGAGGAGCCTTGTGTGTAGGTAAAATCAGCTCTTCCAATTACATCAACATTCCGGGCAGCATTAAAAACGCGAATTGATTGGACAGTGAGGGCTAAAAATTCACGGTCAGCCTGTGGAGCGGAGAGATCGAGGTGGAGGAGGTACTGGTTTCTAGGGTGATAAACGGCAAACAGGAGGCGGAGGATTCGACCCGAGTCACCGGCGGATCCAGTTATGAGGTAGGCAATTGAGGGAGGGGGCGGCGGAGATGAGTTGTCCGAATCACGGTGGTTGAGAAAGAGGAGGCGGGGGTGGGGGCGGAGAGTTTGGCGGTTGGGGAAGAGAAATGGGTCGGCGGGGATAGTGGGTGGTGAAGGTGAAGAAGGGGATACAGAGAGGTAGAGGATGAAGATGAGAGAGAAAATGGCGATGGCCAAGAGGTAGCGTGCGGTGGTTCTGGTGTCTTTAGCGGCGGTGGTGATGGGTGGTTGAGCTTGGTGGTGCATTATTTTCCGATTGTGTTGGATTTTTATTTATTTTTTGGGTTTTTTCTAGTAATAATCAGACTGCAAATTCACAGAAAGTTTGCTGGAAAAGTGAATCACTGTATAGTCTGTATTAGTATTATTTATCTAATCTAGATTATTGGTGTATGAATATGAATATATGCAAGAAAAAGGAATGTGACACGAGCTTCACGGGTAATGAAACAACAACTGTGTTATTCCCGTCATATTATTTTAGTTTGTTTTGTGGCATTTGCCCCATTCTCTTTCAAATATTGAGGTGGTGGCGGGGCAAAAAAGTAATTCCATTTTATGGTAGAATTATTGATAAAATATAATAAGGATTGACAAGATTTTTTATAAAAATATTTATGATAAATTAACAACCCACATTTTTATACTAAGAGATTCTCTGCTTAGTTAAGATATAAATACAAGTTTATGATCTCTTAATATAAATATATAAGCTCTTAAAATACATTAAAAGATGAATCATTAAGATATAATCAAACAATTCCAAAGTTAATTATAATAGAGTGCATACGTGTACTTTGCTTTATGATGAAGGAATGTATTGATAAAGTGGCTATTTTTGTATTTATTTTATGTAAACCCATTTGCATTAGAAATTGGACAAAAGTATAGTCTGAGTTAGGTCAGTTACATGTCAAGCCCATACATGTTATTATTCTTAAGTTAACAATGTAGACTCTGCAATTACTAGCTTTGATCATGTGCCTGCCCAAAAAACCCCAACTTATATTCCTTAATTCATTCATGCTCCATTTTCAAATTCACAAATCACATTTTGAGTTCAATTAGTTGAAGTTATTGTTTGCTAAAGCTCGGTGAAATGATTGTATTTATGCAATAAACTCAATTCTAAATCATCTGACAAAAAGGATATAAGAATCAATATAAAAAACAAAACTTGTATTTCTACAGACCAGTCATAAAGTTTACAAATATTAAGGAAAGGACCAATATAAAAACGAACGAACGAACGAACGAACGAAGCTTGTATTAGGATAGACAATACAAAGCTACCCTGCCACATTTACATTGACAGACATAAACCATAATTCACTTGTCAAACAAACACACCCATGACCCACCTGGCCACCCATAAACATTTCTTAGCAACACTAATTAACAATCTCAGTAGGTAAGATGGATAGTAATCCTCAACAATGTCTCTACACCATCACTAACATGCTGACCAGCCGGTATTAGCGATCGAACCTCCGCAAACCCACAAGCATTCTTAAACTTTCCAGTCCCTCCAGTCACTGACAAACGCGACATCGTGCTTCCAATCCTGTACACACCAAAGAAATTAAGACTATCTCCGTACTCCCCTCCTTCAATCATTGCAGTAAATGTCATCATTTGAGTACTCCCATCTGCAGAGCTCGCCACATAAACTCCCTGAGCTTTCCCAATTGCTTGTGAGCCCAATTCTGGAGCCAAGGTCAATATATCATCAATGACAGTAATTGTTCCAAATCCTAGGCCTAATCCATCCGGTCCCAACTGGGTTGTGACACTTGCACCATTATTATTGACATTTCCTGCAAAATTTGTACCCAATAAGCCGGTTCCAAGGGGAATGCCATTGGCATTGACTGTTGGAAGGGCGCCATTGGCATTGGGAATAGCTACTCCACCTTTTGGGGGTAGGAATCCAACTGGCCTAGCGAAGGGTACTTGGCCGCTGTAGATGTTGCCAAGTAGGCCGGTGATTGGCCTAGCGGTAGGGCTGCCGCCACCAAGAATGTCATGCATGTATAGCTCGATGATCGGGATTTCGTGTGCAGGGTCAAGTGCGGCAGCTATATTTGTTGATACTAGCACGGCTACTAGTAGCGTTGCCATGAAAATGGATGGTGAGGACTTGTTGGACATCTTGAAATGTTTGTATGAGACGGGATTATTTCTGTTTTAATGTCTTGAAGATTATATGTTTGTTGAATGTGTGTGTAATTAGGCTCTGGAGTTGCTCTTTATATATACTTGGTGCGTGGGAAATAGAATCAATGTGGAGTTGTTATGGGACTCTAATGGGTGGTGAAGTTGTTGGAGTTGTGTGCTGAGAATTTTCATCTGTTTCTGTTAATGCTATAACTCAGTGTAGCTGGTACAACAAAACCATGAATCCTTGCTGGAAATAGAACTTTTGGGTCATCATTAGAGGTTCTTCATGAATTATTAGCACGCTGATCAAATCCTAAATTGTGTTTTTGATGTACTTTTGTAATAGTTTTTGCCTTTAGGAAAATAAACCATTGTGTGTTATGATAGTAAACTTGCCTAAAATGGGAGTCTGATGACGGGTGCCTAAGCAAAAAAAAATAAAAACAAAAAAGAAATTCAATTAATCGGTATTGATTTTAAAATTTTACAAATTGGCATTCAAACGTCAAAATAAATCTCCATTTTTGGAATGGAGGGAATAAAATACAAGTCTAGTGAGACAATAATGAATTTGTCAAATTACTGTCTAGATAATTGTGTCAATAATCTCTCAATCAGATTTAACCACTCTTATATCAAGTATGCGTATATGTAATACACATCATACACATTTCAATATGTATGTAACCAAAGGGGTCGGATTTTTATTTTATTTTTGACTGAATTAAATGGTAATTATGTCTATCTTGTAATTTAACAATTAAAGGGGGTGGATAAGCATTTGTCCCAAAACTTGAGGCTGCCTATTAAAAAAAACACATTTATTTGTAGCATCTACTTCTAAATCTCACTTTCAAAAATCAGTTAAAACGGATAGATGCTTCAAAATTTAGTTGTAAAGAACTAGAGAAGTAACCAACTCTTCTAATTTCCCGCCAATGCCAACTTTTCCAAACCAACCATTCAAAATAGCATTTTCTCTTTCTTCATTACCCAAAATTACTTCCCAAAATTGGTTCAGTAAGCATTGCCTTCACCTCCTATTCTCAACACTACCCGCTGTCTCATTCTCAAAGAATTCCAATATTTTGATATCTGAAATTCAACCCCACAACCCCAAATGTTCATATAATTCCCTAATTAAAATCTTCGCGGAAAGTAATAGGTTTTTACAATCCCTTTTATTGTTCAAGAAAGCTCATTTTTTGTCCAAACCTGACCTCTTTGTCTTCCCTTCAGTCCTCAAGTCCTGTTCTTATATCTCTTATGAGAAAGGTGGGATTTGTGTTCATGGGTACCTTACAAAATGTGGGTTCATAAACTGGGTTGGTGTTGGAAACAGTTTGATCCTCATGTATATGAAGTTTGGACAGGCTAGAAATGCTTGTCGGGTGTTTGAAGAAATGCCCATTTGGAATGGGGATGTGTTTTGTTCTTTAGTTTATGGGTTTAGCATGAATGAGTTTTATGAGGAGGTTGTAAGTACATTTGAATGGTTGGTTCAATTGTGTGTTTTTATGAGATTGGATACTGTTTATCGTGTAATAATGGCTTGTCGTGAAATGGGTAGCTTGGAAAAAGGGATATTAGTCCATGATTTTGTCATACATAATGGGTTTGATAAACATGTTTTAATTTCAAATTCATTGATTTCAATGTATGTTAGGTTTGGTAGGATTGATCTTGGTCACCGGGTTTTTATTGATATTTCTGATAGAGATATAGTGTCTTGGAATTCATTAATTACTGGGTATGCACAGAGTGGGAATTGGGAAGAAGTGTTTGACATTTTCTCATGTATGAAGACGGATGGAAAATTTGTTCCAAATGCAGTAACATTGTTAGGTTTACTATCAGCTTGTGGCCAGGCTTGGAACCTTGATCTAGGAATGAGTATTCATGGCAATTTGATCCGTGCAGGTTTGTTGTCCGACTTCCAACTGGGAACTGCTATTGTTGATATGTATGCAAAGTGTGAAAGAATTGACTGTGCTCGGACTGTATTTCAGGAGGACTTGTTGGAGAAGACATTGGTTTCATGGAATTCGTTAATTGCAGGTTATTCACAAAATGGGTATGATCAAGAGGCAACAATGCTATATGAACAGATGATTACAAAACCATATATGAAACCAGATTCAGTCACATTCTCTAATGTTGTTCTTGGTTATGCAAGCCTCGGAAATCTCGGAAGAATTCAGGCAATCCATGCACTTATAATTAAGAAAGCCCTTGACATGGATGGAGATGTTGTTCTGGGTACAGCAATGATCAATGCATATGGGAAGTGCTTGGATATAAAGGCAACTAAATTGTTGTTTACTTGCATTACTAGACCCTGCACTGCAACATGGAATGCATTGATAGCAATATATAATCTGAATCAACAAGCTGAACAAGCCATGGTTCTTTTTCTTGTAATGCTTCAAAGTAAAGTGTTGCCTGATACTATAACAATGATAATGATATTTCAATCAAGTGGTGAATTGGGTAACCTTAAGCTAGGTAATATGGTCCATGGATTTTGCCTTTTGAAAGGATTTTCTTCAGATCTAGTTGTGGGAAATGCAATGATAGACATGTACATGAGATGTGGAAGTGTGAAAAGCTCAGAAGTTCTTTTCAGTTCTTTGTCTGATAAGAATATTATCACATGGAACACAATGATGTGCAGTTACATAAAATTTGGATTTGCTGCCAGGGCCATTAGAGTCTTCTGCCAAATGCAATCAGAAAAGCAATACACGCCAAATTCAGTAACAATGATCTCTTTTGTTCAGGCCTCAGCAGCTGTTTTTGCTAGTCGTGGTGCTGAATTATCCCACGCTTACATATTAAAACTTGGGCTTGCTTCTGAAATACTGGTTGTTAATTCTCTGATTGATGCATATGCAAAGAATGGCCTCATAGCAAATGCTAAATCCTTATTTATGCAGACTGGTCACTTGAGAGATCTAAGCTCTTGGAACGCGATGATTGCTGGATATGGAATGAATGGTCAAGGGAGAGAGGCGTGCAATCTTCTCTCCGAAATGGAAAAAGATGGCTATGAGCCAAACTCGGTTACATTCATTTCTTTACTCTCGTCTTGCAGTCATTCTGGGATGATTGAAGAAGGTTGCAGAATCTTTGACATCATGTTCAAGAAATACCAAATTCAGCCGGGTATGGAGCACTGGACTTGCATTGTTGACATGTTGGGAAGAGCAGGGAGATTGGAAGAAGCATATCAAATAATTAAACACGGACTTTATCAGAACTCTGACAACCATGTTCAATTAGATTGCAATGCTGCTTGGGGAGCTCTTCTAAATGCATGTAGGATGAACCTGAACATGGAGCTTGGCAAGCTAGCGGGAGAAAAACTATCAAAACTAGAGCCGGATAATTGTGGGTATCATTCTTTGCTGTCTAACTTATATGCCTCGAGCACTAGATGAGCTGAAGCAACAAAAACCAGGAAAGTTTTTGAAGATGGGAGGTTGGTGAAGAAGGCAGGTTTGAGTGTCTTTAAACATTGACGAACTGTGAGATTGTACAAGTTTAATGTATATTTATCTTAAATAATCTATTTATTTTTTACAATAATTAACATCTAATACCCTTATATTAATTGTCATATTTTATTTATGAAGTATTACTAGTCATGTTAAAAGACTATGAAATTAAATTAGAATTTAGATACGAATAATTGTCATTTTATCATCTTTCTTAATATGCTCAAAAAGTGAAAACTTTTATTATGGGACGAAAAGAGTATTTTATATGATATTTATTCAATTTTCTGATAAAATTACAATTTAAATATACTACTAACAACATGTAAAATTTAGCACACTGCTTAAGAATCCATCTCACTTTCTAAGTAATTTAGATATATATTTTAAATTTTTTTAGTAAATAATATTACTTTTAAATTTAAAAATAAATTAATTTTATAAAAGTCAAAAATTATCTTATTTTGTAACGAAAGGAGAGCTTTACACTCTGTTTCTGAGTTTTGAACGGAAAAGAAAAGAATAGAAAACTTATATTATAAAAGAAAAGAATAGAAAACTTAAATTTTTTGTTTGTGTTGTTTTTGAGTTTTTAATAGAAAATAATAGAAAATTTAAAAAATTCTTTTCTTGTATTTTTGAGTTCCAATGAAAAGAAAATAAAAATATCACTTTTATAAATTTACCCTTCTATTAATTATAACTATTGAATCATGAATAAAAATATGCAAGAAAAATTTAATCAAAGAAAAAATTCCATAATCAAATACAAATATCCAAATAAATATTAAACAAAAACTACTACAAAGTTATTGTCATACCATACTCAAAAGTCATCAAACATAATCTGTATTATTAATACTAACGGAGATTATTCACCGAATTCTTTAAGAAATTCAATCTTCTCTTTAATGATAACCCAAACACTGCTCGTTCTTAATTTTCTAGTAGCCAAAAATAGGCTTCATCGATATTTTCCTCATCGAAATTATTATAATTGCTAATATAATTATTACCTTAATTTGTTTATTATATCTTTTAGTAGGGGTGAGCATGGTGCGGTTTGAAGTAAAGCACTTTTAAAACCAAGACAAAAAGCACTAACACAAAACCGCTTAGGTCTTTGTTTGATAAATTCAAAACCGCATATGAAATCGCTTGTGATTGGTGCGTGCGGTTTTTAAAAGTCAAGATCGCGGTTTCATTTTAGTGCAGTTTCGGTTCCAAAACTAATTGAAACAACAATTGATATAAAATAAGCTCTCATTTTGAAATTGATATAAGTTCATTAATGTGAACAAATACAACAATGAAAACTATAAACTATCTAAAATGTAAATTTTTTCTGCAACAACTTCTTCATTACATGGAAACTGTGAAATATTTTCTAAATCAAAATATAAAATGAGCAATTAACCTCTGTGCATGTCTTTTAATTTCTTGAATGCAGGATTAGGTGCGGGACTTTTCTCAGCCTTATCGGCACTTATATGAATGTCAAAAAGTTATGTTCCATGTTCCATCCATAATGTTTGCACACCCATACATACATAAATAAAATAGGGAGAAAATGCCATCAACGAGGAAAACAAGTACGTACAATAAATAAAAAAAAAAATAATACAGTAATTTTGAATTGATTTCATTGCACAATGCCCACCTTCATCATTAAGAAGTGCATACTGTTATGTAAAATTAAACCACCAAGTACTACTACGGTTGAACGAGAGATACTAATTAAGCTACACAAGATAGTGCCAAACTCATGCACGGTGAATGGTGAATACATACATACACACATATGGTGCGGTTTCGATTTTATGGTTGCGGTTTTGGCTAGTAACCAAACCGGAACCATAAATTTGGTTATTCAACCAACCTAAAAACCATAATATCTGCTACGGAAGCAGATTAGTGCGGTTTTAATTGATGCGGTTTGTGTGATTTTTTAGTGCAGTTTGGCCCAATTTGATTATTTGCTCAACTCTATCTTTTAGGACTATATAATTACAAGCTAATTATTAATTCTATGTTTATAGATTATTTTTGCATTAATTTATTCATTAGTTTTGATTTTATTTACTAATAATAAGATTTTTAAGCTTTCAAATTTTTCAACGTAATTTTATAAAACAATACATAATAAAAATTGCAAACTTTATTTTTGGGAATAAATTTAACTAAAATAATAATACAATAAAATATATAAAAAAAAGGACATGACCTGTGCCTCACATGGTCATTTATGCTAGTATATATAAAATATAAAACAGTACTAATTAACTATACTCGATTAATATAATTTAATGAAATGAGTCCAATTACCCAAAATAATTATTCTCTTTATTTAATTAATGAAATTAATGAATTTCAAATTATATTGAAATTAATTAATTATCGTTTACGACAGTATGAGAACTCGTTCGCAACAAAAAAAAAATTGTTCGTGCTAAGAAGTCTCTCTCTCTATCAGTTTAGGTTTAGTAGATAAAAATAAATTGGGGACATGAGTTGTAATTAAAATTTTATTATATTAAAAATTGAAGATAATATTAGAATTATAAAAATATTATTTATTCTAATTTCTTTTCGATCCAAATCATGTCAATTGTGGACGAAAACCAAATTTTTTATCAATATCTTATTAAAAAACTCAAAAATATTAGAATTAAAAAAAAAAAAAAAAAAATTCTGTCTTTTTTTTTTCTATCCATTTTAAAACTTTGAAACAGAGTGTACTTTGTCTTTGAGTATATTATGCCCCGAACCCGAATTCTAAATCGTAGAAGTTATTCGGAATTAGGGCTCGAAATTGTTATAACTGTTTCCATTCCCTCCTGGCGTTTGGCGGGAAGAATCAGTCGTGGTAGGACTTTACATATTAACGGATTTATCTTCGCGCAATTAAATGTCGTTTCTTGAAGAATTCCAGTCCAGTAAGCCCCTCCCTGTATATGTATAAAAGTTTTGATATATGAATATCATGCTTACGATTGACAGAATGAATGAACCCCTATTTTTAAATTAGTGAATAGTGAAAGCCTTCAGTATTCTTAATTATGTTATGCCCCATTTGTACAGAAAGAAAGAGACTTTTTAATTACAATATGAAATCTCTATTTTCTGGCATTATTTTAGTTATAATCATTATGTTGAGGGGGTTAACTTCAAGTTGTTTTTTGTTTGTTTGTTTTTTGCATTGCAAACTTTTAGCTGCAAATCTTGAAAACCAAAAAAAAATGATGCCTTTGTGTAATTGCGCAACTAACTGTTTATAAGGTGTGATCAATTTATTAGCAATAGTATCGATTTTAAAGTGATAGTGGTTTCTTTTGTGTGATGAAATGGAATGAGTTAAAATGTGTTCTTTGAAAACTGTCAAAGCATATGATGTAATGGTTCGGGATATATGCAATCGTGATGGATTTGAAGCCTTGACCTGGCCACAAGAAGAAGTAAAAAATATAGGGGGAACAAAATTAAATATTTTTGATATGGCACCTTAGTTGAAATATTCTGGGAACTCTGAGTACAAGATAAGATTTGTGTATACTACATAATGAAGAAGGACCATTCAGCCGTTCTGAAAGAGCCACTCCTCTAAAGCATTTGACTGTAGTAGTCCAAAGGGACACACAGAACACCATCCTATCCTCTTTACTTCTTTTGGTGCAAAAAAATTTTTTGTTTCAGGAGTAGGCTGCCCCCACAACAGGACAGGGAGCAGGAGAGTAACCTTGGATGCCCACCTCCCAAGAGTCACGGAAGAGGCTCGAACCCATGACCTAGACGAAGGTCATTAGTTGAACACCATCCTATCCTATAAATTTGATGAGGAAAAACTTCAACTTGATGATCCTGGTATGATGTAAGGTCCAAAGTCCAAACACGCCAGATAATGGCTAACATTGCTCATTTCCAAAGAAATTTGTTCTTTCCCTTTCCCTAACCTGAAAAATCTGACACTAACCAAGCCTTCCAAAATAAATGGCACTCAATACTTACAAAAAACCACAAATGATTTATTCTAAAGCCTCCAATACCGTGTAACGTGAAGGTAAGGGCTAGTTGTATTGATGAAGTGGTTCTTCCACATATTCTTTATGTATATTTTAGTTATTTTTTCTTAATTTGAATTATGCGTTTTTTTGGTTTAGTTGTTATTGGTTGTATTTTCTTTTACTTGAAATCTTTTAAAGTTTTTAGTGGTTTCAATTATACTTGCCTACGACTCGACTCAACAAAGCTTTTTTATCCCAAGCTTTTTTACACGTGTATATGTGAAAAGAACGTAAAGAAGGATTATCATGTTAAAATTTCCTGAACTACATCATCTCTGCAGATGAATTTTTGAGAGATAACATCTAGTTTCCTTCCATGCAAAAACTCCATTTTATATTATCCACCAGAAGTTCATTCAATTTGAGGGAGATGTGATTTAGTTGGGGTTTTTCTTGAACTTTTGCTCTTTTAGTCTTGTTGTTTTCCAACATTAAGCATGTGTTGTTGAATCATTCATCAAGAAATTAAGTTTAGTTGAGCTGTAATATGGCTATTTCTGTTTCTTTCTTATTCAATTGTAACTTGAATTTACCACATCAGTTTTTTAATTTGTTTCCTGACATACATGCATTTACATAAATACTTCCAACAGGTTTGTCTATGATATTGACTTATACGAAAAAGAATAAAAAAATTGTGATATTGTCCTAAGTTTAATCAAGAGTTCAATTTTGATAAAAACTCCTGCCTAGTTATTTGGGATCTTGAAGTTTTTCCGAGTTGAGACCCTATTAGATATTCGATACTGTTTGAGTGATGGTTTGGGATTATTGAGTTGCCTGCCTTATTGTCAGATTTGGAATCATTGCCCAACATTCTACAGAGGAAGTATGCTCTGTTGCAGGATTTAGATAAAAGTTTACAAGGTATACTTTACATTGACAAAATATTTTAGAAACTCTGATGGTTGTCACGTGCATATGTCTTCATTGCTTGTGCCTTCTTCTCTTCAACTCTTATGTAGCAATTTTAACCACAATGTTGTTACTTGTGGTTTAGCAGAAATACAACGGCAAAATGAACAACGTTGTGAAGAGGAAATAGAAAATTATAAGAGCGGAGTTAGATCTGGCGCTATTATGCCCGAATCTTCAGTTGTCAGATTCTCAGATGAGGCAGTGGACGAGCAAAAGCATGCCATCAGGATTGCTGATGAGAAGGTTGCATTGGCTGTTCAGGCATATG
Organism: Panax ginseng; assembly: GCA_020205605.1. Lineage (NCBI taxonomy): Eukaryota > Viridiplantae > Streptophyta > Magnoliopsida > Apiales > Araliaceae > Panax > Panax ginseng. The sequence continues at coordinate 17,006,052 of CM035127.1, read as the reverse complement.
ATTTGGTACAAAACATGCATATACCTTCTCTCTCTCTCTCTCCCTCTCTTTTCTTCATAATGACTTCAATTCTTATGTTGTTACTTGATCCATACTACCTGCATCAAGTACAATCTGCATTTCTGGTGTTCTACCATTCTGTCTCTCTCTCTCTCAAAAGAAATTTTTCCTCGTGCAGTTGATAATACATGTTCCCTTTTTTTTTAATTATTAATTTTTGTGGATAAGCTCATTCTTTTTTTGTTTGAAGTAATATGTAATATACTCTGCAGTTGACAGCATGAGTGTTAGTTCTTGTAGTCTTGCGAGAGACTAGCAATAAAATTATGTCATGATTTACATTTCCGTATTACCCATCAGATATATGCTTCCTTGTACATTTTGTTCATTTTTGCTGGAGGAATGTCAGTTCTTTTGGATCGGAACTAAAATTTTGCATTTGCTTAATATCTTTAATTTAATATTGTAATTGTGCAACAGGTAGATGCTCATATTCAACAACTTGATCAACATATGAAAAAATTTAACCAAGAGCTTCAACGTGGTATGTTTGTTTTAGCTTCAAAACTTTTGTCATTCTACATGGAACATGTTGATGGGTACACTTGGCTAGACTTGTTGTATTTCTGTTTCAGAAAGTTGTCTTTTCTCTTCTAAGGATTCGTCTAATTTTAAATCTGATTTGGGCAGAAAGGGATAACAGTGCTGCAACTGGATCGCGTGCTTCAACTCTTGATGGTAGTGTGAAACCTGGAAGGAGTGAAAGTGGTAGAGGAGGTCGTAAGAAGTAACTACCTATCCTTGTTCTGGACTTCTTCAATTTTCACTTCTAGATATATTTATATTTCGAATCTATAAGTTGAGGCTTGTGATCCTAGTGATTTATTTATTTATTAATTTTTATAGTTACTTTTTCCCCTTTAAGTAAGTTGCTTTATAGTTTAAATTTATAAGGGAAAACGTCTGAACTGATGGGAGGTGGTTGCCTTTGATAAAAGAGAAAAGGAGTAACAAAGGGCATGACTACTGGGGCTTTTTAGAAGTCACTTTTTAATCCCATAAGTAGTGATGTGGGAATATTCTTGTCTACTTTTCTTTTGGATAATCTCTTTTCTGCCTGACTTGATCTCTTTTCTTCTTGTGTTTCTCCTGCTTGGGATTGTCAAGGGTTCCTGGTTCTTTCCTTCTTTCATTTGACACATGATTTATTTTAAGGGGAGAATAGGTTTGACACACCAGTTTGCGAGTGTAATGATTAATTTCTGGTTTTAGTGTAGTTTAATCAAATTCTGGTTTTGCTGATAATCTATCAAGTAATTAAAAATTTTCTTTTGTGCAATTTGTTTGGGTTTCTTTCTAATAGTTCGTTACTTGCTTCTCATTTGAATATAATATATAATTTCTAAAGAAGACTAGTAGTTCGAAATCTGTCAAAATGTTGGTGAAGTTTTATTACAGTAATGTGAATCTTTTATTTGGATGTGTAGACCGCCTTGATAACTATGCAAAGTGTGTTAAATGTTGAAAGGGACAATAATAAGTGCAACATATGTAAGAGAGATTACAATCTCTTTGAATTTGTCTCAAAACTACGTCGTAGTATATAGGTTTGGGTACTCCCCCGGGTGGTTCCTTTATTATTACTTTAGAAGGTCGTACTTGGGCCAATGACCAAATGCTCACTTAATGAATGTTTGGTCACAGTTTCAAGTCTTGGAAACAGCTTTTCTCTAAATAGATGTTAGGATGCGTACATCTGACCCTTCCCAAACCTTGTTATTTAAGAGACCCTTGTGCGCTGGATATGACAACTTTAACATGACACCATATACTCTTGCCACTTAATGCCCCACTATTTTTTCTTCCCATGTTATATTAACTTCCAAACTCTGAAATATCTATTGGTGAACCAATTATAGAAAATAACTTGCTGTCGTTTTGGTTTAGAAATAAGCATAGGAGATGGATGGATTTTTACTACTCATTCTATTAATACAAACCCGAGAATCTATCTGGAACTTTTAGTAATTGGACAGTGGAGTTGATTTGTTGGTCTTTTTGCACTTTGTGGTCTATTAAAAGCACTTTTTGTTCATTTATATATACTTCAGATGTATATCACAACTTTTTTGTATTTGTGCCAGACTCCGGATAATGTGATATAGATAAAATGGTCAATTTTTTTTTTGGGCAGGACACGCCTCATCGCTGCAGCAGCAGGACCACTACCAGTGACTGCAAACCCTTCAAGCATGGATTTAGATATACCGGTGGATCCAAATGAACCGACATATTGTCTCTGCAACCAAGTGAGCTACGGAGACATGGTAGCATGCGACAACCCTGATGTACGTATTACAACTTGTTTAAGTGCTCTAATGATGGAATAATCTAGAACTGCCAAAGTTCTAAGGAAAGCAATTGATCTCTTTCTCTTCTCTGAACAGTGCAAGATAGAATGGTTTCATTTTGGCTGTGTTGGTTTGAAAGAACAACCCAAGGGGAAATGGTATTGCTCAGACTGTGTTGGAATGCAGAAGCGCAAAAAAGGGAAATGATATTTGCACATATTGTTCCCATCAGACTTCCTCTGCCTTTGGTATGTTTACATTGCAAATCTACTTAAAACATTTATTTGATATGAAATTAAAAAAAAAATTAAATTAAATTAAATTATCGTATTGTAATCTTTAAATTTATTATATTATTTTTTGTTCAATCTGGTGAATAGATTGAATTTGTTGCTCTACTAAAGTAATAACCATTACAAAATTTTTATGTGATAGGTAAAATGGCCAATAAAATTAAAAATATTAGTACATGCCGAATAGATTGAATTTGTTGTTCTACTAAAATAATAACCATTACAAAATTTTTATGTGATAGGTAAAATGGCTAACTTGGTAGGTTTAGGTCCATTTGATCACATGTTTTTGATATTTTCATACCGTATTGAGAAGAAGTGGGTCCCACCTTTATATATATATAAAAGATCATGTGGAAATATCAAAAATTTATGTGGAAATAATACTTCCCTTTTAGAAATCTGATTCTAAATCAAGAAGATTATGGAATTTTATTTTTCACTAGTATTTGTTTGAAATAAAATTATGGCAATCTAGTAATTGTAATCTTGCATTCTGATGTAACAATTTTTGTAATTTGTTTTTTGACCAAACAAGTTCGCCAACCTATCTAGTGCGACATGAATAATGGTTTATTATGTTAATTATCAAAATAATCAATTAAATATAGGATAAATATTTAATTAATAAATTTAAAGATAGTTGTAGTTATTAAATTATTATATGTTTATTTAAATTATAAATTATTGAATTATATATTGTAGATTCCTTCAGTCAATTATTATGTTAAATATTTGAATGAAGTGTATATTTATATAGTTATGACTATGAGAAAATAATTATTTTAATTTTTAAGTTTATAATAGAATTTTATATTAGTGTTTATAAGACAAAATTTACTTGAATTTTTAATCCAATAAAATTATGAAACTCAAATTTAATAAATTTAGTTTAGTTATGACAATTAGTTAGTAATGGATTCGCTATAATTTTTAGCTAATTTTACGGTTCTTATGTTAAAAAAAAAGACCAATATTATTAATATATTTATTTGATAAAATTTTAAGTTTTAATAAAATTAATTTAGTTAGATATTAATTAATAATGAAATTTATGAATAATATTAATATAATTAAGTCACGTGAGATGTACTTAGAGAGATATTTATTTTGATAACTTAAAAAAATTGTAATAGTAAAATTATCTTACATATATTTTGTTAAGATATATTATCTTACATAAATTTGTGATAAAAAAATTTTTGTAATAAGCTTGGTAAAACAAAAATATATTTTGAGTTATATGTATACACAGCTGTCTATTGCACAGTCGAGCTATGGCGACGGGTTTTTTGGACTATGACGACGGGTCACCTGACGTCGTAGCTCAGAATAGCTATGACGACAACCCGTCGCTATAGCCCAAAAAATCGTCGCCATAGTTAACTGTGTATATACATTTTTTTTTTTATTTATAGAAGTTCCTTTTCTACTATAGATATAAAAACAAAAAATAACTTCTTGTTTTTTAACAAGTTGATGTTCCTTTTGAATAGTATTTAATTATTACAAATTTAGCTAGTATTTATTTAGATAAAAAATGAAGTCAAAAATTTATGAAATCAAATGTGTTTTGTATTCAAATTAATAGTTCTCAAAATACAATAAATGACCTATTTATGTAGTATAGTATTATTATTTTTGTTCTGATCTCATTTTGACTTTGACTCTCTGAATTCAATTTGTACAAGAATAATTATATATACACAAATCATATAATTGGTTCCATTTTTTTAAAAAGACGTGGTTTGGTTGAGTTGAAATGTTATTCTTCGGTGCAGCTCTTTATATAGATATAGATTTATGATTTACTAGTATTTACTCACGTGGGATCCATAGGATTAATTCCCTTTTTAATAAGGATTTTACTCCATCATTCTCAAATCAGGGATAAAATTTTAAGTCGGATGGATTTATAAGATAACTTAATCCAACACTTTGATTTATAATATCTATATAATAAAACAAAATTCATTTTGAATCTTTCATTTGACAAATCTGTTCAGATTTCATCTCAATTCTTTCAACTTAATCTAAATGCTCACATTTCATCTCACACTAAAAATATTAACCTATTATCATCTCACATTTCATATTTCATTTCATCTCACATTTCAATAATAATAATATTATAATTATAATAGTAATAATTATAATAATACTAACAATAATAATTATAATAATAATAATTATTATTATTATTATTATTATATAATTTTTTTAAATTTTAATCTATTTAATGAGACGGACGGAATAGATTTATCTAAATTGTGCATAATTTTGCAATGGAAGAAGACAAGAGTTTGAATCCTGGGGTCCTAGTGACAACAATGAGATTCTATTAATCCTACATATACCAAAACTACTCCCCTCATTTTCATTATTATATTTGGATGCTTTGGCTCACTCATAAACCTCTCCTACTGGGAAAAATCCATGCATCCAAACTAATGTATGCGTAGGTTGAATCAGTTTCATTTTTGGAAGACTATCAAAAATCCATGCCGCCCATACCGCCGCCCATTGGGACTGCCTTCTCGTCCTTCGGAAGTTCAACAACGATAGCTTCTGTAGTTGTCATCAAGGAAGATACACTGCAATCGTCCAAACATATACAGCAATCAGTTGCTTCATCAAACTAAAAACTTGAAACCAAGAATCTCAAATGGGGTTGCCGTCTTGCTTACCTTGCTGCATCAACCAATGCTGTTCTTATTACTTTCAATGGATCAATAATTCCAGCCTTAACCATGTCAACATATGCACCTGTTTGTACAAAAGTGAGATAAGAGTTTAATGAGTTCACCGATAATAAACTTAATGAGAATACGATTTCAGCAAGACAAACGAAGCAGAAGAATTTACACACCTTTGGCTGCATCAAAACCAAGATCAGGGTCGTCCTGTTCCAACAGCTTGCCAACAACAACAGCACCCTCTACTCCGGCATTAGAGGCAATCGTATGCACTGGTGTCTGCAATTACAAGTTCATAATCTGGTTTAGTACAAGGTAGATTAGAGTTGAGAAATGAAACACTTGTTGAAAATATCAAGGAGAAAGTTCTTCGACCAGAGCAATCACATTGAGTTCAAACAACTGAAGACATAAATTATACCAACGCATAGTACCATTTGTTAAATCAGATACTGCTAACAGTTTAAATATTCAGAAAAATCCAGACCTTCAAGGCATCCCGAATAATTTGTACGCCGATCTTCTGATCAAAGTTGGCTGTTGGCAGTTTGTCCAACTCTTTGGTTGCATAGAGAAGAGCAACACCACCACCTACATAAAACTTAACTTAATTGACCATGCTCAATGGTTCTTTTTTAATAATTATGCAGGAAAAGAGATGTAAGAAAAATTACCTGGCACAATTCCTTCTTCTACAGCTGCCTTAGTGGCATTCAGAGCATCTGTTACTCTATCTTTCTTCTCACCTACTTCAGTTTCACTAGCTCCTCCAATCTACAAAGAATAGCAATATTTTAACTACTGATATGCACCGGCGAATAATACTAAAGTTGGACATATTAACTACAGTTTCAGATATTTGAGCAGCAAAAATTAGCTCAACTAGCAAAACCGCTTTCAGGAAATTAGACTGACCTTCAATACAGCAACACCGCCAGAAAGCTTTGCTAATCTTTCTTGAAACTTTTCCTTGTCATAATCAGAAGTGCTCGACTCGATTGCTGACCTTATCTGTTATTACAAACAGAAGTTCGGAAGAAATTCTGTTATGATCTGAAGAAATGCAAACAAAGGTGCGAGAGTTGCTCTTAAGGTATTGAACAGCGGCCAATTGCTGTCATTTTAAATTATAATTAAATGATATTTGGAGTATACAAACAAACAAAGGAAGTTATACAAACCTGTTCACACCTTTCTTCTATAGCCTTTTTGTCACCAGCGCCATCAAGAACAACTGTGTCATCTTTGGATATTGTAACCTAAATCAAAAACCTCTATTAGTAAACCACTAGAATGCACTAGGAAACATAAGATGTTATTCTTTAGCCATTGCATATTCAAAAAGAAAATATTTTATGTACAAAATAGTTCAGTCATACTTTTATTACTCAGAAACATGGTTAAAAGAGAAATGTTATTGCCAGAACAAAAATTGCAAATTCCAGTTGTGGTACATCATGGAAATTAATATTTCCAGAATCATTTTAATAGTACTAATCAAATATCAAATGTGTACTTTCCTCAATTTGCAGTCCATCTTACCTCTTTGCACGAACCAAACATATCTAACTCTACATTATCAAGGTTCATACCAAGTTCTTCAGTTATAACCTATATAAAAAAGGGGGAGATCCAATAGCTAATGCTGTTATTAAACTCAAAAGGATAATATAAAACATAAAACTTGTCTATAGAAACATAATTGCAGAATATACCCACCTGGCCTCCAGTAAGAACAGCAAGATCCTGAAGATTAGCCTTTCTGTTCTCTCCAAACCCAGGAGCTTTGATTGCACACACCTACGGAGATGCCAGCAGACAATTAACAACCGAAATAACTGACAAATAATCAAATAATGACTTAAGTGAGAAATTAATTCACAGAAGAAATCAAACTGCCACATATGTACAAACAGAGAACCTTGACTCCTGCACGAAGCTTATTGAGGATGAGTGTTGCAAGTGCTTCACCTTCCACATCTTCAGCAACAATCAGAAGGGGCCTTTGTTTCTGAAAAATAATAATCCAATCTTACGAATTCAAAAACACAATCTACACTAAGAGAACAGTTGCTTAACTAAATATAAATAGACTGATACATGATAAGCCTAAGATCTGTTACCTTCAATGCTAATTCTAGTACTTTCACCACAGCATTTATACTTGAGATTTTCTTCTCGTGGATTAAAATGAGAGGGTCATCTAATTCCTGTAACAAGTCGGGAAAACTTTAAATCTGAAGTCAATACTACCAAGCTGAAGAGAAATTGAAGCATCAGTTATCGTTCTTCAATCATCCATCACAACCCATAAAAATGCAATATAACCAACTGTTAAAGCAAGCCTGACTTACACATTTCTGGGTCTTCTGGTTTGTGATAAAATATGGGGAAATGTAGCCCCTGTCGAGCTTCATTCCTTCAACAACTTCCAATTCATTATACAATGTCTTCCCATCCTGCATCAGTTTGAAACAAGGTCATATTCACATTCTTGAGCATAAACTCTTGGCATAAGAAATTGTACAACTAGAAACGTCACAGAAAACATGTTACTCACTTAAAACCGAATTTTCACAAAATTGAGATGTGTTGAGGAATATGCATGCAACAGGAAGCACCATAGTATGGTTAAAGATGACTTAATTGCTCCCACAAGGTTTTAAGAAAGGCAGAATTTTATTGATAAATGTGTTTGACATCATACATTGTACTGTTTGAGACGAAATTCTCAGGAATCCTATTATTATATGATGACAAATCAAACCTATCATTTCAGATTTTAGGAAACCTGATCATTTCAACTATTCCATATTGTTAATGGCATAAACTTTCTCTTCCATTCATCTAACATAAAATTATAATGTTCGCAATACCTCTACCTATCCTATATACATTGGTACTTTCTTCTCTCCTTTAACAATTACGGTGAAATATAAGATATAGAATTAACTTACTTGAATAGTAATTACTCCCTCCTTGCCAACTTTCTCCATTGCTTTCGCGATTAGCTCACCAATCTCTCTCTCACCATTTGCAGATATTGTGCCGACCTTTTAAAGTACAGAAAAATCAGTGGCATTACTAGGTAAGACCCATATGCCATAATAACACCATAAATCAAGCATTATACAAACATGCTAATACTAAATGAATAAGTTAAAGTTAAAAAACAAGCCTGTGCTATTTCTTCAGATGTGCTTATCATCCGTGCCCTGCTCTTCAAATTTGTTACCACAGCATCAACAGCCATGGTAATACCACGTCTAAGGTCCATTGCATTCATACCAGCTGCAACCGACTTGCACCCTTCCGTAAAGATCGCGCGGGTGAGGATGGTGGCACATGTAGTACCTACACATAACAGCAATGATTAATGTATATGGCTAGAGTTAAGCACATGCCAATTAAGTTTACCATACATGTAGGACAGAGAACTTCTAATTCCATGGTACATAAAGTACGGTAATTTTCTACACACACAAAAAGACGTGAAAAGCATTGCTTTAACACACTACCATTAAACAAGAAAGTGCAAAAATATAAAAATAAAACTTTACCATCACCAGCAACATCATTGGTGGCATTTGCAACCTGTTTGACAAGGCTTGCCCCGATGTTCTTCACTTTGTCCTTGAATTCAATACTCTTGGCTACAGTAACACCATCTTTTGTAACCTTAGGTGGCCCATAAGACTGTTCAATCACCACAGTACGCCCCTTCACAAGAAAAACCGCCAATTTTAATTCTTAGCCATATTGTTTCAATATCCCAAAGAACTTCCATAATAAAAAATAAAAATAAAGAAAACAAAGAATACAAACGCCAATTAAAGTCTCTACTTCGTCATTGATTGAAACTTCAAAATAATAGTACTAGAAAGCAGAGGCTGATTGGCTACCTCACAACTGTCCATAATTCTTTCTTGATAATTCAAGTAAAAACAAATTCTACTTTTCTAAACAATCGGCTTATTTCACCCCATATTCGCAGGGCAGAGATAAAACTAAACTATCAAAAAAATGTTCTTTTGAAGAAGATGGAAAACCTCATCTCATCCATCCTGAATAGATTGTGCTCCAAAAAACAGAATAAACTCATTTTAGAAAGAAAAATGACACATACATAATATAAAAGCATACAACAGAATCCAAATTCTGAATTTATCAACATATTCACAATTCTGAACTCAAATAATATAGCTGTAATTGGAATTGACTTGAGAGCCAACAGAATGTACTTGCACCAAGTAACTGAAGGACATCCTTTTCTTTGATTAATCACATAAATAAAAATCAAATCTTTGTTTAACAGAACATCAAATTAAAATCATTTCAAGTGTAGGGACTAAAAATTATTGACAAAGGCACAAGAAAATGATTAGCGTGGACAAAAGAGGGGAGTACCTTAGGGCCCATAGTTACTCTAACTGCATCAGCAAGCTCTTCAACGCCCTTAAGCATCAAAGCCCGGGCTTCAACTCCAAATCTAATATCCTTGGCCGCATAGTTTCTGCTCCAACTCAGCCTACTGCCAATCTTTTACAAATAGAGAAAGAAATTCATATTCAGCAAAATAAATGAATTTCAGAAAAAGTATTACAAAAAGAGATTCTTTATAATAATAACCTGTTGGGTGCTGTTTGTAGCAATCCTGCACAGTGAAAACAAATGGGTTTGTTCATTAGAAGATCAAATTAACTAATTACAGAAAAAGAAGATATCAGCTATGGAATCAAATGGATTAATGTACCTAGCTTTGGAGGCAAGATTTGCTGCAAATCTATACATGCTTTTTTTTTCGGAGACTGATACAGAAAGTTGAGATTTTGCAATACAGAAGATGTCGATGAAAGGGTATGTTTACGGCCAGAAACTTGGGGGAGGAGTGCAGTGAGCGTATTATAAGACGAAAGGAAGGATGAGCACTGGCTCCTATTAATTAGAAGAGGGAGGGAAGGCTCTAGAAGGAGCAGCTTCTAGGGTTTTAGGGGTTTAAGTTTTTACATCCAAACTGAACTTGAAACAAAAATATTTTTAATTATTTATTTATTTATTTATAAATTCCAAGTAGTATGAATGACATTGCAAGGAGGTCACGTGATAAAGGGTAATGGGTAAAATTATATGTTAATTTTATTTATTTTGCAATTTACATATTTATTTTTTTGTAATTTTTACAGTTTTAAAAATCGTTTGGCGGACTTGGACGATAGAAGATGTCAATGATCTCATTTATTTTATTTTATTTTTTTTAGTGTACGTACATATTATACTAAACAAAATATAAGTGTACGTAAATTTTACATGAAACATTATCCAAAATTAATATTTTAAAAATTAACAAATTCATTTTAAGTTTTGTAAAACTTCAACGTAGGTCTAATTCTGTCTAGACGAAACCTAAACGTCTAGTCAAATTGAGACGGACCTAGTCAAAAATTAATCAGACCTAGACATAAATTTTTAAAACACTGCTATTTATTTGTAAATTTTGTTTTTAGTATAGCTCAACTATTAAAATTAGAACGCATTTATCATCTACCATATTTTATGTTATTTATGTTTATTAAATTGAGAAAATTAAATGTGTGAAGGGATTATGCCCTTGTTCGGAAATAATTTATAAGTTGGTCAAACCAATTTATAAGTTATTATTCACTATTAAGGATGTGACGCCCCCAAAATAAGTATACATCACCTATTCTGAGTCGTCAAATACATGGTACAGAATACAAATACAACTTAATTATACAACTGTCGTGTAAAGTACGATAAAACATAAGCTGTGAGTTTTAATACAAATATTGTCGTCTAAACAATATACAAACTCAAATTCAATATTATTACATTTATTTTTCACTATTTCACTGAATAGTGAGGACTACTAATGTTATCATCTAGTCCGTCACTCCGTTCCCCGACTAGTCCCTGCTACGTTCTCATTTCCCGAAGAGAACAATAAAAGTAAAAGGGTGAGCTCAATTAACCCAGCAGGAAATATTATGACTAAGATAATGTAGAATATATTATCGTTAGCCTTCAACAGTGTTAAACTGATACAATATAACAACCATCAAGTTTAAGCTAACTGCGGAACAATCAATCCATTAAAAGAGTCAAGAGAGAATAAAATCTACTATCTTTTATGATTTAGAAGGTTTTCATCACTTTTATCATTTGGGACTCAAACAATAAATAATCCACATCATCGAATCACCCCGCATTGCTACGGCCAAGGATATTCTTTAGTATCACGACCACAATTATCACGTACCTACGGGCCAAAAATATTTGTGTATTCAATGATGGTCGTGATCATGCCAACAATCGTCCATCGATGCACTACGGCCAATGAGGACTTTTTCCACATCATTTATAACATTACGGCCATGATTATACCAAGAATAATCCACGGTCATAATTATACCAAGTCCATCTATGCCTTTATAGGCCTGAGATGACTTTCAACAAAATATATAAACATGAGGATGATGACAATGATATAAGAATTCAATAAAATAAGTTCAAGAATTAATTTATCCAGGAACTAATAACGTCCAAATTGTCAACATGATCTTCGCTTTGTAGAGTAAAATTCAAGAATGCTCGGAAGAATATTTTCATGAAAAGATCTTTGGATGAAGCGCAAATATCAAGGATATTCCACTAATTTTATGGAGTATAGAAGTCAAAACTTTAACCAATTTGAGTATAATAAGGAATGGAATAACAAAAGAAATCACCGGACGTCGATGATAGGCCAATACATGCAAGTTATTCCAATGAGAATAATAAATAACGGAATCAGTCCCGGCAGAAACGCATGCAGACATGATATTCCAACAAAATAATAAAGAGCGGAATCATGTCCAGCGTAAAGCGCATGACAGGATATTCCAGCGAGAATAATAAAGGCGGAATCGGTCCGGCGTAAAACGCATGTACGAGGATATTCCAATGTAATAATAAAGATGGAACCGGTCCGGCGTAGAACGCATGCACGAGGATGTTCTAACATAATGATAAAGAATGGAACAATGGAAGAATTTCACCAAGTATAGGTAGCTTGCAGCGTATCTGAGTTATTCAGCAGAATAATAAAGAATGGAATAATGAAGTTCTCTTCATGGATAAGAAAGAAATAATACTCCCTACCTTGGAAAAACTGGATACTGGAATAGTGAGGTGGCAGACTTCACTTCTTCTTTTTCTCTATAATTTCTCTCTATAATAATCGCTCTAAAGCTTTTGTGAATTGGTGAGAAATGAAGGAATAATGAGCTTCTATTTATAGGAAAATATAGTTTCGATAATTGCACGTTTTGGGGATCAAAAAATTACAGTACAATACCTCCAACTTTTCTTTTATTTTTAATTTAGTCCTGCAAGTATTATCAAACTTGTACCACCTCCCCTAATAATAAATAATGTGAATCAATAGTTCAATCATATGAATCAATAGTATAATCATGTGAAAAATATGAATTACAGTATAGTGCCTCCATCTATACCTCCATTTTTAACTTAGTCATGCAAGTATTATCAATCTTGTACCAACTCCCCTAATAGTAAATAATGTGATTCAATAGTACACATATGTGAACAAATAGTTATATAAGTATGTGAATTAGTAGCAATTAATTGCTCATTTATCCGATAAATTACCCGATTTATCAATATAACCCCTAGATATCAATTATCATCGGAATAGATGTCGATTTCCACTAACACTAATAATCCCAACACAATGGAACTATCAAAATTCATTTTTAATCAACACAACTTATTCATCATTAATATTATAACTCACAATATTTAACAATCGAAGTCGTTCTCTAGGAAAGAGGGGCTTTAGATAAGGATTTCTCCTTATTGGTAGCCTTGATTAGGTGACCAAACCTCTCCTCGATGTAACTTTAGACATTGTCAATATTGCAAATAATAATATGAATAACTTTGTCGTCTCAATTATTGATTTAATAATATAAAATATTATGCAAATGATCTTTGTGACAATAATTGAATCAATAATATGAGAGATATGATGCGTGAATTATTCGTAGCAATAATTGAGTATAAGCGAGTGACTTCTCACGTAAGCATCAATAATCAATACCGTGTCGCTACTATGCAACCACGCGTATTCTTGTGTTTTTTTAACACCGGTGTTTCAACGAGTTAACAGTAAAACTTCCGCCGTTATTTTCATAAAGTATTTTTGTCGTTTTCTCAATCCGACAATAATTCTATTGTGGGGGTCCACCAATGATTGTGTCGTTGTATGAATATTCCCTGTTAAAATGATTATTCCTTGACCAATCGAATATTATATAACAACTTGCGTACATTGCAAAATTTATAAATATTACCCACAACTATAACATTATATCAAAATCACACCATAATATTCAAAAATATATTTCGAGAAAATTATTCTATATTCATAAAAGTTGGGGTCTTACAACCTCCCCTTCTTATGAAATTTCATCCTCGAAATTAGGGTACGTACCTGGTATATCGAAGAGGTAAGGATATCTTGATTTCATCTCAGATTCTAACTCCCAGGTCATTTCTTCCACATCGTGGTTTTTCCACAAAACTTTGACTTGAGGTATAACCTTGGAGCGTAGAATATGTTCCTTCTTATCCAAGATTTTAACAGGAACCTCTTCACAACGTTAAATCTTCCTCTATCAAATCGGTTCTAATTCAATAATGTGGTTTGGGTCTTTCACATATTTACGTAACATAGATATGTGAAAAACGTTATGAACACGAGACATACTTGGCGGTAACGCAAGTCTATAGGCCACAGTTCCTACTTGTTCGAGGATTAAAAATGGGCTAATGAACCGAGGGTTGAGCTTTCCTCTCTTTTTAAATCTCGTAACTCCCTTCCATGGAGCAACACGTAACAACACATGATCTCCAATATCGAATTCCACGTCCTTTCGATGAAGATCAGCATAACTCTTTTGTCGATCTTGTGAGGTTTTTATACGTTGTCATATGTCCACAGAATTATCCTTGGTTGACCCAAAAATCCCCAAAGAAAAACAAGAAGATTACTATCATCTTCTTTCTAATGGTGAGTCTTCTCTTGACATATAAATATCTCCGTTGTCTCCAAATGAAAATTATATTTCACATAAACCCCAAGATCATATAGGTAGTGCTCGTAGATATATTCAGCAAGTGGATGTGCACAACCATGTCTTATGAGAACACGAGGTTATACGTCATTAGACATCTTATATGATAGTGACAAAACACCCTTCCAAAGTTGGGTTCGCCTCACCCTATTTGATTCACCAAATATAACTACTAAATGATGTATAGAATACAACACACTTTTCTATATCTTTGTTTAGGGAGAATCTCACAAAGAAGAGACCACCGATTCTATTCCCTGTTATCTCCACTCGACCCTAAGAACACACTCTTATTACGAAAGGAATTGTGAAGCGAAAGGGTGAAGACAACTAACCCGATAAAGAATATCATGACTAAAGCCATTTTACACTATCAATAGCCTTCATCATCAATAAATCGGAGATTTAGAACATATGGTAGATGATAAAAGTTTTCAACCATAGTTTGCGGTGAACGAAGCAATCCATTAGAAGAGTCGAATAGATCATCGGTCTATTATCTTCTCCATGTTAAAAGTCCACCAATAATGTTTTATCCTCGTAACATCAATCAACAATTCACATCGCCCACAATCATATGAATAACTCATAATCATAATTGTGATTCTAAATTCCTCTTCGCACCCAGGACGAAGATAATTTTAATCACCTATCTTCACCTGAAACATAAAAAATCATGGTTATACCAAATCACAATTCTTGTTCATAATCATACTAATAAATTCATCTTTGCACTACTACCAAAGATATTCATTAACAATTCATCTTCAGACTACAAGCCAAAGACATACAATCTGTATTTTAGAAAAGTCAAGTAGAGCATGATATCTACTATCTTCTATAAATTAAAAGTGTATAACCAATATATTATTCTTTGAGACTCGACTTTAATAAATAATCCACATCATCGAATTATCCATGCACTATGGCCAAGGATATTCGTTAAGTATCACATTCATTAATTATCCATGCACTACGACCAAAGATATTCATTATTATCACATCCATGAATTAATATTTCATCGCTGAGACTCAGCTCAATAATTAATCCACATCATCCCTGCACTACAGGTCAAGGATATTCATTAGTATCACGACCACGAATTATCCATGCATTATGGGCCAAAGATAATCGTATTTTCATCAACGGTCCTGATCATGCCATAAAATAATTCATCTTTGCACCATTGGTCAAGAGAATCCATAGCCATAATCATACCAAAAGCGTCCATCAATGCACTACGGGCCGATGAGGACTTTTTCCATATCATTTGTAACATTACGGCCATGATTATACCAAATAATCCACGGTCATAATCATACCAAGTCCATCCACGCATACTACTACCAAAGATGACTTTCAACACAATATAAGCATGAGGATGATGACAATGATATAAGAATCAATCAAATGAGATAAATGATAAATATTAAACATTTATAATACAATTTATCCAAATAGTTGAATAATAACCAAATGTTATCAATCACTTAATAATCTCATAATCTAATATCATTAATATGATAACAATATTTTAATAATTTCTTAAACTTATAAACAATTTATTTCAATTGTTTACACTTTATCAAATAATGCATTTAATCATTCAAAAATGCCATACTCATAAGATTTCATAATTAATGATCAAATCCCTCATCAAAATCTGCATATACCCTATATAGGATTCTCAAGCCATGAAATACTATTTTCCAATTTTATTACTTCACATAACATATTTAATTCATTTACTCATAACTAGTTCATTTTATGAAAATACCAAATCGGTCCCAAAAATATTTCTTTTACGGGATTTAGCGAGAATATAGTCCCATCTTGAACATATATTTTTCTCGAATTTTTAAAATTTATTTACTATTTTTCATATGGCTAAAACTGCCGAATATTTAGACATTTATCATAAATTATACTTTTGTCCAAAATTTACAGGATATACTCCTGTTATATACTCCCAATAAAAATTTCACCAATTTTGGAGTTAATCACAAGGAGTTATAAGGGTTTACTTTTAAAATAGTCTTTTTCCATAAAATCCATAACTCTTAATCTATACATCCAAAATTGCCATTTTTGAACAAAATCTAAAAAACTAATCAAATTATCATTTCAAATTTTTCCGAAATTTTTAGGATCGGAAAAATTACTTAAAGCGCCTCGCGAAACCCTTTTTAATGAAAATACTATTCATATGAATCGAAGTATCATTTACAATGCATGCGGTAATCCACATAGGCAAGTTATTTCAATAGAATAATAAAGAATGGAACCGGTCATGCGTAACGCGTCTGATGAGGATATTCCAATGAATAATAAATAATGAAATAATGAGAAGAATTCACTGGGCATGCGATAGGCCACAAACAAAGTTATTCTAACGAATAATAAATAATGGAACCAGTCCCAAGATAAACGCTTTGACGGGATATTAGAAAGAATAATAAATAATGGAACCGGTCCGGCGTAAGCGCATGCATGAGGATATTAGAAAGAATATATATATATAATGGAACGAAGTAAAGGCGTAAGCATGCGCGACAAGATATTAAACGGAATAATAAAGAAGCGGAATATTAGAAGAATTTAACCATGTATGCGGTACTGCCGGATAAACAAGTTATTCCAACGGAATAATAAGAATGGAATAATGAAGTTCTCTTCATGAATACGAAGAAGAAATAATACCCTTACGAGTACAACAAATAATATCCCCCACGATTACAACAAATAATATCCCTACCTTAAGAAGAAAATCTTGGATATATGAGTAGTGAAGTAGCGAGAATACTTTTCTTAACTCTCTCTATAGTTTATCTCTAGAGAGTTTCGATTGAATTCGTGAAATAATGAAGGAATGAGCTTCTATTTATGAAAAATGTACTACATAAGTAACTAACTCATGAAACGGTCAGATTGATTTACTTTAATCTGACGGTCCATATTTAAAACAAAATCTTTTAAATAAAATATAATATATTCTATTTATAATCTAATAAAAGCGAATAACTTTATAAAAGATTTTACTACACTACGCACGAGCTCTCTATCAAAACACTATACATAATAAAATATAATATATTCTAATTATTGTCTAATAAAAAGCAGATAACTTTATAAAAGTATTTTGTTTTATATAAAAAGATTTTCTTATTAGCATAATAAAGCGAATAACTTTATAAAAGTATTACATTTTTATATAAAAAGTTTTTCTGTTTTATTACATTAATAATACCAATAAAACAAAACTGAGTGACTAATCACATAAGCATCAATAATCAATACCGTGTACTACTATGCAACCACGCATATTACTGTACTTTAAACTTTTATCAATTTAACTATTTACCAAAATAGAAAAACTGAATACTTTTATTTCATAAAATTTGGGGTCTCACAATAACCCCTCCTTATGAAATTTCGCCTTTGAAATTTACGTATGTACCTGATATTCGAAGAGATGAGAATACCTTGCTTTCTTTTCAGATTGTACCTTCCCGGTAATTTCTCGCTATCATGATTTTCCCATTTCTCAACTCCGTATTTGGATATCATTTCAGAATATAGCTTTAAACAAAGGTTAATTGACATATCATAATTTGTCAACTTATCAAGTAAACAATTCTAGCTTAGGTAAGTCACACACTAGCGAAGTATATAACTCGTCTCTCCCCTACTAGTTCTAGACTCTTATCTCGCTTAACGACCATATCCTAAGCTCGATACCAATTGTGGCGCCCCCAAAATTAGGTATACATCACCCATTCTCAGTCGCTTTGGATCATGGTACAAAATTCAAATACAACTTCATTTATCTGTTGTTGAAGTACATCGGATAGAATATGACCACGATTAACTATGAGTTTTAATACAAATGTATGTAACTCTCATGGTACCTCGACCACAACCTTACAATGATACCTTAAATAAAAGTATAGTCAAAAACTGTTTTAGAAATTAAAATCTTTGGGAAGTGCTCAAGGAAACCTTCGTACATGGGAGGCCATGCGTCTAGGTTATGATAGATATCATATGTCCACAGAATTATCCTTGGTTGACCCAAAGGTCCCCAAAGAAAAACAAGAAGATTACTATCATCTTCTTTCCAATGGTGAGTCTTCTCTTGACATATAAATATCTTCGTTGTCTCCAAATGAAAATTATATTTCACATAAACCCCAAGATCATATAGGTAGTGCTTGTAGATATATTCAGCAAGTGGATGTGCACAACCATGTCTTATGATAACACGAGGTTGTATGTCATTAGACATCTTGTATGATAGTGGCAAAACATGTGACGCCCCCAAAATAGGTATACATCACCTATTCTGAGTCGTCAAATATATGGTACATAAAACAAATACAACTTAATAATACAACTGTTGTGTACAGTACGACAAAACATAAACTGTGAGTTTGAATACAAATATTGTCTACTAGAGAGTATATAAACTCAAAAGGAGTCCTCATTACAATTATTATCACACTATTTCACAAAAAAGTGAGGACTACTAATGCACCATCTAGGACCATCACTCTGTTCCCCGACTAGTCCCAGCTACGTTCTTATTTCCTGAAGAGAACAGTGAAAGAAAGGGTGAGCTCAACTAGCCCAATAAGAAATATTATGACTAAGATAATGCAGAATAATTTATCGTTAGCCTTCAACAATGTTAAACTGATAAAATATAATAACTATCAAGTTTAACTGCAGCGAAACAAGTAATCCATTAGAAGAGTCAAGTAGGGAATAAAATCTACTATCTTCTATGATTTAAAAGGTTTTTCATCACTTTTATCGCTGTGACTCATCTTAATAAATAATCCACATCATCGAATCACCCCTCGTACTTTCTACTACCAAGGATATTTTTTAGTATCATCACGACCACGAATTATCCATGCACTACGGCTTAAGATAATCATGTTTTCATCAACGGTCCTGATCATGCCATAAAACAATTCATTTTTGCACTATGGCCAAAGAGAATCCATAGCCATAATCATACCAAAAACTTTCCATCAATGCACTACGGGCCAATGAGGACTTTTTCCACATCATTTGTAATATTACGGTTATGATTATACCGAATAATCCCTTGTTATAATCATACCAAGTCCATCTATGTACTACAGGCCACATATGACTTTCAACAAAATATAAACATGAGGATGATGACAATGATATAAGAATTCAATAAAACAAGTTCAAGAATTAATTTATCCAGGAACTAATAATGTCCAAATTGTCAACATGATATTGCTTTGTAGAGTAAAATTCAAGAATGCTCAGAAGAATATTTCCATGAAAATATACTGGATGAAGCGCAAATATCAAGGATATTCCACTAATTTCATGGAGTATAGAAGTCAAAACTTTAACCAACTGAGTATAATAAAGAATGGAATAACAAAAGAAATTACCATGTATGCGATACTTCAGATGTATGAGTTATTCAACGTAATAATAAGTATGAGAACCGTGTCGGCGAATTCGCACCAAGCGGGATGTTCCAACAAAATAATAAAGACAGAAACAGGTCCAGTAAGCATTGCAGACAGAATATTCCAACAAAACAATAATAAAGATGGAACTCGGGTCGTACAGAACTTACGACAGATAGGATATTCTAATGAGAATAATAAAGAGGCGAAATCGGTCCGTACGTAAAATGCATGACGAGGATATTCCAATGTAATAATAAAGACGGAATAATAGAAGAATGTCACCAAGTATAAGGTAGCCCGCATATACAGGTTATTCCAATAGAATAATAAATAATGGAATAACAGAAGTTCTCTTCTTGAATACAAAAGAAATAACACCCCTTACCGTAAAAGAAACTGGATATAGGAGTAGTGAAGTAGCAGACTTCTCTTCTTCTATAAATTTTCTCTCTATAGCTTCTCTCTATAATAATTGCTCTAAAGCTTTTGTGAATTGGTGAGAAATGAAGGAAAAATGATCTTCTATTTATAGGAAAATATAGTTTCGATAATTGCACGTTTTGGGGCTCGAAATATTACAGTATAATATCTTCTTCTTTTTTTTAATTTTTAATTTAGTCCTACAAGTATTATCAAACTTGCACCAACTCCCCTAATAGTAAATAATGTGAATCAATAGTAAATCATGTGACTCAATAGTTCTAATCATGTGATAAATACGAATTACAGTATAGTACCTCCATCTATACCTCCATTTTTAACTTAGTCATGCAAGTATTATCAATTTTGCACCAACTCCCCTAATAGTACAAGAATTTGAAACAATAGTATACACATATGAACAAATAGTTATAATCATGTGAAATAATAGCAATCAATTGTTCATTTATCCGGTTAAATACCCGATTGGTCAAAATAACCTCCAGACATCAATTTTTATCGAAATAAATGTCGATTTTCACTAACACAAATAATTCCAACATAATGAAACTATTTTTATCAAAAATATAAATTTTGAAATTTCAAAGTTTGACTTTTCCTGAAAAAGTCAACTGTTGACTTTTTGACCAAATAGTAAAAATCGGCAAATTTTGTGTTTATAGTCTATTTTTACTAATTTCATCGTTCCGGACTCAAATATCACGTTCGCGTCTCCAAATTCAACTCCGAGCACAACATCAATATTAATAACATTCATCATTAATATTATAACTCATAATATTTATCAACCAGGTCGTTCCCAGGAAAGAGGGGGCTTTCCAATAAGGATTTCTCCCTATTGGCGCGCAATTAGGTGACCAAACCTCTCCTTGACAGAACTTCTAGACATTGTAAATATTGTAATTTAATAATATGAATAACTTTATCATCTCAATTATTGACTTAATAATATATCATATAATGCAGATGATACTGTGACAATAATCGAATCAATAATATGAGAGATATGATGCAACAATTACAAAGCAATAATTGAGTATAACTGAGTGACTTCTCACGTAAGCATCAATAATCAATACAGGTGTCTTCTTGTGCGAACCACGCGCAGACATCGTAATTTTACTACCGAAGTAGTTCAACAATATTAACGGTAAAACTTCCGTCGTTATTTTCAATAAAATACTTTTGTCGTTTTCTCAATCCGATAATAATTTCGTTGTGGGGTCCACCAATGATTATGTCGTCGTACGGATATTCCCCGACAAAAAGATTATTCCCCGACCAATCGAATATTATATAACAACTTGCATACTTTGCAAAATTTATAAATACTACCCACAGCTATAATATTATCTCAAATTCACACCATAATATTAAAAAATATTTTAAGAAAATTAAATCTTTATTCGTAAAATTTGGGATTTTACAAAACACCCTTCCAAAGTTGGGTTCGCCTCACCCTATTTGATTCACCAAATATAACTACTAAATGATGTATAGAATACAACACATTTTTTTATCTTTGTTTAGGAGAACTCTCCACTTTAGAGACCACCAGATTCTATACCCCTCGTTATCCACACTCGAATTCTAAGAACACTCTTATTACACCGAAAGGAATTGTGAAGCAGAAAGGGTGAGCACAACTAGCCCAGTAAAGAATATCATGACTAAAGCTAATTTACACTATCAATAGCCTTCATCATCAATAAATTAGAGATTTAGAACATATGGTAAATGATAAAAGTTTTCAACCATAGTTGCAGTGGAACGAGCAATCCATTAGAAGAGTCAAATAGATCATCAGGTCTATTATCTTCTCCATGTTAAAAGTCCACCAATAATGTTTTATCCCTGTAACATCAATCAACAATTTCTATCCATAATCATATGAATAACTCATAATCATAATTGTGATTCTAAATTCCTCTTCGCACCCAGGACGAATATAATTTTAATTATCTATCTTCACCTGAAACATCAAAAATCATGGTTATACCAAATCACAATTCTTATTCATATTCATACTAATAAATTCATCTTTACACGGCCAAAGATATTCATTAACAATTCATATTTGCACTACAAGCCAAAGACATACAACTGTATTTTATAAAAATCAAGTAGAGCATGATATCTACTATCTTCTACAAATTAAAAGTGTATAACCAATATTTTATCATTTAGACTCAGCTTAATAAATAATCCACATCATCGAATTATCCATGCACTATGGCCAAGGATATTCGTTAGTATCACATTCATTAATTATCCATGCACTACGACCAAAGATATTCATTATTATCACATCCATGAATTAATATTTCATCGCTGAGACTCAGCTCAATAATTAATCCACATCATCCCTGCACTACAGGTCAAGGATATTCATTAGTATCACGACCACGAATTATCCATGCACTATGGGCCAAAGATAATCGTATTTTCATCAACGGTCCTGATCATGCCATAAAATAATTCATCTTTGCACCATTGGCCGAAGAGAATCCATAGCCATAATCATACCAAAAACTGTCCATCAATGCACTACGGGCCAATGAGGACTTTTTCCATATCATTTGTAACATTACGGTCATGATTATACCAAATAATCACAGTCGGTAATAATCATACCAAGTCCATCTACATGCACTACTACCAAAGATGACTTTCAACACAATATAAGCATGAGGATGATGACAATGATATAAGAATCAATCAAATGAGATAAATGATAAATATTAAACATTTATAATACAATTTATCCAGCGTTCAATAATAACCAAATGTTATCAATCACTTAATAATCTCATAATCTAATATCATTAATATGATAACAATATTTTAATAATTTCTTAAACTTATAAACAATTTATTTCAATTGTTTACACTTTATCAAATAATGCATTTAATCATTCAAAAATGCCATACTCATAAGATTTCATAATCAATGATCAAATCCCTCATCAAAATCTGCATATACCCTATATAGGATTCTCAAGCCATGAAATACTATTTTCCAATTTTATTACTTCACATAACATATTTAATTCATTTACTCATAACTAGTTTATTTTTATGAAAAATACCAAATCAGTCCCAAAAATATTTCTTTTCTGGGATTTAGCATAATATAGTCTCATCTTGAACATATATTTTTCTCAGAATTTTTAAAATTTATTTACTATTTTTCATATGGCTAAAACTGCCGAATATTTAGACATTTATCATAAATTGTACTTTTGTCCAAAATTTACAGGGTATACTCCTGTTACATACATGTACTCCCAATAAAAATTTTACCAATTTTGGAGTTAACCACAAGGAGTTATAAGGGTTTACTTTTAAAATAGTCTTTTTCCATAAAATCCATAACTCTTAATCTATACATCCAAAAATCGTCATTTTTGGACACAATCTAGAAAACTCATCAAATTATCATTTCTAATTTTTTCAGAATTTTTTAGGGTCAGAAAAATTATAAAACTGCCCCTGGCAGAAATCCCTTTTTAATGAAAATACTATTCGTATGAATACGAAGGATCATTTACAATGCATGCGGTAATCCACATAGACAGGTTATTTCAATAGAATAATAAAGAACGGAACCAGGTCATGCGTAAATGCACAAACAGGATATTCCAACAGAATAATAAATAATGAAATAACAGAAGAATTCACCGTAAATGCGATAGATCGCAGCATACAAAGTTATTCAATGTAATAATAAATAATGGAACCGGTCAGTCCCACAGAGCGCACGCATGGGATATTAGATAGAATAATAAAGAACGGAATATTAGAAGAATTTCACCATGTATGCGATTGCCGGATAAGCAAAGTTATTCCAAAGGAATAATAAGAATGGAATAACAGAAGTTCTCTTCATGAATACGAAAAAAATAATACCCCTTAGGAATACAACAAATAATATCCCCTACGATTACAACAAATAATATCCCCTACGATTACAACAAATAATATTCTCTACCTTAAGAAGAAGAGTACTGGATATATGAGTAGTGAAGTAGCAGAATACTTTTCTTCTTTCTCTCTATAGTTTATCTCTACAGAGTTTCAAATGAATTCAAGAAATAATGAAGGAATGAGCTTTATTTATAGAAAAATATACTACATAGTAATTAACTCATGAACGGTCCAGATTGATTTACTTTAATCGGACGGTCCATATTTAAAACAAAATCTTTTAAATAAAATATAATATATTCTATTTATAATCTAATAAAACGAATAACTTTATAAAAGATTTTACTACACTATCACGAAGCTCTATCTGAGACCTTATGCATAATAAAATATAATATATTCTAATTATTGTCTAATAAAAGCAGATAACTTTATAAAAGTATTACATTTTTATATAAAAAGTTTTTTCATTTTATTACATTAATAATACCAATAAAACAAAACCGAGTGACTTATCACATAAGCATCAATAATCAATACCGGTGTGCTCTTATGCAACCACGCCAGACATCTTTTTTTTTAACACCGGGTGTTTCAACAGATTAACGGTAAAACTTCCGTCGTTATTTTCATAAAAATATTTTTGTCGTTTTCTCAATCCGACAATAATTCCGTTGTGGGTTCCACCAATGATTGTACCATCGTACGGATATTCCCCGACTAATCGAATATTCCCCGGCACAACGAATATTTTATATCAACTTGATTACTTTGCAAAAAAAAAAAATTCACATATTACCCTTAACTTTAAACTTTTATCAATTTAACTATTTATCAAAATAGAAAAATTGAATACTTTTATTTCATAAAATTTGGGGTCTCACACATACCACCACAATAATTAATATATACTCAATCATCAACACATATCCAACCACCAAAACATCAAGCTAGTCGCTACTAATTTCAAGAAATTTTGGCAGAGTTTCCTTTAAAAATAGATATCCAGAAAATTTGTTTAAACCTTAGAAGTACCCTAGTAAAATTCTAGTGGAAGTGTTGGATTTTTACTGTTTGTTATTATAATTATGGGTTAATGACAAAATTATCCCATCAAATTTGAACGAAAATCAATTTGATACTAAAAGTTTAAAAATCTTTAATCAGTACCTCTAAGTATTTTAAAACAACAAATGTGTTCTTTTTTAGTATTTATCAAATAATGTTATTCCTTACTTAATTTGTTCATTTATCCCAACATTTATCCTAATTAGAAGCATCAAATTGGTTTTAAAATAAGAAACTGCTTTATATAAATCATATCACATATCAGGAGATAAGAAAAGGTTCGTCTAAGTTGTTAAAGACATTGGTAACTGAATCAATATCAGAATCACAAAATTGTCCATTGATAAAAATTCCCTTCAAAAAGAGGAAAAATAAAATGTCAAATTTCTAGTAGACCAAACAAAAAAAGCTTAAAGTTACGAAAATCGCTAAATTGCAATGGCTAACTGCAGAGCCACCGCTAAAGTTACGAAAACCGCTAAATTTAGCGGCATTTTCATTTAAGAGAGAGAGAGATATTATGTGAAAACCCCAAAATAGGTCCATTCCATCCAACCCATTCTGAGTCGCCAAATACATGGTACAAAAACAAATACAACTTCAGTAATACAATTGTCGTGCAAAATACAACAACACATATACTGTGAGTTTAAATACAACTATTGTCTAATAGGCGATGTATAAAAAACTCAAAGGGTCCTCATTACAATTATTGATCTGTTATTTATTTCACGGAATAGTGAGGACTACTAATGCAACCATCCGGACCGGTCAATCCATTCCCCGACTAGTCCCAACTATATTCTCATTTCTTGAAGAGAACAGTGAAAGAAAGGGTGAGCTCAACTAGCCCAGTAAGAAAATATTATGACTAAGATAATATACAACAAATTATCATTAGTCTTCAACAGGGAAAAATATGATAAAATATAATAGACAACAAGTTTTAGATCAACAATTGCAGCGGAATAAACAATCCATTAGAAGAGTCAAGTAGAGAAAGAATTCTACTATCTTCTAAGATTTAAAAGTTCATCATCAATATTTTATCCCTGTAACAACAATCAATATACATCTTTAATCAAATATTCATCTTTCACTACTACAGCCAAAGATATTCATTTGTATCACCAGTTGGTCATGTTCATCTCAACACCTGTTCATCTTTGCACTACGAGCTAAAGATATTCATTAGGTAATCATTCATCTTTGCACTACAGGCCAAAGATATTCATCAGTTAATCATTCATCTTTGCACTACAGGCCAAAGATATTCAGTAATATCATCATTTAGGACTGAGGATGATGAAAAATATCTTAAAGAAAATGAATCCAATGAGATAAAAGATCAAATATTAGGGATTTGTATTACAGTTTATCCAAGTTCAAAAATACTTCATAATAACCAATTGTGAAACAGAATTCAAAATAAAGATCAAAACATGGATACAATCAAAGATAGTAACCATAATAAACAACTTGGACAAAAAGAAGAAAAATTCATTTTTCGGTGAATAGTGTTATATTCGTGAATAGTACCGTATACATGAATAGTGCTGTATACGTGAATAGTAACTCCGACACCAAAAGATAGAAATTTCACAAGAAAAATCATCATGCTTCGTGAATAGTACTCGTGAATAGTAACTCATGAATAGTAACTCATGAATAATAACTCGTGAATAGTAACTCATGAATAGTAACCCCGACATGAAAAGTTCCAAATTTGATAAAAAGTTCCAACCAATATTTTGGCATAATGATATTGAAGAAATAATATCACTTACGAAGAAAATAACATCCCTTACCTCAAAAAGATAATACTTATGGCTGGAATACTGGATATAGTGTTGAAGGAACTTGCACCGTATAGCAACACTCAAAGTATCAAAATACTCACAAGAATACGCTCGATAATATAGAGAAAGAAAGAGAAAACTAATGAATTCTGGTGTGATTTTCAATTCTAACTAAGCACCCTATTTATAGGAAAATGCTTAGAACGTCATAGAAGACTAACTTTGCACTGGTGGCTTTACACATTACATTATTGCCACCAACCACATTTGAAATTCAATTGAGCACATTTCTCACCAACCAATTATAGAATTTTCCAAAATGTTTTATCATTTAAACAATAATCAAAAACTTTAATAATTCATAGAAAATAGCCCGTTTATCAGAAAAATACGAATTTTATATCCATTCCACACGAAATCGAATTCTCTACAACTTTGTAGCTTTGATTTTTTCCAAATTCCAAACAGAAAATACCCGAAATCCACAAACGGATGATTTTTAAATACTTCCAATCCGACAAAATACTGATAAAACATCTCAGCATTAATTCCTTCATTAATAACCACATAAATAAATCCATCATTTATATCCACATAAAATAAATATTTCCTTATCATATGAATCAATAATTAATTATTCACAAATAATATTACAGAACCACATTTATGAAAATCAGACTGTTCCCAGGAAAGAGGGGGCTTTCCGATAAGGATTTCTCCTTACTGGCGCGCAATTAGGTGACCAAACCTCTCCTTGACAGAACTTTCTAGACATTGCCAATAATGCTATCTAATAATATTATTCAAATAATATGAATTATTGATCTGATAATGGAGATACTGTGCAGTGACAATTATTGAACAACAATAATATAAAATATCAACGCAGCAATTATTGAATCAATAAAATAAAATATGGAGCAAAGAATTCATGTGACAATTATTGAGTAGTGTCTTCTTTACGTAAGGATCAATAATTCAACAATCTTGTGAAATATTGTGCGCTTTCTGCAACCACGCGTATACATCGTATTTTAACCACCGGGTATTCCAGCGGTGTTAATTCTTGTAATAACTACGCCCGTTATTTATAACAACCCAAATTTTGTCGTTTTTCATCAAGCGAGGTTATCCGTTATGGGGCCCACAAATGGTCAATAGTGATTGCATTTAATATTCCCTACGGAGAAAGAATATTCCACGACCAAACGAATATTCCCCGACACAATGAATATTTTATTACCACTTGCTTATTTTGCAAAATTTGCACATTTCACTCATAACTAAAGTATTATATCAAATTAATACCTTATTATTCACAATAATAAATAGAGGAAATTCGATTTTATTCATTAAAAAGTTGGGGTCTTACATATTAGTATCTACTCAATCATTTACACAAACACGTTATAGGGAATGGAAAAGATTCCCTATAAATAGTTATCGTTATAGGGAATCCTTCAATTAGGTATGAGTGTACATATGGGTGATGTAAGCGCTTTAATGAAATTAGTCTTTAAAATTTTCAATCAATCTTTTTTTATTGCAATAAAATCATACAGACACTTGTAAATAAATTTAATTCTTAAATATAAAGATTTATATACTATAAATATAATTATAAAAAGTAGCTACAATAATGTTTTGTATACAAATTATAATTACACATTATTTTGTATTTTATTTTTATAATCATTCTTCAGTCACCAAAATATTACTCCCTCCGTCCCAAATTAATTGCTTAGTTTTGACTTTTTAAAGTCAAATTGACCATTTTTAAAACTAATCTTTTTACTATTTTTGCTAAAATATAGGTAAAGAGATTATAACTAAAAGAAAGTATATATAATTTATTACTAATCTCAATTTTTATAATTTTAGAAATATATTTATATATGCTTAATTATTAATTCTAAAAATAGTCAATTTAACTTAAAAAAGTCAAAACTGAGCAATTAATTTGGGACGGAGGGAGTATTAATTTACAAATAGAGTATATTTGATAGTATTGATAAATGAAGAAAAATAAAAATAATAATAATAATAACATTGTTGATATTATCAAAAAATAATAAAATAGTTGATATTAGCAAAACAAAAAGATGTTGTAAAAAACAAAGATATATTTAGTAACATTTTAACATTTTTTTAGTGCCACTTAGTATTTTAGGTTACATTTATTATAATTTTGCTATGACAATATCAAATGCCAAAAATAAGACTCTTTTAATTTATAGAGATAAGCACGAATAATAATGGCTAAAATGAAAAAGAACCTTAAGAACATTGTAAAGTTAACTTTTTTAAAACTGTCGTTTATATTTTTTTTAATGCAAGCTATTTTCCCCACATATCCTTAACTTTAAGTATGAATATTTATTTATTTTTACTAAATTTAGATATTACAATGAAGACAAAACATAGATAAATCTAGGAAATCAATTGCCTAACCTAATTTCACTTTCCCCACAACCTGAGGTTAGGCAAATGGAACATTTAAAAAAGATCCGGTTAGCATGAAGTTATTTTTTTGGCAAGTTGGTCAATTGACCAATAGAATACTGACACACATACAACCTCGCTTGCGTGTCAGTATTCTATTGCGTGTCAGTATTCTATTGGTCAATTGACCAACTTACCTCAAAATAAACTTCATACTAACCACTTCCATCTAAAAATATTTAGATTAAAAAAACATGTTGAACTTCCCAAAATACAACCCCTCATGGGGCCTACACAATTTAAAATAAACCATTCAGCAACTTAATTATCTGTGGGCCCAAAAGTCATCCAAAAATTTAGTCCAACAATTTGAATTGAAACCGTAGCTCCAAAATAAAGACGATCATCACCCATTAAAGTCATCAGATTTGACCATGAGCCCCAATCGCTCACTGTCCAAGAGCAGCAGGTGATGTGAGGAGCACAAAGCAACTCTGGACAACCACCAGCCTGACCGGAGACCATTGAATATCATGACATACGGCAAGAAGCAATTCCAAATCAGCCATGATGACCATATCAGATGAAATGGAAGCAAATGGAAGCAATAACTATATCAGAGGGAGAAACTACTCGGACCCAAAATCAAACATCTTCAAACCAGATCCAAAATGAGTGGGCCAATTAGAAGAAAGGAATAGGGGGAGCAGGTAGTTATTCATAATCAAAAGCAGCACCTGATTATACTATAAACAACCCACAACAAATGAAGCATATATATTAAACAAAATCATGGGAAGAAATAACCCAGATCAGCAAGGTATACATAATTTTTCAAGAGATTACCAAAAATTTATATTTTCCCAAGCCAATCCAATCAGAGAAACATAAAAGGGAAGTAGAACAACAACCGAATATGAAATTAATCATATCTCAAACAGCTACACATGATTATGTTATTCAAAATTTTACTGAACACAAAAACAATATATATAACTTTGACTTATTACTGCAATCAGGTAATTCAACTACTGTAACAGATGAACAATTAATGAAAAGAAACTATGCATAAAAAAGAAGAAAGATGCAACTTTTTGAACAAAGAGTCAAATCTGATTTTAATTACTTCAAATTAACAAATCTGATATGGTGTGTACACACAAAATATCATAAACCCAAAGAGAAAAGTACCCAAGTTGTTGGAAAGGATGCGATCTGCGAAAGGAGCAACGGTAACCATGAACCTTCGAGATTGATTATAGATCTTTGAATCAGATAAACCCCTCGAGAGTTTAAGATTTTCACAAACTGATGGATGGATAGAGAGAAACCCTAAGAGAGAGATGGAACAACGGAATTTTTTAGCCGTCACAAACAGCGAAAGAAGAGAAGAGTTTGAGTTTTTGGGGAGAGAGAGAGAGAGGGTTTTTTGACGGGGCGGAAATTTGTTAGTGTCAGATAGAACATGAGCCTTTAGATTAAGTGAGATCAAATCTGAGTCGTGATTTCTCAAATGAAAAAATTTGAATTAGATTCTGTTTTATTATTATAGATTTTAAAATAAATCATTATCGAAGCGGCCCTTTCAACAGTCAACTTTCTCCCAACTAGAATGGCACAAACTAAAACACTTACTATTCTGTGTATCATCTTTTTTGAACTTTAATGAATTCACGTGATAGAATTACAGTATAATTTTTATAAATTAATATTTAATAAATTAATAATTTTTTAAAATAATTTTTTTCAATCCCGATTTGAGTTAATAGGATAAATTAATAATTTTGATAAAATAATAATTTTAAAGAACCCTTATATAAATATATGATCAAAATCATAAATTAATAATTTTTTAAATTATAAATATATCTAGGATAAATTGATGTTTATATAGTAGTAATTCTATTTATCATCATACATGGAATATATTAAATTCTAGTACAATGAACTTATATATACAAATTAATTAAACTTAATGTGAATATAATATTTTTTGAAATATTATGTGAATGTAATTTAAAAAGTGGATACAATGAATATTATTTAATTATTAAAATAATTAATATTACTTACAAAGAATTCTATTATTACATTAATTTAATAAGTATGATATATTGCATCAAAAAAAAGTATGATATAAATATCAATAAAATATAATAATTTTATTGTAATTAAATTTATGTTCACAGAATAAAAAAAAACTTTTTAAATTAATAAATTATTAATTTATTAATTAAATAATAATTCTCTAAATTAATAAAAAAATTTAATCCTAATAATATTAATTTATAGAGATTCTACTGTATCTCTGTATAGATAATTCAAATGTCCCCAAAAGTTTCTGACCTGGGTTTTGGTGTTTGTGTCACACAAATAGTATTTTTTTTTTCTCTTTTGTATCATAAAATAACATTATTTTTAAAATTTATAATACATTATTTTTACAGAATACGAAAAGGTGTGTATTATTATTATTATTATTATTATATTTATATATAATTGTATAAAAACATGTCATTTTTGTGAGATAGCTCACTCAATTTGTTGTCACATATTTTTTTTAATTTAGTACTTTTTTTTAATATAAATAGAATAAGTTTTTAATTTAATTTTCAAATTAATTATAAGTCCCCCCAAGTTTATTAAGTGAACCAAACACCACCTAAGGTCTGTAAGGCGTGGGTTCACTGTTCATCTTCTTTGGTAAAATCAGCCAATTTGTGAACAGATTCCCAAATTGACTGTTCTGTTCTGTTCATCAGAAGAAGAAGAAGAAGAGAAAGGAAGATGACAGAGGCTGTGATAAGGAACAAACCTGGAATGGCCAGCGTGAAGGACATGCCTATCCTTCAGGACGGCCCCCCTCCCGGCGGCTTTGCTCCGGTTCGCTACGCCCGGAGGATCCCAAGCAAAGGTCCCAGCGCCGTCGCTATCTTTTTTGCTGCTTTGGGTACTTTCTCTTGGGGCATGTACCAGGTCGGCAAAGGTAACAAGATCCGAAGGTATACCCACATTTTCCCACATTTCTCTATGTATTCGTAATTGGGTTTTATTTATTTACTTTTTTTATGTGGGTAGTGTTTGATTATGTTAGAGTGATGATGGTGGGTGTTTAAGTCTGGAAATAGTAATAATATTTTGAAGGAGTCCAATAAAGTGAGGAATTTTTTTATGGGTGTTGTTGATTTGAGCTGTTATATTGGTAGTTATGTGGGATTTGATTTTTCTTGTCATGTTCTTTGAGTTTTACAGGTTTTTCAAATTACACATTAATACTAAACCAGAATTCCTAGGGTGCAAAATTTGATATTTAGGTGTAAATTTGAAATATTAACACCAGAGTTCAGGATCTTGGAATATATCTTAAATTATTGTAATGATGTTGTTGATTGAGCTGGAAATTGGGGGGAAGTATGTACTCAAGTGTTGAGACTTGAAGGAACTGCTAATATGAAGTTAATTTGTTAAGCTCGTAAACTTCTGCAAGGTATAATTATATTGGTGGATTACTATTGAAATTAACTACGGACTCAAAAGTTTTAAAAGCATGAGTAGCTTTTCCTACAATGATGGTAATTACCAATGCCCGTATGTTATGAATAAACAATTAAAGCAACAACAGTGTTTGATTTGTAACATATTGAAAGGGATATGCCAAAATGAGAATGGCCAAGCAGAGCATGTGAAAAGGATTGTCCAGTTTACTCAAAATCAGAGTCCTAAAATGTCAACTTGAGTTGAGTCGTAGTCCTCTTGAAACTGCTCAATTGATTAAAGCATGTATGTCAGTGTGAAATTTAAGCATAGGTAGTGAAGGTGGAAAACTGGAAGTACATTGATTCAAGAAAGAAGCAGGCGTTACATATTTGAATTAAGTCGAGGTTCAAATTATTACCAAAAAAGAGGAAAAGGCAGAAACAGTAGGGATGTCATGACAACCTATACGTACTTTTATCTACACAATATATGCCTCCTGATCCAAAGCTGACTTTTGGGGGAATTCTTTATTCTTCATCTTTTGATAGGAGAATATGATGCAGTTTTTCATTATGCCTTGTAATATTATGATTTACTGGTATTGTGTCTTGGAATCTCAAGGTTTCATGTATTCATCATGTCATCTATGATCTATTATATGGATTATGGACATGCCTACTGCCAGTTTGTTATCCGTCTCTTTATTGTTCCACAAGTATTTTTAGTTGCCTGCCTTTCTTAAACATTAACTTTTGCTACTCCTACTAGCGTACTACAATACAATAAGAAGAGTAATAATATATATGATTGGATCTTTATACAGGCTCCACTTTTATCATCCTTTTATAAAAGTATCAGCAATATAGTTTAGTTAAAGGATCAATAATAATTGATGCCCAAAGCTGTTATACAGTTAACAATTTGAAATCACCAAGGCATGGTATGCTGATAATATCTGTGTTGTGTAGAGCAATTAAGGAAGAAAAATATACAGCTCGCAGAGCTATCCTGCCCATGCTTCAAGCCGAAGAGGATGAAAGGTAATTTAATTTTTTCCTTCTGCAGTCTTTTCCTCTAATAAGTTCCAAATTAGTTAACCTTGTCATCTTCTCCATTCTGGTTGCTTCTATAGATTTGTAAAAGAATGGAAAAAATATCTCGAGGAAGAGGCCCGAATCATGAAGGATGTTCCTGGTTGGAAAGTTGGTGAAAGTGTCTACCACTCTGGACGATGGATGCCTCCTGCAACAGGTGAGCTCCGTCCCGACGTCTGGTAAGTATCAGGTTTGGTGTTAGTTGCTGTTCGTTTGGGTGCTTATGCGATTGTCAAGAACCACTGTTTTCTTCTTCATCTGAAGTTGATGGTTTCCATGGGTTTTTTGTCAGTTTGTGTTTCTTCCCAGGAAATAAACGTTGTATCTAAAACAATCTTCTATATGCACATAGATGTTGCAACAATATCTCTATGTTAAATCTGCGGGATGTATCCTTTCCCCAGATTATGTCAAAAATTTGTAGAATTTCCATCATCTATTAAAGTTTTTGGATATCACTATTGAACTGTAGATGTCCAGGTCTTTCTTTCATATTTACTTGCAGTTTCCAAACTCCATTTTATTAAATGATTTGTTGATGGTCTCGGAGACAACTTTTTTTGCTTGGGAATTGTGTGCAATGTGATACAAGTTTGATCCACTTATTTTAAATTTAGATGATGGCTCTATACCATCTTGTTTTAGATGAGATTTTCTGAGATAAATTTATTCTGTTCCAATATGTTTTGGGAAAGAATTATTTTTTTTTTTTACTAATATATCATGACCTACGTTTTTATTGCGACATCTCATTAAAATGCAGACATCATTTGCAACTCTAGTTAAAAGGTGTAAATGAATCGACGACTCCGAGTATTGAGTTTTTCGGATTTGGTTCACAAAATTTATCGATTTATCGAGTATAAAATATAGTTTGATTTTGATTTTGTTAAGGCCACCGATAATGACATAACAATAATTATGTTGTTAAGGTAACAAGTGTCCTTAAAAGTTTGAAATGTCGTTAAAATAAGTGTAAATTGACGTCAAATGTGTGTGCTCGCATAAAAATTTTGTAAGTAATAAATTATTATAATTGTATCAATTAAAAATAAATAAATTTATATCAATTTGAAGTTTAATATGACGTCGTTTGAACTTTTAAAGTGATCTATTTAATATTTTTGAGGATAATTAAAATCAAAAATAAAAATAAACATGACATGACATGACATTTCAATTTGATTATGTTATATTTTCACATGATTCTTCAATCTCGAAGGACAAAAGGAATGCTTGTTTAGGCATTCTTGCTCTCACTTGACGAGTTACATCAAGTGAATCCCATATCAATGTGAGATAGGCTCATGCAAAAATTCCTTAAAATAAACTTTAGATAGCATTTTACACATTTAACTTATTTACTTAAGACACATATTATGAGTCTTTTCTTCTTCTTTTTTTGGCGTGGGTGTGCTATATGTATGCATCAATCATCTTTCTAATTTTTTACTTGGCAACACTTGTTACTTTTGCAGTAATAAACTATAAATATTGTCATCATTAACGACAACCTTGATTTGTTATTCTATTTTTTAAGCATAACCCGAAAGTATACTCCAATAGATGGTTAAAATAACATAAAACCAGAATCAGATCAGAAGTTGATTAATCTCTATGCTACAATATATAATATAATCTCTCTATTCTATCCAAAAGGTTGATGTTTATTAAGTACATTCTATTGAGTAAAGATACAAACTGAAGAACTAGAAAGAACAAAAACCAAACAAACAGAAAAACACATCCGGGGTTCGATAACTTTCATATAAACACTGCAATTCAAACTTTTAAAGAGAAACTACTAAATGGTGAACCTGAAAGCTGGAAAAAGTGGACCTGTTCCCCCTTTCTTGTCAGCATCCGGGATGCTGGAGTAGGAGTAAAGGTTGTTCGACATTTCCCAGCCCCAGTCCTGCTTTCTCGACACAGACATTCGAGGCCAACGGTTAATCCTCACATAGTGCTCCCTGATCTTACCGTCGCCCAAGAAACTGGTAACGATGCAGTAACAGGCCTCGTGGCCCCCCCATACCATGTCATCTGCGTCTGCAGTTTGGCTCCCGTCAGGATGGAAGTAGCGGCGCATCAGTTGCCCTGTACCCTTCCAATAGGGATCAAGATTACGAAAATATTCTGGGGCCACCTGAAATTAGAGGTTATCCGGATCACATCCAATGTGAACTTAATAATTTCGGCTATGATTCCTCAATCCAGCCAAAATTCCTTCACCACATACTTCAGTGATGAAAGCAATTCAAAGGCACCCTAAATCCCTCATTTCTTCATCCACATCCCACACAGCCACTTAAATAGATTCTTGATAAAATTTGCATACTGAAAAACTATAAAAAGATACTACTCTTATGAACTGAGTAACGAGTTATACTATACACTTTACCTTAAATATGTGAATCCAAAGGCACATACCTTGTTAAAATGAAACTCCCAATCATGATCCCACAAGTCTTCCTTCATGATACGGGTCTGACATCAAGTTTCCAATAGAAAGTCATAGCAGGTACAGCAGAGCATGTCGTTATAGCATGTGTGATTCTGCAAGTGGGAGAAGGGGAGAAGGGGGAAGAAGAGGGGGGGGGGAGAGAGAGAGAGAGAGAGAGAGGAGAGAGACAGACTTACACGTTTACCATCTATAACAGACAATGAGTAAGCTTCCAACTTTGATAGCCCACGGACTTGTGATATGCGAGGTATGTGTGCTTTCCCATGCCATAGTTCCTCACACTATGATGAAATTCATGCAATCAAATTAGGCTCTTAATGTTTAAATCATCACAACAAAGTGACATGTAATTGATTCATATTTTTAACAAAAGTAATTTTTACATCCACATGCAATATCTAATTATCATCAGGTAAACAAGCAAACTTTCAATACATGAAGAGTCATGCTACTAAATATATGGTGCAGGAAGAAGTCAAAAAATCAATCACAGATGGTTTCCAAATTTCACAAAAACAAGCATCTTGGAGCACAACAATATACGCGCTACACAACAATAAGTATAAATGATGAATCACACTGAGAAATTATATATTTTAAATTTCCTTGAACCACGCACCAAGAAGATACAAGTGATGTGAAATATCAAGCATCCAGTTCCATTATATTTAGCTCATGTTAGTTATTTTCCAAAACCTTATACTTTGTTGGTGAATCTCATAGCAATATAAGAAAGGAAGTAACATATATGAATACCCTACTTGTTGGAAGTTGTATCTGAAGTGTCCCTGGATAAGCCACTAAGTCCTTCTTGACCACCTCCTATCCAAGAACTTTCTTAGATTACTATCCCGAAGTCCGTAGCAATGTAATTCTTGTATTAGATCAGTAAACTGGTCTCTCTTACAGTCTTAAACTGTACCTGCCCCAGATGCAAAAACAAGTTGATATACCTTAAAACATGCCAACTTTTCTCTTTTTATCCCTGAAAAAAATTAACATCTTACTTGAAATATGAATTTTTCTATCATTATTCAGCAATCTCTCCCGCAAAATGATTTAATCAATTCTACCTTAAACAAACACAGAACCTTGGACACCCTCATCAATGATCAAACTCTCAAAAAATATAAAATTAAAAATTGAACTCAAGTCTATAGGACGCCGCAACATCACCAAGATCCAAGAAGTTCGAAAGAATAATCTAATTCCCAAGCTTATCAAAAAAATTAAAATAAAATAAATGCAATCCCCATAATGCAGCCTAATTAAACTCAATTACTAAACACAGATCAATTGCTGTAACCAAAGCCCTCTCTATAAGTCCGAATTCACAAGAATCTTGATAAGGTGTGGTACATAAGAAGAAGAGACAAGACCCAAGAAAAATCAATTTAATGACTCTAAAACATCTAGAAGATAGTAACTGCATAATCAAAAATTTCCCATAAAATTCACACTCGTAACCAGTATAAAATCCTAAAATGACCAGAAAAACAATCATCATACTACCCAAGCATTGATGTAGGACAAAAATAAATAAGCAGGGCATAATTTAAATCAAATTTCTAAAATTCTAT
Organism: Panax ginseng; assembly: GCA_020205605.1. Taxonomy (NCBI): domain Eukaryota; kingdom Viridiplantae; phylum Streptophyta; class Magnoliopsida; order Apiales; family Araliaceae; genus Panax; species Panax ginseng. The sequence continues at coordinate 16,967,802 of CM035127.1, read as the reverse complement.
AATACTAAAACCAGTATCCGGAGCTAAGATATAACCACCATATAGAACCCAAAATAAGGCAAATTAAACAGAATCTCATCAACAAACAACAGGATCTTGAATTTAGCACAATAGTATATACCATTACCAAAATTAATCAACTTCTCCCAATTCGATTTGAATGGTATACGGAACCCAGTACTGGATATGTAATGTAATGAAGAAGTGACAATAACATAATTTGCAAAGAACCAAACACAAAACCCAAGTGCAAAATTACACCTATATCTCAAAAACAAACCAATTCTGGCAAAATGAGGAGAAGAGAGTACACATAAACCAAAACCTCATAAAGCAAAAGAACCAATTCAACTCTACAAGTCCTAGCTAGTGGCTCAAAAATGCAAAACAAATTATCAGACCACTTACCCAATTGCTAAATTCATGTAAAAATCTTGCCAAACAAAGAGAATAAAAACAAAAACCAGAGCAAAATCAAAAGAAAAATGCAAAATAAGCAAACCTTGCTAGTCCAAAGGCGATCACTGGAAGCAACTCCATGCCAACGACGGGAGACAAGAAGTGATAGTGCCACGCTGCGTGCGTCTAAACAGTTCAGTATCATCATCATGACATCTGAACCAAATACATCCAAAGGGTCTCTCCTTTCAAAACCCTCTTCCTCTGCTTTTTCCTCTTCCTTTTCTTTCTTTCTCCTTTTCCTCTTCTTCCCAGTAGTCTCCATCACCTCCCCTCTCCTATTCACAACCTCCCCTTCCTCATTCCCAAACACCAAAAATCCCACCCCATCAAAAATCCCCTTCCTCTTATTCCTCTCATTTTCCTCCACTTCTGGGCATTTATTTTCCTCCGCCATTAAAATCAAGAAAATGTCAAAAGAAGAAGAACCAAATATTTACATATATACGATGAAGAGAAGAAGAGAGATTTGGGAGTGAGTAACAACATCAAATGGTGGCACGTAAATACTGAAATTTCTAAAAATTCTCCATTTTTATTATTATTTTATTTTATTTTTTATTATTGTGGAATTGTGTGAACCGACTCAGGCTCAGCAACCCAAACATAGGCATCATTTTGCTGACGGGTCTTTGGATTATGTGATGCCAGCGGGTCGGGTAGATGTGGAGGTGGATGAATACCCGCTAAACGACAAATCTGCTTGACTTCACCGGCACCGCTTTATATCCATGGCCTCGTCTTCCTTAATTTTGTCGTTTTCTTGTTCACCGCTTTCTTTATTGAAAATCCGAAATCATCATCCTATGCTATTGCTACTAGCCTACTAGTAATCGATAGATAAATGAACGGGAATGCTCCTATCACATAAAAATATCATATATAATTGACGTCATATTTATAAATTTATTATTGATATAATTTATTTAACTCAATAACAAATTTATGAGTATCAAGTCAGTAATATGTAAGCAATATATGATTATTTTATGTAATAATAGTATTTTTGATAAACGAAGCTGACATACTCGTATGTGCACTCTATAAAGTTTAATTGTAATTTTATTTAAAAAAATATTCTTATGATGGGTTTCTTTTATTATTATTTATAATTTTATGAATTAATATATAGGGTCCGGTTCCTGTAAGGGCTCTTTTATTTTGTTAAAATGCGGACTTTTTTTTTATTTTTTTTTGGTTTTTTTTAAATAATTAAAAAAAAAAGTTTAATATTTTATGGAACTGAAATTTTTTCATAATATAGTATTTTGGATGTGATTTGGATACGTATAACAAAACAGATATGTACAGTCTCTGCAGACTGTATCACCATTTTTTGGTATAGGTATCCAAATCACTCCCAAAACATTGTATTATGGAAAGATTTCAGTTCCATAAAATATTAAATATTTTTTTTAGGTGTTTTAAAAAAAATAAAAAAAAGGTCCGTATTTTAACAAAAGTAAAGGAGTCTTTTGACCGACGATTACATTGATAAATATATATATATATATATATATATATATATATATATTATGTAATTCAAAACATTCACAATATTTAAAAGGACTTCAAAATAAATAAAAGGGTTAAGTTCAGATGACCACCTGGAGTTTGAGCGGTTTTCTACTTAACCACCCGTAGTCAGTAAAACTACATTTAAACACCCGACCTTTTGAGTTAAAGTGAAAACGTTATATTTTCCATCCAAATTAACCATGCGTGCATGTCAGACGCCAAAACGCATGATAAGAGGGTGTAACAGTAAAAAAAAAACTAGAAAATGTCTAAAATACCCTTCTTCTTCCTCAAACCACAATCTTCTCCATCATTTCTCACTCCTGCGTTCTCTCTCTCTCATTTCTCTCTCATTTCAAGCAAAAGATTCACAGAGATTTCTTGGAAGAAAATGGAGATTTCGACGACTCAACATGCTCCAACTTTTCCTCCGCGAACTGCTCCTCCGTCGGTTTATGAATTGAGCTTGGATCCAAGCCCTAATTCACCTCGAATCCACTCCGTTTGGCTCTTCGGTCCCACTGTCGAACGGGAATGGCAAGAGCTACGATATTGGAGAAGATACAGATGAATCCCCGTTTGGGTATATTTACTTCATTCCACAAATCAATCCTCATCTGGGTTTTTTTTTCACTAAAAAATTCATACATTTTTAGACTTTTTTATTGCAACTTTTTTGCGAATTTTGGGGACAGAATGATTCCACAAATCAATCTTCATCTGGGGACAGATGTATGGCAACACATGGTGTAAGACCCCAACTTAATATAAATAAAATCAAATTTTCTCTAATTATTATTGTGAATAATAAGGTATTAATTTGATATAATTCTCTGGTTATGGGTAAAATATGATAATTTTGCAAAATAAGCAAGTGGTTATAAAATAATCATTGTTGTCGGGGAATATTCGTTTGGTCGTGGAATATTCTTGTTGTCAGGGAATATTAAATGCTGCCAGTGCGATAGTCATTTGTGGGCCCCATAATGTAATAAGCGTGAGATGAAGAAAAGGACAAGTTTGAGTTTTTATAAATAACGGCGTAGTTGTTACCGTTAACACTGTTGGAATACCCGGTGGTTAAAATACAGTAAGACGCGTGGATGCACAATATTGATGAATTATTGATCCTTACATAAGAAGGCACTACTCAATAATTATTACAGTAGTTACTGTTCAATATTTTATTTTATTGATTCAATAATTACTGTGTTGATATTTTATATTATTGTTGTTTCAATAATTGTCACTGCACAGTATTTTCCATTATCGGATCAATAATTCATATTATTTGAATAATATTATTAGATAACTTTATTGGCAATGTCTAGAAAGTTACATCGAAGAGGTTTGGTCACCTAATTGCGCTACCAATAAGGAGAAATTCTTATTCGAAAGCCCTTCTTTCTGAGAACTGATTCGGTTGTCATAAATGTGATTCTGTAATATTATTTGTGAATGATTAATTATTGATTCATATGATAAGGAAATATCTATTTTATGTGGATATAAATGTTGGATATATTTATTGTGGTTAAAAATGAAGGAGTTAATATTGAGGTGTTTTATCAGTATTTTTGTCGGAATGAAGGTATTAAAAATTAAACCAGTGTTTTTGAGATATATTGTGTGAGTTATAATTTTTAATCCGACCGTTGGATCGTTGTAATTTTTGAATATGTTATACATATATAAGTTGAGTATATGTCCACAAATTTTGAACCGTTAAAAATGAACGTATGATTTGTTATGAATTTTAAGAGGTGACTGATTCAAGAAATTAGGTTTATAAATGATTTTGGTGGAAAATCTAGAATTGAGTGGGCCCCACTTGTGGTTGGTGAAGAAATGTCTTTGAATTTATTTCAAATGTGGTGGGTGAGAATAGTAGCGAGTAAAGCCTATCATCAAAGTGTTTGAGATCAAGTCTGCTAATATTTTCCTATAAATAGAGGCTAAGTTAGAATTGAAAATCACACCGTAAACAAGTTTTTCTCTTCTCTCTCTAGATTATTGAGTGTATTTTGTGAGTATTTAGATACTTTGTGAGTTTCTATTCATCGATTGCAAGTTTCCTTCACACTTTTTATACCGATATTCCGATCGTAAGAATTCGATATTTTGAGGTAAGGGATGTTATTTTCTTCATATATGATATTATTTTTTCAATATCATTATCGTCAAGTATTGATCGAATTTTTATCAAATTTGGAACTTTTGTGTCGGGATTACTATTCACGATATCAAGACTTTATTCATAGAAAAATGAAATTTTCTTCTTTTTGTCCAAGATGTTTATTATGGTTACTATCTTTGATTGTATTCATGTTTTGATCTTTATTCTTGAATTTTGCTTCAAAATTGGTTATTATGGAGTATTATTGATCTTGGATAAACCGTTATACTCTAATCCCTACTATTTGTCCTTCCGTCTCACTAGATTCGTTTTCTTTAAAATATTTTTCATCATCCTCATCCTAAATGATTATATTATTGAATATCTTTGCCTATATAGGCAAAAGATGAATGATTAACCGATGAAATATCTTTGGCCCGTGAAGCGAAAATGAACAAGTGTTGAGATGAACATGATTAACCTGGTGATACAAATGAATATCTTTGGCCTGTAGTGCAAAGATGAATATTGATTAAAGATGTTTATTGATTGTTGTTATAGGGATAAAATTGATGATGAACTTTTAAATCTTAGAAGATAGTAGAACTCATTCTCTACTTGACTCTTCTAATGGATTCATTTTATTTGCAGTTGTTGATCTAAAACTTGTTGGCTATTATATTTTATCGATTTTTTTTCTGTTGAAGACTAACGATAATTTGTTGTATATTATCTTAGTCATAATATTCTTTCTTGGGCTAGTTGAGCTCACCCTTTTCCTTTTTTGTTCCATTTTCTCGGGAGGTGAGAACATATGTAAACTAGTCGGGTAGTGCGAGTGATGGTTCTAGAAAGATGTTTTAGCGATCCTCCTCACTATTTCTGTAAAATAGTGTTTGAATTATTGTAACTAGGACTTATTTGAGTGTGGATATTGGATAGAAGACAATATTTGTATTTAAACTCACAGTATGTGTTGTCGTATTTTGCACGACAATTGTATTATTGAAGTTGTAGTTTGCTTTCTGTACCATGTATTTGGCGACTCAAAATGGGTGTTGTATACCTATTTTGGGGGCGCCATGATTGGTATCAAAGCTTAGGGATATGGTCTCCTGCGGAGATCGAGGAATAGAACTAGGGGGAGAGATGAGTAAATCCTTCGTTAGTGTGTCTTATCTAAGCTTATTTGTTGGTCGGTCATAATATAGGGATATTATGTGATATATTAATTTGTTTAATTAACCCTTATTTTATGGCAAGATTTAAGAATGGTTCTTTGAGAACGTTAACAATGGAGTGTATGAGGCGTGGAACAACCTTTAGTTACAAAACCAGAGAGCGTGCAAGCAGAAGAAGCAATATTCCTCCCCGTAAACAACATTACCGAAAGCAAACGATGAATGATGGAATGTTTAGGAGCTTTTTGCGATTCATGCAAAACCGACGAGGAGACTCGTGCACAAAATACGGTGGAAATGATAGTAATCGCGCGGCTTTGTCACAAACCAAGCGATTCAAGGAGTTGAGACCACGTAATTTAAGGGAAAGTCGGATCCGATCATGGCGAAAACGTGGGTCAAGCAAATTACCAAGATATTCGATGTCTTGGGATGCACGGAGAATGAAGGTTCCATTCGCCACCTTTATGTTCCGGTGAGGTGATCATTGGTGGGAGTCTCGTGAAGCGCACTCACCACCCGCTTCAAAGATGTCTTGGGAAACGTTTCAGAACTATTCAATGACAAGTACTTTCCGAAAGTATTCGCTATATGAAGGAGGTGGAGTTTATCGATGGAACAAAACAACATGACGGTGTCCCAAAGATGAGGCGATGTTTGCAGAGTTATCCAGTTTGCACCTCATTTGGTCAAAATGAGGAACGAATGACGAGGATGTTTCGAGAGGTCTAAAGTTCGAGATTCTAAGAATATCTTATATCTCATAAATTTTCTTTATATTCAGATGTTGTAAATGTGGCTCAATTATTAGAGCGAGATAATGAGTATGTTCAACCGAGGGACCACAACTGTGGTCACACCGGTGATGTGAGCATCATCGAGCGATGATAACCAACGAGGAGGGAGAATACGAACAAAGCAGAACCACTCGGGTGGTCATCGTGGCCATGATAATAGGAGAGGTGAGTCAAGTGGAAATTTCAGAAAGAGGAGATTCAACAATGACGGGAAGACATCAACAGCAGCACCAACAATAAATTTTAGGGGAGAAGAACGACCGCCAGTTAGATGTTATAAATGCGGGAAAGAGGGACATATCGGCCCAAACTGTCCACAACAATCCAAGGTATGTTACAACTGTGGAAAGGAAGGCCACATAGCTTCGGGATTATTCTCAGAAGCAAAACCAAGTTCAACGGGATGGTGACTCAAGGGTCATCCGGATAAGTCGAAATCAATCGGTTCTCGGAAGAAGCGTTTGTCGTGGATCGCCAAAAAAACGAGGAACCCGAACGAGGTGATTACAGGTAAGATAATCTTGAACTCTTGCAAAGTTTTTACCTTACTAGATACCGGTTCTACCCATTCTTTTATCTCTCCTGCTTGTGCTCAACGTTTAAACTTGACTCTGGAGAAATTAGACTTTGATTTATCTGTGGAAACTCCGTTAGGAGAAACTTTCGTTACATCCACTGTTTATAAATCTTGTTTGATTCAAGTTGGCACCATCACATTACTTGTTGATCTTATCTATTTAAAGATACTTGCTTTTGATGTGATTTTAGGGATTGATTGGTTAACTACTCATCATGCCAAATTGATTGCTTTTGTAAGGTTGTTAGTTTTCATATTCCTAAGCAAACTCGTTATTCAATTTAAACAACCAAACCATTGAAGTCAAACTCTTTCATATCAAGCCGTAAAGTCATTCGTTTATTGAAAACGGATGTCAAGCTTTCTTAGCCATGTTATAAACTTGAACAAAAATACGTCAGATTTGAATGATATTTCTGTTGTTAGTAAATTTCGCCTACTCCCGAAAGCGTGATATTGAATTTTGTATCGACTTTGAACCCCAGACAAAACCCATTTCTAAAATCTCATATCGAATGGCCCTATTGAACTTCAGAGTTAAAATCCAACTATAGAAGTTGATAACCGAGCCTCTATCGGTGACTTCTTTTGTGGAATACACCGAAGCCGCACTCTCGTAGGGACGCGCCATATTCGCATGCGATAGTAAAGAAATCGATAGGTGTCATTGTGACGTGCCATCCAAGGTTGGGATATGAGTCACAGTTGAGAGCAATCTAAGTTTCAGAATCGAAATATGTAGCTTTACAGGCTTAGTTGGTTATTATCGAGATTCGTTGAAGGATATTCTCGAATCGCTATTCCATTAACGCAATTTGACTCGTAGAGATACAAAATTCGAATGGAGCAAGGAATGTGGGAAGAGCTTCAAGAACTCAAGAGGAGACTCATTTTCGCACATGTTTCACCATACCATCTCGAAAAGCGAACGTGGTAGCCGACGTGTTGAGTAAAAGATCGATACGAAAGACGAAAAGCGATATTGTCAAAGACCCATTTCATATAACTTACAAATGATAGATATAGAGTTAAAGACTCTAGGGACTCACGTGATGATATACGAGTAGAACCGACTTTAATCGATAAAGTTAAAACTGATCAAGCTACGGACCTGGGGCTGATACGTATGAAGAAGAAAGTGCAAGAAGGAGCTATTCCAGAAGCAAGAATCGATGAAGAAGGAATACTTATATTCAACTCCAGACTTTGTGTTCCTAACGATTCTGACTTGAAGCATAGAATCATGATGGAGGCACACAACACACCGTTTGTAATCCATCCTGGGAGTACCAAAATGTATCATGATATTCGACATACATTTTGGTGGAACAAATATGAAGAGAGATCGCGAGTTTATCTCGAGGTGTTTAACTTGTCAACGTAAAAGGCGAGCATCAAGTGCCAAAGGGTCCATTACAACCACTTGAGATTCCGAAATGGAAGTGGGAACACATTACTATGGATTTCGTTACAGGTCTTCCCAAAGTTCTCAAGTCATAGATGCGATTTGGGTTATTGTTGATAGATTAACCAAGTCTTCCCATTTCTTATCGACACGTGAGACTTATTCCTGAACGCCTTGCTTCGCGTATGTACGTGAATGAGATTGTGAGATTGCATGGCATGCTAAGTATCCATAGTTTCGGATCGTGACCCAAGATTCACTTCACGATTTTGGGTTAGCTTGCAAAAAGCTATGGGGCACGGATTTACGATTGATTCAAAGATACCATCCTCAAACCAGATGCATAATCGAGAGAAGAGTATTCAAACCCTGAAGATCTATTAAGACTTTGTGTCCTAGATTTTAAAGGAAGTTGGGATAAGTATTGCCATGGTGGAATTCTCCTACAACAACAATATTATCAAGCAAGTATAGGTATGGCTCCATTTGAGGCATTGTATGGATTTAAAGTGTCGTTTCTCAAAGATATCTTTGGGACGAGGTGGGAGAAAGAACGTTGTTGGGACCCGAATTAGTACGCATGACTACGTAAAAGATCCAAATGATTCGATAACGATACAAAGGGCACAAGATCGACAAAAGAGTTATGCGGATCTTCATCGAAAAGACGTGGAATTTAATATTGGGGATCATGTATTGTTACGTGTTGCACCATGGAAAGGGAGTTACAAGATTTGGGAAAGAGAGGAAAGCTCAATCCACGATTTGTTGGTCCATTTGAGATTCTCGACCGAATAGAAATGTGGCCTATAGACTCGCATTACCTCCAAGTATGTCTCGTGTTCATAATGTTTTTCACATATCCATGCTTCAGAATATGTGAAAGACCCAAACCATATTATTGCGTTAGAACCCAGACGAGATAGCCAAAGATTTAACGACGAAGAAGTACTGTTAAGATCTTGGATAGGAAAAAGCATGTCCCACGCACTCAAGGTTATACCACAAGTTAAGGTTTTATGGAGAAACCATGCTATTCAAGAAATGACACGGGAGTTGGAATCGTAAATAAAAGCGAGGTATCCTCACCTTTTCAAACACTGTGTATCGTATGTCAATTTCGAGGACTAAATTTCATAAGGAGGGAGGTTGTAAGACCCCAACTTATTATAAATAAAATCGAATTTCCTCTAATTATTATTGTGAATAATAAGGTATTAATTTGATATAATTCTCGGTTATGGGTGAAATATGATAATTTTGCAAAATAAGCAAGTGGTTATAAAATAATCATCATTGTTGAGGGAATATTCGTTTGGATAAATGGAATATTAACGATTTACAGTACATGATCATTCAGGGGCCCATAATGTAATAACCGCTTCGGATGAAGAAAAGGACACGTTTAAGTTTTTATAAATAACTACAGAAGTTGTTACCAATTAACATCGTTGGAATACCCGGTGGTTAAAATACGAAGAATACGCGTGGATGCACGGTATTGATGAATTATTGATCCTTACATAAGAAGGCACTACTCAATAATTATTACATGAATTCTTCGCTCAATATTTTATTTTATTGATTCAATCATTCTTTGCGTTGATATTTTATATTATTGTTGTTTCAATAATTGTCAATCGACAAGATTTCCCATTATCGGATCAATAATTTATATTATTTGAATAATATTATTAGATAGCATTATTGGCAATGTATAGAAAGTTCATCAAGGAGAGGTTTGGTCACCTAATCAAGGCGTCAATAAGGAGAAATTCTTATTGAAAGCCCCTCTTTCCGGAACTACGGATCATTGTCATAAATGTGATTCGTAATATTATTTGTGAATAATTAATTATTGATTCATATGATAAGGAAATATTTATTTTATGTTGATATAAATGTTGGATATATTTATTGTGGTTAAAAATGAAGGAGTTAATGTTGAGGTGTTTTATTAGTATTTTTGTCGGAATGAATGTATTAAAAATTAAATTTTTGAGATATATTGTGTGAGTTATAATTTTTAATCCGACCGTTGGATCGTTGTAATTTTTGGATATGTTATACATATATAAGTTGAGTATATGTCCACAAATTTTGAACCGTTAAAAATGAACGTATGATTTGTTATGAATTTTAAGAGGTGACTAATTCAGAAATTAGGTTTATAAATGATTTTGGTAGAAAATTCTAGAATTGAGTGGGCCCCACTTGTGGTTGGTGAATAAATGTGCTGAAATTTATTTCAAATGAGGTGGGTGGGAATAGTAGCAGGTAAAGCCATCATGTTGCAGGTCAAGTCTGCTAATATTTTCCTATAAATAGAGGGCTAAGTTAGAATTGAAAATCACATCAGAAACAAGTTTTCTCTTCTCTATCTAGATTATTGAATGTATTTTGTGAGTATTTAGATACTTTGTGAGTTTCTATTCATCGGTGCAAGTTTCCTTCAAATTTTATACCGATATTCGATCAAGATCGATATTTTGAGGTAGTGGATGTTATTTTCTTCATATATGATATTATTTTTTCAATATCATTACGCCAAGTATTGATCCGAATTTTTATCAAATTTGAAACTTTTGTGTCAAGTTACTATTCACGATACTAAGACTATTATTCACCGAAAAATGAAATTTTCTTCTTTTTGTCCAAGATGTCTATTATGGTTACTATCTTTGATTGTATCCATGTTTTGATCTTTATTCTTGAATTTTGCTTCCAAATTGGTTATTATGGAGTATTATTGATCTTGGATAAACTGTTATACGAATCCCTACTATTTGTCCTTCCGTTTCACTGGATTCGTTTTCTTTAAAATATTTTTCATCATCCTCAGTCCTAAATGATGATATTACTGAATATCTTTGGTCTATAGTGCAAAGATGAATGATTAACCGATGAATATCTTTGGTCCGTAGTGCAAAAATGAACAAGTGTTGAGATGAACATGACCAACTGGTGATACAAATGAATATCTTTGGCCTGTAGTGCAAAGATGAATATTGATTAAAGATGTATATTGATTGTTGTTACAGGATAAAATTGATGATGGACTTTTAAATCTTAGAAGAGATAAGTAGAACTCATTCTCTACTTGACTCTTCTAATGGATTGTTGTTTCACGCAGCTTATTATTGATCTAAAACTTGTTGGCTATTATATTTTATCGATTTTTTCCGTTGAAGACTAACGATAATTTTTTGTATATTATCTTAGTCATAATATTCTTTCTCTGGGCTAGTTGAGCTCACCTTTTTCTTTTTGTTCCATTTTTCTCGTGGAGGTGAGAACATAAGCAGAACTAGTAATGGGTACTGGAGTGATGGTTCTAGAAAGATGTTTTAGCCATCCTCCTCACTATTTCGTAAAAATAGTGTTTGAATAATCAGAATTCAGGACTTATTTGAGTGTGGATATTGGGCTAGAAGACAATATTTGTATTTAAACTCACAAAGATGTGTTATCGTATTTTGCATTTACAATTGTATTATTGAAGTTGTAGTTTGCTTTTTTCATACCATGTATTTGGCAACTCGAATGGGTGTTGTATACCTATTTTGGGGCGCCACACATGGCCCGCTTGCCCAAAATAATTAGCAAATGACCAATTACTAGATCCGGTTCTCTGTTTCCCTATTCACCAATTCGACCGTTTGCTCTCTCAGATTTGGACTTTCCTTTGCGTCCCTACTTGTATTACTCTTACAATCATTCCCAATGTTCCGATTCCGATTCCAATTCCGATTTCGATTCCGACTTCGATTACCATGATTCCCATTCTGATTGATAATTTTTTTATACATCACTGGATGGAGGATTCTTCTGTCATCGTGTACAGATAGTAATGGTTTTTTCTTCACTTTCATACTCTTTTTTTATCTTGTTATATTTTTGTTTCTATTCTCTTTTTGGTCAATTATTGAAATTTTGTGTGATCATGTAGAAGATATGTTTGAATTATGGGTTTGATTGTAGAGATGATGAATGTGGGTTTGTTGATACTCCACTCTATTATTTTTGTTTAAACTTTTCTGATGTTTGTTGAATTTAGTTTTTTTTTTTGGTTTTACTAATGTAATTTAGGTTTCATTTACTGCAAAAGATGGTTGATTTAATGTACATATGAATTTCGGTTTTATTGTATGATTGTACATTTCGAACATGTGTGGCATAATCTGTTTTGGTATTGGGTTCCTTGATGATTTTTGATATATGATGGCATGATGCTGCAGACTGAGCAAGTTCTCAAATCTCTTTTACTGTCCTCAATGTGAGTGTTGTCAACACATTTAATTAATTTTATCGACCTTTTTAATGGTTTTTCTGTGTTCGGTAATTTATGATTTCCCTTACAAACACATATTTTAATAAATATTTTGATTGAATTTGATGTGAGGAATGTTGGGTTTTTTTCCCCTCTTCAATTTGGGAAAATATCTGTGAAATTTCTTGGTATGTGATTAATTTGGGGAAACATTGAATATCTTATTAATTTCCTTTTGAGATTTTTTGATCGCCATTCATGTTTGGATTTTCTGTTTTCAATCTATGATACCCTTTTCTCTTTTTTTTATTTCTTTTAGATGGATTATTATGTCTATAGAATATGTATTCATTCCTTTGTGATTGAAGGGGCAAGGGGGATTCTATTTCCTTGTCAAGAACATGATTTTATAATTTATATGAGCTCTTGTTTACTCTGTTTTTTGTTTGTTAGAAAAACAGAGAGAAGGAGAGAGATGAACAAGTATATGTCTTTTATATATAACAAGGGTAATTAAGTCTTTATCCAACTTAAGTAACAGAATTATGACAAAAAGCAGTTTTTCACTTCAACTCAAAAAGTCGGGTGTTTAAATGTAGCTTTACTGACTATAGATGGTTAAGTGGAAAATCACTCAAACCCCAGGTGGTCATCTGAACTTAACCCTAAATAAAAATATAACAAATTTATTGATATATTGTGTAATTATAATTGGATTAAAAATATTCACATAATCACAATATATAAGAGGACTTGAGAATAAATAAAAATAGAAAAATTTAACAAATTTTCACTTTACATGTAATAAAGGAGGACTAGTTTTATGGGATCCGCTTATTATGAAGTTAACTTCATGATAAGTTGGTCAATTGATTAATACAGTGTTGACACGTAAAAAAAAATCACATCACGGCCTTCGTGTCGACACTGTATTGATCAATTGACCAAAATTAATTTCATACTCACCGCTCTCAATTTTATGGGTTGAGACACAAGCATTATTGTCAACTGCATGTTTATTCATGCATTATGCAATTATTATTTTTTAAAATTATTTGTAGACTTATTATTTTACTACTCCCTCCGTCCTATAATTATAGGCTGATTTTTCATTTTGGGATGTCCCAATATATAGGCTACTTACTATTTATAAATTTTAGTTGGTTCATTGTTTTACTTTTATGCTCTTATAATAAATATTCAACCATTACTTTTTTTTTTGAAGAAACAACATTCAATGTCATTATTGTTATCATCACATTTAATGTTGTTGTATTCTCAATAAAAGAATTCAACTTTTTAGGCTCAATAAATGAATTTGGAATAACAAACATTTTGTGATTGATTGAAAATTTATGTAGATTAAAATGATCAATTAAGTTGAGAGTTTCAATGTGATAAGTAAGGAGTACTTAATTTATTCATTAATTCCATATTAAGGGGTATATGTGAAATTTTTTTGTTAAAATTGCCACTTAAACTGATTTTCTTAAACTATGTGCCAAAAGAAATCAGCCTATAACTATGGGACGGAAGGAGTATATGTTACTGTATTATGCAAGTATGTATTGTATGTGACCTTGTTATTTCACCACACGTGATTTTATTCATGTTTTTGCTGTTTCACCATTCGTATAATTATATGTAAGTTTGTTATTTTATATCATCTCTATTTTAAAAATAGAGATACAATTTTATTTCTGAGATTAAACGAATATATATTTAGTTTTAAAATTGGCATAACTTATAAAATTTTATAATGAAATAGAATTTGTAATTAATAATTATTATTATATATTATATAATTATAATAATTGTATCAAGTAAAATTAAATATATTCAGTATGAATTTAGTAACACTATGTAACTTAACTTAAAAAAAAATTGTATGGCTTCTTGATCATCTTACAAAATATCTAGAGTAACATTCCTACTTTTTATCTACGGGTGTAAATGAATCGAGTTAAGTTGAGTGTTGATTTACTCAAATTTGATTTACAAAATTTATCGAGTATGAAATAAAGTTTGATTGAGACTCGTTTAGCTACCGAGTCAAGCACGATCTCAAATCGAGCTAGAGCAATTTGAACTTTTCGAACAAATATGATCCGAGTATCAGTAGAAAATTATAATTTGAAGAGATTCGAGTAATTTATCGAATTTTAAAATTTGTTCATATTTAAATCATTTATATTTCGAGTCGAGCTCGAATCGAACTTTTAGTCGAGCGAGTACGAATCAAACTCAAATTGTTTGATTATACATTTCTACTTTTTACATAGGAAGTGTAAATGAATTGAGTCGAGTAGAGTATTGAGTTGCTCAAATTTGGTTTACAAAATTTATCGAGTATGAAATAAGACTTGATTAAGAGTTCGATCTCGAATCGAACTCTAGCAATTTGAATTTTTTGAATGAATATAATCTGAGTATTCGAGTATAAGATATTATACTTTATTTACTAACTTTATCCCAGATCAGGATAAAACATGGATCAACCAGAGCAATCCATAAGACCAGAACCCGGAATCCAAAACCACCCTAACCTTATTGACCCATTTTCATATTAGAGCGATTTGATCGAACCCAAATTCCGGCAACTAAATCAGAAATCACCATCACAAAAGTGGTTAATGGATATGATAATTAATAAGTATACATAACGAAATCTGGAACAAATTTAAATCCTACATCCAAAATAGCACCAGGGTGAACATCCATACCCCTAATTTGAAAGCCCAAAACGGAACCCCCATTTCATATCATAACTTTCAAATCGGGATAAATACATTTTTGGTACCTGTACTGGGACCCGACTTACAATTTAGTACCCAAACTGAAAAAACTTACAAAATGGTTATTGTACTCGAAAATTATTGCAATCCGTTAAACAATAGGTTTCATCCATGTTCCGTTTGAAAATTTGATGTGTCGATGCAAAGGATGACATGGCGCTACGACCGACAACAAAGTTTAATTGATGTGTATTTCCCATTTATAATGCAAAAACAAAGAGCTTGATATTTGGGAAAAAAAAATTAGGGTTCTTCTCTCATTCTTCCTTCTTCTCTTACTCACCAAAAACCAAGAGATCCAACTGCAAAAAACAAAGAACTCGATATTTGGGGGAAAAAAATTAGGTTCTTTGTACCCTTTCACGATTTTCAACCGCTTTGGTCGGTCCCAAACCTTGTTAATCGGTTTCCATGGAGATGAACGGCCAAGCTTACATTGTCAATGTAATCGGAGACCAAGAGCTTTCTTCTTCCTCAGTAGTAAAACCCACAGTGGAAGCAAATTTTGGTGTCTCAACCTTCCTAACCTTCTAATATGCTCAAACTCTTCCTCCCCACATTATTCATTTGTTCGCACCTCTTCACAACCATAACCGAAAGCGGTTGTTCCGATGGTCAATTTATAAGTAGACCCAAACACCCCGCTACCTAATATCTCAAACCGACGCCTCAACAAGTCCGCTTAACTCAAATCTCTCCCGATCATCTCTCAAGAATGTCAGCTTCAAGCTATTATTCTGACTACTACTATTACTCTTCCCATGGACCGACGGAGGAGGATGATGTATAACAGGTGATGCCCTTACATCCATGCTCCCATATACATATCATTATCCACGTCAAATAAAGAAGCCACATCAGAATTTTTCATCTATTCCGTTAGTCAATTTTAACGATTATTTCAAAATTAAAAAGTACAAGCACCAGATCGCAATAATTTTCGAGTACAATAACCATTTTGTAAGTTTTTTCAATTTGAATACCAAATTATAAGTCGGGTCTCAGTACAGGTACCAAAAATATATTTTTCCCCTTCCAAATCAACACTTACGAACGCCCCTACTAATCTCGCAAGAAAACCCTTTAATCCATAAAACCCTCGGACTTGGCAAAAACATAGATTGAAAATGAGATTTTCGTAAAGGCTCTCATATGCCGCCGCCAAAAAGGTAGAAACAGAGCCCAAGGTCTGAAAGTGGAGGAAGAAATGGAAGAGATTGTGGGTTGAAGAGGAGGAAGACGGGAGGAAATGAAGCCGGATGAGCATGTAGGAAGTTGTTAATGGAGGTAACATCACCAAGTTCTAAAATCACCAAAAACAAAGTCCAGATCCAAACCCCCAAACCAAAATCCCATAATAGATCCTCCAAATCAGATCATAACTCCCAGATCCAGCACACACAAGCATACAATCTGCCTCTGATGCCAAGTTGGAAAAGTCTGATGATAGCATCGATGGTGCTATCTTTGCTGCCACCGCCTTCGTCATTTTCTTCTTAATTTTATCAGTTTATGTCTACAAGCTCTAATCTTTATTGGTTACACATAACTGGAAAACGATCGATTATTACTGATTCTGCTACTTACCCATCGCCGGAGATGTGAGAGAAAAGACGAAGGAAAAGAACAAAAATCAAAAGGCCCAAAAAGGTTGATGAACTCATCATTACGACGTCGTTGAAAGTCGACAATTTCTTCTTTTTTTTTGACTTTTACTATAGAAATTTGTAAATGCTTTTGTTAATCTGTCTACATGTCAATTAAGCAAAAAAATGAGCAAAAAACACCTTTATCCGATCGTGGACTTATAAGTAATTGGCCACTAAACTTTAAAAATATGCAATTGAACTACTGTATTTTTTAAAATTGAAAATTCAGGCCATTCCGTCCAAGATTGGACGGAAGTCAAATAATTACACACGTGGCATTGAAAAAAAAATCAAAATATTATTATTTTCTTATGTAATAATACAAAAAAAAATCAAAAATAAAATCATTGATTATGTGGCAAAAAATAATTAAAATAATAATAAAATTAAAATAAATAATAATTAATTCATTTTAAAATAATCCATTTTAAAATAAAATAATAAATTTTAAAAATAAAGATAAAATAATAAATTTTAAAATAAAATAATTAAAATGAAATTGAATTTCCAGGGGCAGGTGGCATGTTCGTTAGGGGCAGGTATAAGACCCCAACTTATTATAAATGAAATTGAATTTTTTCTATTTATTATTTTGAAATAGTAAGAGTTGAATTGATTAATGTGGTTAGTTATGGGTAAAATGCGCAAATATTTCAAACAAGCAAGTGGTTATAAAATATTCATTGTTGTCGGAGAATATTCGTTTGATCGTGGAATATTCTTACCGTTTGGAGAATATTCATACGACGACGCAATTGCACCTTTGTGGGCCCTATAAAAAAAAAAGAGATTGGATGAATAAAACGACAAGTATAAATAACGGCGTAGTTGTTACCGTTAACACTTTTGGAATACCCGGTGGTTAAAACATAGTAACACACGTTGTTGCACACGGTATTGCACCAATTATTGATTTTTACGTAAGAAGGCACTACTCAATAATTGTTACAGTAATTACTGTTCAATATTTTATTTTATTGATTTAGTAATTCCTACGTTGATATTTTATATTATTGTTGTTTCAATAATTGTCACCACACAATATTTTTCATTATCAGATCAATAATTCATATTATTTGAATAATATTATTAGATAGCATTATTGGCAATGTCTAGAAAGTTCTGTCTAAGGAGAGGTTTGGTCACCAAATTACGCGCCAGTAAAGAGAAATCCTTATTGAAAAGCCCCCTCTTTCTTGAGAACGGCTTGGTTGTCGGTATTGTGATTCTGTAATATTATTTGTGAATAATTAATTATTGATTTATATGATAAGGAAAATATTATATAGATGGAGAAAATTTTTTAAACGTGACAATTGTTAAAAATTGATATTTTACCTTTTCTCATAAAATAACTCAATTTAATATATTATTATATTATAATAATATAATAATAGTGATATTTTACACTGAATGTGGGATATATGAATAAATGAGGAGGAAGAGTATTTTTGTTACTAAAAATATTTAAAACATGTTTTTCATGTTTGTGGACCCCAGTTCTTGACTGAAATTTGATTATAGCCTGTAAAATCGTCCGTATGTAGATTTCGATCAATTTCTGTTTGGAGTTTAGAAAAATTTAAAACTACAAAGTTGTAGAGAAATGAAATTCCTATGGAATGGACATAAGATTCGAATTTTTCTGATAAAAGGCTATTTATTATGAATTATTGAAGTTCCGGAATAATTGATTTTTGAAGTTTAAATAATTTTTAAAAGAAAAATATTTTTTTTCATTTGTGGGCCCCACTTGCATGTGTTAAATGGTTGAAATCAGTTGGTAAGGTGTGCGTAGGAATTTAATTTATAAATATTATTATTTTATTAAATTTTACGCTTTTGGTGTTCTAAGCATTTTCTATAAATAGTGTCTTAGGTTAGAATTGAAAATCACACCGTAAACTAAAGTTTTCTCTCTATAATAATGAAGCGTATTTTTGTTTGTATTTTGGTACTTTGAGTGTTGCTTTATCAAGTGCAAGTTCCTTCAACACTATATCCAAAGATTCCAAATGTAAGTACTATCTCTGTAAGACCCCAACTTTTATGAATAAAGAATAATTTTCTTGAAATATATTTTTGAATATTAAGGTGTGGATTTTATATAATATTATAGTTGTGGGTAATATTTATAAATTTTGTAAAAAGTGTTAAAGTGGTTATATAATATTCGATTGGTGGGGAATATTCGTTTTAACAGGGAATATTTAGACGATTTACACAATCATTAAGTGGACCCCACAATGTAAGTATTATAGTAGTATTGAAAATGACATAATTATCTTTTTATAAAAATAACTACGAAAGTGTTATTCTTCGTTAAAACCTGTTGAACTACTACGGTAGTAAAAAAATACGATGAATGGCGCGTGGTTGCATAATAAGATACGATATTGATTATTGATCTTTACGTGAGAAGTCACTCGGTTATACTCAATTATTGCTACTGATAATTCACGATCATATCTCTTATATTATTGATTTGATTATTGTCACAAGATCATCCGCATTATATGTTATATTATTAAATCAATAATTGAGACGACAAAGTTATTCATATTATTAAATTACAATATTTATAATGTCTAGAAGTTCTGTTAAGGAGATATTTGGTCACCTAATTGCGCGCCAATAAGGAGAATTTCTTATCGAAAAGCCCCATCTTTCCTGGGAACGATCTGGTTGTTAAATATTATGAGTTATAATATTAATGATGAATAAGTTCGTGTTGATTAAAGATGAATTTGATAGTTTCATTGTGTTGGAATTATTAGTGTTAGTGAAAATCGACATCTATTTCGATGATAATTGATGTCTGGGGGTTATATTGATAAATCGAATAATTTATCGGATAAATGAGCAACTAATTAATACTAATTCACATGCTTATATAACTTTGTGTTCATATGTGTGTACTATTGAATCATATTCATGTACTATTAGGGGAGTTGGTGCAAGATTGATAATACTTGCATGACTAAGTTAAAAATGGAGGTATAGATAGATGTACTATACTGTAATTCGTATTTTTCGCATGATTATACTATTGATTCACATGATTGAACTATTGATTCACATTATTTACTATTAGGGGAGGTGGTGCAAGTTTGATAATACTTGCAGGACTAAATTAAAAATGAAAGAAATGTTGGAGGTATTGTTGTAAAATCCCAAATGTTACGAATAAAGATTTAGTTTTCTCGAAATATTTTTTTGAATATTATTGTGTGGATTTGAGATAGTGTTATAGTTGTGGGTAGTATTTATAAATTTTGCAAAGTATACAAGTTGTTATATAATATTCGATTGGTCGGAGAATATTCTTTTTTGTCGGGAAATATCCGTACGACGACACAATCATTGGTGGACCCCACAACGAAAGTATTGTCGTAGTTAGAAAATGACAGAATTATCATTTTATAAAATTAACGGCGAAAGTGTTACCGATTAAAACCGTTGTTGAACTACTCGGTAGTAAAAATAAAGATGTCTGGCGTGGTTGCGTAGTAAGAAGACACCAGTATTGATTATTGATGCTTACGTAAAGAAGTCACTCGGTTATACTCAATTATTATTACAAATAATTCTTTGCATCATCTCTCATATTATTGATTCGATTATTGTCACAAGATCATCTCGTATAATATGTTATATTATTAAATCAATAATTGAGACGAAAAAGTTATTCATATTATTATTTGCAATATTGACAATGTACAGAAGTTACATCGAATAGAGGTTTGGTCACCTAATCAGGCGCTTATGCGATAAGGAGAAATCCTTATCGTAAAGCCCTCTTTCCTGAGAATGATCCGGTTGTTAAATATCGTGAGTTATAATATTAATGATGAATAAGTTCGTGTTGATTAAAGATGAATTTGATAGTTCCATTGTGTTGGAATTATTAGTGTTAGTGAAAATCGACATCTATTCCGATGATAATTGATGTTTGGGGGTTATATTGATAAATTGGGTAATTTATCGGATAAATGAGTAATTAATTGCTACTAATTCACATGCTTATATAACTATTTGTTCACATGTGTATACTATTGAATCACATTCTTGTACTATAAGGAAAGTTGGTGCAAAATTGATTATACTTGCATGACTAAGTTAAAAATGGAGGTATAGATGGAGGTACTATACTGTAATTATTTTTATCACATGATTAGAACTATTGAGTCACATGATTTACTATTGATTCACATTATTTACTATTAGGGGAGTTGGTGCAAGTTTGATAATACTTGCGGGACTAAATTAAAATGAAAAAAAGAGGAAGGTATTATCTTGTAATATTTTGAGCCCCTAGCGTGCAATTATCGAAACTATATTTTCCTATAAATAGAAGCTCATTCTTCCTTCATTTCTCACCAATTCACAAAAGCTTTAGAGCAATTATTATAGAGAGAAATTATAGAGAGAAAGAAGAAGAAGTCTGCTACCTCACTATTCCAAAGATCCAATTTTTTTTTAAGGTAGGGAATATTATTTGTTGTACTCGTAAAGGGTACTTTTTTCTTTCTTATTTATGAAGAGAACTTACATTATTCCATTATTTATTATTACATTGGAATAACTTGTATCTGCTGCTACCCTATACTTGGTGAAATTCTTCTAATATTCCATTCTTTATTATTCATTGGAATATCTTGTATGCATGCGTTTTCTGTGGGACTGGTTCCGTTATTTATTATTACATTGGAATAACCGCCGATGCGCTTTTCTGTGGGACTCGGTTTCATTCTTTATTATTACATTGAGTATATCACGTATGCATGCGTTTACGTCGAACCCGGTTCCGTTATTTATTATTCATTGGAATAACTCGCTCATGCGGTTTATTGCATGCATGGTGATTTCTTTTGTTATTCCATTCTTTATTATACTCAGTTGGTTAAAACTTTAACTTCTATACTCCATGAAATTAGTGTAATATCCTTGATATTTGCGTTTCATCCAGTATCTTTTCATGGAAATATTCTTCTGAGCATTCTTGAATTTTACTCTACAAAGTAGTATAATGTTAACAATTTAGACGTTATCAGTTCCTAGATAAATTAATTCTTGAACTTATTTTATTGAATTCTTATATCATTGTCATCATCCTCATGTTTATATTTTGTTGAAAGTCATCGTGGCTGTAGTGCATAGATGGACTTGGTATGATTATGACGAGGATTATTCGAAGATAATCATAACCGTAATGTTACAAATGATGTGGAAAAAGTCCTCATTGGCCCGTAGTGCATTGATGGGACGATTTTTGGTATGATTATGGCTATAGATTCTCTTGTCAGTAGAGCAAAGATGAATTGTTTTATGGCATGATCAGACCGATTGATGAAAACATGATTATCTCAGTAGTAGTAGTGCATGGATAATTTGTGGTCGTGATACTTAAAGAATATCATTCGTCAGTAGTGCGGGGTGATTCGATGATGTGGATTATTTATTAAGCTGAGTCCCAGCGATAAAAGTGATGAAAAACCTTTTAAATCATTGAAGATAGTAGATTTTATTCCTTACTTGACACTTCTAATGGATTACTTATTCCGTTGCAGTTAAATTTGATAGTTATTATATTTTATCAGTTTAACATTATTGAAGGCTAGCGATAAATTATTCCGCATTATCTTAGTCATAATATTTCTTACTGGGCTAGTTGAGCTCACCCTTTCTTTTCACCGTTTCTAAAATGGAAAATGAACGAAATTTGGGACTAGTCGGGAACAGAGTGATGGTCTAGATGGTGCATTAGTAGTCCTCACTATTTCGTGAAATAGTGTGATAATAATTGTAATGAGAACTCCTTTTGAGTTTGTATACTCTCTACAGTAGACAATATTTGTATTTAAACTCACGATTTATGTTTTGTCGTATTGTACTAATATGATTTGTATTATTAAGTTGTATTTGAATTACGTACCATGTATCCGGTGACTCAAGATGGGTGATGTATACTGTTTTGGGGAGTCACAATTGTCTTTGTAATATTTCGAGCCCAAAAATGCAATTATCGAAACTATATTTTTCTATAAATAGAAGCTCATTCTTCCTTCATTTCTCACCAATTCATAAAAGCTTTAGAGCAATTATTATAGAGAGAAAGAAGAAGAGAAGTCTGCTACCTCACTATTCCAGTAATTACTGTTTAATATTTTATTTTATTGATTCAGTAATTCCTACGTTGATATTTTATATTATTGTTGTTTCAATAATTGTCACCACACAATATTTTTCATTATCAGATCAATAATTCATATTATTTGAATAATATTATTAGATAGCATTATTGGCAATGTCTAGAAAGTTCTGTCTAAGGAGAGGTTTGGTCACCAAATTACGCCAAAGAAAAGAAATCTTATTGAAAAGCCCCCTCTTCGAGAATCCATTGGCTTGGTTGTCAGATTATTGTGATTCGTAATATTATTTGTGAATAATTAATTATTGATTTATATGATAAGGAAAATATTATATAGATGGAGAAAATTTTTTAAAGCGTGACAATTGTTAAAAATTGATATTTTACCTTTTCTCATAAAATAACTTCGATTTAATATATTATTATATTATAATAATATAATAATAGTGATATTTTACAACCGAATGTGGGATATATGAATAAATGAGGAGGAAGAGTATTTTGTTACTAAAAATATTTAAAACATTTTTCATGTTTGTGGACCCCGATTCTTGATTTGAAATTTGATTATAGCCTGTAAAATCGTCCGTATGTAGATTTCGATCAATTTCTATTTGGAGTTTAGAAAAATTTAAAACTACAAAGTTGTAGAGAAATGAAATTCCTATGGAATGGACATAAGATTCGAATTTTTCTGATAAAAGGCTATTTATTATGAATTATTGAAGTTCCGGAATAATTGATTTTTGAAGTTTAAATAATTTTTAAAAGAAAAATATTTTTTTTCATTTGTGGGCCCCACTTGCATGTGTTAAATGGTTGAAATCAGTTGGTAAGGTGTGCGTAGGAATTTAATTTATAAATATTATTATTTTATTAAATTTTCTGCTTTGGTGTTCTAAGCATTTTTCTATAAATAGTGTGCTTAGGTTAGAATTGAAAATCACACCAGAAACTAAAGTTTTCTCTCTCTATAATAGCGAGCGTATTTTTGTTTGTATTTTGGTACTTTGAGTGTTGCTATACGGTGCAAGTTCCTTCAACACTATATCCAGTATTCCAGTCAGAAGTACTATCTGTAAGACCCCAACTTTTATGAATAAAGAATAATTTTCTTGAAATATATTTTTGAATATTAAGGTGTGGATTTTATATAATATTATAGTTGTGGGTAATATTTATAAATTTTGTAAAGTAAGCAAGTGGTTATATAATATTCGATTGGTCGGGGAATATTCGTTTTAACAGGGAATATTAAATACGACGACACAATCATTAGTGGACCCCACAATGTAAGTATTATATAGTAGCTGAAAATGACATAATTATCTTTTATAAAAATAACTACGAAAGTATTCTTTGTTAAACCTGTTGAACTACACGTAGTAAAAAATGCGATGAATACGCGTGGTTGCATAAAGAAGACACGATATTGATTATTGATGCTTACGTGAGAAGTCACCGATTATACTCAATTATTGCTACGAGAATTGCCGCATCATATCTCTTATATTATTGATTTGATTATTGTCACAAGATCATCATGCATTATATGTTATATTATTAAATCAATAATTGAGACGATAAAGTTATTCATATTATTAAATTACAATATTTATAATGTCTGTACGGAGTGATGGTCCTAGATGGTGCATTAGTAGTCCTCACTATTATTCGCGTGAAATAGTGTGATAATAATTATAATGAGGACTCCTTTTGAGTTTGTATACTCTACAGTAGACAATATTTGTATTTAAACTCACAGGTTTATGTTTTTGTCGTATTGTATATTTATGATTTGTATTATTAAGTTGTATTTGAATTCTGTACTATGTATCTGGCGACTCAAGATGGGTGATGTATACCTGTTTTGGGGGAGTCATAATTGTACTGTAATATTTCGAGCCCAAAACGTGCAATTATCGAAACTATATTTTTCTATAAATAGAAGCTCATTCTTCCTTCATTTCTTACCAATTCACAAAAGCTTTAGAGCAATTATTATAGAGAGAAAGAAGAAGAGAAGTCTGCTACCTCACTATTCCAGTATCCAGTTTTTCTAAGGTAGGGGGTATTATTTCTTTCTTTCGTCTTCATGAAGAGAACTTCTGTTATTCCATTCTTTATTATTATGTTGGAATAACCCGTCTATGCGAAGTACAACATACATGGTGAAATTCCTCTGTTATTCCATTCTTTATTATTATGTTGGAATAACTCGCCTATCGCCAAGCAATCCGCATACATGATGAAATTCTTACATTATTCCATTCTTTATAATTTCATTGGAACATCCCATGCATGCTTTATGCATGACACTGGTTCCGTTATTTATTATTCTGTTGGGAACAACCCGCTTGCTTTATGTATGACACGGTTCCGTTATTTATTATCTCGTTGGAACATCATGTCTGCGCGCTTACGCGTGACCGGTTCCGTTATTTATTATTCGCATTGGAATAAACTCGTATGCGCGATCTATCGTACGTGCGTGGTGATTTCTTTTGTTATTCCATTCTTTATTATATTCAGGTTGGTTAAAGTTTTGACTTTTGTATTTCTATGAAATTAGTGGCATATCATTGATATTTCGCGCTCATCCAATATCTTTTCATGGAAACATTCTTACGAGCATTCTTGAATTTTACTCTACAAAGCGATATCATGTTAACAATTTGGACGTTCTTGGTTTCTGGATAAATTAATTCTTGAACTTGTTTTATTGAATTCTTATATCATTGTCATCATCCTCATGTTTATATTATGTTGAAAGTCATCTGTGGCCTGTAGTGCATAGATGGACTTGGTATGATTATGACCAGGGATTGTTCGGTATAATCATGACCGTAATGTTACAAATGATGTGGTAAAATTCATCATTGGCCCGTAGTGCATTGATGGATAGATGTTGGCATAATCATGACCATTGATGAATACATGAATATCCTTGGCCCGTAGTGCATGGAGAATTTATGGTCGTGATACTAATGAATATCCTGGTCAGTAGTGCGAGGATGATGTGGTTTATTTATTGTCGAGTCTCGTGATTAAAGTGATGAAAACCTTTTAAATCATAGAAGATAGTAGATTTTATTCTCTCTTGACTCTTCTAATGGATTGCTTGTTCACCGCAGCTTAAACTTGATGTTTGTTATATTTTATCGGTTTAACCTTTGTTGAAGGCTAATGATAAATTATTCGCATTATCTTAGTCATAATATTTCTTCTTTGGGCTAGTTGAGCTCACCCTTTCTTTTTCCGTTCTCTTGAAAGAAATGAGAAACGTAAGGGACTAATCGGGGAGCGGAGTGGACGGTCGAGATGATAACATTAGTAGTCCTTACTATTACATTAAATAGTGTAACAATAAATGTAATGAGGTCTCCATTGAGTTTGTATATTGTCTAGATGACAATATTCTTATTAAAAACTCTTAGATTATATTTTGTCATTATTTTACACATTTAATTGTTGTATAATTAAGTTGTATTTGAATTTTGTACCATGTATTTGGCGACCCAAGATGGGTGATGTATACTGTTTTGGGGGCGTCACGACTTAGTATCAAAGCTTAGGGATATGATCCTGGCTAAGATGTAAGACTAGAACTGGGAGGAGAGGCGGGAATTTTTTCATTAGTATGACCTACCTAAGTTTATTTGGTATTTAATTGGTTGGTCAGAGTATAGGGATAATATGTGACATGTCAATTAACCCTTATTTTGTGGCAGTATTTGAAAATGACATCCGAAAATGTTGAGAATAGTAATAGAGCACCGGAGACCGTTGAGTCTCCACAGATCAATAATCAGGATAATGTGCATCAGGAAGGCGATAATTTTCATACAAATAACAACACTGACCAAATGATGAACGATGGTGTAAGACCCCAATTTTTATGAATAAAGAATAATTTTCTCAAAATATAATTTTGAATATTAAGGTGTGGATTTGATATAATGTTATAGTTGTGGGTAATATTTAAAAATTTTGCAAAGTAAGCAAATGGTTATATAATATTCGATTGGTCGGAGAATATTTGTTTTAACAGAGAATATTCGTACGATGACACAATCATTGGTGGACCCCACAACAGAAGTATTATCGTAGTTAGAAAATGACAAAATTATCTTTTTATAAAAATAACGGCGAAAGTGTTACCAATTAAAAGCATTGAACTACCCGGTAGTAAAAGAAAAGCGATGTCTGGCGTGGTTGCGTAGTAGACTTTACGATATTAATTATTGATGCTTACGTGAGAAGTCACTCGGTTATACTCAATTATTGCTACTGATAATTCTTTGCATCATATCTCTCATATTATGGATTCGATTATTGTCACAAGATTATCATTTGCATTATATGTTATATTATTAAATCAATAATTGAGGCGACAAAGTTATTCATATTATTAAATTACAATATTTACAATGTCTAGAAGTTACATTAAGGAGAGGTTTGGTCACCTAATTGCTACTAAATAAGGAGAAATCCTTATCGGAAAGCCCCATCTTTCCTGGGAACGATCTAGTTGTTAAATATTGTGAGTTATAATATTAATGATGAATAAGTTCGTGTTGATTAAAGATGAATATGATAGTTCCATTGTGTTGGGATTATTAGTGTTAGTGGAAATCGACATCTATTCCGATGATAATTGATGTTTGGGGGTTATATTGATAAATCGGATAATTTATCGGATAAATGAGCAATTAATTATTATTAATTCACATGCTTATATAACTATTTGTTCACATGTGTGTACAATTGAATCACATTCATGTACTATTAGGGGAGTTGGTGCAAGATTGATAATACTTGCATGACTAAGTTAAAAATAGAGGTACTATACTGTAATTCGTATTTTTCACATGATTATACTATTGATTCACATGATTGAACTATTGATTCACATTATTTACTATTAGGGGAGGTGGTGCAAGTTTGATAATACTTGCAGGACTAAATTAAAAATGAAAGAAAAGTTGGAGGTATTGTACTGTAATATTTCGAGCCCCAAAATGTGCAATTATTGAAACTATATTTTCCTATAGTTGTGGGTAGTATTTATAAATTTTGCAAAGTATACAAGTTGTTATATAATATTATATTGGTCGGGGAATATTCTTTTTGTCGGGAAATATCCGTACGACGACATAATCATTGGTGGACCCCACAACGAAAGTATTGTTGTAGTTAGAAAATGACAGAATTATCATTTTATAAAATTAACGGCGAAAGTGTTACCGTTAAAACTGTTGAACTACTCGGTAGTAAAAAAATACGATGAATGGCGTGGTGGTTGTATAGTAGCACACGGTATTGATTATTGATGCTTACGTAAAAGTCACTCGATTATACTCAATTATTATTACACGAGAATTCTTTGCATCATATCTCTCATATTATTGATTCGATTATTGTCACAAAGATCATCATCAGATAATATGTTATATTATTAAATCAATAATTGAGACGAAAAAGTTATTCATATTATTATTTGCAATATCGACAATGTCTAGAAGTTACATCCAAATAGAGGTTTGGTCACTTTAATTGTGTGCCAATAAGGAGAAATCCTTATCGGAAAGCCCTCTTTTTTTACGGGAATGATCCAGGTTGTTAAATATCGTGAGTTATAATATTAATGATGAATAAGTTCGTGTTGATTCTGGATGAATTTGAT
The DNA here is from genome assembly GCA_020205605.1 of Panax ginseng. Taxonomy (NCBI): domain Eukaryota; kingdom Viridiplantae; phylum Streptophyta; class Magnoliopsida; order Apiales; family Araliaceae; genus Panax; species Panax ginseng. The sequence goes on along the minus strand of CM035127.1, from coordinate 16,939,198 downwards.
AGTTCCATTGTGTTGGAATTATTAGTGTTAAGTGAAAATCGACATCTATTCGATGATAATTGATGTTTGGGGGTTATATTGATAAATTGGGTAATTTATCGGATAAATGAGCAATTAATTGCTACTAATTCACATGCTTATATAACTATTTGTTCACATGTGTGTACTATTGAATCATATTCTTGTACTATTAGGAAAGTTGGTGCAAAATTGATTATACTTGCATGACTAAGTTAAAAATTGAGGTATAGATGGAGGTACTATACTGTAATTATTTTTATCACTTGATTAAAACTATTGAGTCACATGATTTACTATTGATTCACATTATTTACTATTAGGGGAGTTTGTGCAAGTTTGATAATACTTGCAGGATTAAATTAAAAATGAAGAAAACGAGGAAGGTATTATACTGTAATATTTCGAGCCCAAAACGTGCAATTATCGAAACTATATTTTCCTATAAATAGAAGCTCATTGTTCCTTCATTTCTCACCAATTCACAAAAGCTTTAGAGCAATTATTATAGAGTGAAATTATAGAGAGAAAGAAGAAGAGAAGTCTGCTACCTCACTATTCCAGTATCCAATTTTTTTTAAGGTAGAGAATATTATTTGTTATACTCGTAAGTGGTACTCTTTCTTTCTTATTTATGAAGAGAACTTCTGTTATTCCATTCTTTATTATTACATTGGAATAACTTTTGTATCGCTGGCTACCTTATACTTGGTGAAATTCTTCTAATATTTCATTCTTTATTATTATGTTGGAATATCCCATGCATGCGTTTCTGTGGGACTTGGTTCAGTTATTTATTATTTTATTGGAATATCCATACATGCGTTTTTTGGGACACGGTTCCGTTATTTATTATTCTGTTGGAATATCTTCGGTGCGTTTTCTTACGGGACTGGTTCATTCTTTATTATTTTGTTGGAATATCACATGCATGCGTTTTCTACCGGGACTGTTCCGTTATTTATTATTCTGTTGGAATAACCTGCCTGTGCGGTCTATCGCATCCATTGTGACGCCCCAAAAATAGGTATACAACACCCATTCTGAGTTGCCAAATACATGGTACAGAAAGCAAACTACAACTTCAATAATACAATTGTGCGTGCAAAATACGACAACACACACATCGTGAGTTTAAATACAAATATTGTCTTCTAGACAATATCCACACTCAAATAAGTCCTCATTACAATTATTCAAACACTATTTTACAGAAATAGTGAGGACTGCTAAAACATCTTTCTAGAACCATTACTCCGTACCCCGACTAGTTCCTGCTATGTTCTCACCTCCTGAGAAAAATGGAACAAAAAGGAAAAGTGTGAGCTCAACTAGCCCAGTAAAGAATATTATGACTAAGATAATATACAACAAATTATCGTTAGTCTTCAACAGGGAAAAATCTGATAAAATATAATAGACAACAAGTTTTAGATCAACAATCGCAAAAAAAAACAAAGAATCCATTAGAAGAGTCGAGTAGAGAATGAGTTTTACTATCTTCTAAGATTTAAAAGTCCATCATCAATATTTTATCCTCAGTAACAACAATCAATATACATCTTTAATCAATATTCATCTTTGCACTACAAAGCCAAAGATATTCATTTGTATCACTAGTTGGTCATGTTCATCTCACTTTTGTTGCTCATCTTCAGACTACGGGCCAAAGATATTCATCGATTAATCATTTATCTTTTTTCTGAGGCCAAAGATATTTAGTAATATCATCATTTAGGGTGAGGATAATGAAAAATATTTTAAGAAAAGCGAATCCAATTGAGGCGGAAGAACAAATAGTAGGGATTCGTATAACAGTTTATCCAAGATCAATAATACTCCATAATAACAAATTTGAAGCAAAATTCAAGAATAAAGATCAAAACATGGATACATTCAAAGATATTAATCATAATAGACATCTTGGACAAAAAGAAAAAAAATTTATTTTTCGATTGAATAAGGCAAAGTATTCGTGAATAAAGGTCAGATACGTGAATAAAGGTCAGTATCGTGAATAGTAACCCCAACACAAAATGTTTCAAATTTGATAAAAATTCAGATCAATACTTTGGCATAATGATATTGAAGAAATAATATCATATATGAAGAAAATAACATCCCTTACTTCAAAATAATCGCACTTTTGACTGAATTTCGGATATAGTGATGACAGAAACTTGTACTAAAAAATAAAAACTCACAAAGTATCTAAATACTCACAAAATACGCTCGATAATATAGAGAGAGAAAGCTTATGTTTCTGGTGTAATTTTCAATTCTAACTTAGCCCTCTATTTATAGGAAAATGTTAGCAGACTTGACTTGCAACCTGATGGCTTTACCTGCTACTATTCCCACCCACCACATTTGAAATAAAATTTAGCACATTTCTTCCCCAACCACAAATGTAGCCCACTCAATTCTAGAATTTTCTACCAAAATGCTAAATTCGGATACTTCAACAATTTCTGAACCAGTCACATCTTAAAATTCATAACAAATCATAAGTTTATTTTTAACGGTTCAAAATTTGTGGACATATACTCAACTTATATATGTATAACATATCCAAAAATTACAACGATCCAACGGTCGGATTAAAAATTATAACTCACGCAATATATCTAAAAAACATTGGTTTAATTTTTAATACCTCCATTCCGACAAAAATACTGATAAAACACTTCAACATTAACTCCTTCATTTTGAACCACAATAATATATCCAACATTTATATCCACATAAAATAAATATTTCCTTATCATATGAATCAATAATTAATTATTCACAAATAATATTACGTAATCACATTTATGACAATGACGGTAGTTTCAGAAAGAGGGAATTTCAATAAGAATTTCTCTCCTTCTTTGGCGCGCAATTAGGTGACCAAACCTCTCCTTGATGAGAACTTTCTAGACATTGCCAATAATACTATCTAATAATATTATTCAAATAATATGAATTATTGATCCGATAATGGGAAATCGCATGCGTTGACAATTATTGAAACAACAATAATATAAAATATCAACGCAGCAATTATTGAATCAATAAAATAAAATATTGAACAGTAACTACTTTAACAATTATTAAGTAGTGCCTTCTTACGTAAGGATCAATAAATTCATCAATACTGTGCATCCACGCGTATTACTGTATTTTAACCACGGGTATTCCAACAAATGTTAAGCAGAATAACTACTTCTGCATTATTTATAAAAACTCAAACTTGTCCTTTTCTTCATCCAAGCGGTTATTACATTATGGGACCCACAAATGATGCTACTGTAAATGCACGAATATTCCCCGACAACAAGAATATTCCACGACCAAACGAATATTCCTCGATAACAATGATTATTTTATAACCACTTGCTTATTTTGCAAAATTTTCATATTTCACCCATAACCAGAGAATTATATCAAATTAATACCTTATTATTCACAATAATAATTAGAGGAAATTCGATTTTATTTATAATAAGTTGGGGTCTTACATCCATGGTGATTTCTTTTGTTATTCCATTCTTTATTATACTCAATTGGTTAAAACTTTGACTTCTATACACCATGAAATTAGTGGAATATCATTGATATTTGCGCTTCATCCAAAGATCTTTTTATGGAAATATTCTTACGAGCATTCTTGAATTTTACTCTACAAAGCGAGATCATGTTGACAATTTGGGCGTCCTTTGGTTCTGGATAAATTAATTCTTGAACTTGTTTTATTGAATTCTTATATCATTGTCATCATCCTCATGTTTATATTATGTTGAAAGTCATCATCGTGGCTCCGTAGTGCATAGATGGACTTGGTATGATTATGACCGGGGATTATTCGGTATAATCATGGTAGTAATATTACAAATGATGTGGTAAAAGTTCTCATTGGCCCGTAGTGCATTGATAGACAGATGTTGGCATGATCATGACCATTGATGAATACATGAATATCCTTGGCCCGTAGTGCATGGAGAATTTGTGGTCGTGATACTAATGAATATCCTTGGCCATAGTGCAGGGATGATGTGGTTTATTTATTAAGCTGAGTCTCATCGATTAAAGTGATAAAAAACCTTTTAAATCATAGAAGATAGTAGATTTTATTCTCTAATTGACTCTTCTAATGGATTGCTTGTTCCATTGCAGTTAAACTTGATGTTTGTTATATTTTATCGTTTATTTCTTTGTTGAAGACTAACGATAAATTATTCTCGCATTATCTTAGTCATAATATTTCTTCTGGGCTAGTTGAGCTCACCATTTCTTTCTTCGTTTCTCTTGTGAAATAAGAACGTGGCGGGACTAGTCGGGAACCGAGTATGATCCGGATGATAGCATTAGTAGTCCTCACTATTCTGTTAAATAGTGTGACAATAAATGTAATAAGGACTCCATTGAGTTTGTATATTGTCAAGATGAAAATATTCTTATAAAACTCTTAGATTATATTTTGTCGTATTTTACACGACTGTTGTATAATTAAGTTGTATTTGAATTTTGTACCATGTATTTGGCGACCCTAGATGGGTGATGTATACCTGTTTTGGGGGCGTCACAGTTGGTATCAAAACTTAGGGATATGATCCATGGCTAAGATGTGAGACTAGAACTAGGAGGGGAGAGACGGGGAATTCTTTCGCTAGTATGACCTACCTAAGTTTATTTCGTATTTAATTGGTTGGTCAGAGTATATGGATAATATGTGACATGTCAATTAACCCTTGTTTTGTGGCAGTATTTGAAAATGACATCCGAGAATGTTGAGATTAGCAATGGAGCACAGGAGACCATTGAGTCTCCACAGATCAATAATCAGGATAATGTGCATCAGGAAGGCGATAATCCTCATGCAAACAATAACACTGACCAAATGATGTACGATGGAATGTTCAAATGCTTTATGCAATTCATGCAACATCAGGCGAGAGCATCTTCTGTCCAAAATGTAGGTGGAAACTCTAAGCGGTCACCGCTAAGCAGATTCGAGAGTTGGGACCCACCGGAGTTTATCGAGAAGCCAAAACCACTTAAAAGTGAGACGTGGATAAAGCAGATCACCATGATATTTGATGTCTTGGGATGCTCTGAGGAGCAAAAGGTTCCCTTTGCCACCTTTATGTTGCGAGGAGAGACAGATTACTGGTGGGAATCGGTAAAGCGTACTCAACCTACCGCACTGAAGATGTCTTGGGAGAAGTTCTAAGAACTATTCAACGACAAGTACTTCCCCGAAAGTATTCGTAACATGAAAGAGGTAGAATTCATCAAGTTGAAGCAGAACAATATGACCGTGTCGCAGTACGAAGCTAAGTTTGCCGAGTTATCCCGATTTGCGTCTCACTTGGTTGACAATGAGGAGAGAATGACGCGGATGTTTCTAAGAGGTTTGAAACCCGAGATACGTCAATATCTAATTTCTCATAAACTGTTTGTATTTAGATGTTGTAAATAGGGCTCAGTTATTAGAACGCGATAACGAGTCAACGCAACCAAGAGAAAGCAGCCGGCAAATTATAATACTAGTGGTAGCAATCATCGAAGCGGTGACAACAAACGTGGAGGGAATCAACATGCTAGAAATGGTAACCACTTCGGTGGTAATCATGGCTAAGACAATAAGAATGGACATTTCAAGAAAAGGAGATTCAACAATGATGGAAAGACGTCAGCATCAACACCCGTTGTTAAGGAATGAGAACGACCACCTATCATATGCTTCAAATGCGGAGGGGAGGGACATATCAGTCCAAACTACGCGATGCAGTCCAAAGCGTGTTTACAATTATGGAAGAGAAGGTCACCTAGCCCGATTTTGTCGTGCACCAAAGACAAGTCGAACTGGGATGGAGGCACCAAAGGCCGTCCCAGAAAAGTCAAAGCCGGTAGTTCAGGGGAGAGCATTTGTCGTAACCTCCCAAAAAGCAAGGAACCCGAACGAGGTCATCACGGGTAAGCTTATCATAAACTCTAGCGAAGTCTATACCTTATTTGATACTGGTTCTACCCATTCTTTTATTTCTCCTCCTTGCGCTCAACGTTTAAATTTGACTCCAGAGAAATTAGACTTTGACTTATCAATTGAAACTCTGTTGGGAGAAACCTTCATTACATCCACTGTTTATAAGTCTTGTTTGATTCAAATCGGTAACCACACGTTACCTGTCGATCTTATTTCTTTAAAAATACTTGTATTTGACGTGATTCTAGGGATTGATTGGTTAACTTCTCATCATGCTAAAATTGATTATTTTCGTAAGGTTGTTAGCTTTCATATTCCTAATCAACCTATTATGCGAATTCAAGCGACCAAACCATTAAAATCAATCACGGTCATCTCAAGCCATAAAGCTATTCGTTTATTGAAAAACAGATGTCAAACTTTCTTAGCTCGTCACAGATTTAAACAAAAATACGTCAAATTTGAAAGATATTTCTATTGTTAATAATTTTCCTGACGTATTCCCCGAAGAACTTCATGGCCTACCCCCGGAGCGTGAAATCGAGTTTGGTATCGACCTTGAACCCGGTACAAAACCCATTTCCAAAGCCCCATATTGAATGGCTCCTATTGAACTTCAGGAGTTAAAAACACAACTACAGAAATTGTTAGACATTGGTTTCATTCGTCCCCAAGACGCCTCTCTCGAGTGCTCTGTTTCTATTCGTGAAGAAGAAAGATGGAAGTATGCCACTTTGTATTGATTATCGGGAGTTGAATCATGTCACCATCAAAAAATAGTGCCGTTGCCTCGCATTGATGACCCGTTTGACCGATTATAAGGCGCCAAATTCTTTTCAAAGATCGATCTTCGTTAGGATATCATCGGTTAAAGATTAAAAGCGATGACATTCCAAAGAGCGCTTTTCGGATCTCGATGCGGGCATTATGAATTCTAGTCATGTCTTTTGGATTGACTAATGCTCCCGCTTCCTTCATGGATATGATGAACCGAGTATTCAAGGAATATTTGGATCACTTTGTGGTCGTCTTTATTGATGACATCCTCATATACTCCAAAACCCGTGAAGACCATAAGCAACACTTGAGGCTGATACTCCAAAAGCTTCGTGAAAACAAGTTATATGGCAAGTTGAAAAAATACGAGTTCTGGCTTGAGGAAGTTGCATTCCTTAGGCACGTGATATCAAATCATGGGATATCTATTGACCCGGCAAAGATTGAAGCAATTCAAAACTGGGAGCAACCTAAATTAGTGACCGAAGTACGTAGCTTTCTCGGCTTAGCTGGTTATTATCGGAGATTCGTAGAAGGGTTTTCTCGAATCGCTACTCCATTAACTCGGTGACTTGAAAAGATACAAAATTCGATTGGAGCGAGGAATGTGAGAAGAGTTTTCAAGAACTCAAGAGAGACTCATTTCAAAGACCTGTTCGACAATACCATCTGGCTCTGGGAGGATTTGTCATCTACAGTGATGCTTCAGGCAAATGGTTAGGATGTGTTCTCATGCAACATGGGAAAGTCATAGCCTATGCCTCATGATAACTCAAAAAATATGAGAGGAATTATCATACTCATGATCTAGAGTTGGCCGCCGTCGTTTTTGCACTTAAGGTTTGGAGGCATTACCTGTATGGAGAGAAGGTGGAGATCTATACGGATCATAAAAGCCTCAAATATTTCTTCACTCAAAAGGAACTCAACATGCGGCAACGACGATGGATTGAGCTGTTGAAAGATTATGATCATACCATCCAATACCATCCTGGAAAAGCGAACGTAGTAACTAATGCATTGAGTAGAAGATCATATGCGGGTACGAGTGCATTATTGTCAACGCAAAGGCCCATTTTATATGACTTACAAAGGATGGAGATAGAGTTAAAGACTCTAGGGAACCATGTGAAGATGGCGAATATACGAGTAGAACCGACTTTAATCGATTAAGTTAAAACTGCTCAAGCTACAGACCTGGAGCTGATGTGTATGAGGAAGAAAGTACAAGAAGGTGATATGCCGGAAACAAGAATCGATGAAGAAGGAATACTTCGAGTCAACCCCATACTTTGTGTTCCTAACAACCCTGATTTAAAGTATAAAATCATGATGGAGGCGCACAACACACCGTTTGCAATCCATCCTGGGAGTACCAATATGTATCGTGATCTTCGACATATATTTTGGTGGAGCAATATGAAGAGAGAGATAGCGGAGTTTATCTCAAGGTGTTTAACTTGTCAACGAAGTCAAGGCGAGCATCAAGTGCCAAAAGTTCCATTCAACCACTTGAAATTCCGAATGGAAGTGAGACACATTACCATGGATTTCACGTTCTTGGTCTTCCCAAGGTTTCAAGGCATAGATGCAATTTGGGTCATTGTTAATAGATTGACCAAGTATGCTCATTTCCTACCTATACGAGAAACTTATACACTTGAACGTCTTGCTCGTATTTACATAAATGAGATTGTAAGACTGCATGGTATGCCAGTATCCATAGTTTCTGATCTAGACCCAAGATTCACTTCACGATTTTGGGTTAGTTTGCAAAAAGATATGGGCACGGATTTACGATTTAGTTCGGCATATCATCCTCAAACGAACGGGCAGTTGGAGAGGACTATTCAAACTCTTGAAGATTTATTAAGACTCTGTGTCCTTGAATTCAAAGGAAGTTGGGACAAGTTCTTACCATTGGTGGAGTTTTCCTACAACAACGGTTATCAAGCAAGTATTGGCATGACTCCATTTGAGGCGTTGTATGGAAGAAAGTGTTGTTCTCCAGTATGCTGGGATGAGGTGGGTGAAGCAACGTTGTTGGGACCGGATTTGATACGTATGACTACGGAAAAGATTCAAACGATCCCACAACGTATAAAAACCTCACAAGATCGACAAAAGAGTTATGTTGATCTTCATCGAAAGGACGTGGAATTCAATATTTGAGATCATGTGTTGTTACGTGTTGCTCCATGGAAAGGAGTTACGAAATTTGGAAAAGAGGAAAGCTCAATTCTCGATTCATTGGCCCATTTTAATCCTCGATCGAGTAGGGCGTGGCTATAGACTCGCTTCTTACCGCTAAGAAGTATGTCTCGTGTTCATACCGTTTTTCACATATCTATGTTACGTAAATATGTGAAAGATTCGAACCACATTATTGAATTAGAACCAGATGAGATAGAGGAAGATTTAACGTATGAAGAGTTACTTGTTAAAATCTTGGATAAGAAGGATCATATTCTACGCTCTAAAGTTATACCTCAAGTCAAAGTTTTGTGGAAAACCCACGATGTTGAGGAAATGACCTGGGAGTTAGAATCTGAAATGAAATCAAGGCATCCTCACCTCTTCGATATACCGTGCACGTACCCTAATTTTGAGGATTTAAATTTCATAAGAAGGGAGGTTGTAAGACCCCAACTTTTATGAATAAAGAATAATTTTCTCGAAATATATTTTTGAATATTAAGGTGTGGATTTAATATAATGTTATAGTTCAGGTAATATTTACAAATTTTGCAAAGTAAGCAAGTGGTTATATAATATTCGATTGGTCGGGGAATATTCGTTTTAACAGGAATATTTGTACGACGACATAATCAATAGTGGACCCCTACAAATGTAAGTATTATCGTAGTTAGAAAATGGATGTAATTATCTTTTATAAAAATAACTACGAAAGTGTTACCGTTAAAAGCTGTTGAACTACTCGGTAGTAAAAATGCGATGTCGCGTGGTTGCACAAAGAGCACTTACCGGTATTGATTATTGATGCTTTACGTGAAGTCACTCAGTTATACTCAATTATTGCTATAGTAATTGCTGCATCATATCTCTCATATTATTGATTCGATTATTGTCTCAGTATCATCTTTATTATATGTTATATTATTAAATCAATAATTGAGACGACAAAGTTATTCATATTATTAAATTGCAATATTTACAATGTCTAAAAGTTCTGTCAATGAGAGGTTTGGTCACCTAATTGCGCACCAATAAGGAGAAATTCTTATCGGAAAGCCCCCTCTTTCCTGGGAACGATCTGGTTGTTAAATATTGTGAGTTATAATATTAATGATGAATAAATTTGTGTTGATTAAAGATGAATTTGATAGTTCCATTGTGTTGGGATTATTAGTGTTAGTGAAAATCGACATCTATTCCGATGATAATTGATGTCTGGGGGTTATATTGATAAATCGGATAATTTATCGGATAAATGAGCAATTAATTGTGTGACACCCCCAAAATAGGTCTACATCACCCATTCTGAGTTGTCAATACACTGCGAAAAACAACTACAACTTTATTATTACAATAGTAAAAGCGTGAGTTTAAATACGAGATATTGCCATCTGCACAATATCCACATACAAATAAATCCTCATCATAATTATTGATACATTATTTTACAACAATGGTGAGGACTACTAAACAACTCTCCCTAGAACTTTCATTCCATACCCGACTGCATTTCGCTTATATTCTCGCCTCCACGAGAAGAAAAATGGAACAAAAAGGAAAAAGGTGAGCTCGACTAGCCCAGTAAAGAATATTATGACTAAGATAATATACAACAAATTATCGTTAGTCTTCAACAGGGAAAAATATAATAGAATACAATAGACAACAAGTTTTAAATCAATATTCGCAGCGAAAAATATTAATTCATAGAAGAGTTACGTAAATGATGAAATCTACAAATATCTATGAATTTAACAGTCCATCATCAATATTTTTATCCCTGTAACATCAATCAATATATATTTGGAATCATATATTCATCCTTACTACTACGTGCCAATGACATTCACCGATTGGTCATGTTCATCTAAACACTGTTCATCTTTGCACTCACGGGCCAAATATATTCATCGAAATCATTCATCTTTTTGCACTACTGGGCCAAAGATATTCATCGAAATCAATCATCTTGCACTACTGGGCCAAAAGATATTCCATAATATTATCATTTAAGACCGAGGATGATGAAAAATATTTTTTAAAGCGAATCCAAAGTGAAACAAAATGACAAGGATTAAGGATTAAGGATTCGTACTTTTGTTTTATCCACGTCAAAAATACCTCAAAAATAATCATAGTGGTGTAAAATTCAAGAATGATCAAAACATGGATACAATCAAAGCTAGTATCCATAGTAGATATTTTGGACAAAAGAAGAAATTTTATTTTTAGGTGAATAGTGTCATATTCGTGAATAGTGTCAGATACGTGAATAGTCTTGATATCGTGAATAGTAACTCAGACACCAAAAGATAGAAATTTCAAAAAACATCTTCACGCTCGTGAATAGTACTCGTGAATAGTAACTCGTGAATAAGTAACTCATGAATAGTAACCCGACATGAAAAAGTTCTAAATTTGATAAAAGTTCCAACCAATATTTCAAAGATAATGATATTGAAGAAATAATATCATTTGAGAAGAAAATAACATCCCTTACCTCGAAAGATAAGTTTTAAATGAAACACACAGGATATAGGCTATGACTTGAACTTGCAACCGTATAGCAATACTCAAAGTATACTCAAAATACTCACAAGAATACGCTCGATAATATAGAGAGAAAACTTGATTTTCGGTGTGATTTTCAATTCTAACCTAAAGACCCTATTTTATAGAAATTGCTTAGAACACCAAAGCAGAAAATTTAATATAATATTAATATATTTAATAAATTTCTACGCCCATCTAGACAATCTGATCTCGACCATCAACACATGTTAAAGATGCCCAAAAACATTTAAAAACGTTTTTCTTATTTAAATTATTTTAAACTTCCAAAAATCAATTATTTGAGCTTGAACTTCAATAATTCACAATAAATAGCCCTTTTGCCGTAAAATTGAATCTCATGAGTTTTTATAGAAATTCAATTCTCTACAACTTTACGAAGAAAGTTTTTCCAATTCCAAATGTAAATTGACCGAAATCCACACAAGCAGACGATTTTTGTGCTATAATCAAATTTCATTCAATAAATGGGTCCATGGGCATGTTTAACATGTTTTAAACATTTATTACAACAAAATACTCTTTTCTCCTCGTATATCAGTATATCACACATTCATTGTAAAAATATCACCATTATTATATTATTAAAATATAATAATATATTTAAATGAATTATTTTATCGAGAAAAGATAAAATTTTAATTTTCAACAATTGTCACATTAAAAATTTTCTCCATCTATATCCATATAAAATCAATATTTTCCTCATCATATGAATCAATAATTAATTATTCACAAATAATATTACTGAAATTACAATATTGATAACTAAGCGGGTTCAGGGAAAGAGGGCTTTCAATAAGAATTTCTCCTTATTACAAGCAATTAGGTGACCAAACCTCTCCTTGGACAGAACTTTCTAGACATTGCCAATAATGTTATCTAATAATATTATTCGGATAATATGAATTATTGCTTCGATAATGAAAAATAATCGTGTAATGACAATTATTGAAACAACAACGGTATAAAATATCAACGCAACAATTATTGAACCAATAAAATCTCGAATAAAGTAATTATCGTAACCATTATTGAGTAGTGCCTTCTTACGTGAAGTCAATAATTGGTGCAATACCGTAGTGTCTTTATTAATAACAAAGCGATATTCTTGTGTTTTAACCCAGGGTATTCCAACGATTGTAGCGGTAAGAATAACTACGGTGAATTATTTTTTAAACAACTTATATTTGTCGTTTTCTTCCTCCAATCGCTTTTCGTTATGGGGCCATTACATGGTCATACCGTCGTATGAATATTCCCGACAAGAGATGCGAATATTCTACGACCAAAAAGAATATTCCCGTCAACAATGAATATTTTATAACCACTTTGCTTATATTTGAAATATTTTGCGTATTTTACCCATAACTATCCACATTAATCACATCAACCCTTACTATTTCAAAATAATAATTAGAGGAAATTAAATTTCATTTATTAATTATTTGGGGTCTTACAAATTGTTATTAATTCACATGCTTATATAACTATTTGTTCACATGTGTGTACTATTGAATCACATTCATGTACTATTAGAGGAGATGGTGCAAGATTGATAATACTTGCATGACTAAGTTAAAAATAGAGGTATAAATAGAGGTACTATATTGTAATTCGTATTTTTCACATGATTATACTATTGATTCACATGATTGAACTATTGATTCACATTATTTACTATTAGGGGAGGTGGTGCAAGTTTGATAATACTTACAGGACTAAATTAAAAATGAAAGAAAAGTTGGAGGTATTGTACTGTAATATTTTGAGCCCCAAAATGTGCAATTATTGAAACAATATTTTCCTATAAATAGAAGCTCATTCTTCCTTCATTTCTCACCAATTCACAAAAGCTTTAGAGCAATTATTATAGAGAGAAATTATAGAGAGAAAGAAGATGAGAAGTCTGCTACCTCACTATTTCAAGGTATCCAATTGTTTTAAGGTAGGGGTATTATTTCTTTCTTTCGTCTTCATGAAGAGAACTTCGTTATTCCATTCTTTATTATTATGTTGGAATAACTTGTACATCGCAAGCACCGCATACATGGTGAAATTCTTACGTTATTCCATTCTTTATTATTATGTTGGAATAACTCGTCTGTCATGCAAGCACCGCATATACATGATGAAATTCTTACGTTATTCCATTCTTTATTATTACATTGGAACATCCCATGCGTGCTTTATGCATGACTCGGTTCCGATTATTTATTATTCTATTAGAACAACACCGCGATTGCTTTATGCATGACGGTTCCTTTATTTATTATTCGTTGGAACATCACATGCAATGCGTTTACGCGTGACCGAATTCCGTTATTTATTATACATTGGAATAACTGCATGCTTGATATCTATCGCATGCATGGTGATTTCTTTTGTTATTCCATTCTTTATTATATTCGGTTGGTTAAAGTTTTGACTTTATACTCCATGAAATTAGTGGAATATCTTTGATATTTGCGCTTCATCCGAGATCTTTTCATGGAAACATTCTTACGAGCATTCTTAAATTTTACTCTACAAAGCAAAGTATCATGTTGACAATTTGGACGTTATTGGTTCCTGGATAAATTAATTCTTGAACTTGTTTTTATTGAATTCTTATATCATTGTCATCATCCTCATATTTATATTATGTTGAAAGTCATATGTGGCCTGTAGTGCATAGATGAACTTGGTATGATTATAACCAGGGATTATTCGGTATAATCATGACCGTAATGTTATAAATGATGTGGTAAAAGTCCTCATTGGCCCGTAGTGCATTGATGGACAGATGTTGGCATGATCATGACCATTGATGAATACATAAATATCCTTGGCCCGTAGTGCATGGAGAATTTGTGGTCGTGATACTAATGAATATCCTTGGCCGTAGTGCATGGATGATGTGGTTTATTTATTAAGTCGAGTCTCGTGATTAAAGTGATGAAAAACCTTTTAAATCATAGAAGATAGTAGATTTTATTCTCTAATTGACTCTTTCAATGGATTCTTTTATTGTTTACCGCAGATTAAACTTGATGTTTGTTATATTTTATCGTTTAACACTATTGAAGGCTAACGATAAATTATTTCGCATTATCTTAGTCATAATATTTCTTCTTTGGGCTAGTTGAGCTCACCATTTCTTTCATCGTTTCTCTTCGGGAAATAAGAGCGTGGCATGGACTAGTCGGGGAACCGAGTGACGGTCCGGATGATAGCATTAATAGTCCTCACTATTCTGTTAAATAGTGTGACAATAAATGTAATGAGGACTCCATTGAGTTTGTATATTGTCTAGATGACAATATTCTTATTAAAAACTCTTAGATTATATTTTGTCGTATTTTACACGACTGTTGTATAATTAAGTTGTATTTGAATTTTATACCATGTATTTGGCGACCCAAAATGGGTGATGTATACCTGTTTTAGGGGAGTCACACAATCCTTTTGAGGTAAGGGATGTTATTTTTTTTATAAATGATATTATTTCTTTCAATATCATTATGCCGGAATATTGGTAAGATTTTTCTTGTGAAATTCTTGTCTTTTTAGTTTGGGGTTCTTATTCACGATATCGTCCACTATTCACGAATACGGAACTATTCACAGAAAAATTAAATTTTTTCGTTTTTTGTCCAAGATATCTATTATGGATTCTAGCTTTGATTGTATCCATGTTTTGATCTTCATTCTTGAATTTTACTCCACTATGGTTATTTATGAAGTATTTTTGAACTTGGATTGTTTAAAGTACGAATTCTTAATATTTGATTCCAGCTATATATATTGATTGATGTTACAGGGATAAAATATTGACGATGAACATTTAAATTCATATATAGAAGATAGTAGATTTCCTTCTTTACTTAACTCTTCTAATGAATTATTATTTTCGCTACGAATATTGATTTAAAACTGGTTGTCTATTGTATTCTATTAGATTTTTCCCTGTTGAGGACTAACGATAATTTATTCTATATTATCTTAGTCATAATGTTCTTTACTGGGCAAGTTGAGCTCACCATTTTCCTTTTTGTTCCATTTTTCTTCTCAGGAGGCGAGAATCTAGCGAGTACTAGTCGGGGTGTGGAATGATGGTTCTTGAAGTTGTTTTAGTATTCCTCACTATTTTGTAAAATAGTGTATCAATAATTGTAATGAAGACTTATTTGAGTGTGGATATTGTCTAGATGACAATATTTGTATTTAAACTCACAGTTTATGTGTTGTTGTATTTTGCATGACAATTGTATTAATAAAGTTGTAGTTGTTTCTGTACCATGTATTTGGTGACTCAAAATGTGTGTTGTATACCTATTTTGGGGGCGTCACAGCAAGGCCACAATTGACCTAAAATTTGTAACGTTAAATATACTTTTGGAAGAAAAAAAAGTTCAGAGTTTAAGTGAAATTTTGGGATTAACCACAGGGACATTATACATATTTTCCCTTTAAAAATAGTATTCGTCTTTTTATATTCCACTTATATTTTTTAAATTTATTTCAACAATAATATAGAGAAAAATACATTATTATCCCCCTAATCTTCTATCTTTTCACACATACATATAACACACGATACACCAATATATATATATATATATATATATATATATATATATATCGACCCCTCGAGATGCATAAAACCCATTTCTAAAACCCCATATCGAATGGCTCTCTATTGAACTTGAGAGTTAAAAGTCCAACTCTGAGGAATTGTTAGACATAGGTTTCATTAGTCCTAATACATCTCCTTGGGGTGCTCTGTTTTATTCAGTAAAGAAGAAAAAGGCGGGAGTATGCGACTTTTGTATTGACTACCGAGAATTAAACCATGTCACCATCAAGAATAAGTATCCATTACCTCGCATTGATGACTGTTCGACCCGATTGCAAGGAGCACAATTCTTTTCAAAGATCGATCTTTGTTCGGATATCATCATTTGAAGATTAAAAGCGAGGATATTCCAAAGGCGCGCTTTAGAACCTCGATGACGGGCATTATGAATTCTTAGTCATGTCTTTTGGATTGACTAATGCTCCTGCTGCTTTCATGGATATGATGAATTGTGTATTCAAGGAATATTTGGATCAGTTTGTTGTTGTCTTTATTGATGACATCCTCATCTATTCCAAAAGCTGTGAAGATCATGAGCACCATTTGAAGTTCGATACTTGAAAAGGCTTCGTGAGAAACAAGCTTTATGCCAAGTCAAGAAATGCGAGTTCTGGCTTGAGGAAGTAGCATTCCTTGGGCACGTGGTGTCAAAACATGGAGTATCTGTCGACCCGGTGAAGATTGAAGCAATACAAAGTTGGGAGCAACCAAAGTCGGTGACCGAAGTGCGTAGCTTTCTGGGCTTAGCTGGTTATTATCGGAGATTCGTGGAAGGATTTTCTCGAATCGCTACTCCGTTAACTCAGTTGACTCGGAAAGATACAAAATTTGTATGGAGCGAGGAATGCGAGAAGAGTTTCCAAGAGCTCAAGAGGAGACTCATTTTGGCACCTGTTCTGGCAATACCATCTGGTACGGATGGATTTGTTATATACAGCGATGCTTGTGCAAAGGGTTAGGATGCGTTCTCATGCAACATGGGAAAGTCATAGCCTTTATGCCTCACGACAAACTCAAAGAATATGAGAGGAATTATCCTACTCATGATCTAGAGTTGGCAGCAGTCGTATTCGCGTTGAAAATTTGGAGACACTACTTGTATGGGAGAAAGTGGAGATTTATACGGACCATAAAAGCCTCAAATATTTTTTTCACCCAAAAAGAACTCAACATGCGGCAACGACGTTGGCTTGAACTGTTGAAAGATTACGATCACACTATTCAATATCATCCCGAAAAGCGAACGTAGAAGTTGGACGTACGAGTGAGAAGATCATACGCGAAAGACTGAGTGAGATATTGTTAATGCAAAGGCCCATTCGTATGACTTGCAAAAGATGGAGGTAGAATTAAAGACTCGTGGACCCACATGATGATGGCGAATATCTGAGTAGAACCGACTTTAATCAATAAAGTTAAAAGCCGCCAAGCTACGGACCTGGAGCTTATACGTATGAAGAAGAAAGTGCATGAATGAGCTATTCCAGAAGCGAGAATTGATGAAGAAGGAATACTTAGATTCAACTCCGGACTTTGTGTTCTAACGATTCTGACTTGAAGCATAGAATCATGATGGAGGCACACAACACCCGCTTGCAATCCATCTCGGGAGTACCAAAATGTATCATGATATTCGACATACATTTTGGTGGAACAATAAGAAGAGAGAGATCGCGGAGTTTATCTCGAGGTGTTTAACTTGTCAACGATGTAAAAGGCCAGAGCATCAAGTGCCAAAGGGTCCATTACAACCACTTGAGATTCCGAAATGGAAGTGGTAACACATTACTATGGATTTCAAGCATGTGTCTTCCCAAAGTTTCTCAAGGCATAGATGCGATTTGGGTTATTGTTGATAGATTAACCAAGTCTTCCCATTTCTTACCGATACGTGAGACTTATTCCCTTGAACGTCTTGCTCGCGTATACGTGAATAAGATTGTGAGATTGCATGGCATGCCGGTATCCATAGTTTCGGATCGTGACCCAAGATTCACTTCACGATTTTGGGGTTAGCTTCACAGAAAGCTATGGGCGCAGGATTTGACGATCTCGATTCGCATACCATCCTCAAACGGACGGACAATCGAGAGGACTATTCAAACCCTTGAAGATCTATTAAGACTTTGTGTCCTAGATTTTAAAGGAAGTTGGGATAAGTACTGCCACATTTGGTGGAATTCTCCCACAACAACAGCTTATCAAGCAAGTATAGCATGGCTCCATTTGAGGCGTTGTATGGACGAAAGTGTCGATTCTCCAAATTATCTTTGGGGACGAGGTGGGGAAGCAACGTTGTTGGGACCGTAATTAAGACGCATGACTACGAGAAAAGATCCAAATGATTCGACAACGTATACAAAGCGGCACAAGATCGACAAAAGAGTTATGCGGATCTTCATCGAAAAAGACGTGGAATTTAATATTGGGGATCATGTATTGTTACGTGTTGCACCATGGAAGAGAGTTACAAGATTTGAGAAGAGGAAAGCTCAATCCACGATTTGTTGGTCCATTTGAGATTCTTCGACCGAATAGGAAATGTGGCCTATAGACTCAAGATTACCTCCAAGTATGTCTCGTGTTCATAATATTTTTCACATATCCATGCTTCGTAAATATGTGAAAGACCCGAACCATATTATTCGTTAGAACCGCACGAGATAATAGAAGATTTAATGTAAGACCCCAAATAATTAATAAATGAAATTTAATTTCCTCTAATTATTATTTTGAAATAGTAAGGGTTGATGTGATTAATGTAGATAGTTATGGGTAAAATACGCATAAATATTTCAAAATAAGCAAGTGGTTATAAAATATTCATTGTTGTTTGGGAATATTCGTTTGAATCGTAGAATATTCGCATCGTTGGGAATATTAAATGCGACGGTAGCGACCATGTGTGGGCCCCATAACGGAAGCGATTGGAGGAAGAAAAGCGATAAATATAAGTTGTTTAAAAATAACTACAGAAGCGTTGTTACCATAATTTACTTTGTTGGAATACTAATTGGTTAAAAACAAGAATACGCGTTGTTGCACAAAGAAGATACTGCAGTATTGCACCAATTATTGACTCTTACGTAAGAAGGCACTTACTCAATAATGGTTCTGATGTAATTCTTTATTCGGTATTTTATTAGTTCAATAATTGTTGCGTTGATATTTTATAACTTCTTTGTTGTTTCAATAATTGTCATTACACGAAGATTTTCATTATCGAAGAAATAATTCATATTTTCGAATAATATTATTAGATAACATTATTGGCAATGTCTAGAAAGTTACGTTCTAAGGAGAGGTTTGGTCACCTAATTGCGCCGCCAAGAAGGAGAAATTTTATTGGAAAGCCCCATCTTTCCAAGGTGAATCGGTTGTCATAATATCAGAATTACTCGTAATATTATTTGTGAATAATTAATTATTGATTCATATGATGAGGAAAATATTGATTTTATATGGATATAGATGGAGAAAAATTTTAATGTGACAATTGTTGAAAATTAAAATTTTATCTTTTTCGATAAAATAATTCATTTAAATATATTATTATATTTTTAATAATATAATAATGGTGATATTTTTTTACAATGAATGTGTGATATACTTGCAGTATCTGAGGAGAAAGAGTATTTTTGTTGCAATAAATGTTTAAAACATGTTAAACATGCCTGTGGACCCATTTATTGACTGAAATTTGATTATAGCCTGAAAAATCGCTCGTTTATGGATTTCAGTCATTCTCTGTTGGGAATTTGGAAAATATTTCTTCTACAAAGTTGTAGAGAATTGAATTTCCTATAAAAACTCGCGAGATTTGAATTTTCTGACAAAAGGGCTATTTATTGTGAATTATTGAAGTTCAAGCTCAAAATAATTGATTTTGGAAGTTTAAAATATTTAAAGTATGAAAACGTTTTTTTGTTATTAGTGGGTCTAGCATGTGGGTTGAATTCAGATTTTCAGAATTCAAAGAGTGGGCGTAAGAATTTATATATATATATTATTATATTAAATTTTCTACTTTGGTGTTCTAAGCAATTTCCTATAAATAGGGTGCTTAGGTTAGAATTGAAAATCACACCAGAAATTGAAGTTTTCTCTCTCTATATTATCGAGCGTATTCTTGTGAGTATTTTGAGTATACTTTGAGTATTGATATACGGTGAAAGTTCAAGTTATAGCCTATATCTAGTATTCCAGTTAGAAGTACTGTCTTTCCGAGGTAAGGGATATTATTTTTTTTCGTAATGATATTATTTCTTCAATATCATTATGCTAAAATATTGATCTGAAGTTTTTTTTTATCAAATTTGGAACTTTTGGTGTCGGAGTTACTATTCACGTATACGGTACTATTCACGAATACGACACTATTCATCGAAAAATAAAAATTTTCCTTTTCGTCCAAAATATCTATTGTGGATACTAGCTTTGATTGTATCCATGTTTTGATCATTCTTGAATTTTACACCACTATGATTATTTTTGAGGTATTTTTGGACATGGATAAAACAAAGTACGAATCCTTAATCCTTGTCATATTGTTTCACTGGATTCGTTTCTTTAAAAATATTTTCATCATCCTCGATCTTAAATGATGATATTATTGAATATCTTTGGCTCAGTAAAGCAAAAGATGAATGATTCGATGAATATCTTTGGCCCGTAGTGCAAAGATGAATGATTTTCGACGAATATCTTTGGCCCGTAGTAAAAAGATGAGCAGTGTTTAGATGAACATGACCAACTGGTGAATGTCCTTGGCCTGTAGTGCAAGGATGAATATTTGATCCCAGATATATATTGATTGATGTTACAGGGATAAAAAAAAATAGGCGATGAACTTTAAAATTCATACATAGAAGATAGTAGTTTGCATTCTCTACTTAACTCTTCTAATGAATTATTATTTCCGCTGCGAATATTGATTTAAAACTTGTTGTCTATTGTATTCTATTATATTTTTCCTCGTTGAAGACTAACGATAATTTTGTTGTATATTATCTTAGTCATAATATTATTTTTCTTGGCTTAGTCGAGCTCACCCTTTTCCTTTTTTGTTCCATTTTTCTTCTCGTGGGAGGCGAGAATATAAGAAAGATGCAGTCGGGGTATGGAATGAAAGTTCTAGGAGAGTTGTTTAGTAGTCCTCACCATTGTTGTAAAATAATGTATCAATAATTATGATGAGGATTTATTTGTATGTGGATATTGTGCAGATGGCAATATCTCGTATTTAAACTCACAGCTTTTTACTATTGTAATAATAAAGTCAGTAGTTATTTCATGCAGTGTATTGTAACTCGAGAATGGGTGATGTAGACCTATTTTGGGGTGTCACATTTAACGTCTGAAGAAGTACCTGTTAAGATCTTGGATAGGAAAGAGCATGTCCTACGCACCAAGGTTATACCACAAGCTAAGGTTTTCTGGAGAAACCATACTATTGAAGAAATGACACGGGAGTTGAATCGAAATGAAAGCGAGGTATCCTCACCTTTTCGAAACACCAGGTACGTATGTCAATTTCGAGGACGAAATTTCATAAGGAGGGGAGGTTGTAAGACCCCAACTTATTATAAATAAAATTGAATTTCCTCTAATTATATTTGTGAATAATAAGGTATTAATTTGATATAATTCTCTGGTTATGGGTGAAATGTGCAAATTTTACAAAATATGCAAGTGGTTATAAAATAATCATTGTGTCGGGGAATATTCGTTTGGTCGTGGAATATTCTTGTTGTCGGGGAATATTCGCACGACGGCGTAGTCATTTGTGGGCCCCATAACAGAATAACTGTCGGATGAAGAAAACGACAAGTTTGAGTTTTTATAAATAACGGCGTAGTTGTTACCGTTAACACTTAGAATACCCGGTGGTTAAAATATAATAATACGCGTGGATGCACAGTATTGATGAATTATTGATCCTTACGTAAAGAAAAGCACTACTCAATAATTGTTACGGTGAGTTATCGTTCAATATTTTATTTTATTGATTCAATAATTTCATTGCGTTGATATTTTATATTATTGTTATTTCAATAATTGTCACACGCACAAGATTTCCCATTATCGGATCAATAATTCATATTATTTGAATAATATTATTAGATAGCATTATTGGCAATGTCTAGAAAGTTCATCAGGAGAGTTTTGGTCACCTAATTCTTGGCCTAATAAGGAGAAATTCTTATTGGAAAGCCTCCTCTTCCAGGAACTACTGGTCATCATAAATGTGATTTTGTAATATTATTTGTGAATAATTAATTATTGATTCATATGATAAGGAAATATTTATTTTATGTGGATATAAATGTTGGATATATTTATTGTGGTTAAAAATGAAGGAGTTAATGTTGAGGTGTTTTATCGATTATTTTTGTGAATGAAGGTATTAAAAATTAAACCAGTGTTTTTGATATATATTGTGTGAGTTATAATTTTTAATCCGACCGTTGGATCGTTGTAATTTTTGGATATGTTATACATATATAAATTGAGTATATGTCCACAAATTTTGAACCATTAAAAATGAACGTATGATTTGTTATGAATTTTAAGAGGTGACTGATTCAGAAATTATGTTTATAAATGATTTTGGTGGAAAATTCTAGAATTGAGTGGGCCCCACTTGTGATTGGTGAAGAAATGTGCTGAATTTATTTCAAATATGGTGGGTGGGAATAGTAGCAGGTAAAGCCATCAGGTTGCAGGTCAAGTCTGCTAATATTTTTCTATAAATAGAGGGCTAAATTATAATTGAAAATCACACCAGAAATAAGTTTTCTCTCTTTCTCTCTCTAGATTATTGAGTGTATTTTATGAGTATTTAGATACTTTGTGAGTTTCTATTCATCGATCTGCAAGTTTTTTCATTTTATACCGATATTCGATCGATCGAGGAAGTATTGATATTTTGAGGTAAGGACGTTATTTTCTTTATATATGATATTATTTCTTCAATATCATTACGCCAAGTATTGATCCGAAATTTTATCAAATTTGGAACTTTTTTGTGTGGGGTTACTTATTCACGATACGGCATTTATTATTCAAGAAAAAATGAAATTTTCTTCTTTTTGTCCAAGATGTCTATTATGGTTACTATCTTTGATTGTATCCATGTTTTGATCTTTATTTTTGAATTAACTTCAAAATTGGTATTTATGAAGTATTATTGATCTTGGATAAACTGTTATACTAATCCCTACTATTTGTCCTTCCGCTTCAATGGATTCGTTTTCTTTAAAATATTTTTCATCATCCTCGGTCCTAAATGATGATATTACTAAATATCTTCTACCAGTAGGGTAAACGATAAATGATTAATCGATGAATATCTTTGGCCCGTAGTGCAAAGATGAGCAGTGTTGAGATGAATACATGACTAATTGGTGATACAAATAAATATCTTTTTGGCTGTAGTGCAAAAGATGAATATTTGATTAAAGATGTATATTGATTGTTGTTATTGTGGATAAAATATTGATGATGGACTTTTAAATCTTAGAAGATAGTAGAACTCATTCTCTACTGACTCTTCTAATGGATTCTTTATTTCACCGCAGTTGTTGATCTAAAACTTGTTGGCTATTATATTATCGATTTTTCCCTATGAAGACTAACGATAATTTGTTGTATATTATCTTAGTCATAATATTCTTTCTTCGGGCTAGTTGAGCTCACCCTTTTCCTTTTTGTTCCATTTTTCTCACGAAAGGTGAGAACATAATACCTAACTAACTAGTGGGTAGTGGAGTGATGGTTCTAGAAAGATGTTTTAGCAGTCCTCACTATTTTCTGTAAAATAGTGTTTGAATAATTATAACGAGGACTTATTTAAATGTGGATATTGTCTAGAAGACAATATTTGTATTTAAACTCACAGTATATGTTATCGTATTTTGCACGACAATTGTATTATTGAAGTTGTAGTTTGCTTTCTGTACCATGTATTTGACGACTCAGAATGTGTGTTGTATACCTATTTTGGGAGCGTCACAAGTTGTATATATTTTAATGAACATAATACATGGGATTCGGTTACTATGAAGTTAACTTCATGATAAATTTATAAATTTGTTAGTTCATCAATACACTCACCGATGAGACGGTGAGAAAAATATTTCCTAATTGTGGGTATTACACTATATTAGTCAATTGACCAAAGTTAACTTAATGTTAACCACTCCCCAATACTTAAAAACTATTTATAACTAATAATTTACCCTCTTTCCAAGTTTTAAAATGGACAGAAAATAAAAGAAATGGACAGAAAAAAAGAAATAGACGAAAAATTTAAGTTTTTCTTTTAATTTCTATATTTTTGAGTTTTTTTAATAAACGGAAAAGAAAAGAAATAGATAGAAAACTTAGCCACTTTTCCTGTCAAAATTTTCCGTTCAAATTTGGTCTGATTTGGATGAATTTTTTTTTGAAATAAGTAATATTTTTTAAATTTCTATATTATCCTCAATTTTTAATATAATAAATTTTAAATTAGAACTCATATCCCCAATTTATTTTTACCTACTAAACCTAAGCCCATAGAGACAGAGTCATCTTGGCCCGAACGACTTTTTTGTTTAATATTTATTTCGATATTTATATGTGATTATGAAATTTTTTATTTAATTTATTTATTCATGATTCAATGGTTATAATTAATAGAACGATAAATTTATAAAAGTAATATTTTTTTATTTTTTTCATTAAAATTCAAAAATACATGAAAATAATTTTTTAAAACCCAAAGTAAAATTAAGTTTTCTATGTTTTTTTCGTCCAAAACTAAAAAACAGAGCCTAAAATCGGAATAAGTGAAAACGACGACGGAACAACATGACTGCTGGTTTCACCGTTGTTTCATAAATTTGTGGCGCAAAACACTCGTAGGAAAATCTTTAGCTCCGAAGTCCTAAGTTGCCATGGCCACTGTCAGTGCGAAGTTGTGCTCGTTGCCCTTCACATCAACCGTTGTTTCTGCTTCCAAAGGCATTCCTTTTCTCTCTCCTCTGTCTCTCTCTCTCTATAAGTAATTGTTGCATATAAATTCTCACATAATTGCAAAAAAAAAAAAAAATTCATATACATTTATTGTTTGTTGTTTAATGGGTTACAGATACAAACTCGAGCTCAAAATCGGTGAAACTGAGAGACGATTGGAGGAAAAAGTCCAGGCCAATTCCTCCTGGTGGGATCTATCCTGCTAAAGACCATTGCAGGTTAATTTTCTTTTAATTTTATGGATAAACACTTTTGTTAAATTTGTATTATCGAATTTCACGAGCTTCAGTTTTGTTTATATTCCCTCCGTTCCACAAAAGGAGTCCCGGTTGACTTTGATAATTTTATTTTAATTAATTTGCAAAATGGTAAAGTTCAAATTGTGATGCGACTTTAATTTCTGAAATAATAATTCTGTACTTAGTGATAATTTTTAAGTAGTTTACAGTATTACCTATTTCATTAATCAAAATCAAATGCATTCACGTCAATTTTGAATATTAGGATTTCACAAATTGAGTAGAAAAATAATTAAATAAGACTCTTTTTGTATAAGGGAGGGAGTATTAGTTCTCAGTGGAAGTGTCTGATTACAAATGTGGATTTGTTGGCAGTCAATGCGGGTTGTGTGATACTTATTACATTGCCCATGTGAAGAATGCTTGTGCTTTCTTGGGTGATGGCATGTCTAGAATTGAAGTGAGTTCTTTTATCTCTCCTAACTTTAATAATTTGGAGTTTGAAAGAGCTACTTACTAATTTATGCAGTGGGACAAGGCTGCATTTTTTTTAATTTTATTTTATAATGTTGGGTAGTACTATTGCATTATTTGTTTATCTTTTGTATTGGTTCTTTGTATAGGAGAGCATTCCAATACAAATTCTTGTTCTCTGTTTCAGGGCCTGGAACCTGTGGTCCATGGCCGAGGGAGGAAAGATGATTCATTAGATGAGACTTACTTGGGGGTCCATGAAGAGTTACTGTATGCTCGTAAGACTAAGCCAGTAGAAGGTAAATTATATGTGTGTGTGTGTGCGTGCGTGTGTGTGTTGATAAATTTATATAGAGTTCTATTTGACGTTCACTTTGTTAGAGATTCTAGATGCATTGATGTTTTTAATAAGTTTGATTATTTATTTGTATTTTTGTAGGCTCTTCTGAATCAGTCATGGGAGTTTTTTTCCTTTTATTTTCATCTTTATTTCTTAGTTATTTATTTTTGTTGTTGTATATTGTACATGGACAACTTCATTTCTAGAATTATTACTGAAAAAGTGAAAATTGTAGAAGAATAGTAAGAAGCACAGGAAGGTTTAACAATAATAAGATGGTGCATCCTGTAGTTTTAACTTTATCAAAACAAACCTTATATTTTTATATTTATTGGTTTCAGTTCCTTTTTAAACTTTAAACCAACAATGACCTTTAAGAATCATTCTGTACTATATATTTCTCTCATTATCATAATACGCTTGAGTACTTTTATTCACTTTGCTCTGCATTTATTACAACTTATTGGACATACACTACCTTTTTTTAGTGGATGCTCCGTTCTTGTAGTTTTATAACTAACAAAGTACTTCCTCTACTAATCTTATGTTTCACCGATGATGTTGACTTGACTTTTTCTCATGCTTGAAATTGTTTATTTCTAGGAGCCCAGTGGACAGGCATTGTAACAACAATTGCAATTGAAATGCTCAAATCAGGCATGGTGGAAGCTGTTATATGTGTACAGAGGTATTTTGCAATTGTTTATTGTAGTGAATAATGGATATGTCTCTCCTTTTATTGACTTGTTAAAGATAGTTTCCATCATTGATTGATTAGTGGCTTGATGACCATAATTATCTCAGTGATCCAGAGGATAGATTCACACCTAGACCTGTTTTGGCAA
Organism: Panax ginseng; assembly: GCA_020205605.1. NCBI lineage: Eukaryota > Viridiplantae > Streptophyta > Magnoliopsida > Apiales > Araliaceae > Panax > Panax ginseng. Next base: position 16,912,131 of record CM035127.1, on the reverse strand, counting down.
GGTTTGCTACTGATTCTATACTTACATTAATGTCATATTAGCTGCATATCCTATTAAGACAGTTTTATTCCTTCACATTTTGAATTCTATCCCAAATTTTCATGATTGAATGTTTATTGTTTCCTACAGGACTCCAGAGGAAGTTCTAGCAGCTAAAGGTGTTAAGCCAACATTATCTCCTAACCTTAACACCCTTGCTTTAGTTGAGGTGCTTTCTATCACTTTCCTTGTTTTTTTTGGACATGTTCCAACTTCTATCACTTTCCTTAGTAATAGAAATATCTCTTCTTATTTCTTTCCATCTTGCAAGAGCTTCATAGTACTTATTGTATTGCAACTTTGTGTAGACTAATAAGGCTGGTGCTGGATATAATAGAACAAAGTTGTGATAACACCTAGAGTAGGTAGTTGTGGAAGCTTGGGTATCCGAAGCTTGCGATAGCTCTTATTTTAACATGTAATCCAGCTATCAAGATTTTGCATTCTTCTTATGAATTGGATATGTACCTTAAAAAATAATGATGGAGCTATATTGCCCATATTTAGCTAAAGTCAAAACTTTGATTAATCGCTTCCAAGGGTATAGGTGCTAGCTTTTGTATCGTGAAAATTGTGAATAATATAGATTGTTCTTTCATTGTGTTATAGATTTCGTCTTTTCGGGTAGAGTTTTGTTTTTGTTTTTTTTTGGGTGGGGTTTCCCGGTTTGGCCATGTAATTTTTGTTGTTTAAAGCTTACACAATTTGCATTATTTATCAAGTTCTCTTTTTTGGACTTCCTAAATTTTTTTAGTTGGTCTTTAGTTTGCAAGGACGCTGTTTGTCTTGCCTGAACTACTTTTTGCACTTATTTTCTTTTGTTAGACTAGTTTACTTTGAAAAGAGAAGAACATGAGCACTTGACTACTTCTGTATTCCAGATTTTTTGATATGTTGCAAATGTTTTGTTATTATTTTTATTGTTTATGTTAATTACAACTTATCAGGGTAGTTTACCATTATTTGTGAACACTAGGCAGCAGGTGTCAAACGTCTTCTTTTCTGTGGTGTCGGGTGCCAGGTGCAAGGTATGTTAGGCTATTATTTGGCATTTTCTGATTTTTGATTCTTTCATTTGCTGTGACTTGTACTATTGTAATGCAGAGTAATTTATTAACCTGCAGCATTAAGGTCAGTGGAGCATCATTTGAACTTGGAGAAGCTTTATGTACTAGGCACCAATTGCGGTAATTAAAACTTTATGTTTAGTTACTTACATATTTCCTTTGTCAGATTGATGATATTTTGGTCACTACATTTGGAGACTGATATCAACTACTTGAGTCTGTTAAAAGACTTGAACATCGCGAGATGTATTCATTATGGTTTTCAAAAATAAAAATAACAATAGTACCGACATGTTAGAACTGTCCAAAGTTTCTTAAATGCAATGAAAGTGATTCATTTTCTTTATTTATAATTAGCTGGATAAGGCTTGATCTTTGGTTTATTTTGGAATTCATGTATCATTTTAAAATCACTTAATAATAGTAACACTTTTTCTTGATAGTGGATAATGGAAAGCGAGAAGGGTTGGATAAGTTTCTAAAGGCTGCTAGTAATGAACCGGAAACAGTTCTTCACTACGAGTTTATGCAAGATTACAAGGTTGGGTTTTTCGCTACATGCCAAATGCTTACTGTTAGTTTCGTTATATAACTGCATGTAAACATATTGACTTCTATTTATAAATTTATAATAGTATTGACACAACCTATTGGTACATTACAAAATTACGCCTATGTTGATTTTTGATAATGGAAGTCATACCTTTATCTGTATGTTTTTATTAAATAATTCTCCACAATTTTATTAATGATCAATGTCTTATAATACTACAAGTAGAGAGGAAGAAGAGTTTATGGTTGGAAGGGATATCTGTGATTCTGTATGTTTTCATTCAATAATCCTCCGTTTTTATAGATGATCAATTTATCATTTTTTTAGTATAAGTGGTCAGTGTATTGTAGTACTACACGCAGATCCTTTGAAGGGTAGCTACATCTATTTCCTTTTTTTAAATTAGATGGGGAAAAAATGAATATTCTTATTTCCTATTTTCAAGACGGGTGATACTATTTATCCTACTCTACTTCTTATCCATCTAGTCCTCTCAGTTTCCTTCTCTGGAAGGTTCCTTGCTGGTATGACCTTTATATATCTATCATGAGACATATAGACTATAGTACCTTTCATGATATAGCATTGGAGATACTAAACAACTATTAATTAGAAGAAAAATGGTTGGTGGCATATTCCACTAATGTTTCTAATGGTGAAATTGAAATTCTTGTAAACCATACAAGTTCAAATTTATCAGACACGAAATGAGGGTGGGGGAAAGGCTATAGTCGCGTATGAAAAATATCAGAATTGGAATATTCTTTTGCGAGCTATTATAGACGTTTTCTTCCTTTGATTTCATTTTGGAAGTATAACTTCTGAGTGACCTGTTGCATGTCTCTTGATATTGAATACTTGTACAGGTCCATTTAAAGCATTTGGATGGCCACATTGAAGAGGTAACATTATCCCTATTTTCCATTTTTGCTTATAGTATCCCTAACATTCTTCTTCATCCAAATTTAAACTTAACTAAAGCAGGTTCCCTATTTCTGTCTACCAGCAAATGAGTTAGTTGACGTAATTGCCCCATCTTGCTATAGGTAAACTCTGTTTCTTTACATCTGTACCATCTAGGGTGGAGGAGTCTACATCATTCGATTTATATAATTTTTTTGTAAAAATAATTGTTTAAAACATTTAATTAGTTAGATTTTAGACAGTCGATCATTTTTTTCTACAGTGTGCCAAGTGCCAACTGCAAAAATAATTAAAGTTGAGTGAGGGAATTATTTTATCCATCCTAAATTACGTCTATCTTACTATGTCAAACTTTTTTTGTGTTCTACAGCTGTTTTGACTACACCAATGCATTAGCGGTGAGTTCTCTTTCTTGTTAGTGTTGCAATAAATTTTAATTGGCCGACAATATTTTTCACATTTTCTTGTTTATCTTCTAGCTTTTTATATTGGCTTGGGGATTATTTTTTAAATCATCACGGTCATAGAGAATGTCTCTCGCCTCCCTCCCCCAACCTCGAGTAAAACCAATTTATTTTGTTGAGATAAGAGTATTTAATTTTAGTTTACTGATCTCAACAATTTGTTTTAATTTTATGTGGAGCTCTAAAATAGTTGGCAAGGAGGGAAAAAAATAATTTAATGTCAGAAAATCTGCCATTTCCAACTTTTTATTCATCCAACATTAGAGATTCCCCGAGTAACACACATTAAGTAAATGTGATGGTAAGGAGGGAGCTCCAGTTTGTTCCTTTCCTTCTCCATTCTTGAGCAAAGTATGTTGAACTAAGAATTTGGTTTGACAAAAAGATCCAACCTATTTACCTTAGTTTCTTATCGTATTATATATTTATATAACCTTTTTGTGTTATAGCTCTTATTTATGCCTTGATAAGTAAAATATATCTTTCTTTTGGGACTGTTCCAGGATTTGGTGGTTGGTTATATGGGTGTCCCAAAGTATGCTGGAATCAGTATGCCACAGCATCCACAGTATGTTACTGTGAGGTAAAATTACCGCTGATTGTCCAACTAAATCTCATTTTGTTCTATAACTTGACTTGCCATGCTTCTTCTTTGTGTCTTATCTTTACGTTTCTTTTCAAATCAAAAGAGATACTAGAGCTTTGATTTTTTCCTTTTCTCTTTTTACTGTATTCGACAGAAATGAACGTGGGAGAGAAATGCTGAATCTAGTGAAAAACCTTCTGGAGATTACTCCAACAATCAGTGGCGTAAAGTCCCTGCTCTATCTTGTATTTACTTTCCTATTTAATATGTTTAATAATATATCTAGCTTAGAAAACATGTCTTCTTTATCAGGGTGATCGCCGTCCATTTGTTATGGAAACTGTAAAGGCAGATGATAAGGCTAAGTTGGGTATGTAGTGATCTTTTCCTTTAACCTTTTATTGGAAATAGCTTTTTGTATGTTCCTAAGAACTTTAGTATGAAATTACTGCATGTCTCATGTGTTTAGTAATGTAAAATTGTCCTAGATGAGTCCAATACAAAAAAAAAAATCACTTGCTGTGAATTTAAAATTTGAAACCTCTGTTTTGAATGTTTTCTGCTTTATAATGGAAACGGAAGTTGTTTACTTCAAGAATCAGGATTAAAATTGGATGTTCCAAACTCATTCAAGCATATTAATTACTTATTACCATTTTGACATCCCATGCACATCCTTTGTTATTGGTCAAGACCAGAAAGTGAAAGGTTACTCATTTTGAAATAGAAATAATTTTTGAATCCTTTTCTACTCTGAATGGTTCCATTTAAGATGTTATATTGTTTAAATTATCAAACTTGAATATTCGTTTCTAAGTACCTTATTAATGTTTACCGATGTTTGCCGCAGGGAAGGGTCCTTCTCAGCCTGCCCCAAAGTTTATTGGGAACATAATAGCATATGTACTAAACTTAGTAAGGTTCCTCTTAGTGTTCCATTTGGCGATGACGGAAGCTTGAAAAAACTTATATTTTGAACTTTTTTTCTCAGATTGGTCCCAAGGGTCTAGAATTTGCCCGTTACTCACTGGATTATCATACCATCAGGAATTATCTGTATGTAAATCGTGCATGGGGAAAACAAAGGTAGGCTAAAAAGAGTGCTTATCTTTACGGTGAGATGAACACTATTTTTAATATCTGAAACTTTGATTTATGCAGAGCCGAAATGCACATGCCATCATATGCAAAGAAACTTGTGGCTAAATACAATGAGAATGGTGAAATTGATCAGATTCTTTCCGCCAAATGATAACTTTGGATGGAAAACGCTGCTTTTTCATGTATGTGAAATTTTGAATCTATATTTAAGTTATTTTAATAGGGGAAAAAGTAGATATAATCATGTATTGTTAGTCTGTTACATTAGATTGGTGGCCACTTTTAGGGATTTGAGAATTATGATGAAAATTGTTGCTTGCTCATCATATTGTTATGTGCATATTGAAATGATCTGTACTTTGAAAGAAAGCTAGTTTTTTTTAGTGGTTATTTTTGTGTAAGCCGACTTGATTGTGAGGATACAAAGTTTATTTTAATGGCCAATTAAATTCTCGTTAGCAGTCCAAAGGAAAGCAAAGATATGTAGTTGCCGTAGCTAAACCTTTATTTATCTATTCAAGGACCCATGAATTATATTGTGGTTCTTACATTGTCATTTCTTAGTTAATTATACACGTCATGTTTCATATGTTATACAATTTGCAACTATTTTTCTTTTCCTTTTAGTAATATCCTTCTGCAACTTCCTCTATTTTTTTTTAAAAACTTTTATTACTACTAAAAAATTCATTTGTCAAAAAGAGCAAATAGGAAGTGGTCAGTAAGGGGGGAGCAACTACAGGATCACCCTTATAATTCAGGTAATTGGGATCTATCTCTTCGTTACCACATCTTACAAGCTCGGACTGCTCTACCATGGACTTCCCAAGAGCCAAGCCCCTAGAACTCTTACAATAAGACATTCATTTTGTCATGATAAAGTCTTGGAGTCAATAAATATAATAGTACAGGAACACCACACATGCGTGGGTGCACACAAACAAATCTGTGTTTGTGTGTGTCACACACACAAATACGCGAGCGATCACACACACTTTTGTAGTGTCTGAATTTCTTAGTGTTGTAATTTCATCTTAGGAGAGGATAGGAAATAGTTTCACTGGCATGATTATAGAGACAGTTCTCCAGGAGCCAAAAACAAGGAGGTTAGAACATAGCCTAGCATTGAACCCTAGTGAACTCTAATGCTACGTTTGGATTGCTGGAATCAAGGTGGAAATTGAATGACTCGTTCTCATGGAATGGAAAAAATTGTATTTGGTTGTTTCATTAGAATGAAACAACCAGGAATGGAATGAATCATTCTACTCACCATTCCATTCCTTACTCTATTCTATTCCTATTTCTCCAATTCAAACGTAGAGTAATAACTTATATATATATATATATATATATATATATATATATATATATATATATATATATATATATATATATATATATATTTCAGTACATAAATCAGAACAAGAAGGGATGGGCATTCTTGTAAGCATCTAAAGATATAGATAAGTTGGTGGACAGCCCATGTGTTTTCTTCTCTTGGTAGAAGTGATGTCTTCTATCTATGTAAGAAAATATAGGAGTTCCACCGCAAAAAAGGACAGGAATAAAACCGTTGTTCCCGTGTTGCAAGCTGGAAGTAGTGAACACATTCAAAAACTCAATCCCTTGCATGTAAACAAGTTGATGAAAGAGAAGTGCCTTTTGTAAGGTCTGAAATTGATTTGTTTTTATAAGATTCTAGTTTGTGGTGGTGAAGCAATTTTAGATGGTAATGGTTTGAGTCAAACAGCATGGAGACACATATGGGTTGTCTATGTATATACATATACTTTTATTTATTTACTATTACTATTACTATTACTCCCTCCGTTCCTAAAAGATTGTCGTTTTAGGAAATAATTTTTATTCCAAAAAGATTGTCGTTTTGAGTTTATCAATACACATTAACTATTTTTTTCCCTACTTTACCCTTATTTAAAGCTTTTTCCTATTTAAAGTTTTCTTCACTTCCTAATGATTCATATTCAATTCAATGCTATAATCCAAGTAGTAATTGGTTGAATAAGAAGTAATTGGTTGACTTAAATAAGAAACATTGGGAAGAGAATAATTGGTTGAGACAATTAATAAGGGTAATATAGTATTTTTGTTAGATATTAATTGTATTTCTTAATATGTGTGCATTAACTTTAAACGACAATCTTTTAAGAACAGAGAGAATACAAAATACTAGTTATGTACTCCCTCTGTCCTTTAATGAATGTTTGTTAAGATTTTATTTTGTCATGAGTCAACTTTTATTTAATGCAAGTTGTTTGTTATTTTTTTTAATATTATATAACTGGCAGAAGTTGAATGCTATTTGCCTAGTGCTTATGTCAAGTTGCATAACATTTTTGTCATATTGTGGCCAAACTTCTTGCTTTCTCACCCTTATTTTTTTCATAGTATTACAATGAGCACATGATATGATTATTAGTTTTTTCTTCTTCTTGTCTTAAATTGTTCTTTCTCAAATTCTATTGCGAGGGTCTATGGAATACCTTTTACAGCCCAAACTTGGCACTCTACCCTTCCATAAATAAGAAACCAAAACGGGCGGCGAGGACCGGGGATAGATACATGTAGCAATCATGCAAATATTTCCTCCTCTCGGGCGTTTTAGTATTTTTTTTTTGACTTCAAACACAACTTATAAGTAAAAAAATAAGTAATTGTCAAAAACTGAAAAACAACTTATAAGTTGGTCTTTGGGCCATGTAGAAGAATTTTTGGTCTACATATAGGAGTACATGATATTGTTTCCATTTGCCACTGTGGGCTCTGTATCCATGTGCTAGGCAACATCAAGATCTAGAGTTTTATATATACTTGGTATGCGAAATCAGTCAAGAGTGGTATCCTCGCATTAAAAAGAACATAGATGTTGGGGAGTAATGGACACTGGGTCCACAATATTTATTGGGCCCTTGGTGGACTAGAGGCTATGGAGATGGAGCCCATCAATGTATTAATGACTAAGGTGATATATGTATCCAAAATAAATATACACTTGATATATATTTAATGAAATATATATAACATGCCTTCCCGGGAAAATCATAATAATAATTTTCCAGCCGATTAGACAAGTGGTCTGTATATTTTTGTATGTATACAAAATCCTAAAGCACAAAAATTGAAAGCCTCATCTTCAATTTCCCAAAATCATCTCAGACTTGGGGGCTTAATCCGGAGAGGGCTGCTCTTAGTTTTTTGTCTCTTTTCTTGTAACATTTCTACACAAACTTATTGCTGATTGGCTGTCTTGTCCTACCAACTGCCAATACCAGAACATAAGTACAAATCGAAAGAAATAAACAAAAAACAAAAGACTCCCCTATTTTCATTAGTATTTTTCTCCGATTTCAGTTTCGATTAGCACTATTATTAGGTAGCAGTATTGATTGAGTCCTCCCTCCAGGTCCAGGATATTAGAACTGTGATTTACTTCTTCTATGAGCAGACACCTTTACAGAATGCTTCTTATGATTTGTTTCTTCTTTCCAGATTTTGCCAATGTCTTGTGCAACTCTCATGGCATCTAAAGATGCACCAGATAGACCTTTCTTTGTGAAACCAACTGCGTAAAGCCCAACTTTTCCTTTCCATCCATTTGGAAATTGAGCTACCGGAATCCCCTCGCTTGAAAAAAATTCATTTTCCTGTCGGTGCAATTCCAAACAACTTTAGCCCATTTCAGAATACCTAGAAGATTGAAATCATAATCAAACTAAAAACAAAACAATTTCTCACCTTTAACCATGAAGGAACATTGCTGCGATACCCAGTTGCCAAAATAACAGAATCTATCTCGAGATTTTTGCCATTCACGAGTTCAACTCTACCACTTGAAAATTTCTTGATTCCAGGGACTATTTTAATCTCTCCGGACTTAATCTTTTGTAATGCGCCAATATCCAAGACAGGGGTCTTCCCTTCAGTGTCCTTAAGCTGTAAAGGTCCCATTGATGGCCTTCGCAGACCATACTTGTCTATATTTCCAAGAACCAACCTTGCCATACCCAGCAGTATTTTATCCACACTCCATATTGGCAACCATTTCATCATCGAAACAGCTAATTCGAAGGTTGATTTTCCAAGAATTTCCCTTGGCAGGACATGAACCTGCAAATAAATGCCAAAATAAATTAGATATATTTGCTCGTTAACATGGTATCAGAGCTAAGCCAGAATGTTGTTGTAGATATATTTTCACTTACAGAGCTTCGAACCACCATTGATGGAATTGCATTGTGGTGGCATAAATCAAGAGAAACTTCCATGCCCGAATTGCCACAACCAACGACCAAAACGCGTTTACCTTGGTGAGCCTCGCCGGACTTATAGTCACAAGCATGCATGACATGACCATTAAACTCTTCCAAGCCTTCAAAATCCGGCACAACCTTCTCTGCATTCTCTCCTGTGGCCACAACAAGCCACCTGCATATATACTCGACCTCTCCCCTATCCGTACATTTTGTCTTTAAGGTCTTCACTCGCCACAAACCGAATGTTTTATCGTACTTGGCAGACTGCACAGACTCGTTAAACCTCGGGTCAATTTCAAAGTGTTTAGCATAGGATTTGAGGTACTCGGTAAACTGATATTTTGTGGGGTATTCTGGGAAATATGTTGGGAAGGGGAAATAGGGTAGTTGGCAGAATTGTTTAGGTAGGTGAAGTTTGAGACGATCATAGGTTCGGTTTTGCCATAGGGAGGCAATGCAGTTGGCTCGGTCAAGGATTACGAATGGGACTCCTTGTTTTTTGAGGCCAGCAGCCACTGCTAGGCCTGATGGACCAGCACCAACAATGACAGGTCCATTTACCAAAATGCAGCGCCGAGCAAAAAAGTGATCTTCATGTTCAAGAGTGCGAAACATTGTTGGTGTATGACGATTAGTACAATGCATGAAGAATATATATTGAAATTAGATAAAAGAGGCAAGTTTTAATGAAGTCAAAGTAGCAATAAAAGATGAGACAATGAAGAAGAAGGTATAGAAAAATAGCTTATCTATGTTGAAAGAGAAGAGAATGTATTTTGTTTGGAGCAAATGTGTGGAGGGGTTAAGAGGGAATGGAGAGGTTTAAATAGGGAAGTTGGCCATGTGATTGGCTTTGCAAAATGATACTTTGAGCGTCTCATGTGTCCATCTCAAATCATAAGTCTGTGGTCGCCTCCTTTGTTTAATGCAAAAATATGTTATGAAAAGATTTAGATTATTAATATTTATGTTTATTGATTTACGAACATACCTTATATACTAATATGAAACTCATCTATAGCTGAAAAAGTACTATATAGTATATTTTACTGCCTTCATCCGGAAATATTGATAGTGCTTTATATTGGGTGTTCTCTGCTCTGATTTTAAGACCTGTAGAAACCACGTATGTACATTATATCTTTTATTTATCTTTACTATAATTGAAAAAAGAATATCTGAATATATTGCAAATATATATATATATATATATGGGAAATGATCCGTGGAAAACGTTAGTCAGAGAGATTGTTTCAACTAACGCTCATTCAGTCGTCTAAAATTAGAGTGAATGACTGAGATGAGGGCCCAGCCGCTACTCTCTCTAGCAGAGGCAAAAAATTTTTGTTGGGTCATTATTCTCTAAGTGGCCAAATCAAAACGATCGTGTTTAATTAATGGCCAGTGAGGAGTAATACCAACAACAAAAATTTGACTTAATTACATTATCCTGATTATCATCCTATATACTACTTATTAATCAGTAAAATAAAAAAATAAAAAATTATAAGGATAATCAGTAATTATCTTTATACGTATCCTTTACTTATTAACAGATTATCCTTATACATATTACTTATTAATCAGTAAAATAAAATAATAAAAAATTATAAGGATAATCAATAATTATCTTTATGCTTATCCTTATACTTATTAACAAAATAAGTATGTATAAGAATAATTATCGATTATCGTCTTATAATTTTTAATTATAAATAAGAAATAGTGATTGAGTTTAAATATTTGAGTAGGAATATAATATAAATTCAATCACTATTTTTATTTATAATTAAAAATCATAAAACGATAATTATTAATTATCCTTATACATATTTATTTTATTAATAAGTATAAGAATAATTATTGATTATACTTATAATTTTTTATTATTTTATTTGATGATTAATAAGTAGTTTAATGGGAGGATAATTAGGATAATGATTGTTGGTCGCTACTCCTCTAATGGCCAGCCCCTCGGCCAAATTAAAAATCATCTCTTTGGTCATTAGAGGAGTAATATGATCAAAACTACGATCGCTACTTCCTCTAGCGGTTGGGCATTCATCTAAGCCATTAACTCTAATATTGGACGGCTAGATTAGCGTTAGTTGAAACAATGTTAATAGCTAACGTTTTTCACGGATTATTTTTCTATATATATATATAGTGCATATCCCTTATTCCCTTTATTTAACACCTTTAGCGACGGATCGGATGACGGTTCGGACCGTCGCGTATATCAGAGAACTGTCGTCTTAACTTTTAGCTAGCGTCGCCATAACATATAAATTGTTTATCTGTTCAATAGCGACGGATTAAACCGTCGCCCGATCCGTCGCTAAAGGTGGTGAGCAGAGTATGTAAAATAAAGGGGTATATATGCACAAGAAACGGACTATATATATATATATAGGCCGGATCAGGTCCGGACTTCCGGACCGGACCAAAATCCAGACTTTTTTTTTTTTTTGCTTTTTTTTTAAAAAACAACAAAAAATAATAAAATAAAAAATTATGGAACTTGAATTTTTACATACAGTATTTTGAGTGTGATTTGGATACATATAACAAAACATGTGTGTACAGTATGTGCAGACTGTACATATATTTTTTGGTATAGGTATCCAAATCACACCCAAAATATTGTATTATGGAAAAATTTCAGTTCCATAAAATATTAAAAAAAAAATTAGTTGTTTTAAAAAAAGAAAAGTAAAAAAAAAAAAAATTGGTCCTTTTTTGATCAGGTCCGGATATATATATATATAGTCCGGATCTGGTTCGGACTCCCGGATCTGGTCCGGACTCCTGGATTTTGTTAAAATACGGACTTTTTTTTTTATTTTTAAAAACAATTAATTTTTTTTTTAATATTTTATGGAATTGAAATTTTTCCATAATACAGTGTTTTGAGTATGATTTGAATACATATAACAAAACAGATCTGTACAGACGTGTGACCATGTACAGACTTAATTGAAACAGCTAATATAATTTGATGAAACCCACATTGTATCATATGGTTGTTTGAACTCTCCTCTGTTTGTTCTACTTAGTCTTGGCTTTTCCTAAACGAAAATGAGTAGAATAAATAAATTAGCAATGTTTGTATCGTAATTAGATGTATGGAAGGGGATCCGGAATTTTCATGTTACATGAACCTTTCCAATGTACTGCTCATGGGCAGCACATAGATATACAGTTTTATTGAAAGGAAAATTAAACGGGTTGTGCTTGTTGATAGCCAAGGATACGTGCAATAGGGGTTTGAAATTGGAACAGTACGTACCAATACCATGCATGCCACCACTTTCGTTATCACATTGAGATTGCCATTTGATGACAAGTAGACTAATTAATTTGGTCTTGGCACATTGAGATTTGTCATTTGCGGCAGGCAGATTGTTGATTACTCTCTCCGTCTTTATTTAAATGACATTTTAGAGATAGACACAAGAATTAAGATAATGATTGAAAAATATTAAATATAGTACTCAATTGTTTATAATACCCTTAAATTATTAATTTATCATAGCACAAGAGTTTAAAGTACTAAAAAAATAGGTAGAGTAATGAAGGGTAATTTTGAAAAAATTATCATTAATTCTCCTAAATTTGAACAAAACGTCAATTAATTAAAGACAAATAAAAAATTCTAAAACGTCATTTAAATAAGGACGGAGAGAATACTACTTAAATTCAGTTCACCAACCTAACTTCTTTTCACATTCCATTGAAATACGTAGCATGTACTACACAAAGCTATGCTAGCTTTAATTAAAAAGTGGGGCTTGGCCGGCCCTTGGGGTTGGGGAGGTAGGTACTTTGCATGTGCATGCATGGAACCTCCTTGGCCAAATAGTCTCTTCTTTTCGTAGAATGGAAAGCTAGTGTGTTTGGTTCTTCTTTCTGACATATTTTTATTTTCTCAATGGCTTTGGAATGAGAGTACAATCATCATCCCAAAATTGTCATCACCTCTTAATTAAGATAAAATAAATATTATTTATTTTAAACGCCAAACCCAAATTATGCAATTGCTATTGTAACATGCCATCATTTGCGCCAATGCATTGCCTAAATGTTTTCCAAAAGCACAAACCTTCTCGTGATCTCTCATTTGACTCGAAAATATCATTTAAAATCCCATTAAATCATCGAATCTTTAGATTATTCAACTAAGTTGTGAAAGAAATTAAAATAACTAATAGTAGTTGATGATTTATAGAATATTTGTTTTGCACAATGATTATTAATCTTATATATATAATTATGCCTAATTAATTGATATGTTTTTGTATCATTAATTGTTGGGGCTTAATTAAGAGGTATGATTAACAAAACAAAATTGAAAAAAGTTCTTCACGAGAAATGAATACTTAGCTTTAACCTTCGAATGATTAGTGCATATACATACGCGTTTTTTCATATATAAAATATCATGTTTAACTTCTTTAATTGTGTTTGTAAAGTATAAACCTAGCTAGGATTTAATTATTTCAATGATTTACCATGAATTGAGGTGGGATTTCACCAAACCCTCGATTAATATTCCTAATGGAAGAGGTTAAAGACTATAAAACAAACTTATTATTTTGAGTATATATATATATATATATATATATATATATATATATATATATATATATATATATATATATATATATGGAAATTCTAAGAAGATAATCGCTTAAATAGCATAACGTCTTAAATAGCATAATTTTATCAAAACGACGTAGTTTTGATAAGACAGTAGTATATTTTTGTAAATACGCTGTATGGCATGGTATTTATAAAATGCCACTGCGTCCCTCCAAAACTACGTCGTTTTGATAAAATTATGCTATTTAAGGCGTTATGCTATTTAAGGATTATGCTCTTGAAGCTTCCCGTATATATATATATATATGAATTTTTTTCAGTGAATCGAAAAAAAATGATCTAAAGACGAACCGACTATAGTGACGATTCGTCTGTCGCTAAATCACAGAAAAACCGATTTTTGAGCTATAATGACGGTTCAAACCGTCGCCATAGCTGCAGCGTCGACTTTCTATGCTATAACGACGAATTGAACCGTCGTTATAGTTGGTTCACAAGCAAAATATATATATTAAAATTTGGTTTTACAAGACTAGATTACTTCATCAAAAAGCACATAAATAAATTAAGTCAACATGAGGCCACAAAAACTTCTATAGGATCTCCATGTGACCTAATCAAGACATGATTAAAAGAAAATTAATAAACTCTAGTGCATGGTGTATATATATATATATATATATATATATATATATATATATATATATATATATATAGATTAATCATAATTTGCTATTTGTTCTTTTATTTTATTTTTTATAATACCAAAGGTGCATGGTATTAAAGTTCTCTAGATTAAGAAAGAAAAAGTTACATATATACAAAAAAAATTCAAGAAAATTATTGAGCATCAAAATAGGACATGCATGTTTGAGCACGATATTTTTTATTCTATAAAGATTATATATAATTTACACTTCCATGCATTTGGCCTTCTCGATGCAGAGATTCGGCTAATGAGGTCGGTAGCTAGCTAGGTAGGTATTTGAATCTACTAAGACTGTTTTTAATTTTTTATATATAATTTAATTGAATAAAATATTCTGAATGTATAAAAAAATTTGAATAAGTAATGAAATAACGTGTTTGATAATCATCTGTCTAAAACATCTGAATATTAATAACATTCTATATTACATAAAATCACAACAAAAAACTACAACAACATTCATTAAATTGGTTATTCAATTTTTTGTTAAACAAAAATCAAAAACAATTTGTACATAACAAAATTTGTTTACAATAGTAAACAAGATGGATATTGAATGCGAATTTTATCTGTGTATGAGAGAATGTAAGTAAAAATATCATTCAACACTTTTTCTTACTCATTTAACCACAAATTTAAAGTTTAAAAATAATAAACTATATAAATTTATATCAATTTTAAATTCAAAATTGTTTGAAATTAAAATTTAAAAAATCAGTATTAATTTTATAATTTAGAACGAATGGGGAATATTATTTTTTGTTTCCTTTTTATGTTTATGATTATTTTCACTAGTTTTCCTTGGAATATGCAACATATGTTGTTTCTGTTTGAAGGTTTGTTCATTGTATGAAGATGATCCTCCAAAATTTAGCATTATTATAATTAAATGTCTTGGATTCTAAATAATATATAATGTCTGAGTTCAGCGTATTAAGGCTCAATATTTCATCCAAAAAAACATTAAATAAGCTCATAATTAAATTGTGTACTTGGTAAAGAATAAATATAGAGGAATAATTATATATTGTAATACAACTAACTGTGTAACTGGAATAACTGAATTCAAATAAAATAATGGTATTTGGGTAATTAAAGAATGATGGGTCAATGATTCAGTAGAAGCAAACATGGAAATTCATGTGACCACACATGACATGACCCCTGGTAGAGACCATTGCTAGCTAGCTCAAAAATGGTGGTCAACAAATTATGAATTTTCATTCTTTACTTAATTAGTTAATTTGCATGTGCAGATAAATGATTATTTGTTGGTTAATATAATAATAAAAACTGATTAATTACTTTCTTAAACTAAATCAAATCTTAATAATGGAATTCCTAATTATTTCAAACATCTGCTGATTGCACTTATCTTAATTTTAGTCAAACCCAAATATGGGGCATATTTTGATTAAGAAATACCTTTAACTTCCTACTTCATTCTTCCCATTTTCCTATTTCTTTTAAAGGTTTTGTATCTGGTGACAAAACTGTATATTATTTTATATTATATAGAAAAACACAATTGTTAAAAACTTTAACTCCCGCAAATTTAATCTTTTATTTATATTTTATAAATGTATATATGCTATAGCTCTTTTAATTTTCTTCATCGATATTCAATTGTACATTCTTTTTTAACCTTCAAATTTTCTTGTTAGTTAACTAAAAATGGTGAAAAGGGTCATAAATAAAACTTAGACAATACAGTTTGAACCTCAAAGTTTAAAATATGAATGAAAAAGCTAATAACTTATTTTGAACTTTTCTGTTAATATTTAAGTGCTTGCTACCCTTTTTCTTTTTTCTTCTTATATAAAAAATAAATAAAACTTGCGATCTTGTAAATACAAGTACAAAATCTATAAATACATTAGATTAACACAAATTATGCTCGAATGAAATTGGGAAGATCCTAAAACACCCTCCTCCTCCTCCTCCCCCTCCCAATCCCACCACATTACATTTGAAAAATGTTTATCCCCTTGTCACTAGAGGCTGAACTCCATCACTGCCCCTGCTATCTATACTATAATGCTACCTATAAATTTTCTTACAATCTAACTTTGAATGATAATTTACACCCAGGGCAGTCGAGTGGATGTTACAATGATGATGATGATGATGATATATATATATATGTATGTATATCCGTATATCAAAAAATGGGGTAGATTTACACGTGGTACTGACCGGAGTAGAAATATCCATCTTTTATCTTCTTTGTTCTTGAGAGCATCGAACTTTGGAAGAAAAGAATGCAGAAAGATCTAAAAGTCTTATTCCTGTAAAAATTGGAAGGCCGGGTTTTCTAGTAATTCAGCAGGAGGGTTCACATTGGCGAATTCCTTCTCTTTTATGCGACCTTTAATATTATCAACCGAGAAGGGAATGCTGGAGTTGAAAGCAGCCGTTAGTAACACACTTGAGAGTACATGTTAAGGTTTTAAAAACAGATCTTATCTTATCTTGATACCTAGAAATATCATCCAGCAATAAGGAGTTGTTATCAGGATCATTTGACTCGTCTGACATTAGTTCTTTCATACTGGAAATAACCTGTACAGAGCACAATAGGTTATAAATTACTGGAGAAGGAAGAATCAAGTCTCGAAGCATCATATAGATTTTAGATCATACTAACTCACTTCTGGAGATACACGTGGAGTGTTGAAGTTGTCGTCGCAGTAGAGACTACATATCCTATACAGCTGTTCAACAGTCAGAACCTGGAAACAGAAAGCATCAATGAGAAAGAGAGGGATTGCTCGACATATCCCCCAGTCTTATGACATGAATGCTAACATTGTCTGTACTAATTAGATATTCATGAATAGTTTTGAGATATTTAATTATTTGTACTGATGAGATATACAATATTCCGAGATATTTATTTATTTTACTTTGATAGATAATTTTGGACGCAAATATGGGTAATTTCGAGATATTTATAACCTCCCCTTTATTACACTTTTCACCAAATTCCCCCCAATACACATTTCATTTCGTGACAAAAGAATTTAGATTCAGTAACAGTACATTAGTTGTCGCTAGTGTTGTTGTGAAAAGTAGTATTTTTGACATTAAATATGTATTGGAGGAAATTGTGCAAAAAGTGTAATGGAGGGAATCCTCATCTGATTTGATTTGTAAGACGCGCTTTAGTTAAATTTTGAGAGTTTACTGGTTCAATATGTGAACATCCTTTCCACCCTCCAAAGAACACCACAACTAAAAAGGCTAAGAAAAGAAAGAAGTGAAGACTGAGATGAGTAGAAAAAAGAAAGACAGAGAAAGAGAGAGTGAGAGTTTTACAGGGCAGAGGTCACTTGAAAGATCTTCATAGGTAATCCTAGACTTCTGGTGTATAACCTGCATTCAAATGCCTGGGATGAGTAAAAAAAGGCACCATGTAATAAGAATTAAGAACAAGCAATCCTGGCATGTAATTCTAATAGCAAATACATATTCATGATTATATCAATAAAAAACTTCTACATTTGGGGCTGGACATCAATCAAAGATGAGTATCAATCTTGGAACCATGCATGTTACTGATCTGTCAAATAACATGCATCACTTCAACAAGTTCAAAAATGAGCTATTCAAAGAACGCTATCATCACATCATATGAGATCAAAGGACTTCCGCAGGTACTTTACAATTTAAAACCAACAACTATTGAGATGTATGAGAGTATCTGATTCACTCCCGACTTGTATACGTGATTCATTTCCTCATACTGACAGCCATTATGCCTAAACAGCATATATAGCTAAGGAAAAACTGAAAGTTTTCAATAACTATGTCAATTAGAATATACACTTCATAACCACGCCAGTTTGTAGTAAATTTTTTAAGTGTTAAGTAGCCTGGTTGAACAAGTTCCATGACCAGCCAAAGTTTATAGACCTTTCACACAAGTTGCATGACTGATCAAAGTCTATCAGTAACCATAAGCTAGTAAGGCATTTGAAGAAATTATTATACCTTAATATTTGAAAACAAATACAGAATTTAACAATTCCATTCCTATGAGATTTGCAGAGACAACAGAAGAACCATACCAAAAATCCAATAGCTTGCCTTACGTGCTTTAGTTCATCCCATGATGAGCCTGCATACTGCAAAGACAGGAATAAACAACTTAACTCAACTCAATCACGCCTTTTATTCAAATTAGTTGGGGATAGCTGAAAATGAATCCCATATGTATGCATAAAAGTAGAAAGTCAAGGAAAAAATTAAAAAAGATAAAACAAATTTAACTAGTAAGAATAAAGTGAATAATTTAAAATAAAGAGTAGAAATGAATGAAAAATAAAGACACACCCACATAGAGAAAAATACATACATACATACACACATATATATATATATATATATAGTTAAAATGAAAATAAAAAAAGAGAAAATATGGGAAACCCCTATTCGGCCTCTGATACACAGATTACATTCCTCCACTGACTCCTATCACATGCCATGTCCTTAGTTATATTTTGCTCTTTCAAATCTTTTTGTGCAACTTTTCTCAAGTAATTTTCGGTATACCCCCTCATTCTTCTTATACATTTTCCTCATAATACAATAATCCTCTTCTTAACAATAAATCTTTAGGCGGATGCTGGATATGACCAAACTATCTCAACAAAATATTCTCTTATTTTCTGCTCAATCGTTGACACCCCAACCTTTTTTAGAGTATCCTCATTTCTAATCCCATCCAACATTGTATGGCTACACATCCATCTTAACATTCTCATTTCAGTAACTACCATCTTATGCACATGTTACCTCTTAGTAGTCCAACATGTAGCCATATAGCATTGTCGGTCAACATATAAAAATTTCCCTTTTCCTTGCCAGGATTTTACAATTGCACAACACCCCAAATGCATTATGCCTCTTCAACATTTGGCACTAATCTTGTGGCTTACATCCTCAATAACATCCCCGTTGTGCAAAATTGTCGCACATCCTTCTTGGGAATCTCATGTCCTGATATATTCACAGTACATGCATCTCTTCTTATATTATTGAAATCGCACTCCATACATTCAGTCTTGCTCCGACTTAATTTAAAACTCTTAGATTCAATTTACTAATCATATCTCCAACTCAGCATCAACACTTGCCTTAATCTCATCGACTAACACAATATCATCAACAAAAAACACACTATGACGCCTCATCCTAAATGTCTTTTGTTAGCTCATCCATAACTAAGGCAAAAAGATAAGGGTTTAACGTCAATACTTGGTGAATCATAATGTCATTGGAAAATCACTTAGCGTGCTATCACAAGTCTGGACACAATAGTTGTTCCATCATATAGATCCTTAATTACATTAACATACTTTGTAGGCAATATTTTCTTATCAACAAACCACAAAAGAGCCCTCCTCGGAACAGTATCATATACCTTCCTTAATTTGATTAACACTCTTTCCTCTTTACTTTTCCATTAACTGTTCAATTCTCACTTGGCTTTCTTCACTCCAACCATTAAACAACTTATCCAAGTAAGTCATCCACCTTTCCTTAACCTTCTTATCTCTTACTAGAAGTCTCTGATTCTCGTCTTTGATGCATCTGAGTGGGTGAAGACTTGGTTTTCCTGTCCCTTGTCTAAGCAAGCTTATAGACACATTTTTCCGTCCTTGGGTTTAAGCTTTTGGTATGGGTCCTCGTAAACCTTGCCTCTATCCTCTCTCCTTTCTTGGCTTCCTTGTTGACAAATATATACCTCTGAGATACATTTGTGTACATAATTTAAAGCACTGTTTTTTGTTACCCACCTAATAGCCTCTAGGACCACCTCACTTCACCACCATGTTTCTTTAGTTGCAACCAATTCCCTTTTCTTTTTTCTAACATGTTCCTAGCTACTCTCCTACTACAGCAAGACATCTCATTTCACATTACATTAAATTTCTTATCTTTATGCAAAGGTCCTCCTTTGCGCATTCTGTTTGTGAAAGGATTTAAGTTTCCTCCTTTTAGATTCCACCACCTTATCCACAAGAACCCATTTTTCCTTTCTCATTTTTCATAACATTTATGTCCAAGAGGACCAAGACCACCAATCTGTGTTGCAAAGCCATCATTTTGTTTTAATATCAACCATCCCAACTCTTTGACTCCAATCAATTAATATATGTACTCAAAAATTTACTCATTTTTGTTCCTACGTACCACAACCTGAATCCAAAACCTTCCACTTCTTTAGATTTATCTCCCACCCACTTAGTCTCTTGAAAGCATTCTAAATTTACCTTCTTCTTGCTAATGTATCCGCAAACTCCCTCAATTTATCTGTTAGAGAACCTATATTACAAATTCATAAGAAAATCCCAGTCTCTTGAACTTCATATTTATCATGTGACAAAGTTAATGTTACCTGAATAATAGTATAAAGACATAGTATACTAAGAAACATCATATCAACAGATACAAACGAAAAGAGCACCTCTTCTGTTGCCTGGCCACACCAAAGCTCTAATTCATCTAATCCGGCCTTCACAAATTCCCCATTGCTGAATGTGAAGCATTCTCGATGAATAAGAAGGCTAAAAGTGCATATAACATTAAAATTTTCAGTTATTAACAAGGTGCTTATATAATCAAACATTAGAGCTATGAAGGTAGAAAAGTTACCTATTAAAAAGCTGTACGTTAATATAAGAAAACATCTGAGCGAATATATTCCGTACAAGAATGGGAGGCACCTGAAACAAAATTATACAAAAGGTTATTCATGCATCCTTAATACAAAGTATTTCATAAATGTCTAGTAGTTAGAACTACATACATAATTTTCTTTCAATGTACTGAGAAACCCATTTAGGCACTCAATGATTCCATGCCACTTACTAGCTGGAGGACTCCCAACAGGAGACCCTGGAGCTGACTGCGAAACATTTTCTTTTGATGTTCTTGGTGCCTGAGTGAGTAGTTAAGATAGAACAAAATAAGAGCAGTCTTACAGTTTACATAATATCAAGATCAGAACACACGTAGCAGAACGAAACAAACATTATTTCCACCAACAATCTACCTAAAGCACATAATATTGACTCTATTTTGTTCACAAAAATTCGTGAAAAAACTCTTGTAGATAACTGTATCCAAATCTGCGATACAAGTCCATCCTAGCTTGCAATTTTATCACCAAGTGTGGATGGGATCCCCGAGCACAAAAAAGTCTCTCTCTCTCTCTCTCTATATATATATATAAGAATCTTAGAGCACAAAAAAAGAAAAACAAGTTGGCATGACTCTTATTTAAACTTATATCATCATCCTAACAATGCTTCAAATCTGTTTACATTTCCAGGAACTACAACATTTATTTTCTTCATATCAAATTCAATAATACTAGTTCTTCAGAAGTGCACAGTTACCTACACGCCTTATGGAAGACTATTTATCTAAATTTTCTTTGAGGAAAGTGCACAAAAGATAGGGGAGGAGCTAGAGATAATGATCAAAGTGGTAAAGGGAATGGTATAACTGATGCAATAAGAAAATTGTGCTTCACAGTAGCAGTATACCTTTTCTACATAGAAATGAAAAACTAGTATTCAGAAAAGTAACGGTAAAACCCCAATAATTCTTGAAAGACATGGAGCTAGACCTAGGAACTAAAATTTCTAGGTAGAAGAAACCAGATAAGGATGAAGATAATGAAATCCTAAGAATAGGATGTCGATCTGAGGCAAGAGTTGCCAAATACTCTCATTGACCTAGCGAACTGAGTATTGATACTTACGTACCCAAACAGGATACTCTTACGTACCAATACTCTAAATTTAGCGAACCAAAAATTTCTTTGTTGGTTTACTTATAATTGCACAAATATAAATATTACATTTGTCCTAAACTATTTATAGTGCAAAATTTCTATAAAACCTAGGTTTATTTCATTTAGAATCTAAGAGAAATCCTAACTATAAGAACTTATATAAAAATACCCTAACATACCACGTTTTAGCTATGTAGCGTACTTCATACCCGTATTCATACCGCGTACCGGAACGAACCACGTTTCAAGTAACACTGATATGAGGTAGTGTTGTTTTAAAAAAAAAAAACTGTGTTTCAACTTATACCCAAAAACATTATCCAAAATTTTACTGAAATGTGGATTTCAGTGGACAAAATGGAACTGAAATGCAGTACACCACATAATCTAAAAAGTAACACGTTAGGGTAGCTTTCTTATGATACATTGCATGTCTTGAGGTTTTTTCAATGTACCAATGATTTCAGAAAGAAAATAAGTATAAGCAGAATAGTCTATTGTCTCATATCTGTATTTAGTTCTTTTTGTTTCTTTTTGGAAATTAAATTTAGGAGTTTGTAGATTAATAGCATCCAATCTTGATTTAATTATTTTCTGGGGTATTGTAGTTTAAACTTATCTAAGAAACCTGTCTGTTTTAGATCTTTGTTCATCACTACTAGTAGTTCATCTTGTAAAGATAAAACTCGAGGAAAAAGGGAAAATAAATGTTTTGGATCCTAAAATTTTTAATGTTTTGGCAAAGAAATTGTGCTTTAAATTGTTCGTACCAAATCCACAATTCTCTCCAATGTTACTTTTTCTGGTGATTCTGGCTTATCCAAACTGAAATATGACCACAACATCCACAAAACCATTAAAAGAACCATGAGAATTAAGAGGTAGTACCTCAATAAAAGAATTAAGAAATGATGACAAATCCTTCTTCAAATTGTCTCGAACAATTCCGTAAATCTTCTCGACATAAGCAGTTAGTTGCTGCTTGAAAAGCAAAGCTGGATACTTGGCCTCAACCTGTTGCACTACGTCAAGGTTGGCAGAAGAAGATCGGAATCCCTAAATATTGATGCAGTGTTAACAGATTCACATTATAAATAAAAATCAATTAATAAAGAATTGAAGAACCAATTTACTATATGCCCTAAAGATTTATTCTGCAATTCAAGATCAGAGCAGATTTGGAATAAGAGAATACGAACAAGACTATGCATGATGTTTTAATCAGTTGGCTCAGTGCTTCAGTCGCAATGATAACAAGAATACATAAAACGAACAAATCCAGACACTTACTTTCCATAAATATCACTAATAAATTACAATTAAAGGAATAAATAAGAAACTCAGTACCTGGGTCATCCTCCCAAAAAAAGATGTTGGCTGGGGAGGCTTCGATGTCCCAGTAGCCTTTATACTCCGTTTAAGCAAAAACAATAGCGTAGATGTATTAGAAAGCCAGTAAACCATATGGTCATTATCAGCCTGGTTCTGCAAATAAATATACAAACCAACAAAAAAAATTAAAAAATAAAGCATGTTAATATCAAGTTTTAGGACTTGTGAACATGCAACAATTAAAATTGTACAGGAAAAAATTAATATAACTAACCATAAAAGTTGAGGGAAAAGGCAGCCTGAAGTTTATAACTAACTGAGGTAATAGTTAGTTATCATATCAATCAAGGATTTGAAAATTACCAAAACGTTTTAACTCACAGAGAGCTGAATATTATGCTCATAAAACTGTAATGTCCATGACAATAAACTAATAGACATAGGCTCTAGCAAAGGTGGAAATAAATTAATCATATCCATAAACACTTGCACTTCGAAACCAAGAAATAAAAGTACAAACTCAGCTCTGCAAAGCCTTTAAACCAAACTAGTTGCAGTAGGATGAATTGAATCGCATCTGTAAACATAATGCAGAAAGGCCAGAGAAAAAGAAAAATAAAAAAGTAAAAACCTAGGAGAAGGATCAAATAAAATGGTTTAAGCTTTAAAAAAAAGAAGTGAAAAGATATAAATAAAATATAAAACACACAAAGGCCTAAAAGAAACAAAATAATGATAAAGTTCACACACAAAAAACAAGAAAAAGAAAAGAAAAATAAAATATTATTAATATGCAGGCTACATCTCCACTCCTATCATTGGCCATGTGTTCAATTGTATTCTACTTCTACAAGCCTTTTTGTACAACTTTATACCAAGTAACTTTTTGACCCTCTCCCCTTCTTATATCTTCCTCCTAATACAAGATCCCTCTTATCACAGGTGAATCTACAGGCCTACGCTATATACGACCAAACCATCTTAAACGATATTATCTTCTATTCAATCAGTGTCACCCAAACAATCTTTTGAAAATTCACTCTTCTTCCGGCACAAGTATTCACCAACTCCCACAACTTGATGATTAGAGAACATATGTTCCAACTACCCAAGTGAATCCTTGTAATTTGGACTAACTTCCATGCCCTGCGTACTCTCCCATAAAATGCAAGGGCAATAGAGATTATGAAAATGCCTTTGCTTTCAATAGTTTAACTATATTGAAAGTCGAAACAATGTTGTTCCGACAAGGGCTCCACAACAAATATCGCAGACTGTATTGCATTGGCTTATTCTCAAATTTTAATGTAACCTGCAAATGGAAAATTTATGCATTCACTATAAAATGCTTTGCAACTGTCAAAAATAAAAACTTTACCTCTATTGCGAAACCAATCATCTGAATAAGACGATCAAATACACTAGTTCTTTCTGCTTCAAAAGATTTCCACTGGATAAGGCATTTGTTTATGGTAACTGCTGCAACTGGTTTTTCTTGACTAAACCCAAGATCTTTTGTAATGCATTTGATAAGAGCGTCTATATTCTCCTGCAGCACAGTAAGATATATGAAATTAATTAATAGCAATCTATCATCAATGTGCCCTTGGTTGCTGAGAGAACACAGAAGAGAAAAGTGCCTGACTCAACTATACTATGCTAGGATGGTGTATAAGATTGCTAAGGTGCTCTTTTATCTCCAGGCTACATAAACCAGGTGCATGCATGGAGACATACACCTCGGAGTCAAAGTTTGTCTAATCCTTAAACTTAAGGCACCAGAATAGACCTGACTACCATTGTGACAATAATTTGTTAAGAAGTGTAGTTTGGGTAAGTTGCTTGTTCGACATGTTTAATAGACTTCTTAGAAAACCCAGGCCATAATGGAAAAAAAATGTCCAAGCATGCTATGGAAGTTCGACTTAACCGCTGTTTGACATTACAACTAGGGCATTGTCAGTTCAAATTTCTGAAGTGTAATGCTTGTTACACATGTATAAAACACTACACAAATTTAATGTCATGACACAACAACTTTGGGATGTATCCTACAGAAGTTTGGTTGAACTATGAAATTTCATTTATTTGTTGGACAACCTGTTTCAGAAGTGATCAGATCAAAGAAGCATAAACCATATTTTATAACCATGACATGCCAAGTTGAACATGTGAATTCCACACAACATTTCAACATAACATAGCATGTTCTAACTGAATCTGAAGAACATACCTGCAATTAGTACACTTTTTTTAACTACAGTACTCGGCAATTTAAGATAGACAAATAATAAAAAAAATGGGGATATAAAGAAAAAGTATATTAAAGTGTGAAGCACATACACGCTGTTTTTCAATATTAGATCTCCTCAACTGCTCATCAGATTCTGTGGAAATCTTCTTTGCAGGTGTGGAACTCTGTGGTTCCTGTAAAAGTGCGTTACTAGTGATTGTTGGGCTTCAAGGAAAATTCTATAACTATCACAAAAAGAAAACATAATGTACATAAGTACGTAAGTGTACACTGGACACTTACATGATGACCATTCTCTGAAGGCTGCAAGTAAAAGGAGGAAGGGTAAGACGAATTCCAAAAATAGCTCAAACTAGAAAACTAATACTCATGTGGCATGGTAACCTGGGATGTTGTGGTTGATAAATGGCCTGACAAATTCGTAGCAGGAGAATTTAGAAGTGCCTGCCGCCGCAGAACTTGATCCTCCGTCTCCATGTCAGATAGTTTTTCTTCAAGTCTGATGCATAAAGATAAAAGTGCAGAAACAAATAACCAAGAAAAATTCAAATATATATCTTTAATCAACTTCAAATGGTGAAAAGATCAAAGCTAGATCCTGAAATTACTTGAGAGGAGATGATTTGTCATAGTAACAACCTTTGCATGTCAGTTTTTAGCTGAATAATCTTTGACTCTGCTTCCAAAGTCTGCTTCAACCGCTCTTCACTGAGCTTGCTTGTTTCTTCAAATCTTTTTTCAAGTGAGCTAACCAAAGTCTGCAAGATGTTGCAGTGGAAAATACATCAATAAGATTAAATATGACTAATCCAGAGGATTAAATTAGTCAATGCCATATGTAGCAAGCAGAAAACTCAGTCTTATCAATAAACATAGCTTACGGTCAACAAACTTACCTTGAGTTCCTCATTTTCGGCAGTCAGTTTACTGATCATTTCATGATCGCCAACAGGGACCTCATCTATAACAGAAGTTTTCTCAACTACTTCTTTTGCAGCCCCGCATTCCTTTGTAAGCTTGTTTGTTTCTTCAAATCTCTTTTCTAGTGAGTTAACCAAAGTCTGCGAGATGTTGCAGTGTAAATACATCAAGACAGTTGAATATGAATAATCCAGAGGATTAAATTTAATCAGTCCATGCCATATGTAGCAAGTACCAAATTCAGTCTTATCAATAAATAAAATAAACATAGCTGACAGTAAACAAACTTACCTTGAGTTCCGCATTTTCGGAAGTCAGTTTATTGATCAATTCATGATCAACAACTGGGACCTCATCTATAACAGAACTTTTCTCGACTACTTCTTTTGAAGCCTCGTGTTCCTTCATAAGCTTGTTTGTTTCTTCAAATCTCTTTTCTAGTGAGTTAACCACAGTCTGCAAGATGTTGCAGTGGAAAAAACACAATACAAATGGATATTAATGGAGGATTAAATTGAATAAGTCAATGCCATATGTAGCAACAAACAAGAAGAAAAAAACCAAATTGACAGTCAATAAACTTACCTTGAGTTCCTCATTTTCGGCAGTCAGTTTATTGATCATTTCAAGATCAACAACTGGGACCTCATCTATAACAGAAGTTTTCTCAACAACTTCTTCTGAAGCCTTACATTCCTTCAGAAGCTTGTTTGTTTCTTCAAATCTCTTTTCTAGTGAGTTAACCAAAGTCTGCAAGATGTTGCAGTGACAAAAACACAATACAAATGTATATTAATGGAGGATTAAATTGAATAAGTCAATGCCATATGTAGCAACAAACAATAAGAAAAAACTTATTGACAGTCAATAAACTTACCTTGAGTTCCTCATTTTCGGCTGTCAGTTTATTGATCATTTCATGATCAACAACTGGGACCTCAACTACAGCAGAGGTTTTCTCAACTACTCTTGCAGCCTCACGTTCCTTCATAAGCAAATCTTTAGTTTCTTCAAATTGAAGTTGCACCTCTTGCAAAGCAGACTTTAACTTTTCATTTTCTTTTGTTTTAGCTTCCTCAAGGTCAGTCTACAAAAGTTAAATATGACACAAAAACATGCAGTTAATTTTCATTTAATATTTCTTTAAACTTCATTATTTGTTCAATTCAAAAGGTCAAACAAAAATTACCCTTGTGCGTTTTTCCAATTCCAATTGCCAGGTCAGTTCTTCAACTTCCTTTTCCAATTTAGTTTTGGCAGCTTGTAAGGCACCAGTTTCCTTCGCAGCCTGAGCAGAAAATAAACTTTTAGCCACATAATAATTTCAACAAGCTTGGGAGCTCAAGGTTCACAATTTAGTGAGATTAAATGTGGGACTTAAATCAAATACAGAATTTAAAACCAATATCTAGCTTTTCCACGCTTGTGTGTTTGAGAAAACAGGAAGGCTTGGAACCCAAAAAATTAAACTGGTGATGTATGCCACCAATGGACATAATATTTTATCATCCTGTAAACCAATTAATTTTTCCAAAACCCTGGGAAAGCAACCACTTATATAAGCAGTGTGTTACATAAAGAGCAACCCACTGGCGTCCCCAGACACCAACACTGAGCAATTTACTATTTTCTTTTCTATCTTAACTAACTCAAAGAACAAAAGTTAATGATTCTCAATTCAAATTATTATGAGGATATTTACATACGAAGATTTTGAGAAGAAAGTTTTAACTAATGTTTATCCACCAGACCATAAGTTTAAAATCTAAATCAGAACTAACAAAGACCAGATAAGAAAGAAAAAGGGCATACCATTTTAAGCTTCCTTAATTCCCTGCGTGCCATTCTTACTCTCCATGCACATTGAGTAACAATAGCTGCTTTCTTTATCCTCAAATAATGAGTGTAGGCCATGTATTTTCGGCAATGACTCTATAATAGACATTTGAATGGTTCAAAAAGACATTCCTAACATAAAATAATAACAATAACTCACATTTGGTCACAACAGTTAATATCAAGTTCACATGAATTTATTTAGAACAAGGAAAATGAGGGGCAGGCATTTCCTTTTTGATAACTAGAAAAAGAGAGAAATAAATATATGAATAACAATACAAGTAAAACTTAAATTTAATGATTACTATCCTAAGGGGGTGTTTGATAAAAACTGAATAAATCTGAATCTGAATATGAATGAGCTGAATCTGAATCTGAATGAGTTGAATCTGAATCTGAATGAAAAAAGTTGTTTGATAATTGACATGTCTGAAACATCTGAATGACAAAATTTTATTATTTTACCCCCTCTAAAAAATTCAAAATTATTGTAAATTTATTTAATATTACTTAATATAATAGTTAATATTTATTTTTTAATTTTTTTTACTTCATTCAGCTGCTCATTCAGCCATTCAGCTCAAAAAATCTGACTTAGTCATTCAGCTTGTCTATCTTACCGATTCAGCCATTCAGACCAAAACAAACACACTGACCGATTCAGCCATTCAGATTCAGCTCTATTCAGCTCTAAACAAACACCCCCTAAGTAGGGTACAAACAATGAGAAATTCTATCACTCTGTCTAATTAAAACTTAAACCAGTGATTACATTTCCCTGATCTTTTCATACTTTTGTATACATATTATCTGTACATATATGACCTTTCGTTTATCAGTTTTATACTGATTAAAAACAAACTGTGACAAGCCAAATGATCAATTCTTACCATGTCAAATGCCTGTTAATATAAAATCCATAACCAGCACTCAGAAAACCGTGTAGTAAAGTATATTAATATCCAGTGTGAAAACAACTGATTCAAGGATGTATTACATAGTAGTGGAGGGCTAGATGCTTCTGCAGTTGCAGTTTTTACATCCGACAGTCATTTTGTAGTCATTGATGTATCTTCAAAATCTAGTTGTTAAAATTCAGTAGATTAAGTTTGAGATGCAGAATTCCAACATATAAATCTCAAGAATCTAAAACAAGAGCAAACGATACTGCACCGTCACAGGCAAACTAGATTGTAAGGTCAAAAATGAACTAAAGGGCTTCAGGAACCTATTCTGCCATTTGGAATAAGCAAGAAGTCAGTGATTGGAAAGCCTTATTTGAGGAATTTCAGCCTGGAAGTTTCTTTTCATTTTTGCTCATCGTTGGAATTTTTTTTTTAATCTTTTATAGTTCTTGAAAATCAGGGAGTTCATCAGATAAATGTACTTGCAGGTAAGTCACAATTCCTCTCTTTCTTTGACCTGAATAAAAATTTGCTGAATTTTTAGTGAAACTTAGTGTTGGGTCAAGAAGAGGATGACAGTTTGGGGTTAGGGCATAGATATCATTGCCACTTTTCATTTTTATATATAGCTATGGATCATCATATAAGATGATATTCAATTTTCAACCAGAGTCAATTCTTACTTGTCCTAATAATGATGAAATATATAATATACAACATAATAACCAAAATAGCATTAACGGTTATGAATAATGTTACAAATGTAGGATCTTTATTAAAAACAATTCACTATACATCAAATATATGGGTTTTAACTGCTTCAATGTAGAAACACGCATGTTTAAGTCAGAAAATCACAACATTGACACTATCATTCATAATTTATATCAATGTTCTAAAAGGCGTTAGGCGGGAGGCGTGCGACCGGGGGGCCTAGCGCCTAGGGGCCTAGGTGGGATTTTTTATTTTAAGCCAATTTTAATATTTTATCTTACATTTATCCAAACAAAACAATAATATAAAGCAAAACGATAAAGATAATAAAGATCTTTGCTTAAAGTTCAAACGCATATCCATATAGCTAATGTCAAAGTTCAAACACAAACATGCAATTGTTCAAAGTTCAAACATATTTTTAACGTATAAGTTTTATTCATAAACAAGATTGCTATTAAATAATAAAATTTAAAATTTCAAGAATTTAATTCAATATTAAAAGTTAAGAAACTAAACATAAATTTAAGAATTATATTGAATTAAACTAAATATTACAAATGTATCATCATTTATATAATTTGAAGTTGGTATAAGTTCAAAAAATTACAACTATAATAAAATTATCCATTTTAACTTGATATTGTTCACTTCTTGTTGTGATTTGATACGCTACAACTTGTATTATAAATATGGTAAATCATTAAGAAAAAAAATATATCAAGATTTGGTTTGGGAAGTTATTAAAATAAAAAAACCTCTCCGCCTAGACCCCACCTAGGCACCGCCTAATTTACTGGAGGAATTTTTTTATCGCCTTGGGCCTAAGTGAGGCGCCAGGGGGGCCTAGCGCCTAGGCGAGGCGCCAAGAGGGGGCTTAGGGCCTAGGCGGGGCGCTAGGGGGGCCTAACGCCTAGGCGGGGATTTTTAGAACACTGATTTATATATAGGTCCCTTAAAATAAAAATATAACTAAGCTATTAGCAACTCACTAATTGGATTGATAATGTGCTCAAAATCATTTAACGTAAATTAAAATGAGAGGAAAAACTAACAAGTAAAAATAGGGCATATAAAACCTTGATATCAATTCCTCATCAATTCACCTGTATAAGGATTGCTGCTTTAGTTTGCTTCCTGAATTGAAAATAATTGCGAGCAGACATCCCACGCATTCCTGTTTGAATATAAATGGCTGAAGTACACAACTTTATGTAAGCTTTCCTAGAGATGTACATGCGTGTTTCTTTCTGGATCCTCAGACAAGCAGTTTCTTTCCTCATGATCTCGTAAAGCAGGCGTGCAACTTGCCCTGCAATCATCTCGGTAAACAAATAAATATAGGTTAGATAAACCTTAAGGTAATTGGCGACAATATTTCGCCTGAATAATAATTGTTAAAACTTCACCAGTAATAATCAATAATTTGCAGTCAATACCTTTACAAAACGCTTGGATTTGTATGGCAGAAAATCGCAAAGATACAAAGCTTTTACGTTCTCGATATGAACGATATTTTCTCTGGATAATGCTTGCAGATTTTCCTAAGACTTCAGTACGGAAAGCATCTAGTTCAGCCATCTGACCAGCTCGTAGAAACACTTTTGTTTTACCTATCTGCATTATTTGTACTGATAATAATTTAGTGATTGACAAGTCTATGACAGCAATCTTAGCTTTGATCACAAGAACGCTTCAAAACGCGTTGTCTTCCAATTCTACTAACTTTGCCAAGGATCAATGTAAAAAGTATGTATCCAGGACGATAAATCTAGATATGCACAACTCTAAGAGTAGAGGAAAAACAATAGAGGAACATACTGCAAATGTAAAACAAGTCTCATTGTAATTTTCAAAATGTTACTCTGTTGCATCAGAATCCAAAACAAGTGAATGTTCATGCCAAAGACCCTATACTTAAAAACATCATATTTTGCAGAATAAAAAGGAAAATCATAGAGCACTGAAAGAAAAATGGCCAATTACAATATTTGGCAAGTAGATGACTGCCACCTAATAGCGTAGCCTCACTTAACACTAGTATCCAAGTCCATGTAACATAGCCAACAACTGACACAACAAGAAATTGACAATTCTGACAGCCAGACACTCGTATAAAGATATTACTAGTTCCTGGTAAAAGAAACAATTCAAATGAAAGATGCATCTTAAATCAAAATAGAAACACAATAAGAATATGAGAAACCACTGATGAACCAAGTATCTAAAGAAGATAAGTAGTTAAGTGATGTTATGAATTTACAAATTTACTATAAAAATATTAAAAATACCTGATAACCTTTGAGATCCACCTTCTCTATAATCTTCTTGGATGCAGTGACCTCATCGTAGCTATGACAGAATAATTACCCACAAAAAAATGAATACATTGTAAACAAAGAATACTCCCAAAAAACATTCAAGCAGAAATATGAACAGAATGGTAACATGTAGAAAAATCAGCATAGTAACCTTCCGCTTGAAACATCAGGTGCAAGTATATTAAAACGAGTGATGAATTCAACAAATGTCTTCCTAGTGGGAAATCCAGCACAACTAATCCTAATTGCCTCCAAAACTCCCTAGAACAAAGAAAAATAAAATTCAGTGCTGCAGAAGTAACAAACTTTTAATATCACGTTAAAAATGAGTTGACCACAGCATTCTACTCACCCCACACCGAAGTTGTTGCAGTACATTTTGGTTCTCAAAGATACCAGGCTTCAGAAGATTGTTTGGCTTTACACAACGGACGTAATGTGGCTCCGTGGCACTGAGTGTCTCAAGCAATGATTGAAGTTGTTGCTGATAGTGTACATTACAGGAAAGAAATAGTAGGTATTAAATTAAAAACTAATCTGATCAAATAACTGAATAAGTGTTAAAGGAAAAAACATACCTTGAATTGAGATCCTATTGATACAAACTTTGAGGTTTTGGAAGATTCTTCAGGTAAGGGTGGGAACAATCCTGATACAAAGGAGCACCTAGAAGCACTCAAGAGCGCTTGATGCTCTGCAATAACATAGTCTTTGTTCTTATCCAGAAAGAGCTCAGTTTGGTAAGTGACCTGAAATCAGATTTTTAAATTAAGTAGCTCATTACTCTTTACTGAAGTACAACCCAATCCGATGATTCCTGTACATTACTACAGTAACTGTTATGAACAGAAGTACATACATCACCAGCATAATGGCAAATTGTGAAATCAGTCGGTGATAGTTTTGGCTTGCTGAAACGTTTATTGTTAGTGAATGTCTGATACAGCTTTTGTGCAAATGTTTCATGGGTTGCTCTGGGAAACATGCTACAATGAATAATCAAGTTAGCATAAATCATTAGATCTTTATTTAATTGTACTCTTGAAAAAAATAATTAACAGTGGTAAGTTTCATATTTAAATGATGCATACCAAGCCTCATCCAGCAGAGCAATGATGCCTCCAGGTTTCTGAAGTAATGGAAGAATACATTAGAAAAGTAATTGCCAAAAACAATATAATAAAATATATATATATATATAGGGCAATGATCAACATCCAAAGTTGGATGGGATCCAGCCGACCGTTTTTAGATCTAATGGCTTAAGAAAAACATGTTCACACAACTGTTATGAGGAGCCTAACAAACAATTGTGCAGAGCCTGGCCCACTTAGTTGGCTCCGCATAACTGTTATGCGGATGAGAGAAAAACAAGGCAGTTTGTTTAGGAGCGTACCCTATCCTTCTATCTCT
Organism: Panax ginseng; assembly: GCA_020205605.1. Classification (NCBI taxonomy): domain Eukaryota; kingdom Viridiplantae; phylum Streptophyta; class Magnoliopsida; order Apiales; family Araliaceae; genus Panax; species Panax ginseng. Next base: position 16,878,303 of record CM035127.1, on the reverse strand, counting down.
CTTTATCCCCATCCCTCTCTCTATCTCTGTCTCTATCCCTATCCCTATATTTCTTTTCTTTTCTTCTTCACCATCCCTTCGCTGCCTCTCCTAGGCTCCCATCGCAATTTCTCTCTCCAGCTCCTTCACTCTCTCTACTATGCTGGAAAACTCGATTTATTACCCTCCCCATGTCAGCCAGATCTCAAATCCCAACTTGTTTGCCTCCCAGCCTCCACCACCACCAATCCTCTCCATAACTCATCTACTCTCTCTCCCAAACTTGCCACTCCTCCACCCTACGAATTGCCCAAGACCCTAAATTAGAGGTTATTATTAAATTACTATAGTGGCTTCGATTCTAAATGCAGGAAATGGGAGCCAGATTTAAAATACCTTGTGAATTTGGGTAAATCCGTGGAATCCAATACTGATTCCAAGATCTTTCACTCCTTTCTAAAATTGCAAAAAAAAATTAGTACTTAGGCCTCATATTAATTAGCAATTAATGGAAGCAGGCTTTTCCTTGAGCTCCATGGTAGTTTTCGTTTGTTAATGGTATTGAATTGAACAGAAACGAAAGAGGAAAGAAAGCTAAGAAAAGTTGAAGTATTATGCGAAAAATAGAATCCACATAATAGAAATTCAACTACCACACAACTATTGTGCGGTACCTCTATTTTTTTAAGTTAGACTCCTAATAACAGTTGTGCAGATTGCTTATTTTTTAGCTATTGAATCAAACAATGGATGGTTGGATCACAGTTGGATGGATAGGGGTTCCCATCCAACTGTGGATGTGGATCACTTCCCATATATATACATACATACATATATATATATATATATATATATATATATATATATTGAAAGTATGGTTTGGAAAATAGTGCTAACAACACGAAATCAATCATTTAAAAGACGTCATGTTTCTTCATCATAGGACGTGCTGTGTTTTGACTTGAATAGTTCTCCATAAAAGATTTGTGTTTCCTATTTCATTATTTAATTGCATTTTCTATTACATAAAAGTCAAATTTGACCATAAAAGTCAAATTATGACTATTAAAATGGGGCAGAGAGAGTATTTCATTGTAAAGTTTTTTTTTTTTTTAAACCTTGTTAATCACTAGCAGTAACATACTTCAGTTGTTTTGCCCGTGCCAAGATATAGATTTATATTTATAAGTAAATTTAGGGACATGATCAAGATCATCCGCTGAATTTAGATAGGCATTAAGAACCTAAATAGATAAAGGGAAATTCCTCGTACAGCCGTTAAACATGTCATCAAGACAAAAAGCATTCAAAAACAAAGAAAATGCAATTGCAAGAGAAAGGAAAGGATGTGCTGAGAGAATGTCCTTTTAGCTCGGGCTCGCCACCCATTGCAAGAAAAGAAGCGCTAGAGCTGATGTTTGGGGTAATAGTTAAAATATAGACACATGGAGCAAGATTTCACTTAGAAAAAGAACATTAGGACTTTATATATTGAGTTAAATTGCTAACGTAAATCCTTAAGTATAAAGCTCACTGGAATTCGAATGACACTGACAATATAAGTCGTACCAAAGAAAGGAGAAAATTTCGGGTAGAAAGTCAAAAAAGTATTACGAACCTTTTCAATAAGATCAAGAATATCTTGGTTGTCAATGAACTCTATATAACTCCAGTCAATCTCTTCTTTTGTATATTCTTCTTGCTCCATCTTGAAAACATGCTGCCAAACAAAACATTATATGCCACATTAGCTTACTAGATTTGCTTAAATAAATTCAAAGGAATCCTTGTAAAAAAGAAACATATAGTTTATGCATAAACCTGATTGAAATGCTGCTGAAGTTTTTCATTTGTGAGATTGATACAGAACTGTTCAAAGCTGCATAGTTACAAATGAAAATTTCTTATCAAAAGAAGCATCATTAATTGTCAAACTAAAACAAGCAAGTGCATATTCACATCAGTAATGCTCATACAAAATTATATATCCACATCTAACTGAATTTAATTTTCTCCCCAAACAAGCTATCGCCTACACAAAGACAAGAAACCTTTGTAGCAGAGTTATCATTATAAGGTTTCCATAGATATATAAGTATATCCATGAACACTGTAAGCAGTGACAATATCAGGAAATCTGGTCAGTGGGGTCAGTCATAGGTGAACAATTTCGTGGGAGGATCTGGGGGAAGTCTCCTTGGCCCAATTTTTTTTTTTTTTTGAGAGTTTTGTACTTTCTGGTTGAATTAGGATCTTCTTATATTTTTCACTATTCTAGGGCATGATTCTTCACATTTAGAAGACATTTTTTTACATTCTAGTTGAATTAGGAGTAATATGTGGACTGAGACTTGAGAGAAAGAGAGAGTTACAAAATTGTAAATTGAACCCGTATATTATAAATTTTACAAAATTTCAGCGTGTTCGTAATACATTGCACACAAAATTTACAAATTTTACATATATTTAAAGAAAAATAGAAATTCAGTGGGGTTAATTAATATTTTGGCTGTAGCTTCGTCCCTGACAATAGGAACTCCATATTTTAAAGAGACATACTACAACAAAAAAAATGGAAGGTGATGGTATTAAATTAGAAATGACATCAAGACCACAAATTGTATAAAATCTCCTAATTGCCTACTAAGATCACATTAATCACATGATTTTCATGCAGTAGACTGCAAGAAATTGACTCTGTACATGATTAAAACAAAAGCGTACCGGTTAAGCACCTGTTTGTCTTGAAACTTTCGAATCCATAAATATCCAGAACCCCAATTATTTTTTTTGAATCAGGATCTTGACCAATAGAATTATTAATCTTGTTCACAATCCTGTGTCATCATAAAATTAAGATGTTCAATAACATCACAAAGCAGAGGCACCAAAGACACCAATTACGTCTCAAACAAGATCCGCCATGCAGATTATACTCACCAATCAAATAATCTTGAATAAACAATTTTTGCCAAAGCATCTCGAGTGACAGCAGCTGCGTTTGGGTCAAGGCATCTTGTTATGATCTCATCTCGAGTTACAATAGCACGTTTGCACATGGAGTCTTCAAGGGACTGCTCATCGCACCTAAATAAGAGTGTAGATTATGAAGTTGCCCCTACCAGTCGAGATATATAGTGGGCATCTATGAAAGCATAACGAAATGAAAATATCCCTTACATGAAAAGTTCAGCAGCAGTTTTTAAATGAAATCGAGATTGATCATTCTTAGGTTCAGAAGAATCTGTATCACTCCCCTTTGTGAACTCAATATTGCCCAAGTGGAGAACTGCTGCTACAACTCTGAATATTGCCTCCTGTAGGAGAAAAGTTTTGGAAATTGGATGTCATAATGGAAGATACAACTAAATGAATAACATCTAGAAATTACTACCTGTTCATCAGAACTGATCCCCACAACATCCATTGCTCTTTTTGTATCAAGATACTCTTTAGAATCATCAACCCCATTCAATTCATAACAATTTGATTGATTCAAATAATGGTATGTTCTTGGATTGTCTACTTTGTACCTTTCAGCATCCTGAAAATCAAGCAAGATAATATAGTTAACGAAATTAATCTAATTTGTACCTTTCAAATTGATGAGATTATATTAGGAGAACAAAGTTAATTAAACAATTAACAGCTCATTAGGACATGAGTCTTGACTCTTGAGATAACATGACCAATATCTTAATGAAAGTAGAACTTTTTATCTTTTTTAGATAAAAGAAGATTTTATTGATGGAAGAAAGGAATTGCAATATAGCACAATAAGTCCTCCTTAAATAAATCCAAAAGAAAGCAAAGAAACAAGTGGAGAAATAATTTTAAGTGTTGGTGAAGCACCATCTGCCTATCCTTATGCAGTTTTAACAAAGGAAATAGTCGATAAGCTCCCATTGCATGAGCCAAAATAGAAGAAAAACACACTGTTACAAAGTGAATCTACACTCATTGCTTGACCAGAATATATCCTATCATTCCTCCCAGTTCAAACCCTCACAAAATGGTGAAACAAACACATCTCCAAAGAATTGTCATATCCTTCCCTACATCAAAACATTGAAGCTTCAAAGGAGAAATCTTCCACCTTAAAGGGGAAATCCAACATTCACCCTACACGGTACACACACATACACCAAACCAAAAACAATTCCGAGCACATGAGAATGTGCCTCACTTTCTTGCATACACATAACAAATCTAGAGTTATTCATTTGCAAGGTCTACACCTCTACCGCATGTCTTTATTGTTAAATTGACAAAGGGTCAAAGACCACACAAAAGCCATGATATTTAGGAGCCTTTGGAGCTAGATGAGTGAGAAATTGGCCAATACCCAAGTAAGTATGTGAAAAGGGACTGAAATAGAAGGTAGGTCAAAGGTCCAAACATCTCCATCTAAGGACTTAGAAATAGAAGTTGAATAAATAAAGAATTTCCTTTCCATCCTTGTCAATTAAATTTCAAAAGAAGTGGTTTTTTTAAGAAAATGTATCTCCCTCCCAAATATAAAAGTTATAATTAGGAGAATGTGCTCATACGAAAGGAAAAAGAAACGAGATAAAGCTAAAAAGAGAGAGGACCATCCTCCACCAAAATATCTTTCTAGAAAACAAATATGCATACCATTACCCACTCAAAACCGACGAAGTAACTAAAAGGAGTAGTACCCTTGGGATTCCCGGGATTGGAATGAGTAACAAAACCAAGACATGGATTTGCATCACACCCTTTCTGTGATAGGTGTTACCAGAGGTTTCACAAGAGGTGCTATGGTTTTAGTATTCTTTTCCTTCTCAGTTTTTAGCATTTTTCCGATAGAGATTCACAAATTGTATTCTTCACACTTAGATATAGTTCGCCCGTGATTTTCCCGATTTAGGTTTTCCGCGTAAATATTGTATTTATTTTCTGTATTAATTTTTTGTACCATATTCACAAACGAAGAAGTATGGTTTTGGAGGATTTCCCATGGTAGATGAGGCCATAAAAGTTGCCAATGATTCTCTCTTATGCAGTCGGAATTGTTATTTAAGGCCACCAAAGTTGTATTTGTCATGATGTCATCGCTCGAGAGAGGAAAAATCAGGAAAGGTCGCCGGAATGGTTTTCCTTGGCTATTGGAGATTTGTGCTTCAGGGATCAATTCGCAAATTTTCAGAAACTTTGAGGCTGAGTTACGTGTACTTAGAATGGAGTGACCAATCGGACAAGGGTATCCTGAAGAGTACGACACATGTGACCTTTATGTAGTCATTTATATTTATACTTGCAAATAGTAAGACATTAACTATTACTGGAAGCCATGCACAGACATCAATACCTCCAAGAAAAAAGTAAGCATGCAGAAAAAATTACCTCTGATGGTGCAGCACAAAGCATGTAGAAGCAGTGGTAATTTCTCTCAGGATCTGACACTTGACAAACACGTGACCTTTCCAACAAATAAGTTCTAATAGCAGCTCCCGAGATCCTTCCCCGTTCATCAAATTGAAGCTCCACAAACTTACCAAAACGGCTGTCATCAAATCACATTTGGGTGCAGAAAATTTTAGTCAAAGAGAACTTGTGATTGTAAGGTTCTAAAAAATTCAATTAGGAGAAACAGGATTTTGAATAACAAGTAATCACCTTGAATTATTGTTTCTCACAGTCTTTGCATTACCAAATGCTTCTAGAACAGGATTGGACTGCAGAAGTAAGAGTTGTAAGGAAATATTTAAGCTTTATTTCCAAGAGGAAGCAATAGCAGTAGCAGCCAAGAATTTATACTAATCATCATACACCAAGTTAGAATACTAAAATTTATGTGAAAGTTGATAGGTTGCATACTTCTAGGACTTGCTGCTCCACAGTTCGTCCCTCGGAAGCAGCTCTCCCTCCCATATAAGCAAGATAACGCATAAGCATTTTCGTGCTCTCTGTTTTACCAGCTCCACTTTCTCCACTAACCAAAATTGCCTGGCTTATTCCCTCTTTAATCATCTGCCTGCGTTCAAAATTGTACTTGTTTGTATGGCATACTAAAAGTAATATAGCATTCAATGATTTCACAGACAGCATAGTGTGACAGATTGCCTGTATGCAGAGTCTGCAATAGCAAAAGGGTGAGGGCTCAGCTCGCCTAAAGTAGCCCCTTTATATTTTTCCATGATATCCTTGTCGTACAAAGTAGGTAATCTTTTGAAGGGGTTCACAGCAATCAATATACTACCTGTATAAGTCTGGAAACCGGTAGGAAATTTTTGTCATAGAGAAGTATTGTTAAAAACAACGCAAGAAAAACAAGAGTAATGCGAGGGGTCTCTAATTTTTTGTCTCAGATGACATGATATTGGATATTTTAATGATAATTTATTTTAATGATAAGTTCATTTATCCTCCTCCTCTGATAAGCTGGACTTTAGATCCATCTAGTACTTGTTCTTGTAAGAGCTACTTCTCTTTTTTGACTTGGTCGATTGTTCCTAATCCATTTCTTCCTTATCGTATATTTGGAAAGCTAACGTCCCTTCTAAAGTCAAGGCTTTTGTGTGGTCTCTGGTTTGAATACTAATTATCTCTATTAAATTCGCAGCATTGTCCTGTTGCTTGGGGATTGTGGAGCCTATTTGGAGTGTAAAGAAAGGAGTGGGCGTGTCCTTATTCAATGAAAGATATATTGCTGTTGCTAGTTCATAATTTGGATACAAGAGGGAGGCAAAAATTTTAAGGAAGCGTCTTTTTTTCTATTTTATGGGGATTTTGGAATGAGCATAATATTAGACTGTTTAGAGGAAGTTGCTCTTCTTTTAAGTTGTTGAATGATAGGATTACTTTCCTTACTTCTCTATGGGTTTCTTCTATGGGGGACTTTAGAGGTATCTCAGTGACTGATTTGTGTAGATATTGGAGGGCTACACTTTTGTAAGTGCTCTTTTTTATTTTTGTTTCTCAGTCCGTTGAGGGTGGACTTCTTGTTCCCCTTTTATTGTATCGTTTCTTTTCTACTAATAAAATTTCTTCTTTTATAAAAAAAAATAAGATCTACCCAACCAATGTTATGCTAACATAACATTTGAGACACTTTTTGAGACCAAAAATTTGAGACCCCTAGTATCACCCAAAATAAAAATAGTTACAACCTAGTTATGAGGTATATGCTATAGAAAAACACACATTAACATGTCATCAATAGACCAAGCCACAACAAATACAATATTATTAATAGAAAACATAAATAACAGAAGAGAGGGAAAATACAAAGGAAGTTCGTACAAATAATCAGAGAAATACTCACATAAATTTCATCTTCATCATATCGACATCTTATATTCTGCAAAACTCCCGGCTCGTGCAGATAAGCCAGCTTTGTCATATCATCCACACCACATGACGGAGCCTCTGTATCTTTCGGATAGACATTGGATGCTTTGGATGCAACCTAAAATATAAAAAGGAAAAAAATCTCAAACCCCATGTCCTTGTCAATAAAGATGAGTCCATCGGAGCATGAAGAGTGAAGTCGGCAAGTTAGCAAGTGAATTAAAAAGGGAGTTGTCAGGGAGGGATTCAAGGATAATTACAGAAGCATGATTATGGGTAGAGGCATAATTGTGGGGATTCCAAGAAAACTCTAGAGGCATAACTATGGGGATTCAAATATTCACTTTCCGTATGTAGCTGCAGCTCTATGTATGTATAAAGAGCTCTCCTATATACATTTCTACAACATAATGAAATTATTTTCTTTATTTCTCACATGGTATTAGAGCAGGTTTGATTCTTGGGAGGGCTAACTAAATGTCTTGCTTCTTTCGGCAGAGGGTATCTTTTCCTCTTATAGTTTTTCTTTTTGGAATTTTGTTTTGCAAAAAAAAAGATCATGGCTGCTTTTTTTGTGTTTAAAAAGAACTTATATATATATAGTGGTATCTTATTTGTCTTTGCTTCATGGTTTCAGAGTCATGTTCCTTTGTTAGATTGTTCTTCTGTCAAAACTGTTTTGGGAGACTCAAAAAGAAAAAGAAAAAGAAACAAAATAAATGAAAGAAAGAAGGGAACAAAAAAGAGAAAAGTAGTTTGCTGAAATATGTAAGTGGGTAGTTAATTGGAAAGTAAAGATTTTCATGGGGCAGAGATTTGAGGAAAGGTGTATGTCCTTCGATTTAATGGGAGGCTTGAGAGTCCGCCGTTATTCAGGAAGTCAAGGAGTCTCTCATAGTTGTTGTTGTTGTTGGAGACAATTGTTTTCCGCTATTATCTTCACATAATATTCTTAGAAAATAAACGTGTGAAGTTATGTATTACAGGTGATAAATCAACTTTGGACGTAATTGTAAACATCAAGTTTTTTATTTTATTTTTTTGTTGTGCAAATTAAAGAGGGACTTAATTTTAGAGGGGTGTTGAAGATAAAACAATTTTGTGCTATGTTTTGTTTGAGTCTTTTTTTTAGAAAATATTTTGTAACAAATTGTAAGCCATAATATAAAACTTCAAACTTGAGGGGAGTGCTAGAATATTCTAACTGATTCCAGGATAATTCTAGAGGCGTGATTATGGAAGAGATTCCAGGATAATTCTGGAGACATAATTATGGAATTCAATGATTTACGTTCCATATGTCGCTGCACTCTATTTATATATAAATAGCTCTCCTCTGTACAATTCTACAATATAATTAACATCTTTGTCTCTTTTCTTTATCTCTCGCAGCATATTATTCTCTAGATTCCTATCTCTCTCTGCTAGTTTTTCTATAATTGACAGAATCCACAAATTACAATCTGAATGGATGGATTCATGAGCATATTAGTATTATAATAAATCACAATCTACATCAGATGGTCCCTGGGGTTTGTAGTCTGATCTTTAACAGTTTTCGCTACATCCCATATCAGACTTTTAAGAGTTAGGTTGTGTTTGATAAACCTCAAGATCTGAATGATTATGATGTCTTAATAAATTAAATCATCTGAATGGTTATGAGGTCTGAATCTAAAAAATTGTTTGATAACTAAAAAGTAAGTTGTCTCTTAATAACACTATTTTACCATTTTAAAGGGTAAAATTTTATTTAATAATTTTAAATATTCAATTTAATAAAAATGAGTGCATAATATTGTTGAATATATTTATATAAAAAAAATTATCAATTTTTTTTTATTAAGAGGTACCTCTTAATTATTAAGATTTCATTTTATGTCTTACCGATTAAGAGGCATTCAGAGGTAACAAAAAACAAACAAACAGCATCATGCCTCTTAGCGAATAAGAGACAGTCCATTAAGAGACAATCAGATGTAAACAAACAACACCTTAGACAGGTAATTGCTCTAATTCCAATCCTTTAAAAAAGTTAGTGGTACATCTTTTACTAGACCCAACTGCAAGTAAATGCATTACAGGTGCTAATAGAGCAATTTAAAAAAAACATACATGTACAGGTAAGTCATGCATATCAGGCAGCCAAATAGGCTATTCTGACACCTCTGTTATGAGTTGAGACATATATTAGGCAATGCTCCCTACTTATATGGACGTCAATCAACTGTTAGGCCACATCAAATGTCGATGAACTAGTCGCATGGAATGAGCAATCTATCCTCCATACCTAATTGAATCCCTTCACTAACCAACAAACCCAATAAGATGGGATTGGGACCAAAAGGCTCAATAGGTATTATTTGAAGACTAGCTTCCCCATTTTAAGCTCTAAATGAATCAGCAAACAAATAGTTTAACTATATACAAACTCTGCAAATAGACGTTTGCAAAGCAAAGATTCAACCCATAACAAATAAGTACAGCATAAATAAATAAAATCAACCATCAGATGTCACCACCATAAATGTAGATGAAATTAAGATACCATAGGCAAAGAAAAATCCTGTTCATAAGAACTTCGAAATCAGTAAAGGATAACACCTAAATTTTGTTGCAATAGTTGAGAATGCACTAAAAGCACTAACCATTTCCCCTGATGTACATTTTATTGTAATTTCCTCTCCATGGACTTCCACAACTTCCCCATCTACCCAAGCTACCTCAGAATCCTCCACCCAAACATGAGAGCCAACTACTATACTTGCTGAAGCAGTCTGCACAAAAATTCAAGATGCATCAAACATTTACATTTAAGTGCATATCTGAAAATGATATCTTAGTATAATGTAGTAAATAGGCATGGCAGACATACTACAGGTTTGTTCAATTCTTATGATCGTCGTGAACCTTTACATAAGTCTGCTGATACGGTAGTAACAGAGAAGGCATGATCCATAATTGTGTATAAATTAATTAAGTGTTCATCAACAATGCCTTCAAACTTCTACAATTCAGAACATTGAAAAAAGAAAAACACTATTCAAGCTCATATTCCTTTTTCCTTTTGGGACATATAACTCAGGGAGAAATTCATCAAGTAATGTAAAAACAAAAATGAAACATATGTTCCACATTGCACAAAGGGTTAACAAAAATCCTCGGAAAATGCTTTCCCGTAATACCGGTAATGGTAAAAATCAAACAACTATATTGAACACATGAACCTATTAAACCACATATAAACTTCACAAAACAAGATTCAGTTATCAATATAATGCAACAGTAAGAACAGGTTTCAGTCAGTTCCTTCCAATAACTGGAATAAAACCACAGATATATTTCATGCAATGAGTTAACTAAATTGGCAATAACTATAAATTCAAGTTCAGAATGCATATAAATTCAATATATAAAGCTCATTTTGAACAAATTACAATGACATTAAGCTGACAGAATCAAATATGTAAAAACCAAAATTTCAATAATGGCAAACATTAAGCTGAATGTACTTCAACACCAAAAGTGGGGGGAAATTAATCAGAAATTGATTGAAACAATACCATTTCTCAGAAATTGATCAGGTAAGGAAAAATCAAACCCTAATAATCTTCAGAAAATGCGAGGAATCGTCAGAACCTTTGATTCTTCGAATATCTTAACAATGTATACATTAAACGCCCATAATGTATATAATATGCATGTAAACGCCTAAATATTAGCTTAGCCCTGATTTCTGCAATTTTCTCTCTCCAAAACGAAGAGATGAAACGAAATGGGAAGCATTGGGAGGCTGAAATGGTATATGAAACCTTTTTCTTTTTTTTTTATTGAGATCAAACATTCAAACCAGACCAAAAGCCTCTTGGGGTTCCTTCTTCCCGTCAAAAAAAACAGAGCCAACACACAGCTGAACGCCCAAACGGGACATCAATATTGTAATCCGAAATTGCCCCTCGTGTACCTTGTTATTTCAGATTGTACCAAGGGTTGTGGATTCTTGCAAGTGTATAACTCGTATGGATGTAATGGGAGATTTTTGGATACGCATACCGGTATATCTATATTTGTACTTGTATTTGTATTTAAAAAATAATTTTAATATTCGTGTTTGTATTCATATTTGACACATATATAATATGAAATGTCTATATTCGTATTTGATAATATTAAATAATATTTAAATACGGATATTATCTATTTCGTATAATATAATATGAATAAATATATGTATATCAGTATCTGTATCCGTATCTCCATTCGCATTCGTTCAAAATTAAATTTTAAAAGTTTTATTTTTTGAAAAAAAATCTTGCACAATGTTAATTTAATAACCATAAAAGTATTCACTCAATCAACTAATAATTAGAAATGATGTATAATCAACCAAATAAAATTATAAAACTAGATATAATATTCATATGTAATTTTTTTGTATAAGGTATCTCATAAAATAGCCATAAAATGTAACACCCCAACTTTTATAAATAAATATGAATTTTCTATAAATATTATTTTTGAATATTATGGAATGAATTTGATATAATGTTATAGTTGTGGGTAATATTTATAAATTTTGCAAAGTCTTGTGAGTTGTTATATAATATTCGATTGGTCGGGAATATTCGTTTTAATGGGGAATATTCGTAAATGCAAGACAATCATCATGGTGGACCCCATAATCGAAATTATTGTCGGATCGAGAAAACTTACAAAAAATACTTTTATGAAAATAACTACGAAAAGTTTTACCGTTAACTATGAAACAACCGGCAAATTACAAGATAAAGAATAATGCCAGAATAGTATTACAAAGAGACACACGATATTGATTATTAATGCTTATGTGATAAGTCACTCAGTTTTGTTTTATTGATATTATTAATGTAATAAAACATAAAAACTTTTTATATAAAACATAATACTTTTATAAAGTTATTCGTTTTATTAGACTAATAGTAAAATCTTTTTATATAAAATGTAATACTTTTATAAAGTTATACATTTTATTAGACAATAATTAGAATATATTATATTTTATTATATATAGTATTTGCATAAGGCTGCGATAGTGTTTGTGATAGTAAAATCTTTTTATAAAGTTATTCGTTTTATTAGATTATAAATAGAATATATTATATTTTATTTAAAAAATTTTGCTTTAAATATGGACCGCCGATTAAAGTAAATCAATTTGGACCATTCATGAGTTCTTTACTATGCAATCTATATTTTCTATAAATAAGCTCATTCCTTCATTATTTTTCATTTAATTCAATTGAAACTCTGTAGAGAGAAATTATAGAAAGTTTATAGAAAAGTATTACGCTTCTTCCCTACTCTTATATTCAGATTTATTTTACTTGTAAGGAATATTATTTCTTTTGTATTCATGAAGCGAACTTCGTTATTCCATTCTTTATTATTCTCTTTGAAATAACCAAAGATATGCTGAACTACCCTATACTTGGTAACATTCTTATTGTTGTTCATCTTTTATTATTATTCTGTTGGAACATTATGTGTGTGCGTTTTACGTCGGACCTGGTTCCGTCTTTATTATTATTCTGTTAGGACATCATGTCTGTGCTTTTACCTTACGGACTGGTTCCATCTTTTATTATTATTCGTTGGAATATATCACAAGCATGCGTTCACCTTGGGTTCCGGCTCAGATATTATTCATTGGAACATCCTCGCTTGGCGTAATTTTTACCGACCGGTTCCGATTACTTATTATTACGTTGGAATAACTTTGTCCATGCCAAGTACCTCATGCATGGTGATTTTTTTTTGTTATTCCATTCTTTATTATACTCGGTTGGTTAAAGTTTTGACTTTTATACTCCATGAAATTAGTAGAATATCCTCGATATTTGCGTTTCATCCGAAGATCTTTTCATGGAAATATTCTTCCGATCATTCTTGAATTTTACTCTACAAAGCAAAGATATCATGTTGACAATTTGGACATTAGTAGTTATTGGACAAATTAATTCTTGAACTTGTTTTATTGAATTCTTATATCATTGTCATCATCCTCATATTTATATTATATTGAAAGTCATCATGGCACCTGTAGAGCATAGATGGACTTGGTATGATTATGACCGAGGATTATTGATGTAATCATCAGAAGACCCCGAATTTTATGAAATAAAAGTATTTAATTTTTCTTATAATTACAATTCAGTAAATGGTTAAATTGATAAAAGTTAAAGTTAAGGGTGATATATGAAATTTTTTCAAAATACACAAGTGGTTATAAAATATTTATTGTTGTTGAGGAATATTCGTTTGGTCGTGGAATATTCTTTACGCTTGGGAATATTAAATGCACAAGTAGCGACCATTTGTGGGCCCCATAATGTAATAACCGCTGTCGGATGAAGAAAACGACAAAATTAAGTTTTTTATAAATAATCTGAATAATCGTTCACAATTAACACTTTGTTGGAATACCGGTTGGTAAAAAATAAAGTAATACGTTGTTGCACAAGAGAGACACTCAGATTATACAAGATTTTTGAATTATTGATTCTTACGTAAGAAAGGCACTACTCAATAATTGTTACAAAGAATTATCGCTCAATATTTTATTTTATTGATTCAATAGTTGCTGCGTTGATATTTTATATTATTGTTGTTTCAATAATTATCACTACACAATATTTCTCATTATCAGATCAAATTCATATTATTTGAATAATATTATTAGATAGCATTATTGGCAATGTCTAGAAAGTTCTGTCAAGGAGAGGTTTGGTCACCTAATTGCGCGCCAGTAAGGAGAAACTCTTATTGGAAAGCCCCCTCTTTCCTAGGAACGGCCTGGTTGTCATAATTGTGATTCTGTAATATTATTTGTGAATAATTAATTATTGATTTATATGATAAGGAAATATTTATTTGATGTGGATATAAATGATAGATTTATTTATGTAGTTATAAATGAAAGAATTAATGTTGAGGTATTTTATCAGTATTTTTGTCGGAATGAAGATATTAAAAATTAAACCAGTGTTTTTGAGATATATTGCGTGAGTTATAATTTTTAATTCGACCGTTGGATCGTTGTAATTTTTGGATATGTTATACATATATAAGTTGAGTATATATCCACAAATTTTGAACCGTTAAAAATGAACGTATGATTTGTTATGAATTTTAAGAGGTGAATAGTTCAGAAATTGTTGAAGTATCCGAATTTAGCATTTTGGTGGAAAATTTTAGAATTGAGTGGGCCCCACTTGTGGTTGGTGAAGAAATGTGCTGAATTTTATTTCAAATGTGGTGGGTGGGAATAGTAGCAGTAAAGCCTCATCGGGGTTCTACAGTCAAGTCTGCTAAAATTTTCCTATAAATAGAGGGCTAAGTTAGAATTGAAAATCACACCAGAAACAAGTTTTCTCTCTTTATCTCTCTAGATTATTGAGTGTATTTTGTGAGTATTTAGATGCTTGGTGAGTTGATATTCATCAGTGCAAGTTTCCTTCAGCGTCATATCCGATATCCAGTCAGAAGTGCTACTCTTTTGAAGTAAGGGATAGTAAGGGATTTTAAGGGTTATTATGTTTTTCAGTTCGTACTTCTTCTAACCTTCAGAAAATTCTGGAAAAATTTGAAATGATATGTTGATGAGTTTTATTGATTATGTCCAAAAATGGTGATTTTTGGATGTATAGATTAAGAGTTATGAATTTTATGAGAAAAAACTATTTTAAAAGTAACGCCTTATAACTCCTTATGGTTAACTCCAAAATTGATGAAATTTTTATTGGGAGTACATCTATATAATATCAGTGTACTCTATGAATTTCGGAATTTTTGGATAAAAGTACATTTTATGATAAATGTCTAAATATTCGGCGGTTTTAGCCATATGAAAAATAGTAAATGAATTTTAAAAATTCTAAGAAAAATATATGTTTAATATGGGACTATATTCTGCTAAATCACATAAAAGAAATATTTTTGGAACTGATTTGGTATTTTTCATGAAAATGGACTAGTTATGAATAAATGAGTTAAATATGTTATGTGAAGGAAGAAAATTGAAAAATATGATTTAATGGCTTGAGAATCATATATGTGGTATATGCAGATTTTTGATGAGGGTTTTGGTTATTGGTGATGAAACCTTATAAGTTTGGCATTTTATGATGATTAAATGTATTATTTAGTAAAGTGTAAACAGTTAAAATAAATTGTTTATAAGTTTAAGAAATGTTATTCTTTTAATATCATTATACCAAAATATTGGTATGGATTTTATTGTGGAATTTCTACCTTTTTGTGGCAGGGTTACTATTCATGAGTTACTATTCACGAGTTACTATTCACGGGATCTATTCACTACAAAATTGGTTTCTTTTTCTAACCAAATTATAGTTGATTTATGAATATTAGTCTGGAGATTAAAACTATATATTGATTATATTGATTTTATTATCATATATAATATTTTTATAACCCTGATGTTGAAATTCTCTTTCACTTGAGTGTAAAGATGAGTAGATTATTGGTATGATCATAACTAGGGTTCTCTTTGGCCAGTAGTGAAAAGTTAAATTGTGACTGGTATGATCATGACCATTGAATTTAAAATTGAATATCTTTAGCTTAAGTGCAAAGGTGAATTGATCAACATGGTTATAATTATTGTTTTTATAAATTACGAAATGATTATATATTTCTGAGAGATATTAATATCTTTGGCTTTGTAGTGCAAAAGATGAATTGTT
Source organism: Panax ginseng (assembly GCA_020205605.1). Classification (NCBI taxonomy): domain Eukaryota; kingdom Viridiplantae; phylum Streptophyta; class Magnoliopsida; order Apiales; family Araliaceae; genus Panax; species Panax ginseng. Next base: position 16,862,266 of record CM035127.1, on the reverse strand, counting down.
GATGAATATCTTTGGCGATAGTGCAAAGATGAAGCTGTTAATGAATATCTTTGGCCCGTAGTACAAAGATGACTGTTATTGAATGTCTTTGGCGATTAGTGCGAAGATGAATCGTGGATGAATATCTTTGGACGTAGTGCAAAGATGAATTTATTAGTATGATTATGAGCGAGGCGTGATTTGGTATAACCATGATCATTGATGTTTGTGTAAAGACATGTGATGAAAATTATATTAAATCACAGGCACGAAGAGGAATTTAGAATCACAATTATGATCATGAGATATTCATATAATTGTGGAAAGGAGGCTGTTGATTGATGTTCTGAGGATAAAACATTGTTGGTGGACTTTTAACATGGAGAAGATAATAGATTGTATTGTCTATTTGACTCTTCTAATGGATTGCTCGTTCACCGCAACTATGGTTGAAATTTTTATCATCTACCATATGTTTCTAAATCTCGATTTGTTATTGATGAAGGTTATTGATAATTTAATTATCTTTAGTCATGATATTCTTTATCGAGCTTAATTTGTGCTTTCGTCACTTTTGTTTCACAATTTCTTTCATGTAATAAAAGTGTGTATTTGGGTCGAAGGCGGGGGGTATGAGGAATAGAACGGTGGTCTCTAACTGTGGAGTTCTCCCTAAATAGTATAGACAAGTGTGTTGTATACATCTTTTAGTAGTTATATTTGGTGAATCATATAAGGAGAGTCAAACCCAACGTTGGAAGGGTGTTTTGCCACTATCATACAAGATGTCTAATGACATACAACCTCGTGTCATCATAAGATAGGGTTGTGCTCATCCACTTGCTGAGTATAGTTACGAGCACTACCTATATAATCTTGGTGTTTGTTTGAAGTATAATTCTCAATTTGAGACAGTGGAGATAATGATAAGTCAAGAGAAGACTCACCATTGGGAAGAATATGATAGTAATCTTCTCATTTTTCTTTGGGGTCTATTGGGTCAACCAAGGATAATTCGTGGCCATATGATATCTATCATAACCTAGAAGCATGGCCTCCCATGTACGAAGGTTTCTTGAGTACTTCCCAAAAATTCTAATTTCTAAAAGCAGGTTTTTGACTATACCTTTATGTAAGGTGTCATTGTGACGTCTTATCCACGATTGGGACATGAGTCACGATTGGTATATATTTGTATCCAAACTCACATAAGATATGTTGTTGTATATTTTGTACGACAATTGTTGTAATAAAGTTGTAGTTATTTTCTGTACCATGTATTTAGCGACTCAGAATGGGTTGGATGGAATGGACCTATTTTGGGGTCGTCACAATCATGACCATAATATTACAAATGATGTGGAAAAAATCCTCATTGGCCCGTAGTGCATTGATGGACAGTTGTTGGCATGATCATGACCATTAATGAATACACAAATATTCGTGGGTCTGTAGTAAGCATGGATAATTGTGGTCGTGATAAGAAAGAATATCCTTGGTAGTAGTGCGAGGGGTGATTCGATGATGTGGATTATTTATTGTTTGAGTCTCAAATGATAAAAGTCATGAAAAAATCATAGAAGATAGTAGATTTTATTCTCTACTTGACTCTTCTAATGGATTACTTGATCCGCTGCAGTTAAACTTGATGTTTGTTATATTTTATCAGTTTAACACTATTGAAGGCTAATGATAATTTATTCTGCATTATCTTAGTCATAATATTTCTTACTAGGCTAGTTGAGCTTACTCTTTTGCTTTCATTGTTCTCTTAAGGAAATGAGAACGTAGCAAGGACAAGTCGGGGAACGGAGTGACGGTCCAGATAATAGCATTAGTAGTCTTCACTATTCTATGAAATAGTGTAATAATAAATGTAATGAGGACTTATTCTAAGAGTGGATATTGTCTAGAAGACAATATTTATATTAAAACTCACAGCTCTCTTGTTGTATATTAAAGATTGTATTTGTATTCTGTACCATGTATTTGATGACTCAGAATAGGTGATGTATACCTATACGCCCCAAAGTATTCTGTTTGATAATAATAAAGACGGAACCAGGTCCAACGTAAAACGCACAAACAGGATATTCCAACAGAATAATAATAAAGACGGAATAATAGAAGAATGTCACCAAGTATAGGTAGTAGTCACAGATATCTTGGTTATTCCAAATGAGAATAATAAAGAATGGAATAATGAAGTTTCTCTTCATGAATACAAAAGTAATAATATTTCTTACTAGTAAAATAAACCTGAATATAAGAGTAGGAAGAAGCATAATACTTTTTATATAGCTTATCTATAATTTTCTCTACAGAGTTTCAAATTGAATTCGTAAGAAATAATGAAGGAATTAGCTTCTATTTATAGAAAAATGGATTGCATAGTAACTAACTCATGAATGGTCCAGATTGATTTACTTTAATCTAACGGTCCATATTTAAAGCAAAATCTTTTAAATAAAATATAATATATTCTATTTATAATCTAATAAAACGAATAACTTTATAAAAATATTTTACTACGCAAACACTATGCAGCATTATGCAAACACTATGCATATAATAAAATATAATATATTCTAATTATTGTTTAATAAAAGCAGATAACTTTATAAAAGTATTACATTTTATATGAAAAGATTTTACTTATTAGTCTAATAAAGCGAATAACTTTATAAAAGTATTTCGCTTTATATAAAAGCTTTTCTGCTTTTATTACATTAATAATACCAATAAAACAAAACCGAGTGACTTATCACATAAGCATCAATAATCAATACTAGTGGCTTTCTTTCAAGTAATTCACGCGTAGACATCGTATTTTTTTAACTTAGGGTGTTTCAACAGATTAACAGTAAAACTTCCGTAGTTATTTTCATAAAGTATTTTGTCATTTTCTCAATCCAAATAATAATTACATTGTGGGGTCCACCAATTATTGTGTCATTGTCATTTTAATATTCCCCTGTTAAAACGAATATTCCCCACCAATCGAATATTATATAACAACTTCATGATTTTGTAAAATTTATAAATATTACCCACAACTATAACATTATATCAAATTCATTCCATAATATTCAAAAATAATATTTATAGAAAATTCATCTTTATTTATAAAAGTTGGGGTCTTACAACCTCCCATTCTTATGAAATTTCGCCCTCGAAATTAGTGTACGTACCTGGTATATCGAAGAGGTAAGGATACCTTGACTTCATTTCATTTTAACTCCTGGGTCATTTCCTCAACATCGTGGTTTCTCCACAAAACTTTGACTTGAGGTATAACCTTGGGCGTAGAATATGTTCCTTCTTATCCAAGATTTGAACAGAACCTCTTCATATGTCAAATCTTCCGCTATATTTCGTCCGTTCTAACTCAATAATGTGGTTCGGGTCTTCCACATATTTACGTAACATGGATATGTGAAAAGCGTTATGAACACGAGACAGACATCTTGGAAAGCGAAAGTCTATAGGCCACAGTTCCTACTCGATCGAGGATTAAAAATGGGCCAATGAATCGAGGATTAAGCTTTCTCTCTTTTCAAATCTCAGTAACTCCTTTCCATGGAGCAACACGTAACAACACATGATCTCCTATATCGAATTCCACATCCTTTCGATGAAGATCGGCAAGATAACTCTTTTTGTCGATCTTGTGAGGTTTTTATCGTCACGGATTGTTTGAATCTTTTCCGTAGTCATACGCATACCAACTCTGGTCCCAACAACGTTGCTTCACCCACCTCATCCCAAAGATCTTTGGAGAATGACACTTTCTTCCATACTGGCGCTTGAATGGAGCCATGCCAATACTTACTTGATAACTGTTATTGTAGGAAAACTCCACCAATGGTAAAAACTTGTCCCAACTTCCCCTGAAATTAAGGACACAGAGTCTTAATAGATCTTCAAGAGTTTGAATAGTCTTCTCCAATTGTCCGTCCGTCTGAGGATGATATGCCGAGCTAAATCGTAAGTCTGTGCCCATAGCTTTTTGCAAACTAACCCAAAATCGTGAAGTGAATCTTGGGTCTCGATTAGAAACTATGGATACTGCAGATACCATGCGATCTTACAATCTCGTTTATGTACATATCTGAGCAAGACGTTCAAGTGTATAAGTTTCTCGATCGGTAAGAAATGAGCGGACTTGGTCAATCTATCAACAATGACCCAAATCGCATCTATGCCTTGAGAAACCTTAGGAAGGCCCAGAATGAAATCCATGGTAATGTGCTCCAACTTCCATTACGGAATTTCAAGTGGTTGCAATGGACCTTTTGGTACTTGATGCTCGCTTTAACTCGTTGACAAGTTATACACCTTGAGATAAACAACGCTATCTCTCTCTTCATATTGCTCCACCAAAATGTACGATTTAAGGTCATGATACATTTTGGTACTCCTGAGATGGATTTCAAACGGTGTGTTGTGCGTCTCCATCATGATTTTATACTTTAAATCGGTCGTTAGGAACACAAAGTCCTGGAGTTGACTCAAGTATTCCTTCTTCATCGATTCTTGCTTGGCGATATCACCTTCTTGCACTTTCTTCCTCATACGCATCGGTTCCTGTGTCCGTAGCTTGAAGCAATTTTAACTTTATCAATTAAAGTCGGTTCTACTCGTATATTCGCTATCATCATCACATGGGTCCCTGAGTCTTTAACTCTATCTCCATCCTTTGCAAGTCAAACAAAATGGGCCTTTGCGTTGACAATATCGCACTTTTCGATCTTGATATGCTTCTTCTACTTGTCGTCACTACTACCACATTCGCTTTTCGGGATGGTATTGGATGGTATGATCATAATCTTTCGAAGAGTTCAAGCCAACGTCGTTGTCGCATGTTGAGTTCCTTTTGAGTGAAGAAATATTTGAGGCTTTTATGATCCGTAAAGATCTCCACCTTCTCCCCATACAAGTAATGCCTCCAAATTTTAAGTGCGAAGACAAAGACACAATGCTAACTCTAGGTCATGAGTAGGATAATTCCTCTCATATTCTTTGAGTTGTCTTGAGGCATAGGCTATGACTTTCCCATGTTGCATGAGAACACATCCCAACCCTTTACCGAAGCATCTTTAGAGGCACAAATCCTCCGAGCGGATGGTATTGTTAGAGCAGGTCTTTGAAATGAGTCTCTCCTCTTGAGTTCTTGAAAACTCTTCTCACATTCTTCGCTCCAACAGAACTTTGTATCTTTCCGAGTCAGCTGAGTTAATGGAGTAGCTATTCGAGAAAATCCTTCCACGAATCTCTGATAATAACCAACTAAGCCGAGAAAGCTACGTACTCCGGTCACTGATTTAGGTTGCTCCCAGCTTTGAATTGCTTCAATCTTTGCCGGGTCAACTGATATTCCATGACTTGATACTACGTGCCCAAGGAATGCTACTTCCTCAAGCCAGAACTCACATTTCTTCAACTTGGCATAAAGCTTGTATTCACGAAGCTTTTGGAGTGTTAGCCTCAAGTGTTGCTTATGATCTTCATGGCTTTTGGAATAAATTAGGATGTCATCAATAAAGACGACCACAAAGTGATCCAAATATTCCTTGAATACTCGGTTCATCATATCCATGAAGGCAACAAGAGCATTAGTTAATCCAAAGGACATGACTAGGAATTCACAATGCCCGTACCGAGTTCTGAAAGCCGTCTTTGGAATGTCATCGGTTCTAATCTTTAATTGGTGATATCCGGAATGAAGATCAATCTTTGTAAAGAATTTGGCTCCTTGCAACTGGTCAAACAGGTCATCAATACGTGGCAATGGGTACCTATTTTTGATGGTGACATGATTCAACTCCCGATAATCAATACAAAGTCGCATACTCCCATCTTTCTTTTTCACGAATAGAACAGGAGCACCCCAAGGAGAAGTACTAGGACGAATAAAGTCAATGTCTAATAATTCCTGCAGTTGGGTCTTTATCTCTTGAAGTTCAATAGGAGCCATTCGATATGGGGCTTTGGAAATAGGTTTTGTACCAGGTTCAAGGTCGATACAAATTCAATTTCACGCTCTGGGGGTAGGCCAGGAAGTTCTTCAGGGAATACGTCAGGAAATTCATTAACAATAGAAATATCATTCAAAACTGACGTATTTTTGTTTAGATCTATGACGTGGGCTAAGAAAGCTTGACATCCGTTTTTCAATAAACGAATAGCTTTATGGCTTGAGATGGTCGTGATTTATTTTAATGGTTTGGTCGCTTGAATTTGCATAATAGGTTGATTAGGAATATGAAAGCTAACAACCTTACGAAAATAATTAATTTTAGCATGATGAGTAGTTAACCAATCAATCCCTAGAATCACGACAAATGCAAGTATTTTTAATGAAATAAGATCGACAGGTAATGTGAGGGTACCGATTTGAATCAAACAAGACTTATAAACAGTGGATGTAATGAAGGTTTCTCCCAACGGAGTTTCCACGAGATAAGTCAAAGTCTAATTTCTCCGGAGTCAAATTTAATCGTTGGAGCGCAAGTAGGAGAAATAAAAGAATGGGTAGAACCGGTATCAAATAAAATATAGACTTCGTTAGAGTTTATGATAAGCTTACCCGTGATGACGTCATTCGGGTTCCTTGTTTTCTGGAAGGTCACAACAAACACTCTCTCTTGCACTACCGGCTTTGACTTTTCTGGGACGGCCTTTGGTGCCTCCATCCTAGCTGAACTTGTCTTCGGTGAACGACAAAATCGGGCTAAGTGACCTTCTCTTCCACAATTATAACAAGCTTTGGATGGCATCGCGAAGTTTGGACTGATGTGTCCCTTCCCTCCGCATTTGAAACATATGATAGGTGGTCCTTCTCCTTCCTTAACAACGGGTGCTGGTGCTGACGTCTTTCCATCATTATTGAATCTCCTCTTTTTGAAATGTCCATTCTTATTGCTTTGGCCCTGATTTCCACCTAAACGGTTACCATTTCTGGCCTGTTGATTCCCTCCACGCTTGTTGTCAACCGACGATCGCCTCATTTGGTATTATCATTTTCTTACGGCGCTCTCTTTTGGTTGCGTTGACTCGTTATCGCGCTCCACTAACTGAGCCCTATTTACAACATCTGAATACAAACACAATTTATGAGAAATAAGATGTTGACGTATCTCCGGCTTCAAACCTCTTAAAAACATCCGCGTCATTCTCTCTTAATTATCCACCAAGTGGGACGCAAACCGGGACAACTCGGCAAACTTTGCTTTGTACTGCGACACGGTCATATTATTCTGTTCCAACTTAATGAACTCCACCTCCTTCATGTGACGAATACTTTCGGGAAAGTACTTGTCGTTGAATAGTTCTTGGAACTTCTCCCAAGACATTTTAAGTGCGGCAGGTTGAGTACGCTTTACCGATTCCCACCGAAGAATCGCCTCTCCGCGCAACATAAAAGCGTGAAAGGAACTTTTGCTCCTCGGAGCATCCCAAGACATCAAATATCTTGGTGATCCGCTTTATCCATGCTTCCACCTTAAGTGGTTTTGGCTCTCAATAAACTCTGGTGGTCCCAGCTCCTTGAAGCTGTTTTAGCGGTCTTGGTCCGAGAGTTTCGGTGGTTCCACCTACATTTTGAGCAGAGCCGCTCGCTCATTTCTTCATTGCATATGAATCGCATAAAGCCTCTGAACATTCCATCATTCATCATTTGGTCGGTGTTGTTGTTTGCATGAGGATTGTCGCCTTCGATGCACATTATCCACGATTATTGATATGTGGTGAATCAAGCGATCGCTTTGTGCTCCATTCTTTATTCTCAACATTCTCGGATGTTATTTTCGGAATCTTGCCACAAAACAAAAGGTTAATTGACACGTAACATATAATCCCTATATTACGTGAGACCAATTAAATACCAAAAAACTTAGGTAGGTCATACTAGCGAAGGAATTCCCCGCTCTCCCCCTCCTAGTTCTATTCTCACATCTTAGCCGGGGATCATATCTTAAGCTTTGATACCAACTTTGGCGCCCCAAAATAGGTATACATCACCTATTACGAGTCGCCAAATACATGGTGGAGAATACAAATACAATCTTTAATATACAACAAGAGAGCTATGAGTTTTAATACAAATATTGTCTTCTAGACAATATCCACTCTTAGAATAAGTCCTCATTACATTTATTATTACACTATTTCATAGAATAGTGAGGACTACTAATGCTATTATCTAGACCGTCACTCCGTTCCCCGACTAGTCCCTGCTACGTTCTCATTTCCTGAAGAGAACAATAAAAGCAAAAAGGTAAGCTCAACTAGCCTAGTAAGAATTATTATGACTAAGATAATGCAGAATAAATTATCATTAGCCTTCAACAGTGTTAAACTGATAAAATATAACAAACATCAAGTTTAACTGCAGCGGAACAAGAAATCCATTAAAAGGTTTTTCATGACTTTTATCGCTGTGACTCAGCTTAATAAATAATCCACATCATTGAATCACCCCTGCACTACGGCCAAGGATATTCGTTAGTATCACGACCACAATTATCCATGCTCTACGGGCCAAGAATATTTGTGTATTCATTAATGGTCATGATCATGCCAACAACTGTCCATCAATGCACTACGGGCCAATGAGGACTTTTTCCACATCATTTGTAACATTACGGTTATGATTACACCGAATAATCCCTGGTCATAATCATACCAAGTCCATCTATGCACTACAGGCCACATATGACTTTCAACATAATATAAACATGAGGATGATGATAATGATATAAGAATTCAATAAAACAAGTTCAAGAATTAATTTATCTAGGAACTAATAATGTCCAAATTGTCAACATGATACTGCTTTGTAGAGTAAAATTCAAGAATGATCAGAAGAATATTTCCATGAAAAGATACTGGATGAAGAGCAAATATCAAGGATATTCCACTAATTTCATGGAGTATAGAAGTCAAAAATTTAACCAACTGAGTATAATAACGAATGGAATAACAAAAGAAATCACCATGCTTGCGGACTTGATGACAAAAGTTATTCTAATGTAATAATAAGTAACGTGAAACCGAAGTCGGTAAATTCGCACCAACAGGATGTTCCAATGAGTAATAATCTGACGAAACCTGGGTTAGGCGCAGAACGCATGCATGAGGATATTCCAATGTAATAATAATAAAGATGGAACCAGTCCCAGGCGTAAACGCTTGCACGAGGATATTCCAAAGAATAATAATAAAGATGGAACCAGTCAAGGCGTAAGCGCATGCAGGATGTCCCAACGTAATAATAAAAAGACGGAACTAGGTCCGACGTAAAACGCATGCATGGATGTTCCAACAGTAATAATAATAAAGATGGAATAATAGAAGAATGTCACCAAGTATAGGGTAGTGATCGCAGATATCTTTGGTTATTCCAATGAGAATAATAAAGAATGGAATAACAGAAGTTCTCTTCATGAATACAAAAGAAATAATATTCCTTACCGTAAAATAAACTGAATATAAGAGTAGGGAAGAAGCATAATACTTTTCTATAACTTCTCTATAATTTCTTTCTCTAGAGTTTCAGTGAATTCGTAAGAAATAATGAAGGAATGAGCTTCTATTTATAGAAAAATAGATTGCATAGTAACTAACTCATGAATGGTCCAGATTGATTTACTTTAATTTGACGGTCCATATTTAAAGCAAAATCTTTTAAATAAAATATAATATATTCTATTTATAATCTAATAAAATGAATAACTTTATAAATATATTTTACTATGCAAACACTATGCAGGCACTATGCAAATACTATGCATAATAAAATATAATATATTCTAATTATTGTCTAATAAAATAGATAACTTTATAAAAGTATTCTATTTTATATGAAAAGATTTTACTATTAGTCTGATAAAACGAATAACTTTATAAAAGCATTATGTTTTATATAAAAAGCTTTTCTGTTTTATTACATTAATAATACCAATAAAACAAAACTGAGTGACTTATCACATAAGCATCAATAATCAATACCGCAGTGTGCCATCTTGTAACTACTACGTACGACATCGTATTTTTAACACTGGGTGTCGAAGCGATTAACGATAAAACTTATACCTTATTTTCATAAAGTATTTTTGTCGTTTTTTCAATCCGACAATAATTCCGTTGTGGGGTCCACCAATGATTGTCTTTGTTGTATGAATATTTCTGTTAAAAGCGAATATTCCCCGAACCAATCGAATATTATATAACAACTTGCGTACTTTTGCAAAATTTATAAATATTACCCACAACTATAACATTATATCAAATTCATTCCATAATATTCAAAAATAATATTTATAGAAAAATCATCTTTATTTATAAAAGTTAGGGTCTTACAACCTCCCCTTCATAATCATACCAACAACTGTCCACCAATGAACTACGTGCCAATGAAGACTTTTACCACATCATTCGTCACATTACTGGCCATGATTATACCAGAATAATCCTCGGTCATAATCATACCAAGTCCATCTATGCACGTAAGCCAAAGATGACTTTCAACATAATATAATCATGAGGATGATGACAATTCAATAAAACAAGTTCAAGAATAAATTTTAAATATTTTTAAGTTAATTTATCCGAACTCAATAACGCCCAAATTGTCAACATAATACCGCTTTGTGGCAAAAGAAAATTCAAGAATGCTCGAAGAATATTTCCATGAAAGATCTTTGGATAAAGCGAAAATATCAAGGATATTCCACTAATTTCATGGAGTATAGAAGCCAAAGCTTTAACCAACCTGAGTATAATAGAATATAAGAAATCGCAAATGATTTTTTTCACCGCCATGCGATAATCCACGATTCATGGATCATTTCCACAATTTAATAAGGAATGAATAAAAGGATCATTCACCATGCATGTGGTAATCCACATGAGCGAGTTATTCCAACGAGAATAATAAAGAATAGAATAATAGAAGGATTCACCGTAAATGCGATAGATTGCACAAACAAGTTATTTCAACGAGAATAATAAATAATGGAACCAGTAAAGGCAGAACGCATGCAGACGGGATATTTCGACGAATAATAAATAACGTAACCAGTCCGGCGTAAATGCATGCAGCGAGGATATTACGACGAGAATAATAAAGTACGGAATATTAGAAGAATTTCACCATGTATGCCATCTTAGCAAATGAGTTATTCCAAGAATAATAAGAATAGAATAACAATGAAATTCACCGTGCATGCCATAGACCGCATGAGATATGTTATTCCAATAGAATAATAAAGAATAGAATAACAAAAGTTCTCTTCATGAATACGAAAGAAATAATACCCCTTACGAGTACAACAAATAATATCCCCTACCTTAGAAGAAACTGGATATTGGAGTAGTGAAGTAGCAGAATATTTTTCTTCTTTCTCTCTATAGTTTCTTTCTCTAGAGTTTCAGTGAATTTGTAAGAAATAATGAAGGAATGAGCTTCTATTTATAGGAGAATGGACTAAATAGTAACAAATTCATGAACGGTCCAGATTGATTTACTTTTAAACGGACGATCCATATTGGTTTACTATTAAAACTTAAAGAACGGTCCCATACCGATTTACTATTAAAACTTTAAACCAAATGATCCATATTGAAAGTTACTATTATAACTTTCCACAAGCGGTCCATATTGATTTACTATTATATCTTTAACCAACGGTCTGAAAAATTAGCACATCTCCTCATGGAATAATATTGTACCCAAAAATGATTTGAACAAAAAAGAAATATATCTTACGGGTGAATAGTACCCCGTGAATAGTAACTCATGAATAGTAACTCATGAATAGTAACTCGTGAATAATACTTTGACACGAAAAGTGCCCCGAATACCCGATTGAACAATATAACCTCCAGACATCAATTATTATCGAAACAAATATCGATTTCTACTAACACTAATAATCCCAACACAATGGAACTATCAATTTCATCTTTAATCAACACGAACTTATTCATCATTAATATTATAACTCATAATATTTAACAACCGTGTCGTTCAGGAAAGAGGGACTTTTGAAAAAGAATTTCTCCTTATTGCGTTGATTAGGTGACCAAACATCTCCTTAATGTAACTTACAGACATTGTCGATATTGCAAATAATAATATGAATAACTTTGCCGTCTCAATTATTGATTTAATAATATATCATATTATGTAGATGATCTTTGTAACAATAATTGAATCAATAATATGAGAGATATGATGCAAGAATTATCGTGAAGAATAATTGAGTATAATCGAGTGACTTTTACGTAAGCATCAATAATCAATATTGTGTGCTACTTATGCAACCACGCCAGACATTGTACTTTCTTTGTGAGACCCGAATTTTATAAAATGAAAGTATTCAATTTTCTTATAATTATTCTATTTAGTAAATGGTTAAATTGATAAAAGGTTAAATTTAAGGGTGATATGTGAAAATTTTTCAAAGTAGACAAGTTGTAATAAAATACCCGGTTACTATTTACTCTAGTATTGTTCACTCGAGTATTTGGGGCACTTTTTGTGTCGGAGTACTATTCACGAGTTACTATTTACGAGTTACTATTCACGGGTTACTATTCACCTAAATTACTATTCACCCGAATATTATTCACTCGGGTATTTGGGGTATTTTTCGTGTCAGAATACTATTCACGGGTTACTATTCACCCAATTACTATTCACTCTAGTATTGTTCACTCGGATATTTGGAACACTTTTTGTGTTTGAAGTACTATATTCACGGGTACTATTCTCAAGTATTATTCACTTGGTAATTATTCACCCAAAAAAATATATTTATTTTTGGTCCAAATTATTTTTGGGTACAATATTATTCCATGAGAAGATGTGCTAATTTTCCAGACCGTTGGTTGAAATTATAATAGTATATCAATATGGGTCGTTGGTTTAAATTTTTAATAGTAAAATCTTTTTATATAAAATAGAATACTTTTATAAAGTTATTTTATAAATAGAATATATTATATTCTATTATGCACGTAGTGTTTTGCATAGTAAATTTTTTTTATATAAAATGAATACTTTTATAAAGTTATTCTATAAATAGAATATATTATATTTTATTATGCATAGTATTGCATAAGTGCTCGCATAGTATTTTGCATAGTAAAATCTTTTTATATAAAATGTAATACTTTTATAAAGTTATTCGTTTTATTAGATTATAAATAGAATATATTTTATTTTATTTAAAAGATTTTGCTTTAAATATGGACCATCCGATTAAAAGTAAATCAATACTGGACCGTTCATGAATTAGTTCTTATGCAATCCATTCTTCTATAAATAAGCTCATTCCTTCATTATTTCTTACTTAATTCATTTGAAACTCTGAGAGAGAAACTATAGAGAGTTTTTCTTCTATAATCTTGAGCATATTTCTTTAGAGTTTAAGAAAGCTTTGAGCGTAAGATAAGTTTCTTCGAGTATATCCTCGCCTACTACTAGTTTTAATACTCTTCTTTCAAAAGTAAGGGATATTATTTGTTGTACTCGTAAGTGGGTATTATTTCTTTTGTATTCATGAAGAGAACTTCATTATTCCATTCTTTACTATTATGTTGGAATAACTTTCATACTATCTAAGCACCGCATACTTGGTGAAATTCTTCTATTATTTCATTCTTTATTATTATATTGGAATAACCTGTTTATGCGAAGTACCACATACATGGTGAAATTCTTTTATTATTCCATTCTTTATTATTCTGTTGGAATATCCTGTTTGTGCGATTACGCATGACCTGGTTCCATTATTTATTATTCTGTTGGAATAACCTGTCTGTGCGGATTACGTACGCATGGTGAAATTCTTCTGTTATTCCATTCTTTATTATTATGTTGGAATAACCTGTCTATGCGAAGTACTGCATACATGGTGAAATTCTTTTATTATTCTATTCTTTATTATTATGTTGGAATAACCTGTCTATGTGAAGTACTGCATACATGGTGAAATTCTTTTATTATTCCATTCTTTATTATACTGTTGGTTATTGGTTTTACAGTTGTATGTCTTTGGCCTGTAGTGCAAAGATGATATATTGTTGAATATCTTTGGCCTGTAGTACAAAGATGATCTGTTGTTTGATAGCTTTGACCCGTAGTGCGAAGATGAACAGGTGTATGACATGATCATGACCATTAGTGATATTAACGAATATCCTTGGCCGTAGTGCATGGATAATTCAATGATGTGATTGGCAGGATCATGACCATTAATTAACAGTTGAATGTCTTTTGGTCAGTAGTGCATCGACAAACAATTGATTGGTATGATCATGACCTATTGGTTTTATAGTTGAATATCTTTGCCCGTAGTGCAAAAAGATAGACAAATCGATTAGTATGATCATTGTTATTACATTTGAACATCTTCAGCCTTTGGGGTAAGGATATTGAGTAAACGTTCTATTAAGCCTTTGTGGCAAGAAGGAACTGTTAATTCACATTATTATAAATATGAATTGTGAATTTAACTAAAATCTTTGGTGGTTCAGGTGAAGACAAGTGATGAAAGTTCTATTTGTCTTAAGTATAACAAAGAACTGTTGATGAGTATTACAGGAATAAAATATCAACGATGGACTTTTAATCTAGAGGATATATTAGACATTATGTTTTACTTGACTCTTTTAATGGGTTGCTTGTTCCACTGCAGTTAAACTTGATGTTTGTTATATTGTATCAGTTTAACACTGTTGAAGGCTAATGATAATTTATTCTGCATTATCTTAGTCATAATATTTCTTACTAGGCTAGTTGAGCTCACCCTTTTGCTTTCAATGTTCTCTTCAGGAAATGAGAACGTAGCAGGGACTAGTCGGGGAACAGAGTGATGGTCCTAGATGGTGCATTAGTAGTCCTCACTATTCTGTGAAATAGTGTGATAATAAATATAATGAGGACCCCATTGAGTTTGTGTATTGTCTAGATGACAATATTTGTATTAAAACTCACAGCATATGTTTAGTCGTATTTTACACGACTGTTGTATAATTAGTTTGTATTTGTTTTCTGTACCATGTATCTGGCGACCCAAGATGGGTGATGTATACCTATTTTTGGGGGCGTCACAGTTACTACCGGGTAGTTCAACAGTTTTAATAGTAACACCTCCGCCGTTATTTTTATAGAAAGATAATTTTGTCGTTTTCTAACTACTTACAATACTTCCATAATGAGGTCCAATGATTGTGCCATCGCATAATATTCCCTCGTTAAAATGAATATTCCCCCACCAATCGAATATTATATAACCACTTGCTTACTTTGCAAAATTTATAAATACTATCCACAACTATAACATTATATCAAATCCACACCATAATATAAAAAAATTATTTCGAGAAAATTAAATATTTATTCATAAAATCTGGGGTCTCACAGTTTGTTTCTTACTCCTTTATGAGATTTGATTGATTATTAATATTATAGTAGTGAGGATGTATTTAATTATAAAATTACATGGGGCTCTTAAAAAAAAGATGTGTTCGTAATAATGTCGAGTTTGACAATTTTGAAAATTTCACATTTGTTTGGATATCATCAAAATCCCTTTCTTCTATTTATCTTACACTTCTTTAGTATAAGGATCCACCTAAGTTTGACATAAATTAAATGATATATATTATAAATGTTTATTTAATGGATAATTATTAACAGTAATCTATTCAATCTCATGTATTGATTTGTTTAACAATTGTAATTTACCACAAATTTATCGCAATACATAAGAAAATTCAAGTTTGGTAGTCCTTGAAAGGGATATATATAGTTAGTCCTGTTTTTATGTGCTGGTTGGTTAAAAGTACGGAATATAAAGTGTTACGTTTTGAAATATAAGATGTAATATGCAAAATATGATAAACTTAGGAGATACAAAATGCATTTAACTCAAAAATAAATAATACTCATATAAAAAGAGTTTTATTTGATGATATTTTTTTATTCAGAAAACATGTTTCTCTTTTTATTAATATTAGTATAAGACAACAAAATGTTCTCAAATTTATCATTATAATTTTATGATCCTGTCACTATTAATATACCAAAAACTTATTATTTTTAAAAGTAAACATAAGACAAAAGTATACTTTTGGTATTTATGAAATTTATAAGTAGAATTTTTATATATATAACAAAGAGTATATGTTTCTACAAGACTATAAATAGATTTTTATATGGAAAAACTAATGATTTGGTCACTGAAGTTGGCACGTTTTACTGAATACCTGATTGAACTTTTAATTTGTCAAATTAACTAACTGAACTAATTAAAATTTTCAAATTGGGTCACTTCGTTAAAAAAAATAGACAGACGTTAACTTTTTATCTACGTGGCGCTGAAAAAAATATACAAAAATTAAAAATATTACATGTGACAAAAAAATAAATAAAAAACTTTACATCATCAAAATAATAATATATAATCAATTAAAATTTTAATTAATTAAATCAATCAGATTACATATGGAAGAACATATCTAAAAAAATCTTCATCTTCCCTAAAAATAAAAAGAATCGAACTCAGTAGCTTCCCAAGATAACTTTATACATATGTAATCATAAGATTAACAATAGATTCGCATAAGTTGCCAAAAGAAATCCAAAACGTCTAATTAATAAAAACCAAAAAAAGTTTACGTAATATATACTAAGCAGATGGAAGAATAAATTAATTAAACAGAGAAAGCCGTGGGGAGGACTGGTAATGCAAGAGGTAACATTGGGAAGTTCGATCTTTGGGTGGGGTGCATGCCGACTCTTCCGGCTTTTCTTTGGACTCGCCGCACCTCCCCGCCATCACTTTCGCTCTCTACCAAGAAATACCCTAATTTTCTTGAACCAAAATCCAAATCAGAGAACCGTCGCTTTAAATCCCCTCTTCACCACTCGTCGCCGCGCCTCCTCACCATCCACATCCTTCCACCCTCCTCGAAGAATGATCTAAAAAACGTGTTGTGTAATTCTACTTGGTGATTGATTGTTGTTTTCTTCGTGTTGTGTCATGTCTTGAATCAATACGTGGAACAAAATCAAAAGTTCATAAAGGAGAGGACTCGCTGTTGTGTATGTATTTGGCCTGGGGAGAGACGATAAGAGGTGACTAACTAGATTTGAAGGAGACTTTTTGGCGAGATCTACTTTTTTATTTTGATGAAGAAGATGAGCTGAGAGAGTGTTTGGGTTTTAAAGTAGATTATGATGATGATGATATGGGGAGGTGATCATCTATTTCTTTTATTTTGATAAAGATCTGTTTTGGTTAGATCTATTTTGATGAAGAATAAAAGGAACCTAGATAAGATGATGATTAGATCTATTTTGCAAAAAGATGTTTTGATTATTTTTTTTCTTCATTTTTTTCATTTTTTATTATTTTTTTTGCCAGATAAGTAATATTTTTTATTTTTGTATTTTTTTTTCAAAGCCACGTAGATAAAAATTAGCGTCTGTTTAATTTTTTTAATGGAGTGACCCAATTTGAAAATAATAATTAGATTAGTGATGTAATTTGAAAAATTAAAAGTTCAATTATGAAATCTGTAAGACCCCAAATTTTTATAAATAAAAATCGAATTTCCTCTAATTATTATTATTGATTAATAAGGTGGTAATTTGATATAATGCTTTGGTTATGGGTGAAATGTGCAAAGTTTACAAAATAAGCAAGTGGTTATTAAAATATTTATTATTGTTTGGGGAATATTCGTTTGGTCGTGGAATATTCAGATCTGTCGGGGAATATTCGTGATTTATGCAAAATCCAATGTGGGCCCCATAATGTAAAAACGGTTGGATGAAAGAAAACGACAAAGATTGAGTTTTATAAATAACGGCAGTAGTTGTTATCAATTAACAATTGTTGGATTACCGGTGGTTAAAATATAGTCAGCGTGGTCAGATTAAAGAAAGTTACCAGACGGTATTGCATACATAAAGATTGTTGAATTATTGATCCTTACGTAAGAAGGCACTACTCAATAATTGTTACGGTGAGTTCTTCGCTCAATATTATATTGATTCAACAATTCTTTGCGTTGATATTTGGTATCACCGTTGTTTCAATAATTGTCATTACACAAGATTTTCCATTATCAAATCAATAATTCATATTATTTGAATAATATTATCGAGAACATTATTGGAAATGTCTAGAAAGTTCTGGCCTAAGGAGAGGTTTGGTCACCTAATCAAGGCCAAGAAGGAGAAATCCTTATTGGAAAGCCCCCTCTTTCCTGGGAACTGTCTGGTTGTCAATATTGTGATACTGTAATATTATTTGTGAATAATTAATTATTGATTTATATGATGAGGAAGATATTGATTTTATGTGGATATAGATGGAGAAAATTTTTAATGTGACAATTGTTGAAAATTAATATTTTATCTTTTTCTGATAAAATAATTCATTTAAATATATTATTTTAATAATATATTAACGGTGATATTTTTATAATGAATGTGGGATATATGAGTATATGAGGAGGTAGAGTATTTTGTGGCATTAAATGTTTAACATATGTTTTGTGTGTCGGTGGACACAATTCTTGGTCAATTTCTGTTTGGAATTTGGAAAAATTTTCTTCTGCAAAGTTGTAGAGAATGGAATTTCCTATAAAAAAACGCGAGATTCGAATTTTCTGACAAAAGGGCTATTTATCATGAATTATTGAAGTTCCGGAGTTCCGAAATAATTGATTTTTTGAAGTTTTAATTATTTTATATAAGAAAAACGTTTTTGTGGTTGTTGGCACATGGGTGGCTGATGTTTTTGACCAAAGAAGGCATGATAGAGTTTTCAAAACATGTGGGTAGGAATTTGGAATAAATAATAATATATTTTATTAATTTAGTCTCCTTTGGCATGCTCTAACATTTTCCTATAAATAGAGGGCTAAGTTAGAATTGAAAATCACACCGTAAACTAAGTTTTCTCTTTCTCTCTATATTATCGAGCGTATTCTTGTGAGTATACTTTGAGTATTGCTATATCTATGCGAAGTTTTCATAAGACTATACTAGAAATTCAAATGTAAGATACGGTTATTTTGAGGTAAGTGGATGTTATTTCTTTTCGCAAATGATATTATTTTCTTCAATATCATTATGCCAAAATATTGGTTGAACTTTTTATCAAATGTGAAAATTTTTCATGTCTCAAGTTCTTATTCATGAGTTCTTATTCACGAGTTCTTATTCATGAGTTCTTATTCACGAGTTACTATTCACGAAGCGTGAAGATGTTTTTTGTGAAATTTCTATCTTTTTGTGTTTGGGGTTACTATTCACGATACTAAGACTATTCACGTATACGATACTATTCACAAATAAAAGACTATTCAATCAGAAAAATGAAAATTTTTCTTTTCTTCCAGATGTCTTTTATGGTTACTATCTTTGATCAGATCCATGTTTTGATCGTTATTTTTGAGTTCGCTTCAAAATCGCTTTATTATGAAGTATTATCGATCTTGGATAAACCGTTGTATTAATCCCTAATATTTGTCCTTCTATCTCACCTGGATTCGCTTCTAAAAATATTTTTCATCATCCTCGGTCCTTAATGGTGATATTTGATGAATATCTTTGGCCTGTAGAAGGCAAAGATGAACGATTAATCGATGAATATCTTTGGCTTCAGAGTGCAAAGATGAACATGACTAACCGGTGATTTAAATGAATATCTTTGGCTCAGTAGTGCAAAGATGAATATTGATTGTTGTTTCTGAGGATAAAATATTGATGATGAACTTTTAAACCTTAGAAGGCATGAGAATTCTTCTCTACGTGACTCTTCTAATGGATCATTGTTCACGCATTTGTTGATCTAAAACTTGTTGTCTATTGTATTCTATTAGATTTTTCCCGTTGAAGACTAACGATAATTTGTTGTATATTATCTTAGTCATAATATTCTTTATTCGGGCTAGTTGAGCTCACCCTTTTCCTTGTTGTTCCATTTTCTTCTCGTGGAGGTGGTAACATAGCAGGATCGAAAGCCTGGGTATGGAATGAAGGTTCTGAGAGAGAGTTGTTTAGTAGTCCTCACCATTTTTGTAAAATAATGTATCAATAATTATGATGGGGATTTATTTGCGTGTGGATATTGTCTCAGGCGACAATATCTCGTATTTAAACTCATAAGATGTATTGTCGTATTTCACACGACATTTGTATTATGAAGTTGTAGTTATTTCGCATCATGTATTTGGCGACTCGAGAATGGGTTGGGTGGAATGGACCTATTTTGGGGGCGTCACAAAATCAGTAAAACGTGCCAACTACGATGGCCAATTCATTAGTTTTGCCATTTTTATATATATATAGCGGAGAGTATATGTAACACCCCAGTCCCACATCGATAGATAGGGGAAAAATTTATCTACATATAAGGAAATAAGTTCTACCAATAAGACCTTCAAGTCACGACCTTTTGGGAGCTGTGGTGGGCTAAGATGACCCAAGAAGATACTATGGGCCGATGAGTTGAGGCCTTATTTTGATGGATTTAATTCGATTCGGACTTGGATTTGACCCAAGATTTGTTAGGACTCGAGGATTCAACCGGGTTGTTTTATATGGTATCAAAGACGACTCAAAAAGCTCTGCCGGGTCATCCGATCGGGTTCTTGGGAGGTGGGGACACGAAGGTCGGTGGTATTATCCCACAATGGAGAGATGGAGGTGGGAGGTGGGGACACTGTCGGTAGCAGATTATCCCACAATGGCTGTGAGAGGCAAAGATCTTTGCACATGTGTGATCTGCCTCGACGGGACGCCGAGAAATTTAAGTGGTGGAGTTTGTAACACCTCAAATTCCACATCGAAAGATAGGAAAAAATCTGTCTCCATATAAGAAAATAAGTTACTACCAATAAGACCTTCAAGTCACGACCTTTCGAGAGGGGTGGTGGGCTAAGATGACCCAAGAAGATACTATGGACTAGTAGTTGAGGCCTTATTTTGATGGATTTGATTCGATTCGAACTTAGAATTTGACCCAAGATTTGTTCCGGACTCTGGATTTGACCCGAGTTGTTTCAGTATATGTTTGTACAATCAGTTCTTCTATTTATGATCGATCGGATTTTAATTTTTTTGCTTTTAACTCCCAAATAATTAATGTGATTTATTAGAACTAATTTTTTTTATAAAATACAGTGATTTAAGTGTCGTTTGGATATAAGAAAAAAATAGAGTTGTACAGACTGTACAATTTTATTTTTTACATATATTCAAATGACACATAAATCACTGCATTTTATAAAAATTTAAGTTTCAATAAATTACATTAATTATTTGTGAGTAAAAAGCAAAAAAAAAAAAATTCTGGCCGGTCGATGCAAACCTGTCGCTCAATACTTATTATTGTACATATTAAGGGTACTACAAGTACGGTTAACGAATTGACTATTGCCACGATTCGGACCGTCGTCGTAAAATAGAAAATTATCGTCATAGTATACAAAGATAAATTTTTGTTCTATAATGACGATCTAAACCGTCGTCATATTCGGTTCATTAACAAACAGTTCCGTTATATTAATAATTAACTTAACACATAAGTAAACAATTATCACACAAATACACCCCCGACACTAAAACCACGCTGAATTTCTCTTTGACCCTTAAACAATTATAGCAACTTATACGCTAGGTCTCTTTTGGTCAATTGGAACGAAACCCAATATTAAATGTTCACCATTTTTTGGGGTGGTCATCGTTTTTGGTGACGAAGAATGTGCCTTAAAATCGCACTTGGCGAAATTTAGTTTGGGTTAACGTGTAATTGGCTTGTGAATACTTTTACCGATCAACGAAAAATAAAAATAAAAATAAAAATTATTCTTTTTGTCTAATTTTATTTGTTCTAGTTAATTTTCAATTACAAACTTATTAAAAATAAATTTTGATCTTCAAATTATTCATTTTAATTATTTTATTATCATATTTTTGTTTTATTTAATCTCCCAACTCTAATTGGAATGATAAAATAGAAGAGAGAGAGAAGGGAAAAATGTGTGGTTGTAATTCTAATGTTAAAGTTAATAGTACTATTTTTTTTCAATATATGTCACGTTGTTTTTAATGATTTTGAATTTTTTTTAAATGTGTATTATTAGAAAAGTAATATCAAAAATAGCATTAAAAAGGAAAGATGGTAGATAAATCTAGATGGAGGGAGTATAATACTCTTATCTTTCAAATTATAAAATCGTTATTGACTTTTGGAAGGTCAATTTCAAATATTTGCAAATTTAAACTTGAGATGAATTCATTTAGCTAATTTATGTCAATACAATTATGAATATTATAAACTATCTAAAAAGTACAACTAGTTATAAAAGTTATTGTTTTGAAAACATAAATGAATTACGTCAATTTTAAATTTAAAAACGTCTCAAATTAACTTTTAAAAAGTCAATAATGATCTTATAATTCGAAACAGAAATAATTCAAATTTAATTATATAACATATTTATTCTATTATTTATTGAAGAAGAAGAAAAAGTATGTTAAATATTACTCCCTCTGTTTTTTAATATAGGTCGTTTTAGAGTTGTGCACAAGTATTAAGGAAATGATTGTATAACATTAACTATAACATCAATTATCTATATTACCCTTGTATTGGAGGAAGAGATTGTTATTTATTAGACGGAAAATAGTGAGAGAATCAAAGTTACATTTAATACTTAGAGTAATATTGAAAATTAAGCAATTAATATTTATTTAAAATTTTCAAACGACTTATATTAAAAAATAAAAATATTTATTTAAAATGAATTATATTAAGAAACGAAAGTAATACTAGAAGGGGTGAAATAAAACACAAATTTCTCAACACATCCATCGCCCAAGTTTATTGACCAATGGTAATATATCCAGCCACCCCCACAACATTAACATTGTAGCAGCCTATCTTTATACCTATTTTTGGCACATGAAATTTAATTTTGAATATACTTTCATCCAATGAAGGCCCATATACCAATATTAAATTATTCATCATATCCCCAGGGAATCCAATGATGTCCGTGCAATTGATGTGGATAGGTAAACTCATTTGCCATACTCTTCTTGAGTATGTATGTGAAAACAAAGTTTACTCATGCCCGATGACTCAAACTTTACTCATGACTCGCGGACAGAAGTGGTTAGTATAAAATTTATTTTGAGATAAGTTGATTAATTGATCAATAAAATATTAACACGCATGCGAGATAATATATGTCAGCATTATATTGGTCAATTAACTAACTTACTAAAAAAAAACTTCATGCTAATCGGATCAATACAGTATAGACAGTATTTTGGTCGATTGATCATTACAGTATAGACACGCATGCGGAATGTGATGTCTCTCTGCGTATTAACATTATATTGATCAATTGACCAACTTACCATGAAGTTAACTTCATGATAACCACTAACCAGATCCATATATTTGACTCATAACATACTCATGCCTCAAACTTTACTCATGCCTCGCAGAGGGAAGTGGTTAATATAAAATTTATTTTGGGATAAGTTGATCAGTTGACCAATAAAATATTGACACGCATGCGAGGTTATATATGTCGGTATTGGTCAATTAATCAACTTATCAAAAAAAAACTTCATGCTAACCGGATCCCTCGTGGAGTATGTACCTTATGATCCAACATATATTTGGGATGTGGGTAATATAAAGTTGATTTTTGTCGATTGATCAATACAGTCAATTGACCAACTTACTATGAAATTAACTTCATGGTAACCAGATCCATATATTTGACTCATAACATATATTATCAAAATTACCTAATTAAACTATGTCATCTTATTCACTGTTGGATTAGAAATTCTTTTTCGAAAGGATCTCGACTTTCGTGCTTTGATGGGTCTCCGAGATCCTTTCGATGACTTGTGTTATGTTGAAGAGAAGATATCTATACAGTCCTTTTAGGGGGACATTATATTACCAATCGGTCTAGTGACCAGTCCAATTTTTTTTTTTGCTCACTCTCAAAAAATATATAGTATTTATTTCAACTGAAATTTTTATAAAATTCAGTGTTTTAGGTGTAATTTGAATACATATAAAAAATAGTATTGTACAGTCTATGCAACACTGTTTCTATTTTTTATATGTATCCAAATCATACCTAAATCACTGAATTTTATAAAAATTTCAGTTAAAATAAATACTATATATTTTTTAGAAGTGAAAAGCAAAAAAAATAAAATTTTAGACCGGTCGCTAATATAATGCAATAAGATTGTGACATACATATATTTATAAGTATTTCTTATGTTTCAAAATTATAAATATATTTTATTAGTCATATTCAAGTTAAAGATATTTTTTTTTTGTTTTATTATATAAAATGATATGAAATTTCTAATATCATTAATTATGTTCTAGGTGCGTAAATGGAGTACCATTATGTCACCAATACAACATTTTTAACAGATGGTAAAGATATATTTGAAAAAAATAAATTTTCCTTGAAATTTTCCTCTTAATTTGCGTAAAATCACAAAAAATAACTATCTATATATCTTTGTGGAAACAGAAGCTGTAGATCATTACGAAGGACTTGTGGACCATTGTATTAGACTATTAGTATAGGACTATATTGCGCAATTGGCGCCTCTCTACTGTATTTCTCCACAATTTTCTTAAATTTATATATATATATATATATATATATTAATTTTGATATTATACCTAAATCAACTCCTATCCCTTAATTTCTGTTGTTGAGCTGTATTTTTACACTAAAATTGATAGCAATTGACACTTTTTACACTAAGAAAAATGACTATTTTTGATCGAATATTTCGTCAAAATTAAATCTATTCCATGAAATATTTGGTTAGAAATTCGGTCAAAAATTATCATTTCGGAATTAATTCAGTTGAGAATTATAATTTATTAAATTTGAATCCTAAATTAAAATACTATAAATAAAAAATCTATGATGATTACTTCAAATTGAAGGAAATTGGAGAAAAGTGGACAGGAGAGTAGTCAAATAACTATCACAGAAAACATTCACCTTTTGACTAATAAGCTCTCAATCAATTTGAGATGGAATAGTTTATTGTTTTTAATAAAAAGTACTATATATAGAAAGCCCTAGGTTATCAAGAAAAAGAGGTTGATAGAGGAGATGTCAATAATCACTTATTCAAAACATGAAAAAATAAATGAATTATTGTAGGTGTTGGAAATGAGGCCAGCTAGGGAATGATCACAAGTTGCATATATATTCCCCCCACCCCCACAGCTAGCTAGTACATTTGCATTCCCATATTTTAATTAATGAGAATGTTATTGCAAACATTGTCATTAATTAATTGTAGGACCCCAATTAAATTAACAATTCTCATTACCTATAATTAATCTAGCTAGTATCCTAACGATTGCATGTGACTCCTAAAACATATATATCCAAATTTATACTTCAATGAATTTGCATGCTTTGATTGATTTCAACAAACTTTCTGAACTGGTATATATACAAAAAAAGTAATCCACCCCACCAATAATTTTAATTGACTAATCAGACAGTCGGTATAATAATAGAAATGAAAATAATTAAACAGCTAGCCTGTGTCAACAATTTTAATTTCTTCTTCTTTTTTCTCTCTCTCTCTCTCTCTCTCTCTCTTTCTATATATATATATATATACATATAATTATGCTATGAATCGGGACCCAGTACCCCCTCCCCCCACCCCACCCCACCCCACCCCACCCCACGTACATATATATATGAACTTATAATGCATCGATGGAATTGGTAAACTCGACGGAGTGAGCTAACGTACAAATTAAGCAGGAAATTAAGAGTATAGTAGTAGTGCATGGGTAGTTTTCAAACGAAGGAGAAAAGCAACAAGCCAAGAGAGAAAGATGATATTGAATCTTTGCGGGCAAAAGTGAAGGTTCAGATCAGAGAGGAGGTGAAAGAGATAATGAGCATGCGAGAGAGAGAGAGAGAAGCTTACGAGCAAGAACTGATGGTTTTGGCGCTTAAAGAAGCCGAGTGGAAGAAAGAGAGGAAGAGATTAAGAGAAGAAGTGAAAGTATTTAAGAATAAGTTAGAGTACTTGGAGAAATTAAGAATTATAAGAGAGAATCATGATGATGATGAGGTTTTGGTAGGGAAAATTATGTGGGGGAATAATAATAGGTATGATCTCATGGAGTACATGAGAGAGGAGAGAGCTCGCCGAGACGATGCCGTCGACAAGTGGAAAAGGCTCTATTTAGCCATCAAGACCGAGCTCGACCATCTCATTAACATGACACGTCAAGGTACGTACGTAGGTACAAAATTTATATATATATATATATTTTGCTAAAATGGGGGCATATCCTGCGAGTCCACTATATCAGGCACATCAAAGACAAGCCAATGATGCTAATGCTATAGTCAAAGACTATAACTGTCAAACCCTAAGATAATGGAAAAACAATTTACATTTAATAATTTTAAGACAATCTTGGGCAAGATTGTTATACTTGATAATATTTGTTTTGTAGGAGAAGGTGGAGTATCTTGGATATTAGAGGAAGAAGAGCACTACTTTTTAAAGAGTCATGAGTGGCATTATAAGGAGGTGAAGGCTAAGGAAGAAACCATCCAAGGCCTAAGGGCACAATTAGCTTCAATGGAGAAAGAGAGATCAAGAAGGGAGAGAGAGGTGGATATACTTAGGCAGAGCTTGAAAATTATGAGCCACAAGTCTATCAAGAAGGGAGGATCAAAACACAATGCCAAGTCAGTCATCTATCAGTCGAATTAGGATCCTCTCTATTTAATTTCAGGGTCCAGATTTAAAACGAGTTGGAATGTAATGTCATAATGATGGTAGATAGAGATGATGATGGAGAATATACAAAGAATTGAGAGTACTCTCTGTACTCTATCCAATCAAAATTAAGACTACGTAGCTACCATTCATTTTCTTTGTAATTTACAAGTATGCTAAAAAGGAAAGTATGTATGTTAAGACTCCTTAATTTTTGCGTTTCTTTCTACCTCCTCTTTCTTTAATTTGTTTGGGAAAATTGTAAATTTTTCACTCAAACATTGAATTGATATTTTAATTTTTGTAGCTTAAATTGATATTTCCGCAATGGTCCCCATCTACTTACTTCATCCATTCATTTTATGCCCAATTTGCCCTTATAGAAACTACTATTTAAAACATAATAATTTTTCTATTTTTCTTAATCCTCTGTTCTTTCAACTTATACATAAAACTTTGAGGAGAGTATTAACTATTTTTATTCAATTCTGTGCTAGCTGTTCCAACCAAGTGAAGAGGAGAGGAGAGGAGATAATTTATTAATTTGTTATGTAAAATATATTCTAGAAAATTATCTTCTTGTTTGTATAACCGATGAGACATAAGTTAGGACAACTGATTTGGACTCGTTCCTATTTGACCAATTTAGGTTAAAATTAGTCAGTAATGTACATATCACATGAGTGTTTAAGGGGCAAAATACTCCTGCTTGATATGGATTTTAATTATTGACTAATTTTGATCAAAATTAATTAATTAGAGGAGACAGTTTTACAAAAAAAATGTTAGAGGGGACATTTTTATATATAAAAAATAGATGATATTATAAAAATTAAAATATTAGTGTCTATATTATAATTCAGTGTCAACATGAATGGATAGTTTTACAATTTAACTTCTTTATTTTCCATAAGGTAATATTCATATATGATGATTCTAGTAGTAATTTGGGAAGATTGACTTGGTATCATATATATTCTGTCTTGAGTAGGAGACTAAGCACTCTTTATAAATAGAGTCTGGTTATATATTGTGAAAATTTTCTAATCAGCCTGTTATATCAAATATATCATTAAAATATTATCAACTATAATTATTCATTTAACTCGTAATAGAAAAGTCGACACATAAAATCATAATATATATCATTTTCCTTATAAATAAGGTGATAAAAAATTGATGTTGGTTTATGTTGTTTTCTAGAGACACAAATAAGATCGAGAAGGGATTAAATAGATGTTTAAAAACTTTTTCACTTGATTAGAATGTATTATCAGATAATTAATTAATCAAAATTAATTAAGTACTTCGAAATATTAGTTTGAAAAACCCCTTCAAAAATTTAACTTAAATCTCAATTCTAAATTTAGTTCTATGGATTTCAATCACAAACAGATAATAGACAGAATGTGAATAACACAAGATGTTTAAATAGTTCGGAGTACGAAAAACTCCTAGTCCACTAAAAAATCCATTAAGGATACAAATCACTTAGAGCATCTCTAATAACCTCTTCAACTACTTTGAGATACTCAAATAGGTGAGCCACATCACAAAAATCCTCTCCAACAGCCTCTTTAAACTGCCACGTAGGTCAACAAACCTCCTTCTCACTCTTCAAATCTGCAACTTCCTTCTCACTCTTCAAATCTGCAACTTCCTTCTCACTCTTCAAATCTACAATTAAAAGTTAAAAACATTTACTATGCTTGATGAGTTTGATGTATAACTCATTAAATTGAAGAGACTGATGAGACACAAAATATAAAGTAGCAAATAATGCTCTTTAAATTGCCACGTAGGTAAGCAAACATCAATTTGAAGAGTTTATTTTGCTACTCCTCTTGGAGATGCTCTTAGATCTATTACAACTGAACACCTACAGTTACTTCGAGTCACAAAATCTCAGAATGTCACTAAGACAATGATATTTAATACAGTTCACTTAGAATTTTTCAAGTCACTCAAATTAAATCACAATTGATCGATTTGATATTATTGTGAAGTGTTGCTTAAGTTGCGTTTAGCTTGACTTCTTTAAGACTTAGCCTAAGCTATTATAGGCTTCCATGAGAAGTTCCCGTTGGAGAGTTACTAACAGTTTTTTTCTTCTTGTCAAAATCATGGCAGGCATATTTTTAAGTATATAGACTTTTATGACTCGTTCTTTTTTAAAAAGAAGAATATTTTTAGCACTTCTTCCCCGCCACCCCTCACCCACGCACCCACCCACCCACCCACGGTGGGAATTAGCGAATTACCCATAGAGTGGGGTAGTGAGACACTGTGAAATATGAGCACCATGAAGAAAGCAAGAAACATCTATCAGATTCTCTGTGAAAGCTGGACTTTCTAAAGCAATAAAAAAAAGTCTGGTAGCCTGTCCTAATCAGTCATATAAAAGGAACTAGCAGTAATTAAAGAATAATATTCAAACCGACAAAAAAAATGTCAATTAATTATTTTTAATGGTATACTTGATTATGAGATTATATTTTACTTTCAAAGTGGAGATCCAAAACAAATAAAATAGTCATGAGATTAAATTGTACTTTTCAAAGAGGGACTTCGAACAAAAATGAGTCGGTCTCATCTTCTATTCCATGTTATATATTACTGATAGAATTCAATTACTTATTTACAATTAATTTAATTTTTAAATAGATAAATATTTCAAAAATGTTAAAAATAATAATGGAGTAAAATCTAATAATTGAAGCAAAATATGATTACTACTGGCCCCATGCAATTGTTCAGCCAAGAGGAGTATACCATGGTCAGTTCTGAGATGGTGGTTAGCATGAAGTGAACTTTATGATATATTCACTTCATATCTAATATAATGTCAACAGGCAGACAGAGAGATCACCCTCCCGCATGTGTGTCAACACTGTATTAGGCATGAAATGAATTTACCATAAAGTTCACTTCATACTAATCGAATCCCAGTTCTAAAAATCGACTATTTGAATGCTAGTCACGTGAATAAATATTAGGTACGTGAATAAGCCAATTTGAGTAGTTTATAAAAATAAGTTGCATTTTATATAGAGGAGGTGAAATTTTTAGATAACCTTCGTTATACAAATATGATACAAATTCAATTGTTCGCTATATAAAATACAACTTATTGCTATAAAATGTTCGACTAAATGAACTAATGTGAAATGTCTGACTGAAATCAAGAATCCATACAAAATCAATTGCTAAAGATTCTATTTTACATGATCAAATTAGTCCTAATAAAGGACATCTAAAATCATCTTCACTTGTGCCAAACAAGGCATAGAAAATTATAAAAGATAATAATGATTGTATCAGTCAGATCCAACATCATATCAAACGCAGCCATGACAACTTCTGAACGAGAGCATATCGTCTGTTCTCATTTTCTCTGTCTCCTTGTGTCTTTCACTTAAATTTTGACACCTAACATCTTACTTAATATCAATTAACTTTAAAATTAAATAAGAGACTAAATGTCAAAATTTAAGTAAAGGGACACAAGGGAAACAGAAAAAATAGGAACAGAAGATCTGCTCTACTTCTGAACCTGTTTTCTTTACACTTCTTCTGATTCTGTTGGTCAGGTACTCCAAGTGTGTTCACCCCTGCCATGTTGATTACTTGCTCTTCTCCTGTCTGTAGCACAAACATATTTATACTGTCATATTAATCAGCATTGCATTATAACCTCTCTAAATATGATTCAATTTGTTCTTTTTTTACAAATTCTGAAAACGTATAAAATATTAAGTCTTGGAATTGAAATTGAACTTGAAAGCGTGCTTAAAATTGTATAGAATTCACATCTTAGCATTCATTTTTCAGTTATAATGCTTGAAGTTAAGTTGCAAAACACATTAAATATATCATTAAGCAAATACAAATAATGACATTGATTGCTAATAAACATTTAAGAAACTCAGGTAACAAAATAAAAAGAAGAATATCATGAATTATAGAAATTGGGGATACCTAATTAAATACCTAAGAGCATTAACAACAGTTTCCTTAATTAACTATTTATCCTCAATTTTAAAGAATGCATCAAAAAATCATTATCCAACAGTTTTCTTATCTTTGTTTGACTCTCTATTTTAATCCCTATATATGATTTTATTCCCCAGAATGAGGGACTCAAAAGACCATTCTCTATATACAAAATGACAGTTCACACCCTCATTTAAGTGGACAACTCATCAATCATACACATCTTTACATTTTTTTACTACTTTATTTTCAAATTATAAACTTAATATTGACTTATATTTTAAAAATTAATTTCAAACATATTCAAATTTAAAAGCTGATATAAATTTATTTAATTTATGTCAATATAATTATAAATATTATAAACATAATAATAATTATAAAATTTATTATTTTCAAATTTTAAATGAATCATATTAAATTTAAATTTAAAAATATCACAAATTAACTTTTAAAAGTTAATATTAATCTTATGTACATTTGCAACTACAATCCATTCAATACTCACTTCATAAATTACTTCAAATATAAAATAAAATAAACATTATTTTACAGTGAAATATAATTGATAAATTATACTCTCTCTTTTATAAATTATAAGATTATTATTAATTTGATATTTTGTCTATTGGAAATTTTAACTTTTAACTTTTAACTTTTAAATTTCATTATTTAAGGAATCAATATAAGGAATACATGTTGGGTACATAGTGAAAAAATTGAATCTCTATTTTACAAATGACCCAATAACACTGCAGAGTAGGGATAAAGATAAGAAAACAGTTACGAATGATCTAAGGACCACAACATAAAAGTCTTAATATTTGAGGGAGTCTTTTCAAATATAAGAGGCTAGAGGAAAATGATGAACTGAAAACCCAACACGTATGTGAAAAAGAACAAAACGAGATGATTCTCGAAAAATCAAAACATCAAACATGCCTATCCAAGGACTGAGAAAAGGATGCTGAATAAAAAAGTTGAAATTAGAAATGGGAGAATTATGCTCGGACAAGAGGTAAAAAAGACGAGGAAAAGCTAATGAAAGAGGAATATCTCCTGTCCAAATTTTCTCCCAAAATCGAAAATTCATACCATTACCAACTTGGAGACAAGCAAGAAAATAAAAGTGTAACCTCAGAAAATAAATTTCCAAAGACTAGAATAAGTAACACAAGGACAATGATGCATCCCATCCATTTTGTTGAATTTCATACTTGATTCTAATCACTTAATGCCATATTATAATGCACGTATATAACAAAATCACTACTTATCTAAACTATGCGGATATTATTATTACTAATTTAATTATATTACAACATAATATTATACAGTTTAAAACATTTAAAATAAAATAAAAATAATAAATAATATCAATCATAACTTACTATGTTGATTTTATAATCCCCTAAATCACTATTTTTTCAATCTAAATGATTTTTATATTATTGTTACTTAATTATTATCTCCTAAAATTACTACTTTTTAATCCCACATTAATATTTTAATTTTATAATCCCCTAAATCACTACAAATCTAAAAATGTTATGATAATGTTAACAGTTCTAATATTATCATTACTAATTTAATTATTATCTCCTAAAATATTTCTTTTTAATCCCAAATTAATATTTTGAATTTATAATCCCCTAAATCACTACAAATCTAAACTGATTTAGTAATGCCAACTGTGACGCCCCCAAAATAGGTCAATTCCATCCAACCCATTCTGAGTCGCCAAATACATGGTACAGAAATAACTACAACTTTATTATTACAACATATAAACTGTGAGTTTAAATACAGATATTGCCATCTAGACAATATCCACATGCAAATAAATTCCCATCATAATTATTGATACATTATTTTATAAAAATGGTGAGGACTACTAAACAATTCTCTCTAGAACCTTCATTCCATACCCCGACTAGTACTCGTTACATTCTCGCCTCCTGAGAAGAAAAATGGAACAAAAAAGAAAAGTGTGAGCTCAACTAGCCCAGTAAAGAATATTATGACTAAGATAATATACAACAAATTATCGTTAGTCTTCAACAGAGAAAAATCTAATAGAATACAATAGACAACCAGTTTTAAATCAACAACTGCAGCGGAAACAACAATTTATTAGAAGAGTTAAGTAGAGAATGCAAACTACTATCTTCTATATATGAATTTAAAAGTTCATCGTCGATATTTTATCCCTGTAACATCAATCAATATATATCTGGAATCAAATATTCATCTTTTGCACTACTGTGCCAAAGATATTCATCGATTAGTCATGTTCATCTAAACACTGTTCATCTTTGCACTACTGGGCCAAAGATATTAATCGATCGGTCATGTTCATCTCAACACTGTTCATTTTTGCACTACTGGGCCAAAGATATTCATCAAGAAATCATTCATTTTGCACTACTGGGCCAAAGATATTGATAATATCATCATTTAGGGTGAGGATGATGAAAAATATTTTAAAGAAGCGAATCCAAATTGAAACAAAAGAACAAATATTAAGGATTCATATTTTAAACAATCCAAGTTCAAAAATACTTCATAAGTAATCGAGTGGAGTAAAATTCAAGAATGATCAAAACATGGATACAATCAAAGCTAGTATTCATAATAGATATTTTGGACAAAAGAAGAAATTTCATTTTTCGTTGAATGAAGTAGTGCAGTATTCGTGAATAAGGTCAGTATACGTGAATAGTGCTAGTATCACGTGAATAGTAATTCAGACACCAAAAGATAGAAATTTCACAAAAAAATCTTCACGCTTCGTGAATAGTACTAAATGAATAGTAATCGTGAATAGTAACTCATGAATAGTAACCCAAACATAAAAAATTCTAAATTTGATAAAAATTTCCAACCAATTTTTCTAAGATAATGATATTGAAGAAATAATATCATTTTTGAATAAAATAACATCCCTTACCTCGAAAGACAAGATTTAGTTGAAACAACAGAATATAGGCTATGACTTGAACTTGCACCAGTATAGCAATACTCAAAGTATACTCAAAATACTCACAAGAATACGCTCGATAATATAGAGAGAAAACTTCAGTTTCTGGTGTGATTTTCAATTCTAACCTAAGCACCCTATTTATAGGAAAATGCTTAGAACACCAAAGTAGAAAATTTATTTTAATAATATTATTATTATTTCTACAACTTCCTACGCATCAAGCATCTGAATTCAGCTATTAAAACACATGCAAGACCCACACTCAAATCACCAAAAACGTTTTCATATTAAAAATATTTTAAACTTCAAAAATTAATTATTTAGAACTTGAACTTCAATAATTCATAATAAATAGCCCTTTTATCGGAAAATTGAATCTCACGAATTTTATAGAAAATTCAATTCTCTACAACTTTGCGAGAAGAAAGTTATTCCAAATTCCAAGCGAGAAATTGACAGAAATCCATAAGCCAGGCGATTTTACAAATTTATAATCAAATTTCAGTCAAGAAATGGGCCCACAGACATGTTTAACATGTTTTAAACAACTTTTGCAACAAAAATACTCTTTCTCCTCATATACTCATATATCCCACATTTATTGTAAAAATATCATCATTATTATATTATAATAATATAATAAAATATTATTTTATCATAAAAGATAAAATATCGATTTTCAACAATTGTCACTTTAAAAATTTTCTCCATCTATATCCATATAAAATGAATATTTTCCTCATCATATAAATTAATAATTAATTATTCACAAATAATATTATGAGAATCACAAGATCTTGTGGCCAAAGTAGTTCACCAGGAAAGAGGGCTTTCAATAAGGATCTCTCTTCTTGGCGCCGCAATTAGGTGACCAAACCTCTCCTTGATGCGAACTTTCTAGACATTGCCAATAATGTTATCCAATAATATTATTCAGATAATATGAATTATTGCTCAGATAATGAAAAATACTATGTAATGACAATTTATTGAAATAATAAAGTAATATAAAATATCAATGCAAAGAATTATTGAATCAATAAAATAAAATCTTGAATAGTAATTATGTAACAATTATTGAGTAGTGCCTTCTTACGTAAGAATCAATAATTGGTGCAATCTGGTGCAGCCATGCAACAACGCGTAGACATCGTGTTTTAACCATGGGTATTCCAACGATTAATTAACGGTAAAAACTACGTAATTATTTATAAACAACTTATATTTATCGCTTTTCTTCATCCAATCGCTTTTCTCGTTATGGGCCCACAAAAGGCTGGCCGTCATCACGAATATTCCACAAGCGATCTGAATATTCCACACTAAACGAATATTCTCCAAATAATAATGAATATTTTATAACCACTTTCTTATTTGAAATATTTGCGTATTTTACCCATAACTATCCACATTAATCAAATCAACCCTTACTATTTCAAAATAATAAATAGAGGAAAATAAATTTCATTTATTAATAATTTGGGGTCTTACAACCTCCCCTCCTTATGAAATTTCGTCCTCGAAATTGACGTACGTACCTGGTATTTCGAAAAGATGAGAATACCTCGCTTTCATTTCCGT
Source organism: Panax ginseng (assembly GCA_020205605.1). Taxonomy (NCBI): domain Eukaryota; kingdom Viridiplantae; phylum Streptophyta; class Magnoliopsida; order Apiales; family Araliaceae; genus Panax; species Panax ginseng. The sequence goes on along the minus strand of CM035127.1, from coordinate 16,826,873 downwards.
TTCCAACTCCCAGGTCATTTCCTCAATAGCATGGTTTCTCCACAAAACCTTAACTTGTGGTATAACCTCGGTACATAGGACATGTTCTTTCCTATCCAAGATCTTGTGACAGTACCTCCTCGTGACGTTAAGTCTTCATTTATCTCGTCCGGTTCTAACTCAATGACGTGGTTCGGTCTCCGTATGTCGGAATCGAAAATCTGCGTCGGTTATGTACGCATGCCCTAATACCTCAGCGGTCTTGTGTGTGTGTTTGCGTGGCGTTCGGATGGACGATGCGGGTTTTGGGCTCTTTTTGGCTTTTTGGCTAAGTGTTGTTCGATTTTACAAACCAGGCGATAACTTTCGGTCTCCGTATGTCGGAATCGAAATCTGCGTCGATTATAACGCGTGCCCTAATACCTACAGCGATCTTTGTGTGTGTGTTTGCGTGGCGTTTTGGGCCAGACGATGCGGGTTTGAGCTCTTTTTTGGCTTTTTGGCTAAGTGTTGTTTAGTTTTATAAACTAGGCGATAACTTCGGTCTCCGTATGTCCGGAATGAAAAGTCTGCGTCGATTCTCTTAGCGTGTCTAATACCTACAGTCTTGTGTGTGTGTGTTTTGCGTGGCGTTCGGACGAGCGATGCGGGTTCGAACTCTTTTTGGCTTTTTGGCTAAGTGTTGTTTAGTTTTAGCAAGCAGGCGATAACTTTCGGTCTCCGTATATCGGAATCGAAATCTGCGTCGGTTATAGCGTGCCCTAATACCTACTGTGGTCTTTGTGTGTGTGTTTGCGTGGCGTTCGGAGGGGACGATCACGGGTTTCGGGCTCTTTTGGCTTTTTGGCTAAGTGTTGTTCGATTTTAAGCAGGCGATAACTTTCGGTCTCCGTATATGCGAATCAAATACCGTCGGTTATATAGCGTGCCCTAATACCTCACTGTGCAGTCTTTGTGTGTATGTGTTTGCGTGGCGTTTGGGCCAGACGATCACGGGTTTCGGGCTCTTTTGGCTTTTTGGCTAAGTGTTGTTCGATTTCATAAGCAGGCGATAACTTTCGGTCTCCGTATATACGAATCAAAGTACCGTCGGTTATAACGTTTGCCTAATGCCTGCGGTCTGTGTGTGTGTGTTTTGCGTGGCGTTTGGACCAGACGATCACGGGTTCGGGCTCTTTTGGCTTTTGGCTAAGTGTTGTTTAGTTTCGCAGAAAGCAGGCGATAACTTCGGTCTCCGTATGCCGAATCGAGTATCTGCGTCGATTATAACAGCGTGCCTAATACCTCAGCAGTCTTTGTGTGTGTGTTTGCGTGGCGTTCGGAGAGGATGATCTGAGTTTCGGGCTCTTTTTGACTTTTTGCCTAAGTGTTATTGATTTAAATAAGCAGAGTGATAACTTTCGGTCTCCGTATGCCGGAATCGAAATCTGCGTCGGTTATAACGCGTGCCTAATACCTGTGATCTTTGTGTGTGTGTTTGCGTGGCGTTTGGAGGGACGATGCGGGTTTCGGGCTCTTTTTCGACTTTTTGGCTAAGTGTTGATTTTTATAAGCAGGCGATAACTTAGTCTCCGTATGTCGGAATCGAATCTGCGTCGATTGTAATCGTGTCTAATATCTACAGCGGTCTTTGTGTGTGTGTTTTGCGTGGCGTTTGGAGGGACGATCACGGGTTTGGGGCTCTTTTTGGCTTTTTGGCTAAGTGTTGTTGATTTCACAAGCAGGACGATAACTTTCGGTCTCCGTATGCCGGAATCGAAATGCAAATCGAGTTATGTAGCGATACTAATACCTCTGTGAGTCTTATTTGTGTAGCTTTCGGAGGGGCGATCACGGGTTTGGGCTTTTTTGGCTTTTGGCTAAGTCTTGTTGATTTCACAAACTAAGCGATAACTTTCGGTCTCCGTATGCCGGAATCGAAATGCAGATTAGAATTATGTAGCGATACCTAATACCTACTGTGGTCTTTGTGTGTGTGTTTGCGTGGCGTTCGGACAGATGACGATGCGGGTTTGAGCTCTTTTGGCTTTTTGGCTAAGTGTTGTTGATTTATAAAGCTAAGCGATACTTTCGGTCTTCGTATGTCGGAATCGATCACCGTCGGTTATAGCAGCGTGCCTAATACCTCTGTGGTCTTTGTGTGTGTGTTTGCGTGGCGTTCGGATGGGCGATGCGGGTTTGAGGATCTTTTGGCTTTTTGGCTAAGTGTTGTTGATTTAGCATAAACTAAGCGATAACTTTCGGTCTCCGTATGTCGGAATCGAATCTGCTTGATTATATAGCGATACCCTAATACCTACTGTATTCTTTGTGTGTGTGTTTGCGTGGCGTTCGGACCAGACGATCACGGGTTTGAGACTTTTTGGCTTTTTGGCTAAGTGTTGTTTAGTTTTATAAGCAGGCGATAACTTCGGTCTTCGTATGTCGGATCGAGTACCGTCTGTTATGTCGTGTCTAATACCTACAGCGGTCTTTGTGTGTGTGTTTGCGTGACTTTCGGAGGGGCGATCACGGGTTCGGGTTCTTTTTGGCTTTTTGGCTAAGTGTTGTTGATTTATGAAAGCAGGCGATAACTTCGGTCTCCGTATGTCGGAATCGAATCTGCGTCGGTTATAGCGATGCCTAATACCTACAGCGGTCTTTGTGTGTGTGTTTGCGTGGCGTTCGGATGGGCGATGCGGGTTTCGGGCTCTTTTTGGCGTTTTGGCTAAGTGTTGTTGATTTATAAACTAAGCGATAACTTTCGGTCTCCGTATGTCGGAATCAGTCTGCGTCGATTATATAGCGTACCTAATACCTACTAGCGATCTTGTGTGTGTGTTTGCGTGGCGTTGGACAGACGATGCGGGTTTGAGCTTTTTTGGCTTTTGGCTAAGTGTTGTTTAGTTTATAAGCAGGCGATAACTTTCGGTCTTCGTATATCGGATCGAGTCAAATCTGTTATGTCGTGTCTAATACCTCAGCGGTCTTTGTGTGTGTGTTGCGTGACTTTCGGAGGGACGATGCGGTTGGGGTTCTTTTTGGCTTTTTTGGCTAAGTGTTGTTGATTTATAAGCAGCAGGCGATAACTTCGGTCTCCGTATGTCGGAATCGAAATCTGCGTCGGTTATAGCGTGATGCCTAATACCTCTGTGGTCTTTGTGTGTGTGTTTGCGTGGCGTTCGGATGGGCGATCACGGGTTTCGGAGCTCTTTTGGCTTTTTGGCTAAGTGTTGTTGATTTTATAAACTAAGCGATAACTTCGGTCTCCGTATGTCGGAATCGAAATCTGCGTCGGTTATAGCAGCGATGTCTAATACCCTCTAGCGATGTTGTGTGTGTGTGTTTGCGTGGCGTTGGACCAGACGATCACGGGTTTCGGGCTTTTTGGCTTTTTGGCTAAGTGTTGTTTAGTTTATGAAGCAGGCGATAACTTTCGGTCTTCGTATGTCGGATCGAAATCTGCAAATCTGTTATGTCGTGTCTAATACCTCAGCGGTCTTTGTGTGTGTGTTGCGTGACTTTCGGAGGGGCGATCACGGTTGGGTTCTTTTTGGCTTTTGGCTAAGTGTTGTTGATTTATAAGCAGGCGATAACTTTCGGTCTCCGTATGCCGGAATCGAAATCTTGTCGGTTATGTAGCGTGCCTAATACCTCTAGCGGTCTTTGTGTGTGTGTTTGCGTGGCGTTCGGACCCAGACGATGCGGGTTTTGAGCTCTTTTGGCTTTTGGCTAAGTGTTGTTTAGTTTAGCAAGCGAGGCGATAACTTTCGGTCTCGTATGTCGGAATCGAAATCTGCGTCGATTATAGCAGCGTGCCTAATACGTCTGTGATCTTTGTGTGTGTGTTTGCGTGGCTTTCGGAGGGCGATCACGGGTTCGGGCTCTTTTTTGGCTTTTTGCCTAAGTGTTGTTGATTTATAAGCGAGGCGATAACTTTCGGTCTCCGTATGTCGGAATCAATACCGTCGGTTATAGCAGCGTGCCTAATACCTACGCGGTGCTCTGTGTGTGTTTGCGTGGCGTTCGGAGGGACGATCACGGGTTTGGGCTCTTTTGGCTTTTTGGCTAAGTGTTGTTGATTTATAAGCAGGCGATAACTTTCGGTCTCCGTATGCCGGAATCAAAAATCCGTCGGTTATAATCGTGCCTAATACCCACCAGCGGTCTTTGTGTGTGTGTTTGCGTGGCGTTGAGCAGACGATCACGGGTTTGGGCTCTTTTTGGCTTTTTGCTAAGTGTTGTTTAGTTTTATAAGCAGGCGATAACTTTCGGTCTCCGTATGCCGGAATCAGTCTGCGTCGGTTATAGCGCGATGCCTAATACCCTCTGGTCTTTGTGTGTGTGTTTGCGTGGCGTTCGGAGGGGCGATCGGGTTTCGGGCTCTTTTTGGCTTTTTGCCTAAGTGTTATTCGATTTCATAAGCAGGCGATAACTTTCGGTCTCCGTATGTCGAAATCGAAAATACCGTCGGTTATAGCGCGCGTGCCTAATACCTACAGCGGTCTTTGTGTGTGTGTTTGCGTGGCGTTCGGAGGGGCGATCACGGGTTTGGGCTCTTTTTGACTTTTTGGCTAAGTGTTGTTGATTTATAAGCAGGCGATAACTTTCGGTCTCCGTATATCGGAATAAAATCTGCGTCGATTATAGCGATGCCTAATACCTACTGTGGTCTTTGTGTGTGTGTTTGCGTGGCGTTCGGATGGGCGATCGAGTTTTGGGCTCTTTTGGCTTTTTGGCTAAGTGTTGTTCGATTTCGCATAAGCAGGCGATAACTTTCGGTCTCCGTATGTCGGAATCGAATCACCGTCGATTATAACGCATGCCTAATACCTACGGGGTTCTGTGTGTGTATAATGGTGTTAGGGTTTTATCTTATGTTTATCTAAGCAATACAATTCCAAATTACATAAATTAAATAAGGAAATACAAAATTTAATTGTTTTTACCATCGAATATGTGGTGGGAAGATGTTGGCCAAACAATTTTGCACACCGCGGATGGCCTCCTCCGTCTTTACACCCGTGAGATCGTCAGCGCAGTGGTGTAAGATCGATAGAGCCGTGGACAACCTCTAAGCGGTGATTTATCCGCTTCGCGTGATAGTGCGCTTTATTTGTCTGACAACACTTCGACATGCACCCCTCTATGATCCATAGGAAGAAGTCATCGGATAATGAAGTGGCCTTGATCCATTCGCACCACTACCTCCGGTGGGTGGGCGTCGTCGAGATCTCGCGGCGAGGACTAGGGTGTGGTGGGACATGGGGAATGCCCACAACTCTACCCTTCTTTGGTCCCCACAGCAGCTGCGGCCGATCCTCTATCTCCTCGTCTGCGCACGCGTGAGCTAAATCTCTTTGAGTGTCACCTCTCTGGTACTCTCAAGACCCCTTTGCAAGATATTGAGTCAGTCGTGACAAAAAACACATTAGTGGATGATACGCAAAGTATAAAATGAAATAATATAAAAGAATATCCGAATTTTAAATACATATTAAATAAGAGAATTAAATAACTTACAGCAATGCGTTCTGCCTCAGGTGAGATATAACCACCGTCACCTTTCTTTTGGTGGGCGTGCCACCAAAACTCAAGTGGGAGGTGCATGCTTTAAACTCACCTCAAGTCTCTCCAGAGCAAGTAAATGCAGGTTGAGACCCAGTCTTGCGGTGTGGGAGGCGACTACATTGTCGGCAAGAGCATTTGAGCATTTGTCTGAACATCTTCTTGAAGGTCTCGTAGTCCCAAATCTCTGCACATCATCTGGTCCCCCCAGCGTGAGATATGAAATCTGGTGGGACATCCTTGAAGTGTGTCGTCCATTGACCATCTTCGTGCTGGGCCTTTTTCTTCCGGTCGTGAGACCCACTTGTGCCAATTCATCTCTAGGTATACATGCGAGCGGTCGTGCCATGGGCTTCTGTCCAATCCTCAAAGCGATAATATCTCTGCACATTACACATTAAGAAGTTTAGTAGACAACATAAATCAAAGAGATAACATAAATCAAAGAGGTAACAGCATATTCAAATGTATAATAAAACTAGCATATGAATGATTGGCATCCTACCTTAAATTCGGCAATAATCAACTGACGTGTACGATCATCCACATCTGCCCACCTCATCCACGGGCTTGAGAATCGGTTGCGGACGATCCCAAGCAACGTGTTCCTTGGCGTGGCGTCAAGGATACTACAATTGAAATTGCAAATTACAAAGAATATATAAGGACTAAATAATTATGTTATAGTAATATTATATAGGATTATGAAATTACCTATGAGTCTCAACACGACATATAAGAGGCGCTGGGGGATTCACTAGCAAGCCGCGTCTTTTAGTCCCCATGAGGCCTCGTCGATCACTATGTATTGAAATACATCAATATTTATATAAGCGAATATAATGTCAATACAATATAAAATAAAAAATAATAAGGTGTATCCCAATAACATATATAATTATACTGACGATCCCTTTGATCATCACGCGTAGAATCTCCACACGGCCACGACTGACCTGTACGCACCCCACGATCGGCGAGTGTGGTGTGTGCTTATATATATATATATCTTGTCGACTAAAAAGAATGCAACATACAGTAAAAGAGGGATAACATAGAGGATAACATACAGATACAATTAAAAGAATGCAACATAAATAGTAACTTAAAAAGTTACAGCATAAATAGTAACCTAAAAGGATACAATTAAAAGAATGCAACATAAATAGTAACCTAACAGGATACAACATAAATAATAACCTAAACTGACACAAATAGTACATACTCCTAAAACAACTCAACACCTTATTTAGTAGATTAATATAAGTTGAAGATAATGATTGCACTACTACAAACTATTACATTTGAATACAACTAAAATGACACAAATAGTACATACTCCTAATCATTTATATCGTCAAAGCCATCAATATCAGAATCGTCATCTTCGATCAGTAGATCTTCACTATCGTTGTCATCACCATCTTCGTCGTCTTCAACGATTTCTTGATTATATTTACCTCCTCAACAACATCATCTTCACTTTCGACAATGACAACATCATCCTCTTCTTCACTAGACTCACTAATAATTGTCACATCGGTGGTGTGACACTAGTGAGACTTCGACTTGTAAAGGTTCATAAATGCGGACGAGGAGTTGTGCCTTGAAAACCACGGGCTTTGGTGGTTATAACGACGCCATGGGCTTGCAGGAGTCTTAACACTCAGCGTAGTACACACCGTGTCGCTTGACTTGCTAAAATAAAAGGCAAATCCATACCACTCATCGATCTTAGTTTTGACAACGATCACGAAATCACGAATTTTTATCTACATTAACTCCATTACGAACATCAAACCAATGACAATTGAAGCAAACTAATTCTTTATGACCCCAATATTTGAGAGCGACAACTTCTAGCGATCGTCCATACCGGTCATCCCAAATGTTATCGTGGCAGACTACCTTTCACCACAACACGAGAATCAAGTGAGCGACTTTGATATCATGACACTTAAATCATGCAGATTGACAATACAACATGTATAAGTATCTACAGAGATTTTCGGGGGCCAAATTTTATAAGCTTTAGTCATTGTCGTCATTAACTCATCTGTGAGGACCTAATGTACATTAACCTGACATATTCTAAAGTTAATTACGCCATAAGAATAAGTCTATGATGGTATATTCATTGAACGTTTAAAGGTTAGACTTACATGATCTTTAAACCATTGCACAAATTCTCCATTTCTCAAATTTTGCAAATCCTCGTCCGATATACTCGGATTGCTTCACGATACTTCAACATCATATTGGCTGCAAATACGGTTATATACTCGATGTGTTTGGAAAGGAACTTGACACAATTACACGAGGCATATATAGTTATGACTACTTACTTAATGTATGGTGCTACTTCATTCATGTTGACAAGTCATACAATGTGGCATTGCATACTCACTTTATCGGTCGAGAATCACCTTTTTCTGCGTAGAATGGGCGTCTGAGGATGACTAAAGCGTTAATTCTCCATTTTCCTCGTCTTGTAATGACTGATTCCGGCGTGGCGATTGTGCTTCGTATGAACATTCTACTCAAAGTACAACGAACGAGAAATTAACAAGTTCCTCCATAACATAACTTTCATTGAATCGACCCCTCTACACGGGCTCTATTCTTCACCTTTTGCTTTAGGCGTCGCATATACCTATGTGATATATAGATTAAAAAAAAATAATGAACATTTTACCGTATTAAAAACATTAATGTTATTACCTCTCGAATGGATACATCAATCTATATTATGCGGACCGCCAAACTTACCCTTCGTGGCAAGTGAATAGGTAAATGCTCCATTGAATCAAAAAAAGCGATGGAGGAAGATCATTTCTAACTTGCATTATTTCCCTTATCTGCATCTCCATTTTATCTATGTCTTTGACTGAAGCTCGTCAAGCATAGATATCTCGAAGAAATTAGAAAGCTCTGTCGGTGCTTGACCACACATTTGGTAATAAGTCGATAAATGCCACAGGATCGAACTTACGCATGAATACGTGACAATCATGACTTTTGAGACCGAAACTTGATTTCTTCAACTTTACAACACCTTGCTATATTCAGAAGAATATCCATCACGGGAGCTTCGGTCCATCGATCCAATTACATATCAATATCAACTGTTCCTGGTCAAAGTATATTCGGTTTTAGGCATTACAGTCTTACTACCCTCTCCGATCTGACCACAAATCTTCCCTAATGTTCATTTCGACCAAATCAAGCCTCGACTTGTTGTTGTCCTTTGTTCTACCAATGACATCTATGGTGTATAAAAATATTATCAAATACGTTCTTTACCGATTATGCATCGGATCTAAACAATGACGGATCAGAGTGTAGCCAATAAAGCGGTCAAAGAACATGGATACGTGTGTCGATTGTGAACCTTACAGTAACCATAAGCTCGCTCTAATCGTGATTCTTCCCGGAGGTGGAAACTTCAAATGACTAATCAACTCAACACTGCTTGACCGGAAAGGCGGCGAGTACTTGGCGTTTTCTACGTTTTTCGATTGAATTGTCTACTCATCCGTCGATAACGATGTTCAATTGGCAAAAAGCTATCTGGATGTTCTTGAAGAAACTCATTTTCCCCCATGTTTGAGTAGCACGGCTTTAATCGACCCCATGCACACGGGACATGATAAGCCCCACGAGTCGACCATCCATTGATCATTCCTAACGCAGGGAAGTCATTTATTGTCCTGATGAAAAGCGCCCTCATGTCAAAGTTTCGCTTAAGAGATACATCATAAGTTTGAACCCTTTTTCCCATAACATCTTCAACTTATCAACTAACGGCTGAGGTATACATTGATGTCTTTACTCGGACTCTTATCACCGGAATCGGTAAAGGCATGAACATGTAGGATCTTTTATGCACATCGGCGGGAGGTTATACACCACAATAATCACCAAGCCAAGTTGAGTAGGGCTTTGTGTAAGGCCCATTAAAGCGGATTAAACCCATCCGTAGCAAGTCCAAGCCTAACATTGCGAACCTCTTTAATGAAACGAGGGTCTTGTTATCAAAATTTTTCCACTCAAGACCATCTCACGGGGTGCGTCAGTTGACCTTCGACTATGTCCGTGTAGAGTGCCACCTCATATCCTCGGCGGTATGTATTGACATGAACAATGGCTGAAGCCTCGGGGCAATGGGAAAGTAACGTAAGATCTTTCTCAACGTCTTTTTCCCTTTTCTTCTGCGGCATTCACGATATCTACTTGTACCACAAATATCACACGACCTCTTATCTTTATTGACATCACCGTAATACAACATACGGTCATTCTCACAAGCATCAATCTTCTCATACCCTAGATTGAACCTTTTGACCATTTCTTCACATCATAATACGACTCGGTAACTTATTGCTGTGAGTAAACACTCCTTCACAATGCTTGCAGTTCATTAAAACCTCTCTCGCTTCTGATCATGCTCATTCTTGAAGTGTAAAAACTTAGTCACGTGAGATAAGGCGGTGTGTTTTTTCGTGTCCGTCATCTGATGGTGTCATTGCTTCATGCAATAACTCATAGAAACCCTTAGCCCCATCATTCGGCTCTTGCTCGACTTCATCGCCATCCACATCGTATTCCATTGAAAGTCTGAACCGGCAGACTTCATTATCATGTTAAATGCGATTCGAAGTTTTTCGTCACCTCTGGATTAGGTTACGATTCATGTTCATCCAACCGGGTTTCCCCATGATAGATCCATGTCGTATAACCCTGCTTGAACCCATATGCAAATAAGTTGCACATGACATCGATCCTTTCCTTCCACATTTCATTCACACACCTCTTACAAGGACATCGATCTCATCATGCATTGACTTTTCAAACGCGAAGTTGAGAAGCTATTCAACCCCACTACGATACTCGAGAGCTAAGCCCACTCCTATCGGTGGCTACCCTACGTTCCATCCAACTTCGATCAGCGAGACATCTCGGGACGGTATCTGCTGCTATATATATGGAAAGTTAGACAAACACAATCAAGTCTCAAGTTAATGTATATGCAAGCTTATGAGTTTCTAACTTCATCTCCCCACTCTAGCGGGTGAGGGCTTATCCCATTCCGGATGTGTCGCCTCATCGATGCAAATAACTTGAACACATCTTTACATTTTTGAATTTTTAAGTTGGCACCTCCCCATGGTCTTCAAGTACGAAATGTACTAACACATCGTAGTCTAAATATGCACGAAGAACATCAAGAGAGATATATCTTGACCAGAAAATTCAAAAAATATAAAGACGTCTTTCAAGTCGTTAACTGCAAACCTAAGTGAGATCGAAACATACTGAAAACGAGTCCCAAAGCAGGGGACTATTTGAGATTCACTCCTACTAAGTGAATCTCAAGCAGGTTTCTAAGCTTCTTAAACTATATGAAAATATGCACATGTGAAAGTAAGGATTATTTTTTGTATAATGAGAAAGAATACTAGCTTTTTATCAGTCACAAACTATTAATACAATAAAAATTATGAAAAAGAGGCATATGAAACTCTTTTTGTTGGTAAAATTAGGATATTGACCAATTTATTAAAAAATAATAATAAGCGCAGTTCGATCATTAACTCGCATGATTCTCACTAGTCACATTAACAAAAGCAAGAACAAACTAGTCACACAAACCTAAAATAGAAAGAAAAAATGTTACAAAGATTGCACATCTATGATTAGTAATATTTTATAGTTAGGGTTCAATACTTGCCTTCCTTCCCAACCTTCCTTGAAATGTATGTGTTCTTAATAGTCTATGAAAATAAAAATAAAATTGACAATTAGGGTCATTGTTCAAACCAATACAATTAGCTATAAATTTTGTGATACTTCTCGTTGATACACCAATTACACTAATTATTATATTTGTAATCTTTAGTAATCAAGTGTTTCCTTTTCACACAACCATATATTTCAATTTGAACTTTTTTAAACCCACCCCACCCCACCCCACCCCCCCCCCCCCACCCCACCCCACAACAATAATTTATACCTGCTAATAAATATACATTTATACACTATCTCTAAGCTCAATGATTCTTATCAATGAAGTTTGAGAAATTTATACACTGCAATATATAGTACAATTGCAATATAGTTGGATATCTCATACACATTAAAATTTCCATGTAAACTTGCAAACATTTGAAATAGTAATACATTGTAATGCAATTGATATTTGGGGAAAATATAGTGAAATTGTAGAAGAAGGATTTAGGTTATATTTGGGGAATTAGGAATACTTACTTGCGATTACTCGAGAGTAAACGGGGAGAGAGATCGGCGACCACAAGAGAGGAGGCGGCGGAGAAGAGACGCCGACAAAGACAGAGAGGACGGCTGACGGTCGATGAAGGCTGACGGCAAGAGAGAGAAGAAAATGGCCGCGAGGAAGAAGAAGAAAGCGAAATGAAAAAAAAAAATTACAGTGCTTGTAATTAAATATAAGCTCATTCTCGACAAGCAAGCAATAAGCCGATGACACGCGTCGCTTATACTACTTTTCCCACGCCCATGAAAAATTCCCACCAAATTTAGACCGGGGAGGTCATTAATGACAGACCTCATTGGTGGCGGCTCTACGCCGTCGAGAATGATAGATAGTATATTAGTAATTTGTATATATAATCGCGAATGATCTTGCGTCGACTTATGAAATTTGTTTTTTGTAGTGCTGCGTTACAATGACACCTATCGGTTTACTATCATACGAATATGGTGTCCCTACGAGAATGCGGGCCGGTGCATTCCACAAAGGAAGTCACCGGATAAAGGCTCAGTACCAAATTCTATAGTTGAATTTTTAACTCACGAAGTTCAATAGAGCCATTCGATATGAGATTTTAGAAATGAGTTTTGTCTGGGTTCAAAGTCGATACAAAATTTAATATCGGACTTTGGGAGTAAGCCAAGAAATTCTTCTTGAAATACGTCGGGAAAAATCAATAACAACATGAATATTATTCAAATCGGCGTGTCTTTATTCAAATCCATAACATGGACTAAGAAAACTTGACATCCGTAATAAGCGAATGACTTCATGGCTTGATATGAAAATGTTTGACTACAATGGTTTGATTGCTTGAATTGAATAGCGAAGTTGCTTAGGAATATGAAAACTAACAACCTTACGAAAGTAATCAATTTTGGCGTGATGAGTAGTTAACCTTAAAATCACATCAAAAGCAAATATCTCTATAGAAATAAGGTTAACGGGTAATGTGATAGTGCCAACTGAATCAAGCAAGATTTCTAAACAACGGATGTAATGAAAGTTTCTCTAACTGAGTCTCCATAAATAGGTCAAAGTCTAATTTCTCCGTAGTCAAGTTATAACGTTGGCGTGACAAGAGATAAAGAATGGGTAGAACCGGTATCTAGTAAGGTATAAAATTCGCAAGAATTTATAATTAACTAACCTGCTTAACCGTTAAGGTTCCTCACATTTTGATCGGTCATGACAAACGCACTTCTAGAAACGATTGACTTTGACTTTTACGGGACATCCATTTGAGTCACCATTCATTGGACTGGATGGGTTTTGATACCATACAATCTTGAGCGATATGTCCTTCTTTTCCACAATTATAGCATACCTTAAAGCTGTTGCAGGCGGTTTGGTGATATATCCCTCTTTCCGCATTTGTAACATATCTGACGTAAGGTGGTCTTTCTCCTCCCTTGGAACGATTCTTCTTGGCCGACGTCTTCACATGGTCGTTGTTAAATCTCCTCTTTTAAAATCTCCTCGACTCGCTTCTTCTATTTTCATGGCTACGATTACCACCGAGTGGTTATCGCCTTTTAATCAATATTCTTCTTTCTCCATTTGGTTATCGTTATTACGATGCTCGCTATCTTGGTATGTTTCTGGTTATGGTCCCTCGGTTGAACGTATTTAGTTATCTCGCTCTAACAACCGAGCCCTATGGACAACATCGAATAGAGAGAAAATTTATGAGAAATGAGATCTTGGACGTATCCGGGTTTCAAACCTCTCGAAACATCCGCGTCATCGTTCCTCATTCTCCACCAAATAAGGTGTAAAAACTGGATAACTCCATGAACCGCCTCGTCTTTGGGACACCGTCATGTTATTCTGCTCGGTCTAATAAACTCCACTTTCTTCGTATGACGAATACTTTCGAGGAAGTACTTGTCATTGAACTATTCTGAAATGTCTCCATGACATCTTTGAGTGCATTGGATGGGTACGCCATAGATTCCCACGATGATGTCCGCCTCGTTACGGAACATAAAAGTAGCGAATGGAACTTTCGTTTCTCCGTGCATCCCAAGACATCGAATATCTTGGTAATTTGTTTGACCACGTCTCGCCTTAATCGGATCCGGCTTTCCCGAGATTACGGTGGTCTGACTCTTTGAGCTGCTGCTTGTTTGTGACCACCGTGAATTGCTATCATTTCTCTATATTTTGAACACGAGTCTCCTCGTCTAATATTGCATGAGCGCAAAAAGCTTCTAAACATCCCTCGTTCATCATCTGCTCGATTGGTGTTGTTCATAGGAGGTACATTGTCGACTGTTGACGTTCTCCTCGTTGGTGGTAAATCTGAGGCATCTCCACGGTCTTATTTACTCCTTGTTAATAATATTCTCGATCGACATTCTCAAATAATGTCTTAAAATAAGGGTTAATTAAGGAAATCAATATATCACATAATATCCCTATATATCTTAACCAACTAACAAATAAGCTTAGGTAGGACACCTTTAAGCGAAGGATTTACTCGTCTCTCCCTCCTATTTCTATTCCCCGATCTCTGCCAGAGATCATATCCTAAGCTCGATACCAATTTGTGGCGCCCCAAAATAGGTCCATTCCATCCAACCCATTACGAAGTCGCCAAATACATGGTGCGAAATAACTACAACTTTATTATTACAACATATAAGCGTGAGTTTAAATACAGATATTGCCATCTAGACAATATCCACACGCAAATAAATTCCCATCATAATTATTGATACATTATTTTATAAAAATAGTGAGGACTACTAAACAACTCTTTCTAGAACCTTCATTCCATTACCCCTCACTAGTAGTACTCGTTACATTCTTGCCTCACGAGAAGAAAAATGGAACAAAAAGGAAAAGGGTGAGCTCAACTAGCCGATAAAGAATATTATGACTAAGATAATATACAACAAATTATCGTTAGTCTTGACGAGAGAAAAATCTAATAGAATACAATAGACAACCGGTTTTAAATCAACAAGCTGCGGTGAAACAACAATTTATTAGAAGAGTTAAGTAGAGAATGCAAACTACTATCTTCTATATATGAATTTAAAAGTTCATCGTCGATATTTTATCCTCTGTAACATCAATCAATATATATACGGAATCAAATATTCATCTTTGCACTACAGCCAAAGATATTCATCGATTGGTCATGTTCATCTAAACACTGCATCATCTTTGCAGACTACGGGCCAAAGATATTAATCGATCGATCATGTTCATCTCAACACTGTTCATCTTTGCACTACGGGCCAAAGATATTCATCAAGAAATCATTCATCTTTTGCTACAGGGCCAAAGATATTGAGAATATCATCATTTAGGGTGAGGATGATGAAAAATATTTTAAAAAAGCGAATCCGGTGAAACAAAAGAACAAATATTAAGGATTAAGTATTTTAAACAATCCAAGTTCAAAAATACTTCATAAGTAATCGAGTGGAGTAAAATTCAAGAATGATCAAAACATGGATACAATCAAAGCTAGTATCCATAATAGATATTTTGGACAAAAGAAGAAATTTCATTTTTGATTGAATAGTGCAGTATTCGTGAATAGTGTAATAGATATCGTGAATAGTCTTAGTATCACGTGAATAGTAATTCAGACACCAAAAGATAGAAATTTCACAAAAAACATCTTCACGCTTCGTGAATAAGTACTCATGAATAAGTAACTCATGAATAGTAACTTCGTGAATAGTAACCCCGACATAAAAAAATTCTAAATTTGATAAAAAATTTCAACCAATATTTCGGCATAATGATATTGAAGAAATAATATCATTTTGAATAAAATAACATCCCTTACCTCGAAAGATGAAGATTTAGTTGAAACAGGATATAGGCTAATGACTTGAACTTGCATCAGTATAGCAATACTCAAAGTATACTCAAAATACTCACAAGAATAAACTCGATAATATAGAGAGAAAACTTGATTTACGGTGTGATTTTCAATTCTAATCTAAGCACCTATTTATAGGAAAATGCTTTAGAACACAAAAAGTAAAATTTATTTTAATAATATTATTATTATTTCTACAACTTCCTACGCATCAAGCATCTGAATTCAGCTATTAAAACACATGCAAGACCCACACTCAAATCACCAAAAATGTTTTTCATATTAAAAATATTTTAAACTTCAAAAATTAATTATTTCGGAGCTTCGGAACATCAATAATTCATAATAAATAGCCCTTTTATCAGAAAATTCGAATCTCGCGACTTTTTATAGGAAATTAAATTCTCTACAACTTTACAGAAGAAAGTTTTTCCAAATTCCAAACAGAAATTGACCGAAATCCATAAACGAGAAATTTTACAGGCTATAATCAAATTTCAGTCAAGAAATGGGCCCACAGACATGTTTAACATGTTTTAAACAACTTTTGTAACAAAAATACTCTTCCTCCTCATATACTCATATATCCCACATTCATTGTAAAAATATCATCATTATTATATTATAATAATATAATAAAATATTATTTTATCACAAAAGATAAAATATCGATTTTCAACAATTGTCACTTTAAAAATTTTCTCCATCTATATCCACATAAAATGAATATTTTTCTCATTATATAAATTAATAATTAATTATTCACAAATAATATTACGAAATCACGATCTTGGCAGTAAAGGAAGCTTTCCGGAAGAGGGCTTTCAATAAGATCTCTCACTTCTTGGGTATGATTAGGTGACCAAACCTCTCCTTAGATAGAACTTTCTAGATATTGCCAATAATGTTATCCAATAATATTATTAGGATAATATGAATTATTAATAGATAATGGAAAATCTTGTGTAATGACAATTTATTGAAACAACGGTAATATAAAATATATCATCGTGATTATTGAATCGATAAAATAAAATCTTGAATAGTAATTCACGTAACAATGATTAAGTAGTGCCTTCTTCACGTAAGAATCAATAATTGGTGCAATGCAGGTGTCTTTCTTGTCTGACAATGGCGTATTCTTGTGTTTTAACCATAGGGTATTCAACAAGTATTAGCGGTAACAAATATCGTCGTTATTTATAAACAACTTATATTTGTTGTTTTCTTCATCCAATCGCTTTTCGTTATAGGCCCACAAAAATTGCTGTAGTCTTACAAATATTCTCGACAGTCTGAATATTCCCGACGACCAAACGAATATTCTAAAATGATAATGAATATTTTATAACCACTTGCTTATTCAAATATTTGCGTATTTTACCCATAACTATCCACATTAATCAAATCAACCCTTACTATTTCAAAATAATAAATAGAGGAAAATAAATTTTATTTATTAATAATTTGGGGTCTTACACCATTTGTAAGACCCCAACTTATTATAAATAAAATCGAATTATCTCTAATTATTATTGTGAATAATAAGGTATTAATTTGATATAATTCTGCAGTTATGGGTGAAATGTGCAAATTTTGCAAAATATGCAAGTGGTTATAAAATAATCATTGTTGTTTTAGAATATTCATTCGTCGTGGAATATTCTTGTTGTCGGGAATATCAGATGACGATGGCGATCATTAATGGGCCCCATAATGTAATAATTATCGGATGAAGAAAATGACAAGTTTGAGTTTTTATAAATATCTACAGTTGTTATCAAGATTAATATTGGAATACCCGATGGTTAAAAATCTGAATGTCTGGCGTGGATCTGTGATATTGATGAATTATTAATCCTTACGTAAGAAGGCACTACTCAATAATTGTTACGGTGAGTTCTTTATTCAATATTTTATTTTATTGATTCAATAATTCTTTGCGTTGATATTTTATATTATTGTTGTTTCAATAATTATCACTACACAAGATTTCCCATTATCATATCAATAATTCATATTATTTGAATAATATTATTAGATAGCATTATTGGCAATGTCTAGAAAGTTCTGTCAAGGAGAGGTTTGGTCACCTAATTGCTCGCTAGTAAGGAGAAATTCTTATTGGAAAGCCCCCTCTTTCCTGGGAACGGTCTGGTTGTCATAAATGTGATTCTGTAATATTATTTGTGAATAATTAATTATTGATTTATATGATAAGAAAATATTTATTTTATGTGGATATAAATGTTGGATATATTTATTGTGGTTAAAAATGAAAGAGTTAATGTTGAGGTGTTTTATCAGTATTTTTGTCGGAATAAAGGTATAAAAAAAAATTAAACCAGTGTTTTTGAGATATATTGCGTGAGTTATAATTTTTAATCCGACCGTTGGATCGTTGTAATTTTTGGATATGTTATACATATATAAGTTGAGTATATGTCCACAAATTTTGAACCGTTAAAAATGAACGTATGATTTGTTATGAATTTTAAGAGGTGATTTGGTTCACAAATTGTTGAAGTATCAAAATTTAACATTTTGGTGGAAAATTCTAGAATTGAGTGGGCCCCACTTGTGGTTGGTGAAGAAATGTGCTGAATTTTATTTCAAATGTGGTGGGTGGGAATAATGTGAGTAAAAAGCCATTAGGTTTTGGTCAAGTCTGCTAACATTTTCCTATAAATAGAGAGGCTAAGTTAGAATTGAAAATCACACGAAACAAGTTTTCTCTTTCTCTCTAGATTATTGAGTGTATTTTATGAGTATTTAGATACTTTGTGAGTTTCTATTCATCGGTGCAAGTTTTCTTGACCTATATCTTAGATATTCGATCGTAAATAATTGATATTTTGAGGTAAGGGATGTTATTTTCTTCATATATGATATTATTTCTTCAATATCATTATGCCGAAGTATTGATCTGAATTTTTATCAAATTTGGAACTTTTTGTATTGGGGTTACTATTCACGTATACTAAGACTATTCACGTATCGACCTTTATTCATAGAAAAATGAAATTTTCTTCTTTTGTCCAAGATGTTTATTATGGTTTACTATCTTTGATTGTATCCATGTTTTGATCTTTATTTTTGAATTCTGCTTCAAAATTGGTATTTATGAAGTATTATTGATCTTGGATAAACTGTTATACGAATCCCTACTAGTTGTCTTTTCGTTTCAATGGATTCGTTTTCTTTAAAATATTTTTCATCATCCTCGGTCCTAAATGATGATATTACTAAATATCTTGACCAGAGTGTAAAAAGATAAATGATTAATCGATGAATATCTTTGGCCCGTAGTGCAAAGATGAGCAGTGTTGAGATTAAACATGACCAACTGGTGATACAAATGAATATCTTTGCTTTGTAGTGCAAAAATGAATATTTGATTAAAGATGTATATTGATTGTTATTCTGAGGATAAAATATTGATAATGGAATTTTAAATCTTAGAAGATAGTAGAACTCATTCTCTACTTGACTCTTCTTATAATGGATTGTTGTTTCATTGCGATTGTTGATCTAAAACTTGTTGGCTATTATATTTTATCGATTTTTCCTGTTGAAGACTAACGATAATTTGTTGTATATTATCTTAGTCATAATATTCTTTATTGGGCTAATTGAGCTCACCCTTTTCTTTTTTTGTTTCATTTTTCTCGGGAGGTGAGAACATAGCGAGAACTAAAATGGGTGCGGAGTGATGGTTCTAGAAAGATGTTTTAGCAGTCCTCACTATTTCTGTAAAATAGTGTTTGAATTATTGTAACTAGGACTTATTTGAGTGTGGATATTGGATAGAAGACAATATTTGTATTTAAACTCATGATATGTGTTGTCGATTTTTGCGACAATTGTATTATTGAAGTTGTAGTTTGCTTTCATACCATGTATTTGGCGACTCAAAATGGGTGTTGTATACCTATTTTGGGGCGCCACTGATTAATATCAAAGCTTAGGATATGGTCTGGCGGAGATCGAGGAATAGAACTAGGAGGGAGAGATGAGTAAATCCTTCGCTAAAGTGTGTCTTATCTAAGATTATTTGTTGGTCGGTCATAATATAGGATATTATGTGATATATTAATTTGTTTAATTAACCCTTATTTTATGGCGCGATTTAAGAATGGTTCTTTGAGAACGTTAACAATGGAGTGTATGAGGCGTGGAACAACCTTTAGTTACAAACGAGGAGAAGCGTGCAACAGAAGGCAATATTCCTCCGTAAACAACACTACCACCGAGCAAACGATGAATGATGGAATGTTTAGAGCTTTTTTCATTCATGTAAAACCGCACGAGGGAGACTCGTGCACAAAAAATACAGGTGGAAATGATAAGAATGATGCGCTGTTGTCAAATGACAAGCGGTTTAAGGAGTTAGGACCACCGAAGTTAAGGGAAAGCCAGATCCGATCATGGCGGAAATGTGGGTCAAGTAAATTACCAAGATATTCGATGTCTTGGGATTTACTGGGAGGAACGAAGGTTCCATTCGCCACCTTTATGTTCCGCGGTGAGAGTGACTCTTTGGTGGGGAGTACGAAAGGCGTACCAACCACCGCATGACTTCGGCGATGTCTTGGGAAACGTTTAAGAAACTATTCAATGACAAGTACTTTCCACGAAATTATTAAATCATATGAAGGAGGTGGAGTTTATCGGTGGAACAAAACAACATGGCGGTGTCCCAAAGACGAGGTGAAGTTTGCAGAGTTATCCAGGTTTGCACCTCATTTGGTCGAAAATGAGGAGCGAATGAAGAGGATGTTTCGAGAGGTCTAAAGCAGAGATTCTACGATATCTTATATCTCATAAATTTTCTTTATATTCGGATGTTTACGGATTGTTGTTTCATTGCGATTGTTGATCTAAAACTTGTTGACTATTATATTTTATCGAGATTTTTCCTACTTTGAAGACTAACGATAATTTGTTGTATATTATCTTAGTCATAATATTCTTCTTGGGCTAGTTGAGCTCACCCTTTTTTTTTTTGTTCCATTTTTCTCGGGAGGTGAGAACATAGCGAGGAACTAGTCGTAAGTCTTGAGTGATGGTTCTAGAAAGATGTTTTAGCAGTCCTCTCACTATTTACGTAAAATAGTGTTTGAATAATTATAACGAGGACTTATTTGAGTGTGGATATTGTCAGAAGACAATATTTGTATTTAAACTCACAGTATGTGTTGTCGTATTTTGCACGATAATTGTATTATTGAAGTTGTAGTTTGCTTTCTGTACCATGTATTTGGCGACTCAGAATGGGTGTTGTATACCTATTCTGGGGCCATCATAGTTGGTATCAGAGCTTAGGGATATGGTCTCTGGCGGAGATCGGGGAATAGAACTAGGATGGGAGAGATGAGTAAATCATTCGCTAGTGTGTCTTATCTAAGCTTATTTGTTGGTCAGTCATAATATAAGGATATTATGTGATATGTTAATTTGTTTAATTAATCCTTGTTTTATGGCAGTATTTAAGAATGGGCGGCGAGAAGCGTTAATGATGGAGTGTATGAGGCGTGGAACAACCTTTAGTTACAAACGAGGAAAAGAAAACGCAATGCAGGAAGGCAATATTCCTCCGTAAACAACACTACCGAGCAAACGATGAATGATGGAATGTTTAAGAGTTTTTTTAGTTCATGTAAAACCGCAGACGAGGGAGACTCGTGCACAAAATCTGGTGGAAATGATAGAATGCGCGGCTTGTCGCGACACAAAGCGGTTTAAGGAGTTGGGACCACGAATTTAAGGGAAAGCGGATCCGATCATGGCGGAAATGTGGGTCAAGTAAATTACCAAGATATTCGATGTCTTGGGATGCGGAGAACGAAGGTTCCATTCGCCACCTTTATGTTCAGCGTGTAAAGCAGAGATTCTTGGTGGGAGTTCGTGAAGCGTACCCCACCCACCGCACTCAAAGATGTCTTGGGAAGCGTTTCAAAAACTATTCAATGACAAGTACTTTCACGAAAGTATTCGTCATATGAAGGAGGTGGAGTTTATCGGTGGAACAAAACAAATGAGCGGTGTCCCAAAGACGAGGTGAAGTTTGCAGAGTTATCCAGGTTTGCACCTCATTTGGTCGAAAATGAGGAACGAATGAAGAGGATGTTTCTGAGAGGTCTAAAGCTCGAGATTCGACAATATCTTATATCTCATAAATTTTCTTTATATTCAGATGTTTCTGGATTGTTGTTTCCGCTGCAGTTGTTGATCTAAAACTTGTTGGCTATTATATTTTATCAGATTTTTCCCTGCTGAAGACTAACGATAATTTGTTGTATATTATCTTAGTCATAATATTCTCTACTGGGCTAGTTGAGCTCACCCTTTTTCTTTTTGTTCCATTTTTCTCAGGAGGTGAGAACATAGCGAGGAACTAGTCGAGAGTCTTGAGTGATGGTTCTAGAAAGATGTTTTAGCGGTCCTCACTATTTCTGTAAAATAGTGTTTGAATAATTATAACGAGGACTTATTTGAGTGTGGATATTGTCTAGAAGACAATATTTGTATTTAAACTCACAGTATGTGTTGTCGTATTTTGCACAATAATTGTATTATTGAAGTTGTAGTTTGCTTTCTGTACCATGTATTTGGCGACTCAGAATGGGTGTTGTATACCTATTCTGGGGCCGTCGCAGTAAATCCATCAAGTTGCAGGTCAAGTCTGCTAACGTTTTCCTATAAATAGAGGGCTAAGTTAGAATTGAAAATCACACCAGAAACATAAGCTTTCTCTCTTTCTCTCTCTAGATTATTGAGTGTATTTTGTGAGTATTTAGATACTTTGTAAATTTCTATTCATCAGTGCAAGTTTTCTTCAGCCTTATACCGATATTCCGATCAGAAGTATTGATATTTTGAGGTAAGGGGTGTTATATTCTTCTTAAAATGATATTTTCTTCTATATCATTATACCGAAATATTAGTATGAACTTTTTATCAAATTTGGAACTTTTGTGTCGGGGTTACTATTCACGTATACGATACTATTCACGTAAATGGCACTATTCATGAATACGGCACTATTCACCGAAAAATGAAATTTTTTTCTTTTTGTCCAAGATGTCTATTATGGTTACTATCTTTGATTGTATCCATGTTTTGATCTTTATTCTTGAATTTTGCTTCAAAATTGGTTATTATGGAGTATTATTGATCTTGGATAAACCGTTATCTGAATCCTTACTATTTGTCCTTACATCTCATTTGGATTCGTTTCCTTTAAAATATTTTTCATCATCCTGGATCCTAAATGATGATATTCTTGAATATCTTTGGCTCGTAGTGCAAAAGATGAATGATTAAGCGATGAATATCTTTGGCCCGTAGTGCGAAGATGAGCAAGTGATGAGATGAACATGACCAATTGGTGATATAAAATGAATATCTTTGGCTGTAGTGCAAAGATGAATATTGATTAAAGATGTATATTGATTGTTGTTATTGAGGATAAAATTGATGATGGACTTTTAAATCTTAGAAGATAGTAGAACTCATTCTCTACTTGACTCTTCAATGGATTCTTTTTTTCATTGCGAGTTGTTGATCTAAAACTTGTTGTCTCATTATATTTTATCAGATTTTTCCTCGTTAAAGACTAACGATAATTTATTGTATATTATCTTAGTCATAATAATATTCTTTATTGGGTTAGTTGAGCTCACCCTTTTCTTTTTTTTTTGTTCCATTTTTCTCGGGAGGTGAGAACATAGCGAGGAACTAGTCGAGTGCGGAGTGATGGTTCTAGAAAGATGTTTTAGCGAGTCCTCACTATTTACGTAAAATAGTGTTTGAATAATTGTAATGAGGACTTATTTGAGTGTGGATATTGTCTAGAAGACAATATTTGTATTTAAACTCACAGTATGTGTTGTCGTATTTTGCACGACAATTGTATTATTGAAGTTGTAGTTTGCTTTCTGTACCATGTATTTGGCGACTCAGAATAGGTGTTGTATACCTATTTTGGGGGCGTCACACCAACTGTTCTGATATTATCCTTTCTAAATTTAATTATTATCTCTTAAAATCACTACTTTATGATATTATCATTACTAGGCTATTATCATTACTCTCCGTTATTTAACCTAATTTTCTCCCTATAAATACATACCAACTATTACGCAACAACTCGTGCAACAAACAATTATCTCCTTATATTTTCGGCTAATCATTTATCTTATACTTTACCTGTCCCATTATTTAGATGACGACTACATACGATTTTGTTGATGACATCAGCCCTGTCAAAGAGACGTGGAAGATTAAAGTTAGGATAACTCGACTCTGGAATATGCCAAGCTTCAACAAAACAGACTACATAAACATCATCGAGATTGTATTGTTGGATGAAAAGGTATATATATATATATATATATATATATATATATATATATATATACACACACATACATACATACACAACTCCAAATTACAACATCTTACCGTATGCATATTATACTTTTATAGGACGACAAAATACATGCGAGTATGAAAAGGTCACTTTTTACTAAATTTCAAACAACAATCAAGGAACAAATTTTTTTTATAATCACCAATTTCGTTGTCAATCAGAATGGTAGTTTTTTCAGAGCTACTCAACATCCATACAAGATTAATTTTTTGTATTTCACCTCACTGCGAGAGTTAGATATATAAGGCTCCCATTCATACATATGGATTTCAATTCACTCCATACGTTTAAATACTATCAACACCGATTGATGATTCGTACTTAGTCGGTATGTTTAACAGTAATTACCCCTTCAAGTTTTTACATATTAAGTTATTTATTTACCTACATAATTTTGTTGCGTATAACCAGATGTTATTAGACAACTAAATGTGATATGTAGTTTAGAAGTCAACACAAACAATGGTAAACAGAGCAAAAGAGTAAATATTGAATTAACTGATAACATGTAACTTTTTAATCTGTATTAACACTACTTTTATTAATAACTATGATCATTTAAATTAATCTTATATTGTATTTTTCTTACAGTCATAATGTATTGAGCTGCACCTTGTGGGATGACTTTGCAAACCAGATTTGTTCCTTTATTGAAACAGAAAGCCAAAATAACATTATAATTGTTTTATAGTTTGCGAAAATCAAGTTCTGGAAATGTATTATCACTTTTATTTCAATGAAAAATATCTCTCTAAACATATGATTATTAACTATACAACATTTGCCATTAACTAAGTACACCAATATTGTCAAACTCAATGTTTGGTTCGAGACTTCTTATAATTGCAGATATCCCCGGGGTTGTTACTTTTAAAAATAGATATATTGCATACTTCTTTGATCCGTTATTAAATTCTATTACTACTATAAGTTAATTTCCCCTTTAACTACACTCACTATTGTCTAATAGCATTTGTGATGCAACAAATAATGAAATTACAATAAATCATTTATCCAGCCAAAGCACATTATCTATTACAGATGACTTCCTCCAAATCTGTGATAGGAAAACTCTTGATGAGATACGGGATTCAACAGAGGTAAAATCGTTTTTAAAACACTTTACTTATTTCACAACATTATCTTATATTCTGCTGCTCATTTTCTATTTAACACTCTAGGAGTCAACATGTGTGGTACTTGCTACTATTCTGTGTATAGAAATCGAATACAATTGGTTCTACAATACCTGCAAAAAATGCGCAAAAAAGTAAAACCTGATAGCAAAAAATATTGGTAATATAAATGTTCTGACTATGTTTTCTGTTATACCAAGGTATTGTGATATAGTATTTTGTTATACGCTATATCTACCTTATGTTCATACTTTGTGCACTCTGTTAATACTATCTAACTTCATAAATGTAACTTTTAATTGTAAATTTAAAGTTCAGGTTAAAGTAAATATTGTCCTAGGGTTTAGTGATCAGATTAATTATATACTTGGATATGTATTTGCGAACAAAACTTTTACCCAACTCTATGTAACATATGCTACCAAAATTTAATTATCGCACAACAATCTACCATCTTCTTATTATATTTTAATTTATTAATTACACGTATAAATTTATTATTAAAAAAATAAATAATCCCGCCGCAACGCGCGGGTTTGCATCTAGTTAACCTTATCATAAGATTTTTCAAAATCCAACTACTAGGCCTATTCAAATCATTCGGTATTTTCCCGGTACCGGCCATACTGAATCAACTGATCGGTAAATCTCATGATCAGTTCGGTACCGGTAATTTTTTCTGGTAAATACCAGATTAACCGGCTCGAGTACGGTACCCCTTTTCTTATACTCGGTTTATACAGCACCGTACCGAATGTACCGATTGTCCAGTTGAATTTGATTACACTTTATACATATATGATATATGTTTATTGTGGGCCCCCATTCTTACCCACTTCTCTCACTTTCCCACTTCCTCTCTCTCACTTTCCCAACTTTCCCACTTCTCTGCATAGTCTCCACTACTTCTCTCTCTTAACAAAGGCAAATCCATCAATGGATTGAAGTAAACCCATCTCAGAGACTTAGACCATCAATGAATTCCAGCAAAGAATAAACCATCTCAGACCATTAACGGATTGAAGAATTATACAAGTAATTTGATAAAATAAGATATGAGTTCATCAATCGACAATTGCATGTATTGTCTTTTTCTTGTCTTTCTTATTTTTTTCTCCTTTGTATGTTTCTTTGCCAACAATGAAGTTGTGATTGATTTATTGATAGATTCGTTGGTCGATTTATTGGTAGATCTCATGGTTGTAGTTGATTTATTGATAAATCTATCGATTTATTTCTTATGCTAAAAGATTTGGTGAGAATGTTGGGCTGTTTGTTTTTATTTTTTCTAGCAATGTTGTTTTGCTTGAGATGAGCTATAGATGATTATTGCATAGTTGTTGGATGACAATGTTGTTTTGCCGCAATACCATTAATGGGATTACTGTTTCAATTTGTTTCCTAACTGGCACGGGATACCGGTCCAATCGGTACCAGTATCAGTACATAATTTTGATAACTTTCGCTAACTGGTTCGATACAGACTTTTTGACCTTACAATATAATAAGGACTTTTTGACCTTACAATATTTCCATATATTTGATAGAGCTTCAACCTCCTTAATGGTGGCTTCTCTCATGTCTTGAGAGTCGGGGCTTACTAGTTTCATAAAATACAGGCGGGTTTAAATGGTTTAATTAGAAGTAGTTATATGAAGTTAATTTTTAAATAAGTTGGTCAATTAGTCATGCTGACACGTAAGGAGACTCTATGTGTGTCAGTATTCTATTAGCCAATTGACCAACTTACCAAAAAATAAATTTAATGCTAACCGGATTTGATTTAATTGTATGTCACAAGTTAGAAATAAGTTACATTTATATAGAAAAATATGAAATTTTAAATAATTATACAAAATCAATTGCTTTTTATAAACGGCAGACCATTTTAAACACACATTGAACTGTTGGATTCATACAAAATTTACGAGTTTTCTTAAAAGAATTTTCAAAACAATGAAAATTATGAAACATATATAATCATAACTCTCACAAAACCTAACATCATTATAATAGAACCACTTTTAAGTATTATTATGCATATCAAGGGCTAAAGATTTATTTTACATGATCAAATTAGTTCTCTTAAATAAATATTCACTTGTGCCAAACAAAGGCATAGAAAACTCTAATAAAAGATAATAATAATAATTGTAGCAGTCAGATCCAACATCATATCAAATGCATGCAGCCATGACAACTGGAATTTGTTTTGTTTTCACTTTTTTTGATTCTGTTGGTCACCTACTCCAAGTGTGTTCTTCATTCCATCAAGTGCACCCTGTGCCATGTTGATTACTTGCTCTCCTGTCTGCACCACAAACATATTTATATTGTCAAATTATAGCAATCAGCATTGCATTATATTATAGCCTCTGCCTCTCTAAATATGAATTACTTCAAATTCCGAAAACATATAATGAATGTGTGTTTGTAAGGGTGTAAACGAATCGAGTCGATTTGAGTATTGTGTTGCTCAGATTTGGTTCATAAAATTTATCGAGTATAAAATAAGGTTTGATTGAAACTCATTTAATTTCGAAATGAAAGACGATTTGAATCGAGCGAAACAGTTTGGACTTTCCAACGAATATGATCCGAGTATCAATAGAAAATTATAATTTGAGGAGGTTCGAGTAATTTATCGAACTTTAAAATGTCTTCATATTTGACTCATTTATATTTCAAGTCGAAATTTCGAATCGAACTTTTTTTAATGAAATGAAGACAAATCGAATTTCAACTGTTTGCTCATTTTTCAGCCTTACTGTTTGGACACGCATGCAAAATCTTAAATATATATCGCTTAATTTCATTATTCATATTAATCAAAGGATGAAAATAAATTTATGCCAAAAACCAATAATATCGTTTGATTTAGAATTTCTATAACTAAATATGAGAACCTGCTGGACCCATCCGGCACTGTTGTCCTTCTGTTGTTGGGCCGTAGATGGGTTAGCGTTAGCCGCATCAGCTGCCTTGTCATGAGCCGCATTTGCTGTGCTCTTGGCCGACTCCATCCACTGCTCTGTCTTGGCCTACCCAAAAAAAAAATGTATATACGTAAAATATTAAATTCACAAATTCAGGGGTAAAGTGGTCATACAATAATCATACACATTAAGAATTACATTTTCATTGTTAAATAAATGAATATATTTTATTTAACATATATATATATATATATATATATATATATATATATATATATATACTCACTTAATCCAAGAAATAGCTTTGGTGTTTATGTCAATGGAAATAATGGGGGAGTCTCACTATCCATTGCAAAAAAGACTTATAATTAAGACGAATATTAATGAAATTGAATAAGATTATAAGAATGATCACTATATCAGATCAGATATATAATATTATGCAACAAAAAAATCGATACATCAGTTGTAAAATATATCATTCTCCTAATGGAATTAAAGAAGGTTTACCTGAGCCTGACCTTCGGATTGTCCTGCACTCACTTGAGAACTCGACATCTTTTAAGCAAATTTGGTTTCAAAAATTTAATGTTTATGCAAATTAAAAATTATTTGAGATCTGAAGCTTGCGGGGGGAATATATATATAGGGTTCAATTCCTTGGGTTAATAGAGGATTGATAGTGTTGAGATACTGTGGGGCGTGTATTTCTGCCTATGACTTGGGCTTTGGGGATCTGCATGTGGCCAGTGGATTTGGTACTGTACGTATAGTCCGCATCTCCATGCATTATTGTTTCTCTTTCAAATTAATTTCTGCCTATTTTATATGATAGTAGTTGTTGATGATTGAAACTTATGAGACATGACAGGATTTTTAATAATATAATTAAAGTCTTTTAAAAAAAAATAAGTAATTGGTGGTTAATATAATAATAAAGTTAATTGAGTAGATTAAAAGATATATTGAATACATTGAAATTGTTTTTGAATAAGAATTCACTTTGTTATTATTTATTTTAGTTTTGAAAGCATATGTACTATTGTTATCGAACATAAGTTACTTCAAAAAAGTGTTTTTATAAATTATACTTGATCCACCGAAATAGTAAATATTGTCACTTGTTGAGTTTCATCGCTCACCCTTTATAATATTTCTGGATACCTTATTTCGAGAGATGGGACGCTATTGGTCAAACCAAGAATAAATATGAGATGATTAATTTAAGTTTTCGTAAAATATTATGATTTGATTTTTGTTAAGACTTTTGATTTAGAGGAGTTGCACCTCCGTTTGTATTGTTTTAGGATCAAGACTTTTGCTCATTCGATGAAATATTTATTATTATTTTTTGATAATTTCATTATTTATTTGATTTTATAAATATTTAAAATTGTATAATTAAGCCTTCGAGCTTAAAGTATGTAGCATTACCATTTACCCGTATCTACTCGGGGTGTTACATCACATATGTGGACTCCTCGGCCTGAAAACATCCCTGCCAAATGCTTATGGCTGGCTCTGTTGACAGTTACGAAGATGACTGGGCCTATCGGACACTGGGCTTATATCTAACCTGTCCTCATTTCCTAACTAAACCCAACAATCCGAACCCAACCGCTACCAACACCACTGTTATCGTCATCATCTTCTTCCTCTATTTCTCCGTTAGGTCATTCCTCTTCCCATTTTGCCCCTCTCTCCGAGATCTCCAAACACAACCTTTCAGTTTTCTCCTCTCTCCGTTTTTAGGGTGGAATATGCAATTCACAATCAAGGATGCTTCATATAATAGCTCAATTATGGCCGGATTTCTTCTAATCTAGAATTTCCCGGAAAAAAAAATTCATTTCTCAATGAATTATCCGGTTAGATGCCGGAAAAGCTCAGAGCATGAGATTTTATAGGGAATATTATGAGGTCCTCCGTATGGCCGGACGATTCCAGTTCTCCATCGACCTCAAATCTTCAGCCGCGTCCCAGCCATTCCAATTCCAAACACTGGTAAAAATTCAGCTTCAATTATGTCAATTCTTTTGCAATTTGATCTGATTTGAATCTGAGTTTTGTTGTTTGCTTTTTAAATTTAACATTTCCAGGTAAAGATCATATTTTTTGTTGGTTTTGATAATATTATATGAATTATTGAACTAATTCAAATGAGAATTAATTTTTGATCTAAGATTTTGGAATTACTCTCACAGAAAATAATTATTATGTTATGATAAATTTGTTAGGTATTGGCTTTGCCGGTTGCTTGTAGCCTTTGGCTGCCCTTCAACGGACATTAAAAAAAAAAGAAAAAGTTTAAAACACTTGTGCTTTATAGGGTTGTATGGATTTATGACCATTTCCAACATTTTGAGTTATACCATTCTGCAATATATTTTCAGAAGAGTAATGACAAACTATTCTACAAACATGCCTACTCCACCTCAGCATATTGATCAACAAATTGCTTCAATGTTGTCTTCGGTCCCACATAAAAAGTTGAGGTTGTAAAATGTTTATAAAATAGTTTATGTCTATAGCATTATTCTTTTCAGAAATTGGTTAAAATTATGCTTCTGATGCATGTCACATTTGTCTTCTGGAATTATTGTTGTGGTTATACCTAATATTTGGTGTGTACGGATAATTTATTAATTTCAATGTTAAAAATTGAAGAGTAAAACTTAAGCAGTTTGTAAGATGTATGTAAAATAGTTTGTGTCTATAACATTATTCTTTTCAGAAATTGGTTAAAATTATGCTTCTGATGCATGTCACATTTGTCTTCTGGAATTATTGTTGTGGTTATACCTAATATGGATAATTTATTAATTTCAATGTTAAAAATTGAAGAGTAAAACTTCTTCGTGGATTGTTCAACATTTTAATATAGTTACTTGTTTTTTGAGCTTGTGATTAAGTTTAACATCTTGTGTTTGCATGATGTATCTTATTTTATTTTTGCTGATATAATTTTGGTTTACCGTCATGCTAGTTGTAGTAATGTCTTTCGACTGTTAGTGCGGAGAGAGGTATCGCCTCGAGTAAAAGGTTCTTCTAGAAAGTTATGGAGAGAGGGTTCTAAGTGTAATGTTGATTACTCTGTGTTAAGAAATGAAGCCGCGAGAGATGCCAAGCGCAGTCTTACATCATGGTAAATTTGGTTATGCTAGTTCTATTCTGTACTATTTCCAAAGATGGTTCATCCATTCTTGTGTTTTGTCATGGAGCAATCAGTGATTTGCTGGTGTATCACCTTCAAAACTAGGCTTGCTTAATTTTTTTTACCTCCCCTGTTAAAGTATTATTTTATATATTTCAGGGTAGAGGCAGAGTCATTGCGACATTTTTCAGCCAATTATTGTCCACTGCTGCCACCTCCTAGGTCAACAATTGCAGCAGCCTTCAGTCCTGATGGAAAAACGCTTGCTTCCACTCAGTAATTTACTATTTGTACCACTCAGTAATTTACTGTTTTTAGTGTTGGACACAGTCTATTTGCATTGAACCAACACGAAAAAATTTATGACGACTATATTGTTTCTGTGTTGGCAGTGGAGACCATACAGTAAAGATAATTGATTGCCAAACTGGAAGATGCTTAAAGGTGTTAAGTGGTCATCGGAGGACACCTTGGGTGGTAAGCTCCTTTGTCGAACTTTTTTATTTATTTTTAATAGGCTAAACCTGCCGTAGATAGATGGTGTTGGTTGATGCTTAAGTTGAACAATGTCTATTATTGTAGTACCAATATTATCCTCTACCCCTTGAAGCTCGGTGCTAGTATTATTATTAATATTATTAATATTATTAATCCCTACTTCCCATTATATATAATTTCTGGAAAACATGGAATTTTCACGGACTGTAAGATTACCAGATAACACGTTCACAGTGAGTTTCTTGTTTAGGCTCTCCCAGACACCAAATTTCTAGCATCTCCTACATATTAGCTTAGAATCTTTGTTTGTGAACCATATGTTGTAACATGTCATGATCTACAATACTCCTTATTTACATCATTTCCCGCTGTTCACTTCGAGTTAGTAATGCATAACAATATCATTGTGGGCTTTCTTAAATCAATGCTTTCGAAGTACAATTTTTTTTTACACATTAGCCTTTTCAATCTTATGTGCTAATGAAACTTTTGCAGGTTAGGTTCCATCCACTCTGTCCTGAAATCCTTGCCAGTGGAAGTTTGGACAATGAAGTTCGCTTGTGGAATGCAAATACTGCAGAGTGTATAGGGTCGCGTGATTTTTGTAAGTGTTCATTTGAATCTCTTTATGTAACATAGCTAAATGTTAACAAAACTTTGCGTCTAGTTATCAATCTTGTATGGTAGGTTTGATTGGTCAAATATGTTTCCTCTGTGCAGACCGTCCTATAGCTTCTATTGCTTTTCATGCTCAAGGGGAAATTCTAGCTGTAGCTTCTGGTCACAAGGTGAGGAATCTGGATATCAGCATCAATTTTAGCTTTATATTGGATTCTTTACGATAAGTTAAATTTTGAAATCCATGGTAGCTTTATATATGGCACCACAACAGGAGAGGGGAGACATCATCAGCAGCCATCATACTCAAGACACGCCGTTCTCTTCGTGCTGTGCATTTTCATCCTCATGCTGCCCCATTTCTTCTGACAGCTGAGGTAACTTTCTCGCCTAATATGTTGGACATTTTCCTTATCTTGGTCTAGTTGATTTACTAGAATTATGGTTTCAGGTCAATGAACTAGAATCATCAGATTCCACGATGACACTTGCAACTTGTCAGAATTATTTGCGTTATCCTCCTCCTACTGTATATTTAGCAGATACTCATTCTGGTCATCGATCTAATCTGGTAAATGAGCTACCTTTGATGTCTCTGCCATTCTTGATATGGCCTTCAATTGGTCGAGGTGATGGGAGAATTCCTTTGCGACAAACTGATGCAGATGTCAGCTCAGCTACTTTAATACAGAGAGCGGATCCTTCTGTTTCAGTGAGACTTCTTACATATTCAACCCCGTCAGGGCAGTACGAGCTCTTGTTGTCTCCTATTGAATCTACCAACTCCCCTGTACCAGAAGAACCAGAAACTAATGCTTTAGTGAGGGAAATGGAAAATGATGTTGTTCCACCTACAATTGATGCCATGGAGACCGATGAGCGGCCTGAAGAAAGAAGTAACCAGATCTTCCCTTTGGGTGATCCATCGTGCTGGGGAGTACCATTCTTGCAAGGGTGGTTGATTGGCCAAAGCCAAGCTGGACAACGCACAATGCATCCATATAATGGTGGGGCTCCTGAAAATTTAGCTGGCTTAAGTGGAATAGAGAATCCTGTTACAACAGTTCCCTCAGTAGTGCCGCCTAGTTTTGGTCAATCTAGGGTGACTGGAAGTTCACGGCACCGCTCTTCACGCCCTCGCATGTCAGCTACTGGATCTGATAGTGATGCTGCTTTTAGTAATATAGCTCATGATGAGAGTGATTCTCAACCCTTTGTTAGCCGAATCCAGTCCGAGATCGTGACATCATTGGCTGCAGCTGCAGCGGCAGAGGTACCTTGCACTGTGAAGCTCAGGTTGTGGCCTCACGATGTAAAAGATCCTTGTCAACCTCTTGATGCAGAAAGATGTCGCTTAATTATACCACATGCTGTACTTTGTAGGTAGGTTCTAAACTATTTTTAAGAGCTGGTTTTCTGCTCTACGTTCAAATTTAATTTTGTTAGTTATATCTAATGTTAGCTATTTGGAAGAGAAATTAGATGATTCTATTAATTTCTTGATGATATTATCTTTGACTATCAGTAGTTACACAGATAGGACTCAGGACATGCATGATATTATTTGTTATTGAACTTCTTCTGCAATTTTCCTATTGTCATGTAGAATGAATGAGTCGAATCTCTTGAAATGATTACAATTAAATCCTTTTTGCAGTGAAATGGGTGCCCATTTTTCACCTTGTGGGAGATTTTTAGCAGCTTGTGTTGCATGTGTCTTGCCAAATATGGAAGCTGATCCTGATTTTCATGGGCAGATACACCACGATGTTACAGGGGTTGCAACATCTCCGACAAGACACCCAATATCAGCCCACCAAGTCATGTATGAGCTGCGGATATATTCCCTGGAAGAGGCAACGTAATTCTCAAATCTCTTGCACCTCTGGTTGTTATTTTCATATGTTTTTCAGCTTCACTAATCTGATTCATTTTTCTATTCACTTAGATTTGGTTTGGTGCTTGCCTCGCGGGCAATCAGAGCTGCTCATTGTTTAACTTCAATTCAGGTAAGTTTCTGGATGGACATTATGACTGCTTTATATTAATTTAACATAGGTATGCATTGGAAATGTAACTTGTAGCTGCGATACAGACACTGAGCACTGAACATTATTACCCCCTTTGCCCTTCTTTTCTTTGTATAAGTACTCTTAGGGTAAGCGGCTTAGTGAATAGAAAAACATTTATTTAGGTACCTTCATGGACTTTTCTGATGTGTTCTATTCTCCATGGCGAGAGACTAGGCCCACATACTGATTACAACTTCCATGCCATGGTTGATGCGTTAGGCGCTTTCATGCTCTAGTTCTGTTGAGATCTCTTGTTGG
The DNA here is from genome assembly GCA_020205605.1 of Panax ginseng. Classification (NCBI taxonomy): domain Eukaryota; kingdom Viridiplantae; phylum Streptophyta; class Magnoliopsida; order Apiales; family Araliaceae; genus Panax; species Panax ginseng. The sequence continues at coordinate 16,792,108 of CM035127.1, read as the reverse complement.
CGAGGTCTGAAATTTAAACAGCATCAACTAAGAAGATTTATATTGCAAGAGTCAATTTTTTATTTTTATTTTTTGTCTCCTCTATTCAAGCTGCAAGTACAGTTTAGTTTAAGCTACATGTTCTTTCGTAATTGCTTGTGTGTAGTGAACTGAATAGTACAAGTATTATGCTATAAATTGGGTAAAGTGAGATGCAATCATGCAATGCCTGCAACGTTGATACAGAATTAAAGATCTTAACATTTATTTTATAGATTTTTTAGTTTTTTCCTCACAAATCACAAATATTGTTGAGATTTTATCGTAATTGAGTAATCCGAAGGTGCTTTATATAAAACACAGAAAGCAAATTAATGAAAAGTTACCGAACTTGTACTGTTTGTGGTTGCAGTTCTCGCCTACATCAGAGCACCTGTTACTTGCTTATGGTCGTCGTCATAGTTCACTTAAGAGTGTTGTCATTGATGGAGAGACAACGGTACCTGTTTACACCGTTCTGGAGGTACTATAGTTCATGCTTCTATCATCATCATATTTAAGCTTTTAGCCTGCTTGTTATTAGAACCTTAGCAAGTAGAAGTTTTTCTTTTTCATTTAGTTTCCGCTAAGGTATGCTTACTCTGGACTCTTGAAATATGAATTTGAACCTAGAGTACTGCTCAAATATTAATGGCGAGTTCACAAGGCATACAGATCAATAATCTTATAAGCAGTTTATATCTTATGGAAAAATCTTAGTGACTATATTCTTACACATGCTAACTTTTTTAACTTTACACCAAAAGATAGTTGTGTAAAGCATGACTACCTGAAGATGAATCCCATTTGACTGTACTTGCATTTTATTGAATAGACCATTCAAAATTGGTTTTCCTCAATCAGGTCTATAGAGTGTCTGATATGGAACTCGTGAGAGTACTTCCTAGTGCAGAGGATGAGGTCAATGTAGCTTGCTTTCATCCATCTATTGGTGGTGGCCTAGTTTATGGAACCAAGGTGATCTACTCAGATTTGTTATATAGTTTTATATCCGGATTCCTAAGGCTATTTGTTCATGATATATATTTTCTTTAAAAAAACAGGAAGGAAAGCTCAGGATCTTCCAATATAATACTTCTCATGGCTTGAATTACACAGGAACCAGTTTGTCCGATGAAAACATGGTTGAGGTAAACAACGATGTTTAAAGTAGGATCCATTGTTGCATTGCTTTAGCTGAAACAACAATTACATAGTTTAAATTACTTATTTTAAATCAAATTTATGAATATCTGAAAAATTATCATTTGATCGCTTGTTGATCATTTGTTGTTATGTTCCAGGGTGTGATTACGGCACATTGAGGGGAGGATTTTTCTTTGCTGACAGCTGTATTACTTGATACTTTGTCCATACAATAGTAAACCCCACCATACTGATGCTCTTGTAACTTGTTAATGGTCTTGTATGCGTGCACTTTTGGGGGTAAGTTACAAGCTTGTAGCTTTGATCGTTTGTAGATTTGATTTACTGTATACTCCTTCAGATTCGCAGCAAGAATGTGAAGCTAACTTGTAAAATAGATGGGCCAGCACGAGGCAGAGGAGTCAAGTACATGTCTGAATTGTTTCTTTGGCTCATTTTCAGCTTAAAGGGCTATGCTTACCCCAAAAAAAAAACTGCTGAGTTCACAATTGAGACAGATGCTTCATCTTTTTTGCCTTTTTTCTTTTTTTTTTTTTTTTTTTTTTTTTTGGTGTCAAGCTTCTCATAGACTGTCATATTCCTCTGTACTTAAGAGGAGGTCTTGGTTGTGTGAGACATTGTGGTTTGTATATTAGATATTGAATTTTAACACTAGGATATATCTGTGTTTAAAAGGAAAAATGGAAAGCTGTTGTAATTTAGAAAGGTGATTATTATGGCAATTCTTCATTTGGTAAGAAGCAAGAGTTGCAGCTTTTTTCTTCTTATTTTCAAGTCGATTTTGCTTATATTATATTTGATGCATGAAAACAATTCAAGATTGGTGTCATGATGCTAAGCATTTGATTTCCATGGATAGTTTGGCAGTGGGCTTTGATCTAGAATGATCCTTTGTAGCTTTTTTTTTAAAATGTCTTAGACTTTCATAAATTAATAATAATTATATAATTTGGGAGTAATTACTTAATTATTCCTTCTGTTTGAAAATTAGCGAGCCAGGAGATATATTTTTATTTTAAAACTATAAAATATATGATATTCTTAATTTATCATTTATTTATTAGTATCAATTTTAGCATCAATCTGTCACTATTAAATTCTTAAGTAACAGTAAGTAAGTATACATTTGAAACTTTTTTTTATTGATAATTTATATTAGTAAATTTTTTAAACTCACACTTTTTTTACCATAAGTTAGGTCGCACCACTGGATCAAAGGACTCGATCATCTGAAACTTTGATATGCATGGAGTAATTACACCCTCTAAATTCGGAAACTTTTGAGGGTGGAATATTCGCATTATCAATAATATTTTCAATCTCAATAGTTAACTGATTTAATTTATTTGATAAAGAAAAGGAATGTAATACTTGAAGACACCAAATTAAGATAACTTAATAGTAAAGCATTGAAGTTTTCATAAATTTTAAAAAATATTAATAACTTAATCTTTCATATTATTCTTGTAAATTTTAATTAACTTACAAATAATTCAATTAATTAATGACTTAATCTTTCATATTATTCTTACAAATAATTTAATTAACTCATAAACGCAACGCCTCAAACCTAATACGCCACAAATAATACGGTGACATAACAATCAAAGCCGACCCATCAATCCAAACAATGCAATAATTATGAATGTACTCAACCAAAATCCAAAGCGAAACCTACCGAAGCTAAAAAATTCGATTGATAGGCAAACAAGTTAGGGTTGTTTGCATAATCAGTCAGTTGATGTCGGCATCATCAAAATCGTCCTCAAAGGCGTTGAAGAAATTAGCGTCGGCGAGGAGCTTGGAGTTGAAGGAAGAGAATTTACCGCCCTTTCCAAAGATATTGAAAGCTTCGAGTTCGTCAACATCCATCGGCGCCATTGTTGATCCCTTCTGCTGCTGCTGCTGCTGCTGCTCATCATCTACTTCAAGTTCATCGTCCAAGAATAAGTCTAGTGCCATCGGCCTCAATTTCATCTTCTTCGACTCTCTCTTTTGTTTCGATCGATGATTTTACAAAGCTTTTTTATGTTATTGGCAGTTACTATATATATATAATATCCGGATCCTAAAGTGTTAATGTTATGTATTTAAGCATTTAATTATTAAAATTGATGTTATTTTGACCAAACTTTTAAGCATGTTTTAACTTATATATAGACAAATATTTTTTTTTTACTTTCCTTGCCATTCTTTCATTACAAGTATTTCAGGAATTTAAATTTAAATTTTGAAAATGATTAATTGTCAAGTATAAATTGCTGACTAACGTGAAAATATAAGCGATAAAATAAAATCGAAGTATATTTTTCTTATTCACACTAGCATATATTTTTTTTGAAACAGTTAAAAGATTGGACAAATTTATTAATCAACTAGTAAATGTCCGTGCTGACCTAATAAAATTCTCTCTTTCTTTTCATTTCAATAATCTCACTCTTATTTACTCTCTCTCCTCCTTCCTCTCCCACCATTTTTTCCCGCCCAAATTAATTAAAATAAATATAAACCGTTTTTATATTTTTTCGTCCAAATTAATTAAAATAATTCTGAATTATTATTATACTTTCCGGTCCAAATTCAAAATAGATTCTATTAATAAAGATTGCATCCTTCACAACCCAAAGAAGGAATACTACGCACCTCGTCTATTAAGAACCATTAGTTTTCGTTCTATAACTACATGATACGACCGCACTGTTACCCTATATACTATCATATCTTGTCTATCTACATACATCAATATTTAATATTAATATAAATTTATAGTTATATATATAAACACTCATTAAGTTCTCGTAATTTTTAAATCAAAGCCAATTGGGCCAATTTATCAATAATGTTGGTGAGAGTAAATTGTAATAGGATTGTAAATAATCATTGAATTGCTCAGATTTGGTTCAAAAAATTTATCGAGTATGAAATAAAATTTGATTGAGGCTCATTTAGCTATCAAGTCGAGCACGATCTCGAATCAATCCCGAACAGTTTGAACTTTTCGAGTAAAAATATGATCCGAATATCAATAAAAAATTATAATTTGAAAATATTCAAGTAATTTATCGAACTTTAAATTTATTCATATTTGAATCATTTATATTTTGAGTCAAAATTGAATCAAACTTTTAGTCGAATGAAAACGAATCGATTGTTTGGTTCATTTTATAACTTTAGATTGTAAGGATTAAATTCGCGAAATAAATACTTAGCCAAAGTACACAATAGTAAACATTTTGAAAGGATAAAACTGCAAAAAGCAATATACTTTTGTTATCAGTGAAGTTTAGCGGTAGATAAGGAGGAGAGAGAAGATAATGTAGAAACGTGGCAATCGGCAAATGGAATTAAAACTCCAGATTGTGCAACGGCAACTGAGGATTCATACTCCGACTAGTCTTTTAATTCTTCCCCTTCCTCTTCATCAGCAATGTTCAAAAACTATTGCCAGTAGTTTTTCTCTCTCTTCAAACCCAAATCCAAATGACTCGCCATTTCATTTGCTTCGACGGGTTCACGCCAGGTACCGCCGATGGGACTCCAACGCCGAAACTTTCCGAGCCCAAAACTTCAATTTCAACCCCCAAAACAACGATGAAGATGATGATAATAATGATGATGATGATGATGATGATGACTGGCTTGGGGTTTTGGAGGAATTTATTGAAGGTGCTTGGATAGTTCCGGTAATTTTTTCTTTCTTTTTGAAAAAAAATGTGAAGTTTAACTAATTAGCTGTGTTTTGGCTTCTGGTTTAGTTTTTGTTTGGTTTTATTTGTTTTGGGTTCTAATTATTTGGAATTTTAGGTGTAACTTAGTAGTTAAATGGGTTTCTTACTGTAGTAAATTCAGCCAATCTTTGTTATTTAAACGAGTAATTAAGGACCTGTATGTTGAAAATGGTTATAGGTAGCTTTAGATGTTGAATGTGTTTGAATGTTATGTTGTGAGTTATTGAGAATTGCTTGCATTGGGAATAATTGTATGATTTATTATGCATATATAGCCATCCCTTTTGTTAGTTAACATGATGAGCTTTTTTCTTGAACTACATGGTAGAGTTGTTTACTCATTTTTGGGATGAATATTACTAATGAAATGAGATGGTAGAATTTTAAAAGTTCTCTTTTGCAAGTTTAATAGTGACGATTATGATATTAGAACATCCTTATTTCCCCCTTTTCCTGATGTGAATTACTTTGGCAAGTGTTGGTTCCTTATTACCCTTTTTACGTTACATTTACTTGGAAAACAATCTAATTTGCTTATATTTGGTGCATTAAATGACGATTGTTCGTGGAAGCATACTTGTTAATTACTCCCTCCATCCCATTATATCTGACGTTTAAGGGGTTTTTATTTTTCCCAAAATAATAGACGTTTTACAAGTCCAAAGCTAAATTGTCCACTTTTATTCCAGTACTACCCTTGAACCGTCCACCGGATGAGAGAGAAAGACGAGAGGGTTTTTTTGAGAGAGAGGAAGCAGAAGCTTTCCATCCTTTATTCACTTTACTATTCTTCTTTTTTTTTTAATTTTTCTATTATTTTTGGCTTCAATTTTTGTGGCTCAAAAAGCAGCCAAATATGTATTAGAAGAAGAAGAAGCGCAGAGCATATATGTATGTAGAAGAAGCAGAAGAAGTGTAGAAGAAGAAGCGCAGAGCAGATCGGTAGAATCGATTAAGGCCTAACGTTCCATCATTATTTATCCTAAAAGAGGATCCCTTAGTAAATATGTATGCTTAGTCGGTAGAATATGTATGCTTAATCGGTAGAATCGATTAAGGCATATATGTATGCTTAATCGGTAGAATCGATTAAGGCCTAGAAGAAGAAGTGTAGAAGAAGAAGAAGAAGTGTAGAAGTAGAAGTGTTAACTTTGGATGAGCCACTGACGTTCCATCTTCTCCCTTGTTTCTATCTGCTTAATTCATTTATTAAGGGCAAAAGAGTCATGTTAAATATTTCTTAATTGTTGCAAATAATCCTTAAACGACAGATATAATGGGATGGAGGGAGTATTTATTGAGATGAGACCATGTTTGGTAAGAGATGAATTTAGAAGGACTGACAAAATTCCCCTTAGAGTTGGACCAAGTAGTACCCGAAAACTCAACTAACTACGCTTAATAGAGCTTTGTGTGATTGTCTCTATTACTGTGGACAGAGACTATATGAATCCTATATCATATTTCTGGTAAGTCCAGGACAATTTCTTTTCAACTAACCCACATCATATTCTTCTTTATTATTTCCATCCAAGTTAGTCTTCTCCATCCCTAGCATCAGTCATTACAGTTACTAGTGGCATGTAATAGTAGGCTTATTGGCGACTCGATAAGCAGCAATCTTTAATTCATATATTCAGGCTCCACAAATCTTATACAAGATTAAGTTTGCCAAAATAATTGCTCAGGTTTAGTTTGGTAAAGGATTCGCTACATTATAAATATTAAATTTCCTAGTATTTTCTTTTTTACCATTGCAGGTATTCAGATCTTTCGGTTGGATGCTTCCAGCAATAATCTCATCATTGCTGCTAACTTCAGGTCCCAAAGCTTTCCTTATGGCATTAGCAATTCCTCTCGGGCAATCGGCTCTTTCACTGGCTTTTCAGAAGATTTCTGGACGGAAATCGAGCAAACCAAAGCGCAAGGCCAGGACTAAGCCGAAACCGCGGGCGCGCTATTCAAGAAATGTGAAATTAGAGGAGGAAGAAGCAGCAAAAAGCGAAGGGACCAGAAAGGGAACAATGGGGTATCAAACATGGGTAGCTGGGGATGATGTTCGAGGTGAGAAGGATAGCCAAGACTCACCCAGTTTTGGTGGATGGGATGAACTGGATAGACGAACTAAATTCAGTAAGGGATCTGCAAGGAAATCTGCTCAAAATGCAGATGGGCCACAAAGGAGCAAGTTGAGTAGGAGAGGGAGAGAAAGTGAGATGCCGTTACTGTTGAGATTGCTGATTGCTGTTTTCCCATTCTTGGGCTCATGGACTAAATTTTTCTAAGAATTCCAGGGATGCTTGAATTTGGGGCGCGTCTTACCCTGTTAAATGGATTGAATTCCTTGAGCAGCAATTCTTTGAGCTTGGAGAATATGAGTTAATTTGGCGTTGGTTGCAAGTGCTGGACAAGTCATTACAGTTTTGATGATCCCTCAAATTAAACAGCGATTGTTTCTGCATCAACCAAATTGTCGAATAAGGGTATTATGCATCTTCTTCACAGCCTTGGCCTTTTCACACTAAGGAAGAACGTTTTGTTATTCCCATCTTGTTTATTTTCGGAGTTACAATTCGAAAGGTCATATTAAAACGTGCTGTTGTATGTATAATTTTCAAGAAAGAAGCTAAGTTTCGTGCAAATTGATACATTTTAAGCGCACAGATCAGATGAAGTTGTTATGTTTATTTTTCCTGGTAAGATATTATTTGTATATCAAAATTTTGCGCTATGAATTGCAGAATATCTCATCAACCTGGTGGAAAGAATTCACTTCACAAGTGAAATATTCCTTCAAGTGTGTTTGGAACTTTGGGTGGGGGATTTATAATGTATTTGAATTTGTAATTCGGAGGATTATGAGATTCCTTCAATAGAAATCTCATAATTTATAAAGCTCTTGTTGAGAAAAAATCTTCCTAAAATAACAATAACTTTGATATATCTTTGGGACTGTAGTTCTCCTATTGCAAGTAAACTTTAGAACCACTTATATATTATGCTATAGCGACATAAAAAATCGTCGTTATAGCCGATTCATTCTTAATTCGTTCCCTCTGCAGAAGCAAACTGTACATATATGTGTTATTTGCCATTTATTTGAATAAATTTATGATGAGATAGGGATGGAAGAGAGTAGTAGATTTTTTCAACAAGTCTATGCTTTATTTTGTGTACCTTTTTCCTTTGCTCGACATTGCATACTGTTAATTACAGCTTTGCTCCCCTTCTGGAGTCTGGAGAACCATCACATTTTCAACATATGCATCTTGTGAAAAAGAATGGCATTATATTCAAGGTGCAACTGTGTTTTCAAAATGAGCATAACTAATGGATCAATCTGACCCTTTTTCAGTTGCATCAAACTTCATTGTGCTAATGCTTCAAATGTTGTCCGAAAGTTCCCAACTCTCACAAATATACTGCGGGATAAAAATTATGATTAACAAGGAATGTTGGAAACTTCAGTGTTCACAAGAACAATACATGGACTTTGTCGGTGCTTTTTTACTTGCACCAGGAAAATGAGAATGGGGAAACACAAAAGATGTTGATTCGCATTTTTGTAGAAGTCTGTATCATCTTGAAAATAATCCTACTCTGTTGAGATAGCAGCCAGATGCAGGGTCCTGGAGGCAGCCACAAAAACTCTCGTCGTCCTTGGGAAATGATGCTGGTAGAGGATGGTCCGGAATTATGCCGACCTGAATAAGAGAGAGAAACCAGAGGAAGTTACACACTCAATCCAACAAAAACACCAGAAAACGTACCCCTCAGAAAGATGGAGATACCTTGTTAATATCAGTGTGGGCAGGTGTCTCGTAGCGAGCAACTGTAACAGCCATGCCAGAACCATCTGATAGCTCAAATACTGATTGGATTTTCCTGTAAACCAGGAAAGTTCAGTGTATTCTATGACAAGATTACTCATACAATGGAAGCAAACAAAAGGAATTACCCTTTCCCAAACGTTGGTTCTCCTAGCAGCACTGCACGTTTATTGTCTTTCAATGCACCGGCTAAGATTTCACTCGCACTTGCAGTACCTTTGTTCACCTAACATAAGCATTAAGATAAATATTGACATATGTTTATAAATAAACATGAAGTATAGACAGAGTAACAACTGAAGTTCATTTCTTACATGAAACTCCTTTACTCAACTAACAGAAGCACTTAGATGACATGTAGGTAATATTTACCAAAAAATACTGTATGAAGTCAAATAAGGAAAAAGTACAAGTACAGCAACAAAAACTTTTAACAGTTAAAAACAGCAAGCTATGGGTAACAAAGAAATAATTGTGGTGGACTGTTCCAGATTCATGTAGAATTTCGGAGTTTTTCAAAAATGAAGATGACTCCAGAAAGGAGTGCTAGTGAATAACAGCACCTGTTGAGAGAACACCTTCATCAACTTACTCATGAAAGTGTAAAGGATCTTTCCTTCCACTACACTAATTAGTGGTTAACAATATGCTTTCCTTCAACAAGTGTGTAATTGTTGATATTAAGTTGACATACCAGCACAACCAGAGGTTCTGAAGCTGCTATTGCATTGCTTCCGTCTGTGTCATATATATCTCGAACACCACGACTATCACATATATACACAATCACTCCCTTGTCCAACCTGATTTACAATAGGTAGCATGAGAACTTATAAACTGAAAATTCATTAGCGAGTAGTGACAAAGCCGGGATTCATTCTTTAATAGGATCACAAAGTAAAGTGCCACCGGCATTGTTGATTGAATAAAAGCAGAAAGACTAAACTCAATATACAAATGGTACGTAAGCTAATATAAAGCTTACCAAATTTTGGCAATTTCAATTCCCTCAGGAAATAGACCACCACTGCACCAAATTTATCATTTCAGAAAGTATGCCAAAGAAAATTGTAGAATGAAGCATGTTGAGAGCATATCACCTATTATCTCGAAGGTCCAAGATGAAAGCACTAACATTATTTCTCCTTAAATCATCAATCGCTTCCTTAACAGCGCCTGAATAGAGCGTAAAACAGAACAATAAATTGGCTTGAAACTAAAGATAATACCACATGAGCAGGTATTAAACTAGGGTATGGAAGTCTACAGCAATTGAGCACCATAGTCCATAGCAAGCTATAAGTGCATCACACTCCCAAAAGACTTGTATGAGACATTGAAATCACATAAACGATATTTTAAAAAAAAGTAGGATTGTGCCACTTGAGTACTTGACATAGAACTGAGGAATATGAAATAGTAAAAGATAATTTGTGGAATTAAAAACAAATAGAATCAAGAAAGCATGATGGACAAAGTATGCAATGAATGAAATTGCAGTTCAATGATTAAAACAAAATTCCTGATTTATTTTGTCATCTAATTTGCTTGGTAGTTTTTGTACTTTTTTAATTTTCACCAATATAGGGAAATTATACCATTTAACTTATGATTAACTAGGACCCCAAGAATTTGTCAAATGCAACCTTGACCCAATATACTTGAGGTTTACATATTGAAAGAAAATGTTGAATGGCAACAAATATATATATTTGTACGTAAACAATAACCCTCAATAGAGAAGAACAATAGGGAAATGAATAAAAAAATCGTTTAGTCAACATTGAATGATAATTTAATCATTCGTGCATATAGAAATGGAAAATATGCTTTATGAAAATTATTACAAAGTCATGTTATTATATCGAGTAGAGGTATAAATATCCCAAAGATAACTAATAAGAAATTGTTGTACCATACCAGAAGCATTTTGGTTGAAGGACGCTAGTTTGATATATCCAATCTTGGGGGCATCTTTCCCCATACCAGGTGTCTCACAGATTCTCGACTTCACTGGATTTATAGAAACCTTCTCACGCCTGGAAAGCAGCAGTTGTTATTTTTAATATTTTGAATATGATAAATAAGTTAACTAAATAAAAGAAAGCATATGAGAGCACATGCATAGACATAACATAAAGACCATCAGAGGTCAAATGACAACATGGAACAAACACATCACATAAAACTTCCTGGTGCAACATATTTGCCCAATTACAATATAAGGTGGCTTAGCTTAAATGCTTAAAGCTTATAAAGTCCGGAACTTGAATTCAGGGCTCAACTTAACTAATGCAAAATCAACAAATCAACTATTGCTTACATTTCCAAGTCTACGTAGAGATGGCAATTGAAGTTAATTTTACAAGAGAGAGAAATTGACGTACCTCAAAGATAAATGCCTCATCTCAGGTCCACTACTGATTGTTAGTTCTACTGCACTTCCTTCAGTGCCCCTGCTTCATTTTCGAGTTAGAATCATACCCGAGATAGTGCTCAAGGGAAAAAAAATGGAAATTTCAAGATCAAGATGGTTTCTCCAGGAACAATCACGATTAAAATATACAAACACGGACATATACATGATAAGGCAATAAGTAATAAATATAGTGCTCCTTCCCTCCACGTTTGCTGTTTTTGCCAAAGAGACATTGTGTCTAATTAGCTAAGCTCATATAATATTTAAGGGAACAAGAAGCTAAGAGGGGATATAATGATGTTTGCATAAAAGAAAATTTACTGCAAGCGCTCTGCTGCATCATATATGCCTATGGTTTCTGTACTAATATTGTCAATTGCCAGGAATACATCACCAGAAGAAATTTCAAGATCAAGATGGTTTCTCCAGGAACAATCACGATTAAAATATACAAACACATACATATACATGATAAGGCAATAAGTAATAAATATAGTGCTCCTTCCCTCCACGTTTGCTGTTTTTGCCAAAGAGACATTGTGTCTAATTAGCTAAGCTCATATAATATTTAAGGGAACAAGAAGCTAAGAGGGGATATAATGATGTTTGCATAAAAGAAAATTTACTGCAAGCGCTCTGCTGCATCATATATGCCCATGGTTTCTGTACTAATATTGTCAATTGCCAGGATTACATCACCAGAAGAAACTCCAGCCCTATTTGCAGGACCTCCTGGATTAGATGACATAACAACCAACCCAGGAGGTGATCCATCATTTCCTGTTGGATAACCAATTGAAATCCCTACTCCTGTAAGAGCACCTTGTGTTCCAGACTGCCTTCAAATAACATGTATACAGATTTTAGCAACAATATCTGGAACAAACTGAAACAACTACATTCCATAGGGGATATACTTCAAAAAACATGTATAAGCTAGTATCAAATACAGGCCTAATGTTTAAAAATAAAAATAAATAAAAGATGACAAGAAACAGCCCCTTACCCGCAGACTCTTAAACTTTTCGGGCTCCAAGAACCTAGTAAAAGGGTCATCCAGAGTAGCAAGCATCTTCCTTATTGCCACATCTAAACGCAGAACATATAAATAAAATTTAGACAGCTAACATAGGTAACCCACAAAAAGCAGTTCACCTAGAGTCAATAGAACCCTGAGACAGATTAAAAGGTTACAATTTCAAATGCAGCACGTTTCTGCTATTGATAAAAATATTGTGCTTGGATTACTTGTATTTCAATTCAGATGAACCTGACTATGTAAGAATGTGTTCTTTTTTTCGATTAATCTAATACTTTTACATTGCAGCACAACAGATCCAGATGATGAAAGCTTTCAGACTGGAAAAAAATAGCATCTAAGAACCACTTGCCATATTGATTGAGCAACTAAAAAAGATTCAACCTTTAAAAAAAAAATCTTTGTTAATTATTCATGACTCTTGAGGATAATACCCAGGTTCAAACAAATATCCCTAGGCTATTAATGATTGCTTGCTTTAAGCTTTATCTAAATGTCAAAAACAGCCAGGCAGAGGTATTAAATTATAAGGAAAGCCAAGGTCTTGATTCTTGTGGTATAGTTCATATTTAATTTTCTAAATAGCTGGATTTGTGTTCATTAACAGGATTTTATCTTTCTTTACTTCTCTTATGCATTTTATTTCTTATCGTCCTAACTCCTAACAAAGAATTATAGTAATTTTGTGTTTGCAGCCCTAATTTGGAGTTACCAACAAAAGGAAATTCCCCCAATCATGCAAACATACATTACTGCACATACTCAGCGCCTAACTTCCCATAGTCCGCCAAAATACTAGAACTTAATTAAAGCATGAACATAAAAACTACTACAAAGAGGAATATAAGGTATACATGTCTCTTCTCGAGTGTTCATTGGTTCGTTACGAAGTGCATTTTCCCTGTACCTAAACCAACTTTGCCCATTAAAGGTTTTGTCAACATATGCACGGTCAATTGTTCTCCATGCCTCCAAGAAGAGAAGATTCTCTTCGGTAAGAGCCCCTACACAAATGATAGCATTTGGTATGTAATATATTTGGGGGTGTTAAGTTTCATTGACGAAACAAACAGTAAAAACTTACAGGAAGGGGATTTCGCAACAGGGACAGTAACTGCCATAAACAGCATAACTCCAACAACTAGCCGAAAGAAGATAACAGGGAAACTAGCTTTAAAATTTACAGAACATTTTACAACTTTCTTTAGCTTGACAGTAAATCTTCTCAATTTGGGAAGATACCCTTCATTCCTTATGAAGAAAAAATCAAGTTGTGATGAATGTATATTACTCCGCTTCCGTATTGACTGAAGAAAGAATCTATTACGTTTGTCATTGGCATTTATCCGAACACATGATAAAAAATTCCATAATCGAGTTTCTACAGAGCTAACAAGCAAAGAATTCCATGGCACCACCTGCATAAATTGTGTTCAATTTAGACATGTTAATTGAATTTCATTTCAATATACATACATACACACATAAACAATATTGCCTACCGGTGAGAAGGATATCAAATGAGTACCTTGAAGAAGAAATTAGGGTTTCTGTGAACGCTGGAGGTATGGAAAGATGGCGATACTTCGGCAGAAGCAGAGAAACCAAGTAGTTCCATTGAATTGCTAATTCTTTTTCATTTCTGTTTCCTTATCATTATCCAGTGGAGGACGGGCTTTTGAAACCATTTATTTCCTCCCTTGGGCTTTTATAGGGAGTATAATTTTGTCGACTGAACTGCAAATGATATAATTCAATTTATTTATTTTTGACTAAAATACAGTTTGAACCCTATAATTTGTGGGGTAGTTAGTTTTGCACCCCAATAATTAACATCTAAGTGCATTTTGCCTAGCGTAATGAAATCTAATGTGCATTTTGTTGAGCTAAATATAATTTTTGGTTGCATTTTGACTAATTTAAACCTCGAAAGGTACATTTTGCTTAGCGTAAAAGATTCTTGTGGTGTACATAGATACGTTTTACTCAACAACCCTAAAAACTTTGGGGTTCAAAGTGTATTTTAGTCTTTTTTTTTTGTTATTTTTTTTTTATCGTTACAACATATAAAATCGACGACATAACTATGACGACAGTTCAAACCGTAGCTATAGCTCAGAAAACAGTCGTTATAACCAATTCGTCTTTGATTTGTTTTTTTAGTTCGACGGAGAAGGGGACTGGAATTATAATAGTATATATTTTAAAGTATATATATATTGCATTCTAAGTAAATCTTAATAGACATTAAAAAGTCGAAATATCAAAAAAACTATTTTTTGGGCAACAAGAAAAATATGTTATTGATTGCACAATAAATTCAAAAATATTTGAAGTTTTTTATTAACAAATGAACTTAATTTGAATATTCATTTGCTAATCACTTGGTTTGTTGTTATACCCTCTCGAGTTTCAGTTTAGGATTTGAAGAAGTTTCACTTGGTTTCTTTTTTTTATTTCTTTCTTTTTTAATTTTATAATAATATTTGTTATTATATTTTTACTATTAACAACTGAATTTTTCAATGAAAAGATTACAATAATGTATTCAGTTATGCAAAATATTAGACTTATTTGAAAAATTATACAATAAAAAACTAATAACAATTAGTCATTGTTGGATCGTGATATTTCTTCTTTTGGGCCGAATGAATTGGACCTATTTATTCAGTTAGTCCATTAGGTCTTCACTATTGGGTGTTGACATTATTGGGCCTAGTCATTTTATTATCTTTGTTAAGTCCTTCTAATATCGCATCAAATCAATTGTATTTAACCCATCGATATTTAAATATCTATTACTTTGACTTGTAATGATGATATAGTATGACAGTTGACCAAGATATCTGTCATGCATTAATGTGGATGGGATTATAGCCGACCGGCGGTGTGAATAGTGGCCAAAAGCAGTAGATAAGTTCCATGCATTTCAAGAAAACCCATCGATCGGGGATATGTCGGATGGTAGTAAGGTGGCATAAGAATCCGTGCAAAGATATTATTTCTTGGCAGTAAGTCTTCACAAGAGAGGTACGTTTTTTTGATATATATACATTCACACAACCGATAATAAATAATCTATCTCATCATACTAGATTTTATCATCCTCTCGAGTTAACCTCGTGAATGACATATACTTACTTACTTCACGCCGAGCTATCCCCTGCGGGTCCTCGTCCAAGCTTGTGGTGTTTGTCGTGTTTATCGTAAGGTGATCGTGGACGCCTTTTCGTGATTGGGACGTGGTGAAAGATCCCGGCGCTTAACATTGGCTCTGTAAGGAGGGCGTGTTCTAGTGTTCTTGAAGTTTTCAATCACAAATTGTAGTCGCTTCACGCCGGAATCCATGGTGAAGAAGAGTAGAACAGTTACCTCTAAAGGATACCCCGATGGCTATTCGCGCTCACATAATGAGTATCGCAAGGATTGATTGGGTCCTTCAAAGAATGCTTCGCGCTGGTATCGCGCCCAAGCGGGTTTTCGAGGGTTCTCGCTCGAGAGCCCGGGATGATGCCGGAAGAAGATTGATTTTGTCGCTTGCCAGAGAAGACCGACCATGGTGGGAAAAAGGGTAAGGCATACCGCTAGAATCCTATACCAAGTGGTCGATCGATGACCGATCAAGTTAGAAAGAAGTCTACACTTTAAAGACATGTCTCGAGGCCTTCCTGGATCGAAGCGCAACCCAACACCATTTTCCGATTGATTGACCGAGAAGGGTATTCCGCACCTATTGGTCTTCGGATTATGGTCGAGCGAGTAGATGAAGACCCAACAACCATTTTCCGATTGATTGACCGAGAAAGGTATTTCGCCCTATTGGTCTTCGGGATTATGGTCAAGCAGAGTAGATGAAGACCCAACAACCATTTTCCTGATTGATTGACTGAGAAGGGTATTCCGCCCTATTGGTCTTTGGGATTATGGTCGCAGCAGACGAAGGCTCACCACAAGTGACAGAAAGTTTCACCGAAGTAGATCCAGAAATCACACTCCGATTGTCCATTAAGGGCACACCGCCTCAGGCACTTGTTTTTGGGAAATCCATCTAAAGTTCATAGCCCAGATGGAAAGCAACCGAGGAGTCCGATAAAGCGCTGCAGCTTCTTCGCACAGTAAGCAGAGTTCGTGGGTATTGCATGCAGATGGATATTCTATTTCGGACATCAGTATAGCAGGCTATCAAGGAGTCGATCACAATATCAATTCCACCGCCAGTGCATTATCGAAGCTGGCCACTACAGATGCTTATAACTTTGATGGCAGATGGCGTCTTTCCTTCGGATCAGATGCTGGCAAAGAAGACCAAGTACAAGAGTGTCAATTTTGTTCTCATTGATGAGAATCTTTATCGAAGGACCTTTTTCGTCATCATTGCTTAAACATTTGGTTCCACCCGAAGCAGAGTGTGTTCTTCGGAAAGTTCACAAAGACATTTGTGGTAATTATTTGGCCCAAAGTTGTTGACCTACAAAGTACTTCGGCAGCGATATTCTTGATAGAACTGGGGATTCAGCACAGAAAGACTTCGGGTATTCTACTTTGGACCCATCTCCTACTACTGAGGAATTTTGGGTGCCACCCGAAGCTGCAGATGTTATTCGGAGGGTTCATGTGGATATTTGTGTCAGCTAAATGGTTTGATCCCACATCAGCCACCAAAAGGCTATATTCGATTTTATCTCCTATACCTCTTGTTGTCTGGGAGGTAGTCGTCGATCGGGTCCATCGCTTAGGATCAAAGTTAATGACGCCAAACTTATGGGATCAAGTTTAAAACATTCATAAGGGACTTCAGTAGCTCATCCATATAGTCGACAGCACAAGAAAAATGCCACCTCTGTTGGGAGGTTTGGGAGGACTCAACGACCATTCGATGGTAGCCTCTTCTGGCAGTGGTCACTAAGGCATTGTCAGTTCTGGGGTAGGCAATTGTCGTCACTAAGGCATTGTCAGTTCTTCGGGGTAGGCAATTGTCGCCACTTAGACTTTCACAGCCCTTCGTGGTAGAGCGGATGTCATCTTTTGGTTTTGATAGAGGTTCGGAGGACTCACCATGACCATTCGATGGTAGCCTCTTGGAATTAGTGATCCTTTTGACTTCGTCAGCCTTTCGTGGTAAAGCGAATGTCATCTTTTGACTTTGTCGTGCCCTTCGTGGTAGAAAGTGTTATTCTTAGACTTTGTCGGACCCGAGTGGTGTAGACAAAGGTCCTTATATCTTGATCCTTATATCTTGGTCCTTATATACTTGTTCTACCCCGAGTGGTGAGCAAGATCTTGATGGTACAAGGAGGATCAGCCGAATTCACTTCACATATGACCGATCTCACACTTCGGTAATGATAAATATGCATTACTTTATTTTGTTCAAGTGTTGAGTTCGGATTATATTATCATTGTTCTTAACTGTTATATAGTTTGCTTAATTATCGACTAACGGTTTTAAAATAAGAGGCACTTCACACGCTTTTCAAGTTCGATTGATGATCCATTATTGACAAGAAATGTTCACATAAGTAATAAGGCATGAAGTTGATAATTCATTAAATATTAACTGCTTACATAAAGTTAGAACTTTCACGTAAAGTTTTACAACTAGAGATAAGGAGAGGTCATCTTCAGCTTCTTCCTCATGTCATCGTCACCATCTAAAGAGTCTAGAAGAAATGGATCTACCTTGGCCCGAGCTTTTTTCTTGCCTTTACTTCTAGTAGATTTAATATCCTTTCGATACATATGGTCGATCTCATCGTCAAATTTCTATGGATTTTTTCAGATGCTACTTGGATTTCTTACGAAATTCTTGATCGATGGCGGACTCAAATTTTTAAGGTTCAAGCTCTTTGAACTCTTCTTCGTGCTTCGGCGATGTGCCGATGCTTTGATCCTTTAGCTCGACAGATCGACATTTGTATCGTTGATGACCCCATGAGTGGCCTTGGTCGCTTTCGATTCTTCTTCGATCTTGTCAATATCCTTCCCAAGGCATTCATTGTTCAAGAGAGCAATATCAAGATTGCTTTTCTTTTGCCAACACAGACTTTCGGATGGCGTTATCTCTTCGGCAAGATTCTCTTCGGCTTCTTTATATTTGAGACGGAGGTACCCGGAGAGATGTTGTTTACTTGCAGATGACTAATATTAATCGATCGCCTGTATTGATGGTCGAATCTCAACTTCCTTTAGTCCGGTATTTCACTCCTTCACCCATCAGTTCCATGATGGAATTATTGCCGAACCAATGATCATCGGTGTCGCCACAGCTTCAGGCCTAGATTCATAAGAAAATGGTTTTTGTGGCGAAGGTCTGAGTCGTTCGGGAGGCGGTGAAATATTTGTTGTTGTATGTCCGGCTGGAGCAGGTTCTTCAATTGGACTTTCGATCTTAATTTATACTGCTATTTTGATGTTCACCAGATGGGCTTTGGTAAACCGTAGATTTTGGTCCTTTATTGGTCTTATTATAATTCCTTTTGTCTCCGAATCGATGCCATTTATAGTTTCCTATTAAACCTCCTGCTTAATAAAAAACTAGGGGCAATGTGGGTCGTGATATTTCTCCTTGGGTCGAATGAATTGGGCCTACTTATTCGCTTAGTCCATTGGGTCTTCACTATTGGGTGTCGACATTATCGGGCCTAGTCATTTTATTATCTTTGTTAAGTCCTTCTAATATCGCATCAAATCGGTTGGTTTAACCCATCGATATTTAAATATCTATTACTTTGACTTCAGAATGATGATATAGTATGACATTGTTGACCAAGATATCTACCATGCATTAATGTGGATGGGATTATAATGACCCGTGTGTGAATAAAGGGCCAAAAGTAGATAAGTTCCATGCAATGGCAAGAAACCCATCGATCGTGGGGATATGTCGATGGTAGTAGTGGGTGGTACAAGAATCCAGCAAAGATATTATTTCTTGGCAGTAAGTCTTCACAAGGAGGTACGCTTTTTGATATATATACATTCACACAACCGATAATAAATAATCTATCTCATCACACTAGATTTTATCATCCTCTCGAGTTAACCTCGTGAATGTACATACTTACTTCACGCTCGAAGTTCCCCCGTGGTCCCGTACCGTCCAAGCTTGTGGTGTTTGTCGTGTTTATCGTCATAAGGGATCGTGGACGTCTTTCGTAATTGGGACGTGGAGAAAAATCCTGGCGTTAACAGCCATTAATCAATTTTTAATTAAAAATGCACATATTTATCATATGGTAAAAAAAAATATTGCTTTGAAATTTATAATGATGTAGCTTAATAAGAAGAATCAAATTATTTAAATGATAAGTGTTGATTTCATTTATAATAAATATAATCTCCCCGTCTACATGAAGAATGTCATTTTCTAAAAAAAAGTTCACTTTTTAATTTTATTAATATAAAATAACATCATATATCCATCCTTGAGTTTGTTTATCATCATCATCATCATTATATATATATATATATATATATATATATATATATATATATATATATATATATTTTTAACACCCCAATCCCACATCGAAAGATAGAGAAAAAATTTATCTCAGATATAAGGAATTAAGTAACTACCAATTCAAGTCATGACCTTTTGGGAGCTCGGTGATGGGCTAAGATAACCCAAGAAAATACTATATACCAAGAGTTTGGCGCCTTTATTTTGATGAATTTGATTCGATTTGACTTGAGATTTGACCCGAGATTTATTTTGACTTGGATTTGACCCGAGTTGTTTTTATATGCAGATCAAAGTTCACTTCTCGAAAGTTTCGGGTCGGGTCATCCAATCAGGTTGTCGGAAATATATATATAATTGAGTGAGATTGAAGAAAAATTTCACATTCCGGAATTTCTAATAAGACTGAATTTCAAATAGGTTAGATATAAAATTTGCTAGATTTTTTTTGGCCGACGAGGCATTCATAAACAAACAACAAAAATCGACTTAGTTTAACTCTTTTTTTATAATTATAATCTCCTTTTTTTTTTTAAATTCAAATATATGGTGAGTATATCCTACTGGCTACTATATATATACAGGCGTTGCAATTAGCTAATAAATCTACTTCCATCTTTTTTGGATCACAAGATTCTTTCTCCTATCCACCAGAAAGTACCTCCTTGACAATAGGAGATTCTTATTTCATATTTTTGATATTTTTACATAATTTTTTTTATATATATTTATATAATTTTTGATATTTTTACATAATTTTTTTTTTTAAAAATATACAATGAGTTCCACCTCCATATAAAAAAAAATTCATATAAAAATAGAGTTATGCAAATATAAATCTCTCTCTCTCTCCATCAAATGTCAAATCTTTAACAAAATGGCAGTGTATGATTGATCAAGAAAAACCCAAAAATTACAGCCATGTTTCCATTATCTTCAATTTCAATAACCCAAAAATTATCGTCCATAATTTTTTTTTAATTAAATTTTTCACAAGTAAATTTGATATTTTCACAAACTTTTAATAAGTAAATCCATCAGAAGAGCGGACATAAAAATTAAACATAAAAACTTTATAATTTCACCCATTTGTATTAGAACATTATGAAACTATCAAATTTTCTAGCTAAAATATCAACTCTCTAATTTATTTATTTTTTGCATAAGCTAATAGCTGAACTACTGCTAAAAATATTAAATGGAAATTAATATTTAAGCTAAAAAATTAAAATGGTTCTAACTTGAAAGAGCTGGCTCTATCCTCCTCATCTGAGTTCCAAGCTTATTTAAGCCAACCCACCATGTCGGGTCAGATCCATACCTGCCATCTCATCGTCAGTGGAGATCCGAAGCAGCTTTAGCTTGTGTAACCCATAAAACAAAGGACCCATTGTGGCACTAACCCACCCGATAATAACCAAAATCTGAATCACATGAGCAGGCAACAGCATCCCACCACCACCCATGAACATCCCGTACGGCCTACCCGTTTTCCCCGGGTACACCTCGTTCACATACTTCTCCTTGGCAAATAAGGCCGTGAAAATAATCCCCCAAGCTCCACACCCGCCATGAAGCTGGGCCGCCTCCAACGGGTCATCATAATGAAGCTTCTCGGCCAGCTTGTTGAACTCAATCAACACCAATGCCGCCACGAACCCACATATGATCGCGGCCCACGGCTCCACCACCGAGCACCCGCCTGTAATGGCGGCAAACCCGCCCAAAAGCCCATTACAAACATCAGTCACATTCCAATGCCCGGATAAAATTCTCTTACCAAATAAAGTGGTTAGGGCCGCCGTGCACCCGGCTAAGGTCGTCGTCACGGCAGTCCGACCCACCGCGCTCCACTGACCGTAATAACTACCGGTAGAATACAATCCTGCTATTCCACCAACCATGTGAACGACACCGGATCCAGCGAAATCTATAACCCCGGATCCGAATAAAAGGTTATCCATATTTATCGGGCTGCCCCATCCATCGGCGGACCAGAACCAATGGGACACGACCGGGTAAACGAATCCCGTCAAAAACGAGGAGTAGATTAAATAGGCGACGAATTGGGTCCGTTCTGCTATAGATCCACTGGTTATTCCGGCGGCGGCGATTGCGAAAGTCCACTATTGGGCCATGATCCTTTTCTTTATCGATCGATGATGAAGCGGGCCCTTCCCCAAGTTATGATTATTCTTCGCCTCTATTGGTCCGGGATGCGATTGGTAGAATTCTTAGATGAAGTATGGTTCCACTTTGGGCTTTAATGGGGTGTAGATTGGGGATAGAATTTTGATCATCATCTCGCATTGCATTTAATGAGGATTCGACGAGGCTTTACTTACCGAAAAGTCATGGGTCTTGAAAAAGTCAACAGATCTGTGACAAACCGGACTTTGGGGATATAAAGCAAGGATGACACGTGAAAGGTAACTCATAAATTATCGCTCTCAAGTCACTAGATATTTATTCCTCCATTGTTAACCTGTGATCGCTTCAGATCGAGTCTCACGCCGAGCTATCCTCGACGGGCCCCAAATTGGCCAAGCTTTTGGTGTCGATTGTGTTTATCGTAAGGCAGATCATGACGCCTTACGTGATTGGGACGTGGAGAAAGATTACGGCGTTAACATTAGCCGCTGTAAGAGGAGGCGTGTTCTAGTGTTCTTGAAGTTTTCAATCACAAATCAGAAATGCTTCCACGCCTAATCCATTGTGAAGAAGAGTAGAGTAACAGCTTACCTCTAAAGGATACCCGATGACTATGACTTCGCCTACACAATGAGTATCCGCCAAGGATTGATTGGGTCCTTCAAAGAATGCTCATGCCGGTATCGCCTCCAAGCAGTTTCGAGGGTTCTCGCTCGAGAGCCCGTGATGATCGCCGGAAGAAGATTGATTTTTCGCCAGAGAATACCCGCCCATGGTCGGAAAAGGGGTAAGGCATACCGCTAATCCTATACCAAGTGGTCGATCGATGGACCGATCAAGTTAGTAAAGAAGTCTACACTTTAAAGACATGTCTCGAGGCCTTCCTGGATCAAGCGAACCAAGCAATGTACCATTTTCCGATTGATCGACCGAGAAGGGTATTCCGCCCTATTGGTCTTCTGGATTATGGTCAAGCGAGTAGATGAAGACCCAACAACCATTTTCCGATTGATTGATCGACCGAGAAGGGTATTCTCGCCTATTGGTCTTCGGATTACGGTCGAAGAAGAGTAGATGAAAACCCAATGACCCATTTTCCCGATTGATTGATCGAGAAAGGGTATTCCGCCCTATTGGTCTTTGGGATTATGGTCGCAGCAGACGGAAGGCTCACCACAGGATGTAAAGTTTCACCAAGTAGATCCGTAAATCACACTCCCCGAGAGTCCATTATGGCACACCGCCTGTGGGCACTTGTCTTCTGGGAAATCCATCTAAGGTCGTATTTCGGATGGAAAGCGGTGAGAGTCCAACAAAGCCGTTGCAGCTTCTTCGCCAGAAGAAGAGTTCGTGGATATTGCATGCAGATGGATATTCTATTTTGGACATCAAGATAAAGAAAGTTATCAAGGAGTCGATCACAATAACAATTCCACCGCCGGCATTATCGAAGTCGGCCACTACAAATGCTTATAATTTTGACGACAGACGATGGCGCCATTTCTTCTGGATCGAGATGTCGCAAAAGAAGACCAAGTACAAGAGTGTCCATTTTGTTCTCATTGATGAGAATCTTTATCGAAGGACCTTTTTCGTCATCATTACTTAAACATTTGGTTCCATCCAAGTAGGTGTGTTCTTGGGGAAGTTCACAAAGATATTCGTGACAATTATTTGGCCAAGTTGTTGACCTACAAAGCACTTTGGCAATGATATTCTTGAAAGAACTGGAATTCAAAGACTGTAAAGACTTTGGGTATTCTACTTTGGACCCATCTCCACTATTGAGGAATTTCTTGCCGTCAAGGTCGCAAATGTTGTTTGGAGGGTTCATGTGGATATTTGTCACCAAATGGTTCGATCCACATCGCCCACCAAAAGGCTATATTTCGATTTTATCTCCTATACCTCTCACGTCTGGGGTAGTCGATCGGGTCCATTGCCTAGGGATCAAAGTTAACAAACGCCATTTCATGGGATCAAGTTTAAAACATTTATAAATGAACTTTCAGTAGCTCATCCATATTTCGAGCAGTACGACAAATGTCACCCCTGAGTTAGGAGGTTCGGAGGACTCACGACCATTCGATGGTAACCTCTTTCAGTGGTCATTTTGGCATTGTCGTTCTTCTGGTAAAGCAATTGTCATCACTTTGGCATTGTCAAGTTCTTCGGTAGGCAATTGTCGCCACTTTGGCATTGTCAGTTCTTCGGTAGGCAATTGTCGCTACTTTAAGCTTCGTCAGCCCTTCGTGGTAGGCGAATGTCATCTTTTGGCAATGTCAGCCCTCTTCGGTAGGCAATTGTCGCCACTTAGGCTTCGCCAGCCCTTCGTGGTAGGGCGAATGTCATCTTTTGGTTTTGATAGAGGTTCTGGAGGACTCACGACCATTCGATGGTAAATTTCTTCTAAGCAGTGATCCTTTTAACTTCATCGTGCCTTTCGTGGTAAGCGAATGTCATCTTTTGACTTTATGTGCCCTTCGTGGTAAGCAAGTGTCATTCTTAGACTTTGTCGCACCCCCGAGTGGTGTATTAAAGGTCCTTATATCTTGATCCTTATATCTTGGTTCTTATATACTTGTTTACCCCGAAGAGTGGTGAACAAGATCTTGATAATCTGAGGAGGATCAAATTAATTCACTTCACGTATAATTGACCGATCTCACACTTTAAGAACGATAAGTATGCATTACTTTATTTTGTTCAAGTGTTGAGTTCGGATTATATTATCATTGTTCTTAATTGTTATATAGTTTGCTTAATTATCGACTAACGGTTTTAAAATAAGAGGCACTTTGCACGCTTTTCAAGTTGATTGATGATCCATTATTGACAAGAAATGTTCACACAGAAGTAATAAGGCATGAAGTTGATATTTCATTAAATATTAATTGTTTACATAAAGTTAAAATTTTCACAGAAAGTTCTACAACTAGAGATAAGGAGAGGTCATCTTCAGGCTTCTTCCTTGTCATCGTCACCATCTAAAGAGTCTAGAAGAGATGGATCTACCTTGGCCCAAGCTTTTTCTTGCCTTTACTTCGACATATTTCATATCCTTTCGTATACATATGGACGATCTTATTGTTCAGCTCGGCGGATTTTCTGTATTCTGCCTGGATATCCTTACGAAATTCTTCGGTCAATGGCGGACTCAAATTCTTAAGGGCCCGAAGCTCTTTGAGCTCTTCTTCGAACTTCTGACGATATACCGGATGCTTTGATTCTTTAGCTTGACAGATCAATATTTATATCAGTGATGACTTGGTGAGTGGCCAGGGTCGTTTTCAAATCTTCTTTGGTTTGGGCAAGGTCTTTCTGAAGGCACTCATTATCGTGAAAAGCAACTTTGAGACTACTTCTATGTTTCGTCAGAGCAGACTTTAGTAGGGTATTCTCTCGAGCGAGCTTTCTTCTGGCTTGGCCTCTTGGTATTTGTAGGAGGCATCCAAGACGATGTTTTTTCATGGATGATCAGTGTGTTAGTCTATCGTTCAAAATTAATCAGTCCATGATAGAGCTATTCTTTGAATCGGTGGTCAGTTTTATTATGGACGAAGGAGTCGAGAGCTCAAATGGGAAGTTCTCTTGGCCTCAAGTCCGAGGAGGTTGGTTGTCTTTTTTCGAGCAAGTTTGGGTGATCTCTTCGGCTCTTCATCGAAACAACGATTTCAACCAGGAGGTCAATGAGGATCGTTTTCGTTAGAGGTACTTGTGGTCCTTCTGAATGGGAGAATTTGCTTGGATTTTCCTCTTTCGACGTTAAAAGATTCAGTCCGCGTCGTCGAGGGCATACCTGAGGAGGCACTTTCGGTGTGATTTTTGCGTAGGGTGTGTTTGGGTTTTTGGCCGCCTTACTTTCTTCTACGAGGTTGGCTTGTCCTTCAATAGGAGTTGATTCGGTGGCTTGAAAGCTCTTGGTTGGTACACATCGGTAGAGGTTGGCAAGGATGTACCGTAAAAAAATCTGCTCAGATCCCTCTGATTCGATTGACATTGGTTTGATCAGAGACACTGCAACTGATAAAGAACAATTGTTTGTGAGAACTACTGATGGAAATTGGGATTTAAACAATAGAGTGGGTTCGAGACTTACAGTTATGGTTATACAATCATGTTTGTTTACTCAGAAGTTCGAAGCTCCCTTCCTTAATGTGAATCTTATCTAGAAGGCTCGCCATTTCTCTCACTCGTTCCGTTGAAATACTTCTGAAGTTTGCAGAGAAATTTGGAGAAGAAGAGGAGTAAGGAATATCCGAATTTCGAATTGAGTTGGTAAAACTGTCAGATTTGGGAGAAAGCAGCTTTTATACTAGAGTTCTCTTCAACTTTTCATAAGGTTCAGGGGTGGCTCATTTAATGCCAACGGTGATTGTGAAGTTAAAGAAGTAGCGTGCAGTTTTAGTCTTTATTGTTTACCGGAGTGGGCATCTCTTTTGGGCCTCTGTAAGTCAGATTTGGGCCTTTGTTGATCTCATTATAATTCCTTTTATTCTGGACCGATTCCACTTATACTCTTTCATTAAACCTCCTGTTTAATAAAAGACTGGGGGGCAATGTTGGGCCATGATCCTTTTTCTTATTGGGCCAGACTTAATGGGCTCCTCCCTGGGGTTATGATTATTCTTACCCTATGGTCCGGATGCGCAAATGTATAATTACTTAGATGAGTATGGTTCCACTTGGGCTTTTGAATTTGGGGTGTAGACGGGATAGAACTTTGATCGCATCTCTGCATCAGATTTAATGAGGATTGAGCAGGCTTAGTCATTTGAAAAGTGGGCCCAAAAAGTCGATTACATACTGAGACAAACCGACTTTGGGGATATAAAGCAGAGGATGACATACGGTGAAAGGTAACTCATAAATTATTGCTCTCAAGTCACTAGATATTTATTCCTCCATTGTTAACCTTGTGATCATCAGATCGACTCTCACGCCGAAAGCTATCCTCGACGGTCCTTAGTGGCCAAACTTTTAGTGTTGATTTGTGCACATCGCGCGGGATCGTGACGCCTTACGTAATTAGGACGTGGAGAAAGATTCTGACATTGGTAGAGGAAATTTCTGTAATCGAAACTAGAGGTGGGGAGGTCATTCAGGCCAAAGAAATGGCGGCCGATAAAGGAGTTTGAGGGGACGCCGAAGGCAAAGGCGAAGCCAAAAAGATAATAGAAGAGGCCGCCGGCGGCGGCATCGAGGACGTTGGTGAGCATGATGTTCATGGTGTTTTTGGCGCGGACAGAGCCGGCGCAGAGCATGGCGAAGCCGAGCTGCATGGAAAAGACGAGGTAGGCGGAAAAGAGGAGGTAAGTCGAATCGATGGCGTAGCCGGTATCGGTGAACCGGTTGGAGATGGCGGCGAACTGGTCGCAGATTAAGGTGGCGGCGGCGGTGGGGTTGGTGGTGTTTTCGCCGAAGAACTGCGCCAATTGATCGGCGGAGCAGCTGGTTGTCGCCATGGCTGGCTGTTTTACTTGAAAGAGTAAAACACTGAGACGAGAGAAGGGATTTGGGAGGTCTAAGTTTTAATTGGATCCCGTTTTATAGATAGTTTGTTTGGCTTTTCATCTCCTTTGGGCAAATGACAAAAATTACCCCAAAGTTATCAACTTCTTCGTTTTTAACCAACATGTTTGCGAATAAGCAATCAACACCTCCATAAATTTTAAAATACAATGTTGCTCCTTTTTGCCGTTTCCGACCAATTAGTCGCCTGAAATAGACAAGTGTCAACATATTAACATAAGTATGTACGAATTATTCTACCAAATACTGTAAAAAATTAAAATTAAGGAAAAATCTATTCAATTTCCTTTATTTGGTCGCTGACGCTGAGAGAGAGAAGTAGGCCAAATTGGTAGGATTCATCTGATATTTAGAGGAATCATCTACCATTAAATGTATGCTTTGTTGATTTCCTAAGTCTATGGTGTTAATATCAGACCACTACAAACAAGAGCTCTCTCTAAATCCTAGCCTTCAACAACATATTATATTAAATTATACATATAATATTTTAGGTAATTTTTGAAAGGTTTGAAATAATTTACATTATTGTGCGTAATAAATTGACCAAAGAAAGGTATGCAAAATTATTTTCTATTTATATACTTCATCCCTCCCATAATATATAGTATTAATTGAAAAATATTAAATATAGTATTAATTGTCTATAATACCCCTTAAAATTTCATTTATTACCATACTTATTTTCTACTCTCCATTTTCCCATTAGAACAAATAAAATTACCTAAAACGTCATAATACGGATAGAGTATTAAATAATTCATTATAAATTATAATCATCATCTCTGCTAGGAGCATGATTACTTTGAAATGTACACTCTTGCTTTATCATAATGGTAATTAAAGGGTTCGGCTATGGTGAAGTTGAAAATCAACTTCATCATAGTGTGAGTTATATTGTCTTGCAGTACTTAGTAACACATTACAGTAAAACTATACAACTCACTATGGTGAAGTTGATTTTCAACTTCACCATAGCCGGATCCGTAATTAAAAGGTGTTGGGGCATGATGGATTAAATCCGGATGAGTTGATGGATCATAAGTCACGTGGAGGAATATTTCTCATATAAGAATATAATCTAATTCTTAAAGAAAGAGTTAGGATTATATTTGATTTTCTTTTTTTAAGGAAGTTTTCTTTTATCCCACTATAATAGCTTCCATGTTGAGAAATTCTATTCCAATTTAGGGACATCGCTTTGAAGGAGGTGTGGGTTATACCTTAATTCACACGTACAACATTACTAATTATTAAGCCCCAATTATTAACTTGTTTTTAATTTATATTTATTCTCACACCAGAGTTATCTCTCAACGATTCAAACTGTCAAATTTTTATGTGTAATTTTGTTACGATATAAGATTTGTCGCGTTATTAATAATTGAATGCGTGAACGAATCTTTGAGATAACAAAATGAAACAACAATTTTTTCTCGAAAGGCATGACGGCATCTAGAGGCACATGAGTATAACATTGAAGTGCAAAATACATTTCATAGTACTGTACCACTTTAGTTTAGTACGAGGAAATGACGAGGAATTAAATAACTTTTGTTTACAGTGGGAACATTAGACTTCATTAGCCGGTTGACCTAATCAAGGGGTAAGGGGTTTACTCACTTGTTTAATTTTTCAAGTTTAAACCATGGAAATCTCCTCAATGCACCAAATAGATATGGAGCCAAAAAGTATAGACTTCACTTGTGGAAAGATAATGACAATCTCAAATAAATACAAATGAAATCATATATTTTTTGGGGGAAAAAAGGACTCAAAATTAATATTTTATCCCATAAATTTAGGAGTGTAAATAAACCGAATCGAGTCGAGTATTGAGTTGCTTAGATTTGGTTAATAAAATTTATCGAGTTTAAAATATAGTTTGATTGGCGCTCGTTTAGGTACTGAGTTTATAATTTATCGAGTTTAAAATATATTTTCAACACATAACTAATTATACTTATTAAATATGGAGAGAGAATTAGAATAACAAAAGTATGAGATATTTAATGCTAAGGATAAAATAGAAAAAAAAATATATAAAAGTTTGGTTATTAAAAGAAAGTGGACATTTAACATGGGACTACCCAAAATAGTAATAAATACTTTTATCTTGGAACGGAGGGAATATTATATTTGAAAAAAATTATCATTTGAAATTTTCAATTCTTTGTATTGTTAGTTTTTCATCGTTTATAAAATACGAATTTTCTTTTTCCTTTCCCTTTTGTTTCTCACCCCCACCATAATCTCTCTCCCCTCCCCCATGTAATAAATAGGATACTTATGATTCAATCAGATAATGGAGTACCAAAAACTTGTTAACAAACTCACTTAAATCAAACAATTCCACTTTTTTGCTAGTTGACTTATTTGGACAGTAGAGTTGCTTAATGGACCGTATGTCCGTAACATAATACTAATATTTTATTTATTGTATTTGAAGGTTTAATAATTAAATAAATTATAATTTTTTTGTGGAACAAGGGGGGAGTATAAGATTATTATCAATTTTTTAAAAGTGAAATTGAAATATTTTAAATTTTAGATGATAAATCTTGTAATTAGTATTATAGTTGCTATATTTATTATATATGCTCATCATATCACTACAAATTGAGCCAAGACAATTAAGGCATGCAGTTTAGGCTTCAAACAAGCCAATGAGTCCGAACTTTAACCATCAGAGAGCTCCAGTTTTTGCCACACCAGATACCTCAGCTAAACATTTAAACCTATCCTGCTTGTGCAAAATAGCTTGATGGCCGTTGGATTTTAACATATCTGTGTAAAATTCT
This sequence comes from Panax ginseng, assembly GCA_020205605.1. Taxonomy (NCBI): domain Eukaryota; kingdom Viridiplantae; phylum Streptophyta; class Magnoliopsida; order Apiales; family Araliaceae; genus Panax; species Panax ginseng. The sequence continues at coordinate 16,761,961 of CM035127.1, read as the reverse complement.
CAAACTCTGAAGAATAGCCAGCTCCCTTCATTACTAAAATGATTTCATCCAGCATCTCATAAATCATATGAGAGCTGGGATGAGCTTTGTCAGCAACATAGAAACTGTGAGTTTCACTATTAATGCTAATCCAACTACACCCAGGCAACTTCTTCAATCCTCTTTCTCTCATCATTCTTCTCACTTCAGCAACAGCGTCCCACCTCCGTGAAGAAGCATACAAATTCGAAAGTGAGACATAGTTTGAGGGGTTTGCAGGTTCTATCTGAATAAGGAACTTGTAAGCCAAATCTCGCATGTAAGAATTGTCATGAAGTACAGAAGCACTAACAAGTGCCCCCCAAATACTAGGACCAGGTTCTACAGGCATGGTCTTGATAAAATCCAATGCTTTGTCAAGCTGGCCAGATCGACCAAGCATATCAACCATGCATGCACAGATCTCCAACGTTGGTTTAACTCCATAATCATTAACGGCTGTATAATAAATATTAAGGCCTTCTTTCACCATTTCTGACCTAGCACAAGCAGAAAGAACCCCAACAACTGTAATCAAGTCCGGTTTGATCCCACTTTGAAGCATCTTCTCATACAATATAATAGATTCCTGACCCTTTCCATGTAATCCATACCCAAAAATCATCGAACTCCAAGAGATTGCATCTTTACAAAGACAATGGAAATCAAAGACTCGTCTTGCATAGTTCAAGCTCCCACACTTGGAATACATATCAATTAGAGTATTGCATAAAGAAACTTCATGATTCAATTCCTTTCTAACAGCAAATCCATGAACTTGTTTCCCACCCAAAAGACTAGCAAGTGAGCTACAAGCAGGAAGAATAGTCACAATGGAAACCATATTGGGTTCTATTCCACCTCCCCTCTGCATTTCACGAAATATAAACATAGCTTCATCAAAAGCTCCATTCTGTACATAACCATTCATCATTGCTGTCCAGGCAAACACATTTCTACACTTCATTCGATTAAAAACCTGTCGACCCACATTAATTCTATTACTTTTTGAATACATATTTATCAAACAACATCCTAAATGAACATCAGACCCCATACCCATTTCCATTTCATTCTTCACTATATAACAATGTAGCTCCCTTCCATAATCACAATTCCCAAATTTGCTCCCACATAAAGGAAGAAGACTTGATACTGTAAACCCATCAAATTCCAACCCTTCCATTTGCATATACTTAACAAAGTCCCAAATTTCATCATTAATACCAGAATTCCCCAAAACAGTAAATCCCCCTATCATAACATTCCAAGAAGAAACATTTCTTTGCGGCATTTCATCAAACAACCTACGAGAATCAACAAAACTCTCACATTTACAGTACACAAACATTAGTGAATTGGCAAGTATAGTATCTGAAACAAACCCAATTCGTATACTCTTCCCATGAATCGATTTCCCGGTGAGTAAGTCCTTAATGTCGCCGGAGACTTTCGCCAGAGTCGAAAGCGTGAAATCGTCCGGCGAGTCCTCAATTCTGCACATTTCGTTGAAAAGTTCAAAACTTTCATTATACAAACAATTCTTTGCATACCCATTGATCAATGTGTTCCATAGAAATACATTCTTAACTCGAACTGAGTTGAAAACGAGTCGTGACTCGACCGGGTTTTTACTGACGGAATATGCAGAGACGAGTTTTGTTACAGTGACAGAGTGTTGACTGAGCCCAAGATAACAGACTCGAGCATGGGACTGCTGTGTTAGTTTCAGTGATCGATGGTGGACTGAGAGTTGAAGAAGTTGAAGAAGAGAGAGTGATGGGTCCAGTACAGTGGCAGAAGCGTAATAACGTGAGGTAATATGGGTAAATGTGAAGGCTCTGAGCGCAGAGAAGATGATCATTAATTTTGAATAGTTGTGTTTCGGTGAACGTTTTCAGGGTCTGCTTGTTTATTCAGGAACTAGGAACTGGTCTGGAGATCCAATTTTTTATTTTATTTTTGATAATTTTATATTATTAATTTTTTAAAACTCAAACTCATTTCTTCACATCTTAGAATTAAATTCTCAAAAAAAAATAATGAAATGACACAAGTGTGCAAAAAATTACATAATTTATTTAGAATTTATGCAAAACGCATAATTTAAATTAACGAGGTATGTGTTTATTTGATTTAGTATGTATATTTTAACAATTTTGTACTCCATAATCACATTAATTAAATTAAATTTTTTTATTGATTTTAAATTTTAAGATTTTATAATTAACAGGAAAAAATAAAATCACAGGGACTGTTTTTGAAAGGGATCGAGGGAGTATTAAAATATTTCTACATATACAATTATAATAATATTCACTTGTATCATAGGATTGCAATATCATTATAATTAAAATACTGTATATAAAAAGTAAAATTGCACATGTTTGTATCAACAGTTTACCATATTATTGTTACCCTTCGTCAAAAGTTTTAGGCAGTATGCACGCACAAGTCTTGTGTGTGTAAAAATTTGATTGGTGCATGGAAAAAAAGTAAAGTAGAATACTATTTCACCCTAAAGCAACCATTTTGCATGACTCAAATGTTTTTGATTTTTTTTTTAAATTTAAACTCGAAATATACTTTAATTTTATAATCAAGAACAACATTACTAATATTAAGAATCAACCAAATTTCACTAAACCAAAAAAAAACTCTCAGTCACATAAAGGAAGGAATAATCTCACCTAAAAATCACAATACATCAGTCTAAATAAATTGGGGTTATAACTACTACCAAGTAAAAAAAAAATAACACAAATATTGTATGGAGAATGAGATGAAAATTCCAGTGAATTATAATTGGATGGTTAAAAAATTAATAGAGACTCGACGAAATGTTATACAACTCAGTAGATGGGCTCATTGATCAACCAGCATTGATGCAGTATTTCATGAGGATACATGGTAGAAGAATTATTAGGCACACTTACCAGTAGTAAGTACTCTAGGCGCCGGGGATTGGCACTAGCTCGCTCACAGCCGAAAATTATGTAAATTCATAACAACGTACATGATTTTATGCTTTTTATTAGGTAGGCAGGTAGCTAGGAACCTCTTTCTTTTTGGTTCCATTTTACTAGAACTAATACTACATACATATATATATATATATATAATAGTACAGCTTTAAGAATCAAAAGAAGCTGCAGGGAGTGGCTAAACTCTGCAGGGTAGCTCTAGTTGCTGCAGAAACCGGGCTAAAATTGCCGTGAACATCGTCGTCTAAGTTCCACAGTCCATCCCACAAGAAGTCCTCATTCGACGACGACGTGGCCTCAGGCAGTACTGCTGCATACCCATTGAATATGGTACAAAAACACCCTGCTTGTTGTTCTTGATCAGCGGTAGTACTATAATTATTAGGACTAGCCATGTCTTGTTGCTTCATCATGACTTGATGATGATGATATTGATGATGGGGCAGAATTGGCACTCTAATATTGTTAATGTCCGTTTCGTCGATCATCTTCTTTTTCATGTCCACTTGATTTTGCTGCTGCTGTTGCTGAAATTGTTGCCTTCTTAGCACGCGTGCTTTTGACTTTGCAGTCATGTCAGTTGGAGGGGTTTTTGCCTTTTTCTTGAAGTGGGTTCTCCAGTAGTTCTTGATTTCATTATCTGTTCTTCCTGGTAAACTTCTTGCAATTGTAGACCATCTGAATTAAAAGTAAGTTATATGGATTAATTCTATATATAATTTGAAAGTTAATTGAGGGAAAAAAAGAGTTCATGTATAAATAGTTAGTTGACATGGATTGAATGAAGTATATATTACCTGTTTCCCCACCTAGCATGTAGCTCTAGAATAATGCTCTCTTCATGTGGGGTTATTTGTCCCCTCTTGAGGTCTGGCCTCAAGTAATTCACCCACCTTAATCTGCAGCTTTTCCCATTCCTTTTCAAACCTATACAACCAAAAAATTAACAATTAAAATCATATATTTATATATATAGTAGTATATGAGCTAGAACTAACTGATCAGTACGTTGCTACAAAATTTAGTGTATATATGAAGATTTAATTTCATAAAAATAATAACAAACAAAAAATTATATAAACCTTGAAGGCGAGCGACGGAGTTCCATTTTCCTTCACCATGCAACTTGACATACTCAATGAGCAACCTATCTTCTTCAGCGGTCCAAGGGCCTTTCCTCCACCCTTCTTCTATGATTCCCCAACCCAAATGGTCTGCCATCACTCCACCCCAAGACATATAAGCTATAAGAAGAAAAAAAAAATGGAAAGAAGAAGAAGCTACCTTAGCTAGTAGGTAAGCTTGTCCCAAAAATTCTGTGACATGATCAAGTGTTTAGTGTTCGTCACATATTTATATCAGCTCATAACATCACTTGCTTCATTCCATCAGTCAATTTCTTTGTCCTTTTTTAATCATCACAATATATTATGAAATCATGACCAACCCTTCTTCATATGAACTACATGTAGGTAAATCACTAAATTATCCTTAAAGTTGTTATTCGTTCCTCCCATTATCATGATGTCACATTTTAATATATTTTAAATTTTTATCGTGAAATAAAGAATTTTCATTTTATTTAAAATAAAAGAAGATCCTAATTTTGTATGATGCATGCGTACATGTAAAAGATTTTAAGTAAACATGTTTGAGATCTAACTTGACACATAAAATATCACTGATCATTAGATAATATATGGATCATCAAAATATATTTGTGCGTATATTTTTATTTTTGATATAAGACTTTAATTCACTTGTGTATACAAGGGCATTTGAGGAACTCTAAAAAATTGCCAAGGGATCGGGTGACATGTTCTCATAAGAAAGTGAGCCCAAAGAGGAATAGGGAATTGATGGACAAGTGCCACGTATAACATAGGGCTTATGCATCTAGACACTAAACAATAAAGAGCCTAAATTATTTTCTAATATTTGGAATTAAAAAAGATCAAGTGGGTGGCCTATTTTTTAAGCTTGATAACCACTACAAGGCCAATGAGGTTTAAGCATGTGTTTACTTGCTTGCTTCTTACGGGGGATAGATTGTGGGTAATCACCATCGTATCTTAATAAATTAAAAAAAAATTGGATGCCATTTTGGGCAGTAGTAGTTAAGGTTATAAAACGAAGCGAAATAGTTTGGAATTCGATTTGATTGTTCGATTAAAAAGTTCGATTCGAACTCATTTCGAATATAAACGAATCGTCAAATATGAAAGACATTTAAAGTTCGATAAATTACTCGAACCTCTTCAAATTATAATTTATTATTGATACTTTCGGATCATATTCGTTAAAAAATCCAAACTAACAAAATTTCGATTCGAATTGTGTTCAATTCGGTAAATTAAACGAAGCCTCAATCAAATCTTATTTTATACTGGATAAATTTTATGAACCAAATCTGAGCAACTAAATACTCGGATCGACTCGATTCGTTTACAATCTTAGTAGTAGTACTATTAATCATACGTCAGAATGAACAGGTGGTGTTCGAATTGATGATTTGGAGAGCAATTGCTTTGGTGACAACAAGAGGCATAGAATTCCGTTAATTTTGCGATAAATGTTTTAATGGAATTCATATTTTCACGTTTAAAAATAATAGTTTCACAAAGTATTTTCTGCTCGTGAAATTAATATTTATACTTGTAAAAATATTAATTTTATTTTTAATAATATATATTACGTGTTTATTTTAACAATAATTTCTTTGAAACACTTGCATGTAGGGGTGTTAATTAATTTTGACACAACACAGTAACCTGACATAAATACGATATAAAATAAGAGATTTAATATTGAATATAAATAAATTTTATGTTATAAATAGGTCGACAATATCATGTTAATTAAGTTTTTTTGCACATGTGTGTATATATATATATATACAGGATCCGATTAATATAAAATTTATTTCCAACGAACTTAAAAAAGAATCAAAGACGAATAAGACCATAACAACGGTTTGAACCGCCGCCTTAGATATAAGTGATTATGATCAATTTATTTTTCGTCTACTTTATATATATATATATATATATATATATATATATATATATATATATATTGCTTGTAAATAGTATGGACACACGGCAGCTATCCGCGATGTACGGATGGTGGAATGAAATCTTAAAAAGAAAAAATTGTGCAGACAAGCTAGTAAGCTAGGCAATTAAGCACGCTTTCCTAGGTGAGGACATTTAGTGGTTGAATATATATAATAAGTGCTTTCTTTTTTACACCTTTTATCTCTCCGTCATCTCAAAGAAGATTAGGATAACAAGTATTGGAAAATAAATACTTAAATACTAGTATTTTATATCATCTCTTTCTTTTTGTTTTTGCATACTTGTTTTGCTTGAGGTGAAGAGCATGTCGAGGCATGCCAACTTACTTAGTTTCTCGAAACTTTTGTTTATTTTTTTAATTTCTATAAACCAGGTTGTCGGATTTTGCATATCTTTGATTGATAGTGTTGGATCGTGATATTTTTCTTATTGGGTCGAATAGATTGAACCTACTTATTCAGTTAGTTTATTGGGTCTTTATTATTGGATGTTGACATTATTGAGCCTAGTCACTTTATTATCTTTGTTAAGTCTTTCTAGTATCGGACCAAATCAAATGGAATTCGACCCATCATATATTTAAATATCTTCACTTGGTTTACAAGCCGGTGATGATGGCAAAAGATAATGGTAATCGATATCTTACATGGCATTAATAAGGTTGACAATAACAAATGATGAATGAGGGATGGGATTAACAGTGTCGGGAGAGTCGATGGTACGGTAAACTGTGTCCCGTAGTATATCATAGCAAGGAAGTCTTCAAGCAAAAGGTACGTTCACATTCATATTCACATACACACAACTGAGAATATCTATCTCTCTCTCTCTCAATACACTAGACATTACATCCTCCAAAGTGTTAACTTTGTGAACACGATATCGATTCTCACGCCGAAGCTATCCTCACAGGCGGCCGCCAAGCTTTTAGTGTCTTATCGTGTTTTATGGCAGGATCGGGACGCCTTACGTGATTGGGGACGTGGCGGCGCAGATCTTGGCGTTAACATTGGCGCTAGAAGGAGGGCTGTTTTCTAGTGTTCTTGAGTTATCAATCACAATATTTCCAGTTGTTCTACATCGGAAGTTATGGCACAAATCGTGGGGTTCTCGTCGAGAGCCCACTACGGCAAGCTCAAGATGGTTGGTCTTTGCTGCTGACAAAGAGCATGATCATGGCCGAGGGCAAGTAAAAGGCACCCCTCCTAGAACTAGGCACCGAAGTGGTCAGGCTGGTGAAAATGGTGGACGAAGTAGATAGAGCTTTGGAGGTTCTCTTGGAAGCGGGCGAGGATGTACTGTTGTGAGCGAGGAGGTAACCGAAAGCGAGTAAGGATATAGTTGTGATTCTTGGATTACCGCCAAGTCGAGGGACAAAGCGTTCAAATTATGTCCAGTCTGAAAGATGTGGTACGCCTAAAGATGGACAACCTGTGAGTTGGAAAGCGGCCTATACACTTTGAGGACATGTCTCAAGGTGATCCTCGTGACAAAGAAGACCTAAAGAGCCATTTTCTTGATTGATAGAAGAGGGTACTCATACTATTGGTCTTGGGATTATGGTCAAGCGAGTAGATGAAGACCCAACAAACCATTTTCTTGATTGACCGAAGAGGGTACTCCGCCCTATTGGTCTTCGGGATTATGGTCGAAGCAGAGTAAATGAAGACCCAACAACCATTTTCCTGATTGATCGAAGAAGGGTATTCCGCCCTATTGGTCTTCGGGATTATGGTTGAAGCAGACCCAGAAGTCGCACTCTTGAGAATCCACTTAGGGCACACCGCCTTGTGGATACTTGTCTTCGGAGAAATCCATCTAAAGTCAAACTTCATATGGAAAGCGGTGAGAGAGTCAAACAAAGCCGTGGCAAGATGCCCCAGGTTAGAGCTCGTGGACATTGCATGCAGATGGATATTCTATTTTGGACATCAGTACAGCAGGCTATCAAGGGGTCGATCACAATAAAAATTCCATTGCTGGTGCATTATCGAAGTTGGCTACTACGGATGCTTATAACTTTGATGGCATATAGCGTCCTTCCTTCAGATCAGATGCCGGCTAAAGAAGATCAAGTATAAGAGTGTCAATTTTGTTCTCATTAATGAGAATCTTTTTCGAAGGTCCTTTTCCGTCACCATTGCTCAAATATTTAGTTCCGTCCGAAGCAGAGTATGTTCTTCGGGAAGTTCACAAAGACATCTGTGGCGATCATTTGGCTGCAAAGTTATTGGCCTACAAAATACTTCGGCAGGGATATTCTTGAAAGAACTGGAAATTCAGCACAGAAAGACTTCGGTGGCTCATCCATGCTCATTTTTTCACAACTGATCTTGTTCCTATTTGTCCTAAGTTCACAATGGTGTAAGGTATGGTAGGACTCGCTGGCCATTCGATGGTAGCCTATCTATTTGTTGCCCATCGTGGTAGACAACTCCTATGTTCCTTTATATTGCTTTTACCGAGGGCGGTAAATCAATAGTCACCGAAGTAAGGAGGACGGAGTGGACTCGCTGACCATTCGATGGTAGCCTCTTCGGCAGGGGTGTCCTTATGGTTTTGTTATACCCTGCGTGGTAGACAAATTCCATGATCCTCTTAATTTTGATTTACCGCGAGTGGTAAACAAAATGCACCTGGAGTAAGGAGGTATGGGTCGGACTTCACGGCCATTCGATGGCGACACTTTATTATCAGGAGTGTCCTTATGAATTTGTGACCCCGTGTGGTAGAAAAATTCCATGGTCCTTATATCTTGGTTCCTATATAATTGTTCTACCCCGAGTGGTAAACAAAGGTCCTTATATACTTGTTCTACCCCGAGTGGAAAACAAGATCTTGATAGTGCAAGGAAGATCAGCCGAATTCACCTTACACATGACCTATCTCACACTTCAGTAACGATAAGTATGCATTACTTTATTTTGTTCAAGTGTTGAGTTCAGATTATCTCATTATTTTTCTTAACTGTTATATCATTTGCTTGATTATTGACTAACAGTTTAAGTTAAGAAGCACTTGTACAGTTTTTAAGTTGATTGATGATCAATTACTGACAAGAAATGTTCACCCAGAAGTAATAATGCATGAAGTTGATATTTCATTAATATTAACTGTTCACAAAAGTTAGAATTTTTACAGAAAGTTCTACAGCTAAAGATAAAGAGAGGTCATCTTCAGGCTTCTTCCTTGTCATTGTCACCATCTAAAGAGTCTAGAAGAGATGGATCTACCTCGGCCCGAGCTTTTTCTTGCCTTTACTTCGGCAGATTTCATATCCTTTGGCATACATATGGGACGATCTTATTATTTCAAATTTCGGCCAATTTTTTCGTGATTCTCACTGGATCTCCTTACGAAAGTCTTGATCGATGGCGGACCCAAATCTCTAAGGGCCCGAAGCTCTTTGAGCTCTTCTTCAAGCTTTTGGCGAAGTGCTATATATCTTGCCTCTTTAGCGTGGATATTGTTATTTTGCTTCGCCAAGCTCTGATTGGACTCGGTCAAATCTTCATTCTTCTTCGTCATTGTGATGACCCGATGTGTGGCCTTGATCGTCTTCAACTCTTTTTTAACCTTGTCGAGATCCTTCCGAAGTCATTCATTGTTGAGAAAAACAATGTCAAGGTTGCTTCTTTCTTTTGTCAACACAGACTTCAGAATGGCTTTCTCCCTTCGGGCGGCATTCTCTTCGGCATTTTCTTCGGTATTCTCTTCGGCATTCTCTTCGGTATCCTTTTCGGCTTCTTTGTATTTGAGTCGAAGGCACACGAATTAGCGTTTGCCTGCAGATGACCATTATTAGTCAATCATTTCAAATTGATGGGCAGCGAAGTGAATGAATAAATCAAAACTATCGAATTCCTTTAGTCCGGTATTTCATTCCTTCGTCCATCAGGTCCGTGATGGAATTATTGCCGAACCGGAATTTCGTTCTATGGCTTGAGCTTCGGTAGTTGAAAGCTCTTCAATTGGTACTTCTGTAGAGGTCGGCGAAGATGAACCCTTTATGTTGCTATTTGATGTTCATCAGATGGACTTCGGTAAACCGTATTTTGGGCCTTTATTGGTCTTATTATAATTCCTTTTGTCCTGAACCGATGCCATTTATAGTTTCCTATTAAACCTCATGTTTAATAAAAAACTAGGGGGCAATGTTGGGTCGTGATATTTCTCCTATTGGGCCGAATGGATTGGGCCTACTTATTCAGTTAGTCCATTGAGTCTTCACTATTGGGTGTTGACATTATTGGGCCTAGTCACTTTATTATCTTTGTTAAGTCTTTCTAGTATCGGACCAAATCAGTGGGTCGACCCATCATATATTTAAATATCTTCACTTGGGTTCTGAACCGGTGATGATGGCAAAGATAATGGCCGACTGATATCTTACATGGAATTAATAAGGATTGGACAGTTGGCTAGCGGTGGACAGATGGGATGGGATTAACAGGTGTCAGGAGGGTCAGTGGCACGATAAACCAGGTCCTGTAGTATATCATAGCAAGGAAGTCTTCAAGCAAAAGGTACGTTCACATTCATATTCACATACACACAACCGAGAATATCTATCTCTCTCTCTCAATACACTAGACATTACATCCTCCATTGTTAATCTTGTGAACACGTATACTGACTCTCACGCCTGAGTTATCCCCCGACGGTCGAAGCCGTCAAATTTTTGGGGTCTTATCGTATTTACTGTGCAGGATCAGAACGTCTTACGTGATTGGGACGTGGCAGCAGATCTTAGCGTTAACAGATAAAATATTTAAATTCGATCTTTTAATTTTTTTCCCCAATAGAAAATTTTGAGAATAAATGAAATTTAATTTTACTATTCAGTCACAAGTCAACAGACGATATAAAATATTAGTAAGATTTTTAAATTTCCTCTAGTTTTTCCTTAGTTGCCCTCCTGAAAGCCCATAATTTAGATAGGTGTTGTGGTCACGGAAGGTGAGTATTTACCTCACGCTCTTGTATTAGCTAGGTACCCTTTTATAATAATAATATTTTCAAAAATTCCAAATATATTAGTATTTTATATATAACATGAGAACGAATGAGTATAATCAAATATACAAAACGACGTCATTTTGAAAGTTACTTTACTCAAGAGTGTGAGATAGCACTCACCTCCATTTTTGCCTAACATTTATAATACTTTCCTTAATTATTAGGAATTTATTATCATACTTAGAAATAAGGCGGTTGATATTGTTATAACAAAAATGATGTTGTCAGAGTAAATAAATGTTTATTGACACTTTTATAAATGTTTTTATATTTTAAGCGACATTTAATAGCTATTTTGACAACATTATTTTTGTTTTGACGATATCAAACGTAAAAAATAATGATCTAATTTTATTGATGTCAGAATTATACATAAATATGTCACATATAAATAAACTTTATATGTTTGAATAAAAGTCAAATAAACAATTATAATTTTTTTTTGTATTTAAAAGTCAAATAAACAATTATTGTGTAGCTATCTTTGATGTGCATGGTTGTGGGGAACCTAAAAATTGAAATGTTGCACGAGCTGCAAGCTATTTTAAGTGCAGAAGTTGTGGGGAAGCTCTAGCTGGCTAGGGTCGGCAGCAAAAGCATATATATATGGAAGTAAATCATATATAATCTATGGTTAGTGCTTACCATTAAAACATGTTTGAACTGCAACTAGTATACCCCTAAATATTTCACTCAATTCTTGATATTTTTAGATGTAGCAATCAAGATGGTAAAAAGAGTATGTGGTAATTATTAAGATCAAAAGTAAGACAAAATGCATGCTTAAATTGATATTATTGAATTTTTGTCCCAAAAACATGGTTAAAATAAATTAAATGTCGAGACTGGTATGGGATCATTATGAAAACTCAAAAATATAATTGGTAACGCCAGGATCTTTTTCTACGTCCCAATCACGTAAGACGTCCTGATCCTGCACAGTAAACACAGTCAACACCGAAAGCTTGACGAAGGTTCCGTCGGGGGATAGCTCAGGCGTGAGAATTAGTATGTGTTCACAAGGTTAACGATGGAGGAATGTATTGTCTAGTGTTTTTAGAGAGATAATAATTCTCAGTTGTGTATATGGGATAATCTAAATAATCAATATATGTGAGAACGCACTCTGCAGGCGATGGCTTCCTCCTTTAGGTTATACTATTTTTTGCACGGATTATTGTGCCACCCCACTACTACCGACACCCCTTTTGACACGATGGGCTCTCTGCCGATCAGATAAGGTTTATCTATTGCTTTTTGGCCATTTTTTTTCTACTGGCCAAGTAATTATGATCCCATCCACATTAATGCGTGGCGGGGCCTCGTCAACCGTCATGCTTTTTCATCATCACAGTCAAATAATGAGATATTAAAATATCTAATGGGTCGATCCACTGGACCGACCCGGCTTTAAAGATTAAAACGGATATAATATGGTGACTGGGCCCAGTGGCTTTAACGGATTAAAAATAAAGGCCCAATGGATTCTTTATGTGAGTAGGCCCAATGAACCCGACCCAAAAATAGGAAATATCACGACCCAATATTGCCCCCTGTTTTTTTGTTAAACAGAATGTTTAATAGAAAACTATGAATGGCCCAAGATAATTTAATAAAGGTCCATAGTGAGAGATAATTGAAGTGTACCCAATCGTTGTTCACGAAATAAAAAGAGAAGAGAATGGAGGCCCAAATCAGAAAAACCCTATTTAATAGATACATGGACCTGGAACCGGACCCTTCCCATTCAAATTTCAAATCCTTACTAACATTTAATGAGCCGGCCTTGAACACCGTGTAGCAAATCGATTATAAAAGGTAACTTTATCAACTTTGACGCTTTTACTTGCTTCATTTGAATTTGAGCGCCTCCGAACTCTCTCGACTTTCTGAACTTTCTCCTTTCTTTTGCAACTAATCAACAATGGCTTCCCGTGATTCTCGCACAAGGCTCTCCTATATTGGTAACCCCACTCACGGTAGTTCCACCAAATCCTACCACCGCTTTGCTTCGTGAAGGAGCCTCGACATTTGAACCCAAAGGGTGAAATCGATAAGAACCCCCCAATAAATCCCAAAACCCCTCCAAGAATACTACAGAATCTTGAGCGATTCTCGCGTGCCAATACTCCCTCGATCGTCACAGAAAGGTGAACTAAAAAGGATTCGGTCTCGATACCACATCCCGGATACCCATGCATTTAGGGTTCTAGATCCGGTGAAAAAGATGTACCAACGGCCGGAAGGTTGGATGGTAGTTCTGTGACTCTGTTGGAGAAGGGGTTCGTTTCCTTTGCATATCTTCATAGTAAGTAACCTTCTTTTGGGTTTTTCGGGGGTGGGGTTCATTTCAACTAAGACTAGAACTCATACATTCACATCTTGGCCTTCGTGGCCTTCTCATCATGAATTGGGCGTGGAGCCCTCCCCTGGACTCTTCTTCACAATATACAAAATAGTACAATCTAGGGAGAAGGGTTCAAGGCCATTAGCAAGCATTCTCCGAAGTCGGGAGAGAAGTTCGAGAGGCGTTCATTTGGTGAACACGCCTTGAGCAACAAAAGTGGCATGAAAAGTGGTTCTACGTCAAAGGCCCCAAATCTCTTCCCTACCGAATCGGGCCCTTGATGAGAAGATCTCTGTTGACTGGAGACATTTCAAGAAAGAGAAATGGAAATGATGGAACTTTTTGACAATTTCCCCAAGGAGGAGTGGAAATACGGACTCCTCTCAAGAAAAAACATGGTTATATGACCATAAATGTAAGTATCGGTCTATTTTATATGTATCTGAATTTTTTGAAAATGCTTTTATAATGTGGATTCTAACACGAGTTGTATTGGTTATGCAAGATCTTTGATCAAACCGAGCTCTTTAGAGATAAAAGAGTTCAAAGATTTTTTGTCAGGAAGCCTTCTAAGTTGTTGAAACTCAGCGTGAGGAGGTGCTCCCGGCCGAACCAATCCAGGAGACACACTGCAGACGAGTTTGAATCGACGAACGAGGAAAAGAAGAGGTTCCTATTTGGAAGAGACCCTCAAATCCTCGCCCAGAAGAGGAGGGCAATCAAAAACCGAACAACACCCTTTCCAAGCCCTTAGAAGTCACCCCTGAAGTTGAGCCAACCACTACATCGTCCCTCGACGAGAGGCCTACTCGATCGTCTGATCGAAGAAGCATCCTCCGCACCAAAAAGTGAAAAGTAAGATAACGCCTTTGACGTAGAAGAGCTTAGGGTGCCCCAATCTTCGATCATACCCCCTTCGTCTGCATCACCAGAAATACAGATCAGAAGAAGGTGATCGGGATGAAATTTGTCAAACCCCGTCCGGGAAGAGAAACGACACCGACTGACCCACCACCCAAGCTCTCTGACGGTCACTCCTCTCTAACAAACCGGTCAAACAAATCTCCTCTCCAAAACTGTATCGTTGAACTGAAACCTACTCCTCCCGAAAGCAACCGGCTCCTTCCCCGAGAAAGGTCAAGACCTACTTTGAACGACCTTGGTCCTTTGGTCGGGGTTACATCATGCCGAGGTCGTGGGATCTCCGACTCTGTGGCCTAGATTCAATGCTAACTTTCCGTTCGACCTATTCGGGGCTTTCGTAAGGAACGCTGACGATCATCGGTTCAGTGATCACACGGACGGGAATTTGCTCGATGAAGGGATGAGCTATCTGGCTAAGGTAAATAATCATTTCTTTATTTTTACGTCTTTTCGTTCTTAATTGTATATCCGGTACCGGCTTGGCAAACCTTTATGCGGACATACGCAGAGCTAATCTTTGTCTTTGGACGTTTGCATCCAAGACACATAAATGGGGAAGCCGAGGAAGATTTCATGAGACAGGAGATCAATATGCTGAGATCGACCTTGGCTCGAGAAAGGGCCGATCGAGAAGACGCTTCTTCATGTCATCGATGGCCTCCAACGAGACTTGGATCGAGCTAAGATGGACTTGAGGACGTCTGATGATGAACTAAGGGCCACAAGAGATAGGTTGGCGCCTCCTGCCGCCCCGACCACCAAACTTTAACCGATCTCGAACAGCCGGCTTGGTGGAAGAAAAACACCTCCCGAGGGCCAAGAATGAGGAGTTTTCTTCTACCAACCAAGCTCAAGCTATTCAACTTGGCGAGGCTCAATCAAAGGCCAGGATGAAGGATGAGACACAAGAACAAGCGCCACAAGTTTCGTCTTAAAATAAAGGAGCTTGAGGAAGGGTCCTCTTCCAATAGAAGAGCTCGAGAAAGCGAATCTGAGTGAAATAGGGATTCGGACGAGCTTAACGTCGAGATCATGAAAGTCTACTCGGAAGGCTACGAATATCGCTGAGAGAGAGGCAAAAGAAAAGCATTTCATCGCTTCAATTTGGATCCAACTTTGCTCAACTCAAGAAGGCGAAGGTGGTGCCTAGGTGTTCTTCCTGCTTTCATTCTGACTTATGTAAAAATTTATCTGTTTAAACTTTTTACGTTTCTATATTGGTGTATTTTTGTTCATGAATGAATAGATCGAATGAATGTTTTAGTTTTCCTGATGAATCTGCAATTTCCTTAATTGTGAACTATGTTTTCGGTTAGTTTCTTGTCAATAATTCAATATCAGTAAAATGAACCTAAACAGTGAATCAGTTAAGACATATAATAGTTAATGTATGAGACGAAGGGAATTGAATTTTATGGACAGAATTTAACTTAACTGAACAGAAAGGACTGAACTCAAACACTTCGAGGATTTAACTCAAATTGTTAATTAACAATTAAGCATATCATATAACAGATAAAGTGATGTTAAAGAACGAGGCATTCCGAACTCAACACTTCAATAAAATAAAGTAACACATACTCATCGGTTCCGAAGTGTGAGATCGGTCATTTGTTTACCACTGGGTGAAACAATTATATAAAAACCAAGATATAAGGATCAAGATATAAGGACCAATTGTGACCATTGACTCACCACCTGGTAAAATCAATATAGATCCTTCGCTCTCGCTTTCGGGGTAGAAACGACAAATGGGCTACCATCGAATGGCCAAAGCCAAGTCTACCATACCTCCTTACACCATAGTGACCATAGGACAAATAGGACCGGGACCAATAGTGACCATTGATTTACCCACTGGTAAAATCAATATAGGATCCTTCGCTCACCACTCGGGGTAGAAACGACAAATGGGTCGCCATCGAATGGCCAAAGTAAGTCCTACCATACCTCCTTATAATCAGTAGTGACCATAGGACAAATAGGACCGGGACCAATAGTGACCATTGATTTACCACCCCGGTAAAATCAATATAGGATCCTTAAATCACCACTCGGGTTAGAACGACAAATGGGCTGCCATCGAATGGCCAGCAAGTCCTACCATACCTCCTTACAACCAGTAGTGACCATAAGACAAATAGGACCAGGACCAATAGTGACCATTGATTTACCACCCTGGTAAAATCAATATAGGATCCTAAATCACCACTCGGGGTAGAACGACAAATGGGTCGCCATCGAATGGCGGTGGGTCCTACCATACCTCCTTACACCGTAGAAAGTGACCATAGGACAAATAGGACCGGGATCAATAGTAAAAAGTGTCTTTTATTGATAATGAACAATAATATCTGACTTTCGATGAATTAACTTGATCTTTATTGAAAGTATTTTGAAGCTTCGCCAACGTGCTGCAGTGTTTTTGATTTCGGAACCATCTAATGCCCTTAACCGATAAGTGCCCGGTTTGGATACTTCGATCACTTCATATGGCCCTTCCCAGTTTGGCATTAACTTTCCGTGTTTTGAGGTGTAGAAGCTTGACTTTCTACGAGAGCGAAGTCTCTACTTGAATCTGAAGCTTGACTCCTTTGTTATAATGCTTAGCTACTCTTCGTTGATAAATGTACCAATTTAAGTAGAAGCAACCTCTCGACTTCTTCTAGCAGATCCAAATTGGCCTTGATCCTTCGTCATTGTATATTTCTTTGTATTGGTGACCAAGACTTGGAGATCCGATTTCGGACAGGACTAAGGCATCGATACCATAGGCCCGATCGGGAAGGTGAATCCCGGTGGTAGTCCTCGGTGTAGTCCGGTAAGCCCACAACACACTGAGCAGACTCCTCGGCCATCTTCCTTTAGCTTCATCCATCTGCATTGATCCTGATCAAGCAGTCATTCTGTTGGTCACCTCAACTTGGCCATTTGACCGTGTGGATGAGCCATGAAGTCTTCTTATCTTTGAATCAACTCCTTTAAAAATGCTTCAAATTTTAATCCTACGGTGGCGTCCAGGTTGTCCGATATTAATACTCTAGGGATCCCGGGAAAACACTACGGACTCTTTTATGAACTTCAAACATTCTTGCTTTCCGTAATTAAGCAAAGTGGCTTCCGCCTCTACCCACTTAGTCATGTAATCAATAAGAACTATGACAAAGCTAACTCGATCTTTAGCTTTAGGCAATGGACCCGATATATCTACCCCCAGACAATGAAGGGTATAGGAGATAAAATCGAGTATAGCTCTTCCGGTGGGCGATAATGAGGATCGGACCGTTGAGTTGGCACTTTTCACATTTCTTGACATACTCTGTAGCCTCTTTGAAAATTGTAGGCCAATAGTATCCTTCTTAGAAGTACTTTGTAAGCCAAAGATTTAGCGACCATATGGTCACCACAAATTCCTCGTGAACCTCCCAAGAAGCATATTCCGCTTCGGATGGGACCGGACACTTTAATAATGGTGAAGAAAAGGCTAATCGATAAAGGTCCCCATCAATAAGAATAAAGTTGGCGCTCTTGTATTTAATCTTTTTGCCAACATCCGATCCGAAGGAAGGACGCCATCTCGCTAAATACTCGATATAGGGGTCATCCAAATGAGTTAGATCGCTTCGATACACATCATCGCTTCATGTTGAACACTTGGTCATTGTAGAACTTCCAAGTAAGCAGATCCATTAAAACATCTCGCATCCGTAGTAGCCAACTTCGACAATGCATCGGCGATGGAATTGTCATTACGCTCTATGCCCCGAAATTAAATGACAAGCGAAATCTGAAGTCGGTCCTTTAACTCCGCCAGATACTTGATCATCCGATTTCCACGAGCTTCATAATCCCCCGATAGCTGCTTGACAACCAACTGAGAGTCACTGTAGATGATAAGGTTCTGGACCTCTAAACTCTTTGCCAATCGAACACCCGCTAAGATCGCTTCATACTCGAACTTCATTGTTTGTCGCTTTAAATTGAATTTGATGGCTGTTGAACTTTGAACCCGTCCCGGACTTGTCGGGATAATTCACCCCCACTAACAGTTAGGGTAGAGGAACCATCTGTATATAGAGTCCAAACATTCGATTTTGTTGAAGAAGCTGCGAATCGCTCGATCGGTCGATTCGAACTTGAGAAACTCAGATCCGCCGATGAGAACGAACATTCTACCATAAAATCGACCAAAGCTTGACCTTTGATAGCGGTTCGAGGATGGTATTCGATGAAAAGCTGGGACAATTCCATAGTCCATGCCATTAGTCTCCACGAAACTTACGGCTTGCCCATCACTTTCTTCAATGGTCGATCCGTGTAGGCGACTGAGAGTCGACCTTGAAAATATTAGAAGCTTTCTACTAGCAATTATTAATGCAAAGGCAAATTCTCAATATTCGGATACTGGTTTCAAAGATCTCGCAGACGTGACTAACATAATAGGCCGGATCTTCGCCTTCCATCGAACTCCCGAACCAAAGATCGCTTCCAACCGCTAACGAACTTTAACTGCTGAGATCACGGATATAAGGTCTCTGTTGGAATGGGCTTCACCAATAAAGGAGTGAAGAAAGATACGCCTTTATGCCTTGGAAGACGTCTTCACACTCTGAAGTCCTTTGGAATGTCTTCGCATTCTTTGGCCCTTTCAATGTATCAAAGAAAGGAAGGCACCTCTCTGCAGATCCGCGACGAACCTCCTCAAAGTCTGCAATCCCGCCGATCGGGACGTTGGACATCTTTGAGCAGTCGAGGAGTCTTCATATCAAAATGGCTGAATCTTCTCCGGATTGGCCTCGACCCCTTTGGTCGACAAGATAACCCAAAACTTCCCGCACCGAGGTAGAAAGTGCACTTGGTGGATTAAGTCTTAGTTGACGATGACAGACGATACCGAAAGCACTCCTCAGATCGTCTAAATGACTATGAACCCGCATGCTTTTCACGATCATGTCATCGACGTATACCTCCATGTTCCTTCCCAAACGCCTATCGAAGATGAAGTTCATCATTCCGGTAAGTGGCTCCGGCATTTATAAGGCCAAAAGTCATCTTCTTGAGGCGACAATCGAGCGGTGTGTAATAAATGCGGTTTTGGGATGTCCTCTTTACGCATGGATATTTGGTGATAACACGAAAAAGCATCCATAAAGCTTAGTAATGCACGTACCGAAGTGGCATCGATAAAATTTGATCAATATGGGCGCGGAGGATAAAAGTCATTCGGACAAGCTTTATTGAGGTCGGTGTAGTCGATGATGAAACCCGCCATTTTCCATTCCGCTCGCACCAACACCACATTCGCCATCCATTCGGGATAATCAATTTCATAGATGAAGTTGACCAACAAATGACTTTGCTTATTTCCTCATCAATGATTTTACGTCGTTGGTAAGCAAAGATCCGCTTCTTTTACGCCCAACCGGCTTCTTCGAGGATCTACATTCGGTAGCTATGCTCGGCTATCTTCCGACCGACTCGGGCATGTCCCTTGGTTCCCATGCAAAAATATCCATGATAAAGAAGATAAGAGTTCTATAAGGTTTGTCAGAAGAGGTTACGTAGAACTGAACCGATCTTCACTGATCTTGTCCGGCTTTCAAGGATCAATTCGACCTCCTCCGTCCCTCGGCGTGCAGAACCACCATCTGTCGAGAACTACTTTCGGTAAAGGGCTCAATCTCAATTGTCATCGCTTTGCTTTTGTTTGAGGCCCCCACTCCGGAGGAAATGGCAAGACATTCTGCAGCATCGTCGGGCTAGATCCAAGTCCCCCGCCACCTCTCCTACTCCATGAGGCGTGGGGAACTTGACTTTGAAATGAGGGATGGAGGTCACGACTTGAGAGAAGCGATTAAAGTCGTCTTCCCAAAGATAGCGTTGTAAAATTTGAATCAACGTGCACAACATAGAATTTACATCTATTTCTATTTCGACTTGCCGGGGTCTTTGTGCAAGAAGATAACCGGGAGTTCAATAGTGTCTGCAACTTTGACCGGATCATTGCTGAAGCCGTATAAAGGAGCTTCCTGCCCGACCTCCATTTTCTGCCCATCAAGGTGCATCCTCTGATAGGCATAAGCGTACAGAATATCCACTGAAAATCCATTATCTATCATCATGCGCTTCATATCCACCGTGCCCACTTGCGCTGTGATCACCAAGGCCCCCTCATGTGGCTCGATGGGTTCCGAAGGATAGTCAGCGTCGGTAAATGATATGACAGTCCCGGGGAATGGTCTATCCGCCTTCAGGGGAACATCTGTCACCGTCATGACCGAATCCATGTAAGCCCTTCTCTTCCTTCCTATCGACTTCCTTGCAGATCCACCGGTTATCACATCGATGACATGCCTTGGCGGCAGTACTGGAGCCCTTTGAACCGTCTGAACAGTACAGTTAATGTTCTGATGATCATTTACGACCACATACTGCACCAACAAGCCATCTTTAATCTTCCACTCCACAAAGTCTTTCAAATTGCAACACTCGTTAGTGTCATGGCCAGCGGCCTGATGATAGCCACAATACTTACGAGAGTTACCCTGCCTGGTTCGGTAGTTATCACGGGGTGGCTCAAAGAAAGGTTGATTTCTGATTTGATCCAGAATTATCGATCTATCGATTGTTTAGTTTGGTGTAGACCTTATTCACCTTGGTAGGAGCGGAGGGATGGCGCTTCCTTGCTTGAGGAATTATTGTATTTTTTGAAGCGCCTCTATCCTATCATTATACCCCCCGTTCTCCCTCTGTTCAACTTCGGGTTTAGTAGCCACTGACTCTTTCACCGACCCCCAGGAGGATGCTCCAGTCGCTTCATAGCTTCTTCCACAACGATGTAGCCTATACGCGCTTGTCAAAGGCCGGCCAAGCTTTTTAGGATGGTTGAACATCAACTTCTTCAACAACTTTTTCGGACTTTTACAGATCCAACCCATTCGGAACAAACCTACTGACTGGAGATCATTAAGATCGGACACCGACCGACCGCTTCTCGAACCTCTTTACATACCTACCAAAGATTCATTTGTAAAGCACGGATTTGTGCGAGAGAACCCGTAAGCTTTCTCTTCTTCGATTACTCAAAGCGGGCATGGAATTTGTCACAAAGTTCGGTCCAAGAGGATATCGAATCCAAGGCAAAGTTCCCAACCAACATCTCGCATCCTTTCTCGTCGTAATAAAAGGTGTGGCACTTGGCGACATCGGTGAAGTCGTAATAGTCTATTATGGAATTGAGCGCTGCTATGGTCATAAGGATCCCCGGTTCCATCGTAACTTTCCATGCGAGGCAATTTTTTAGTAATATCCGCCTTTTCTTTGAGAATATCCGAGGAAAAAGGGGATGCTTTCTTTCCGGGCGTCCTTCACTTCTTTGGACCTCGACGATTGCTTTCGAGCTCTCTCGGCTCCTTTACGGAAAATCAACACCTTCAGCCGTGGGAAACCTCTTCTCGTGAACAACATTATGTCTCGAGAGGATCGACTCCTCCTCGCCGATCCTACGCCTGGAGGACTTCTTGATCTGCTTCGGTACACAACTCTTTCCTTGTGGTGAGAATGATCACGTTGATAGTCCATTACCCTGACTTCGGGTACGACCTCCTTCGACCTGCTCCTTTGTCGATAATCATCTCGATGCTGAGAGGTAACGGCCATTATCGCCTTCTTCGAGGCCACGGGAGTTCTGCTCCTCGATCTCCTCCTACTTCGAGAATGATCCCTAGAAACACGCATGGAACGCTTCGGCTCCTTACCCTTTCGTCGCGACTCCTCCTTATGCCCACTTCGTCCTTCGGACTGATCATGGCTAGATGCTTCGTCCCGTAATTCCGCCACCCGAAGCATCTGTTCGGCTATATCTTCTCTTTGCTTTAACAGGACCTTCATGGCTCTATCTGCTTCGTCCGCCATCTTCGCCAACTTGGCAGCTCTATCCTCCTGGCTACTTCTATGATAAATCTTGGTCGGTGAGCCTTCCACCTGTCCTCGACCATGATCTCGCTCCTCATCCATGCAGAAAACCGGTCTTAAATGCAGCCCCGCCAGGAATCTTCGGACGGAGATCCCCTGAATTATGCTTAGAAGCCGTGCTCTCGTGAGCACTTTTGGAAGGACCCAGACGATCCTTCACAGAAACACGAGGCGATGACGAGCCTAATGTACCATCGCCGCCCTTACGGCGCATAATCCCTACTCGTCATCATCTTAGAAGTAGGTTAAACGATTGTGATTGAAAATTTTAATGACACTAGAACTCAAAACCCCTCCTTCTAGCGCTTGATGTTAACGCTTGGGATCTTTTTCCACGTCCCAATCACGTAAGACGCCCCGATCTGCGCACAAGAAAACACGATCGACAAAAAAAGCTTGATTTGGCGGTTCCGTCGGGGATATAGCTCGGTGTGAGAATTAGTATGTGTTCACAAGGTTAACGATGGAGGAATGTATTGTCTAGTGTTTTAGAGAGATAATAATTCTCGATTGTGTATATGGGATAATCTAAATAATCAATATGTGAGAACGCACCTCTGAGCGATGGCTTCTTGCTTAGGTTATACTATCTTTGCACGGATTATTGTGCCACCCACTACTACCGAGACCCTTTCGACCGATGGCTCGATTGTATAAGGTTTATCTATTGCTTTTGGCACTTTGTTTTCTCACGTACGTGGCCTATGATCCCATCCACATTAATGCATGGGCAGGAGCCTTGGTCAACCGTCATGTTTTTTCATCATCACAGTCAAAGTAATGAGATATTAAAATATCTAATGGGTCGATCCTGGACCGACCAAGCTTTAAAGATTAAACGGATATAATATGGTGACTGGGCCCAGTGACTTTAACGGATTAAAAATAAAGGCCTAATGGATTCTTTATGTGAGTAGGTCCAATGTACCTGACCCAAAAATAAGAAATATCACGACCCAACAATAATAATGAAAGAAAGTTGAATAATGTCTAAAGGGGGTCCCTAACAAATCTTAATATACATGCAAACGTTGAAAATAATGTTGAATGAAATTTTCGATCAGTTGGTGAAAATGAAGAGAAAATAATTTATGTGAGAACAATCTTGTAAAAATATCAAATTTTATTTGTGAAAATATCAGTTCCCTGATGCTGATGCTGATGCTGATCGTGTGGGGAACAAACATATTAGAAATGTTTCTCACTGCACACAAATTAAAGGCTTTCTAAACTCCCAATTAGCGTTGCAAATTATCATGAGTTTTTTGGTACCAACCGTACCATCAATTAGTTAGGTAAAAGTATTTAATTAGATGGGGTTGACTCTTCCATTCATGTTTGAACTGCTAAGCTACCACTCTTGACTCAAGTCTTGCTGCATCATGTCATGTTCTACCCATCCATAACAATCAAGGCAGGTAAAAAGCCCAAAAGTATTTAGTTTAAAGTTCAAAAGGGCATAATTAATTAACTTCAATACATTGATTATGTAATGAATTTAAGTGATAAACTTCAACTCAATTTTCTCTCCTCTTTTCGGCTTTGACTGTGTACCTGTCATTTATGCCCAAACACAAAGATATACTCCCTCAGTTCTATAATATATAACGTTTTAGATGATTTTATTTTTTTAAAATTATTTGAAATTTTATATAATTTAAGAGAATTAATCACAATTTTTTCAAAATTATCTCATGAGAGAAAATGTTACAGATGAGATAGAGAGTATGAGATAATTATATGATAAAGAGTATTATAGATAATTAATAATATATTTAATGTTATATAATTATTTCTTTAATTTTTATGCACAACTCTTAAACCAACCATGCAGAAGAAGCATTACTTGCGTTTAAAAGTCTGTTTTAATTGCATTATGGAAGACAAAAGCAAAAATAATTATATATATAATTAATTAATTATTGTCTCTAAACATGTTTTCTTAAAATAAATAAGCCATTTGCATAGTCTGTATTATATTCAAAATAATTAGCTATTAGAATTTGAGAAGTTGTTTTAAATTATTCCTTGCTCCTACTAAAAATAATTATAGGTAGGTAGCAACATCATGATGAGTCTAGTCAAAAAAAGTGAAAACTTCCTATCAATGTTAATCAGAGTAGTTAGCTAGCATGAAATTAATTTTAATCAATTGATAAATATAATATCGACATATAGACAGAAGATAATATTTTTATCTGTATATCAGTATTATATTTATTAATTAACCAATTTATCCTAAAATTAACTTCATAATAATTATCGAATCATGTAGTAATGTATATTGCCCATGTAATTTTAAATATAATTCCAAACCTAAATTTCTTAGAAACATTTTTAACACTTTGTTAATTTCTGAGTTTTATAAATAGAAGAAAAAAAAAAAACAAAATGACATTATAATTCTTTTATAACCTCTATTATACCCTCTATGTTACAAATTTATCAATCTTAATATATGGATAAATTAGTAATCTAAATTTAGAACTTAAATTTTTATTTATTTATTTATAAACTCAACAATAACGTGAAAGAAAACTTATAATATTTTTTTACTCTTTTCTTTGTATACTAATTTAATTTAATTTTATTTTGGTATGTTCAAAACTCAAAAAACATAATGCAAGTGATGAGTGTCTTATTCCTAATCAATTAATCAGATAATGGAAAACCCCATCACTTAAATTTTATATAATAGTATAATTTTAATTTCATACATCACCGCTCTGGAAAGGTAATTAAGCAATAGCCGAATAGGCCGGCGGGGTTGTATAGACTAGCACTACTGTCCAGCTAATAATCATCTATATTTCCATTTGACCATATCTTAATTATGTGATCAGGTGTGATCCGGTTAGCATGATGGTATTTTATTAGTAAGTTGGTTAATTGACTTATAAAATATTGATATATATACATCTTTACTTGCGTGTCAATATTTTATTGGTCAATTGATCAACTTATTCCAAAATAAACTTCATATTAACTACTTCCATTATTAATTAGGTCCAACCTTAATTAAACACACATAACATGGTTGATGGAGTAATACATTTTGTTGGATCCGGTTACCATGAAGTTAACTTCATGATAAGTTGATTAATTGACCAATACAATGCTGACACGCAATGAGAGAGATCACCTCCCGACCTGCGTGTCGATACTGTATTGGACAATTGACCAAAATGAACTTCGTCATAACCACTCCCCATTTTGTTTGATTACATCTTAACAGTCTATCTCTTACTCCCTCCATCCCTAAATAACTAACTTTTTGAAGATTTTCACACTTATTAAGGAAGTCATTTATTACTCTAATTTTGTCATTAAGATTGATATGTGTTACCACAATTA
The DNA here is from genome assembly GCA_020205605.1 of Panax ginseng. NCBI lineage: Eukaryota > Viridiplantae > Streptophyta > Magnoliopsida > Apiales > Araliaceae > Panax > Panax ginseng. Next base: position 16,736,264 of record CM035127.1, on the reverse strand, counting down.
TCTTTGCATTAATTAAGAAAAGATGTATTCCATATAGTTGTCTAGATAAATGAAATACTCCATATATTTGAGGGCACTAGAGGAAAAATTATAATTAATGCTTCCTAGAAACTTGATAAAGTCAAATATATTGAAAAATTTTGAACTCCCTATAACGTCAATTATTTAGGGATGGATGGAGTAATATATTTTAACAACACACATCTTTGTAGTAAGAGGTATAGACTCATATTTGTATCTTAATAATTTAGAGGCATTCAGATGAAAATTTTATATTTTCCGTATTTCAAACATTAAGATGTATTAAGAGACAATCAAACACTAATATCCACTCTACTTCATAAAAAAAATAATATTTTATAAAATTTATAAATATTAAAGTTACCTGCAAATAATACTAGTTTGTTTAGTTCATACTTCATACTGATATTAATACTATCTCTTCCGGTTCTAAATTATAAGACTAATCAATATTGACTTTCTAGAAGTTAATTTTAAGTATTTTTAAATTCAAAAATTGACGTGATTTATTTAAATTTTGTAAAAAAATAAATCTTATAACTAGTAGATTAGTAGTATTGTTTAAGTAGTTTAAAATATTTATAATTATATTAATATATATATATAACCTAAATGAATTAATTCATGTTAATTTTTGATTTAAAATATTTGAAATTAATTTTTAATTTAAAAATCAATATCGATATTATAATTTTGAATAAATGGAATATTTTTAATGGAAAATTTAAAATTATTGTATCTTTCATAACACTATTAATAATTATATAAAAAAATGTCTTAGTGAAAGAAAATTAACACATAAAAATCTTTTTTATTAAATTTTCTTTCACCTATCATCTTGCACTTACTATTGTTATGATTTGAGGGTCAAAGTTCATGCAAGTACTAAAGTTATCTTCCTTTGGTTTCATATTTGCACACTTTTTGACTGAGTCAACGGGTCAACCCGTGACTCACATATTGCCATATAGGTAAGAATTATATTTACAAGCGTTTTGATTTTTTTCTAAAATGGTAATACAGTACTGATGTATTATTACATTTGTGGATTATAAAATCATTTACATTAATTAGTTCAATATTTTCTTGGATCATATACCTGAAAAGAAAAGTTTTCCTAAAAGTTTAGACCCACAACTTTGTACATCCACTCAATTAAACTCTACCAACATATATTCCACAAAGCATCATAAATTTGCTAATTATAATATTTCACTATAAGAGAAAAATTAATTATTTTGTATTAAATAGTCTACTTATTGCTTTTGGACCCATATATATTTAGAGAAAAAGTATTTGATTTTCCTAATTCTCATAAAATTATATTCGCTCCAAATATACGTTATTAGGACAGGATGGCTGCTTCAGTCCGATTGCCAGTTTCCCCCCTTAATTAAGAACCGCACGTGCGAGTTCCCTCGCATACGACTCAAGTACCGAAAGACCCTTTCCTTCATGCTCGGTAAGTGCTTCGTTGTAGTCAAGTTTACAGTATCCTATCGGCTAAAGTCAAGTCTCGACTACGATAGCTCGTCAATCAGAGTCATCTGTGATCATTGGCAATGAAAAGAATGGGAGTGGTTAGCATGAAGTTCATTTTTGAGTAAGTTGGTCAATTGATCAATAGAATACTAACACGCAGGCGAGACTCTATGTGTGTCAGCATTTTATTGGCCAATTGACCAACTTACCCAAAAATTAACTTCATACTAACCGAATCCAAAAAGAATAAGGCTATAGCACATGATAAGGAAACCGTAGAGTAAGCCAATGAATCTGTTGAGCGAGCCAAATTGGTCAAGGCCCGTGCTGCCTCTTTCACTAGCGGAACCAGGGGGTCATATGACCTCCCAATATTTTTTGTATATGCATGTTTGACTCCTTTATACAAAAGTACTTTATATTTATGCTTATGAAGTTTTTGCATTTGGTATCAACTTATTCTTTATTCCTTACGTTTTACAATTTTCAATTTCGGTAAGTCTTTTGATTTCGTGCATACTAAACACAATTTTTAGAGGTCGAACATTACATAATTATAATTAGTCACATTTACAGCCATTAAGAATTCGTGGATTCTATTGCCTGGCCCTAGCTCCTTAATTTTTGGAATTTTCCTCTTAATGTAATAGTTACTATCTTTGGCTTTCAATTAGAATATTTTTTGGTCTTTCAACTAGAAAATTCAGTTAACTAAAAATTTCAAAGTCTGATTAATAGTCCAATAGTTCGGGAGAAATTTAAAAAAATATATATATATATATATATGTATTTAAAGTCATTAGACTCACAACTCATGAAAAGTTGACAAAGGTTGAAATAGGATGTTGTGAAATATTATATTTAAGCAAAATGAATTTGAAAGAAACATTGTAGTGATGACGAATATGAACCTCCAGAGGGATCGGGGAAAGGTAATCAATCTAAGGGGCCAATAGACGTGCATGGGTAAACAGCCCTAGAGCTTTTGTTTTGGTCTTCTTCTCATATTAATACTATTGTTTTTCTTTCGTTTTGATTTTATAATTCGAGCACTGATCGAATGTACGTATGAATTATATTTAATTAAAATAATCAAATATATACCGAGCTAGGTCTTCCCAACGGCTATGCAAAATGCCTCATCAATCGGCATAATTAAACTTGAACTAATGAAATACTCCATATATTAACCAGTACTTATTCCATGGAAAAGCATATACAGTTCCTCGAAAAAGCTTATATGTAATAACTTCATTATTACTAGTCAGGCTACAGTCCTATGTAGAAACTGTCTTGTACTTGGATTTTTATCTATTTCAAAATCATGCACCAAGTATGAGTTTCCTCGAGAAATTAATGTGAAACTTGATTCGTTTATCAAATTATTCTACTAAGGGTCTGTTTATAACCAGCCATTAATGGTATTTGAACTCTTCCCAAAGGGACTTGTGTTGACTATTTTCATTATCTAAAAGTATATAATAAATATATTATATGTTATCCATGTAACCAACAATTAATATTTTAGTTGGATAAGAGAGATGTTAATATTAAGGACTTGGATTCAAGTCATAGCAATGTAATTTGTGTGAAAAAATAAGGGACGGATATAGTTTTAAGTAAAGAGTGGTAAACCATTCAATTCAGGCGGTAATATTGTTGTTCTATATAATACTATAAAACGGATTACAACAATCTGTTCATACATTATATACCATGGTAAAGTAATATACAAAATTTAAGCATGAGAAAAGAAATTTCTTTTCTTCAAATAAATAAATGAAACTTCTTTACATACACTATTCATTGATAATACTTTTTCTATCTAGCAACATGCCAAGTATTCTTGACCTCGGTGCCATCCATTCTGCTCAATTCATAAGTGAGCTCTCTAGAGCCTGCTGAAATGTGGGTTATGCTTCTGTACGTTCAAATTGTCCCTTAGATCTAGCTGTCTTTGGGACCGTTCTGGATTCAAAGAGCGTCTCGAGTGCAATGATGCACAAAATGGACAGATGGTGCTGGGTGCACAGAGGGCTGAGCCTCCACTTAGTGACTTGGTTCATGGCGGCTTTGACCAGCTCCTCTACTCATATGGCTCTGTGATGCTACCCCACTCGTATGGCTTTTATTCTGTGTTTTAACCATGTTGGGGTGTTATCTTAATGCACGTACTGGAGATTATTTTCACTTGCGCCGTATACCTTAGTATGTTTCCCCAACAATTAGAGAACCAACCACGACTAGAAAGAAAATTCTCGATGGATACAATTTTCAACTGGATAAAAACAATCAAAGAGTACAACGATCCAAGTCCTTTGGTTGCTGGAACCTAAGGATTTTACACAAAAAGATCCTCCTCCTAGCGCCAATAATGAGGACTTAACTCTCAGATCGGGTCTTCAGCTACAGGTCTCTGTTCATGTTCACCTAGACCTGTACAAACGCTCTCACGATATGAAACAACTCTAGTTGTGATGGTTGTGATGGAGCGCCTCGGGTGTGGTGATTACTGAATAGGACATAAGTAATCAATTTGAGTTTAACTTTCAAGCGTAAAAAAGTATTTAACCTCTCTTTATTCCTTTTGATCTATATTTATAGCATCACACATTTTACCTTACTTGAGACGTCCCATCAGGTTATGGGCATGCATGACATGTCTTTTAAACAGCATCCTATCACTTGACTTTTACACCGCTCGAAATACGTCTATGTGAGACCTTTCGGATTGGTCAGATTCTCCAAGCTTCCCAGACAAACTTCGCTCAAGCTGTTGTGTGGATTAGACCAAAAGGCTTTTGTATCTGGACTGACATAATGTGGACTGGACTTCTCGGGCCAGCCTGCAATCGTTTCTTGTGTTGATGATTGCTACTACTTCCTATGGTTTATTCGCTGCATGAGATAAATATAAACCTAATTAAAGGGAACAATGTCCGATGATCATTGCTACAAATGGTGAGGAAAATCCTTGCCAAAAAAAAGTCAAAAAAAAAAGGTTTCCGTCAGCATGAGATTTAATTTTTGGTAAACCTCGTCTGCATGTCAGCATTCTATTGACCAATTGATCAATTTATCCAAAAATAAATTTTATCCTAACCACAGAAAATTTCAGAAGAAAATTAGGATATATAGCTTGAGACGGAAATTTTGCTGAATATAAATGTAAAATTGCGTACATCTATTCTAATGGAAAATTAGTCGAGAGATGCATATATTTTGGTATCCTAATATATTGTGAAACCTTTTAAGTGTATCAATGTATGGAAAATATATTACATGTTTTTGACAGATTTTAAAAGAGGACGAATTAATTATACATCAAGTTCTTGCGTCCTTCCTCAAGTGACAAAATCAACTCGAGTGATATGGCTAAAAGAAGGAAATAAAACTTGGGTTTGACATTTTGTAAAAGAATGGAAAAATTAATGTCTAAAATACAAACCTTAAAAACCCTACAAAATTTAAAGTTTAAACTGTATTTTAGTCTATATATATATATATATATATATATATATATATATATATATAGTTCGTTACCGTTTACTTATCGTCTAAATTTGAACGTTGAGTCGGCCTAAAATCCTTGTATATACCAAAATACATGTAAATAGTATTACAGTGTTTATAATGCTTATTCATCGGTTATTTTCTGTGCTATGGTCGTTGGGGGAGTTGTAACAGGAATTAATACTAATTAATAAATGTAATACTAATTAATTAATTAGTAATACTATTACATTTATTACATTTACAAACAAATTAATTAATTAGAGAGAAAGTTATCTCCTTTTCCCCCAAAGATTTCCCCCAAAATCCGATACAGAAATCCCCCAAAATCAAGCCTTTTTCGGATCACTATTTGCGGTTTCAGTCCCTCTATAAATCGGACCTCTCACATTCTATTCCAGAATCAATCCTACTCCGTCCCCGACCTATTTAGCATAATTTCTCTCTCTATAAAAAATTTGATTTCGTCAATTCCTAATTTTCTTCCCGAAAAAAATCTATCCATATAATTTCCAGTTTTGGTCATGCACGTTGAATTTCGCCATTGATCACGAAGTCAGGAGCTGGTAATTGGCCTTTTGGTTAATAAGGTGAGTCAATTGTTGATAATGCATCAGTTTCTGATTGATTTTTCGCTATTTGTTTGTAAATGGTGGATCATCGGTGGAGAATTTTAGAAGCGATCGATTTGGGTGCATGAAATTAAGTTTTTCACCGAATTTACAATGTATATTCATCTGGGTGTTTATATTTGTGGGTTGTGGTGATGAATTGAAGTTTATGGATTTATTGAGTCAGTTCCGTTGACTTGAGTCAACCCCCTGTTGTTTTAGTCTATTAGAGTCTGGGCTAAGCCAGAGATTTTTTGGAAAAATATTATCTTGCAAAAGTCTGAAAGTTTTATGCAAATCTTGCATTGAATATTCTTTGGAACAACTATATATACATACTGAAGAGGTGTTTAATTTTGAAATAAATGATAATTGCGCTCCAAAGTTTACAAGTAGTATGACGCTCCCAAAATAGGTATACATCACTTATTTTGAGTTGTCAAATCGTGATCTGTAATACAAATACAACTTAATTATACACTGTCACAAGTAAAAAATACTTAATAAAACATAAATTTGTGAGTTTTTAATACAAATATTGTCGTAAAACAATATATAAACTCAAATTTAATATTATTACATTTATTTTTCCACTATTTCACTTTGAATAGTGAGGACTACTAATCTTTATCATCAATTCCGTCTAACTCCGGTTTTCAACTAGTCCCTTCATTTCCTGAAGAGAACAATGAAAGTAAAAGGGTGAGCTCAACTAGCCTAGTAGAAAATATTATGACTAAGATAATACGCAGAATATATTATCGTTAGCTTCAACAAATGTTAAAGCGATATAATATAACAACCATCAAGTTTAACTGCAGCGGAACAAGCAATCCATTAAAAGAGTCGAGTAGAGAATAAAATCTACTATCTTTTATGATTTAAAAGGTTTTTCAACACTTTTATCGCTGGGACTCGGCTTAATAAATAATACACATCATCGAATCACCCCTGTAATACGGACACGACCACAACTATCCATGCACTACGGGTCAAGAATATTTGTGTATTCATTAATGGTCATGATCATGCCAACAACTGTCCATCAATGCACTACGGGCCAATGAGGACTTTTACCACATCATTTGTAACATTACGGTTATGATTACACCAAATAATCTCTGGTCATAATCATACCAAGTCTATCTATGCACTACAGGCCACAAATGACTTTCAACAAAATATAAACATGAGGATGATGACAATGATATAAGAATTCAATAAAAACAAGTTCAAGAATTATTTTATCCAGGAATCAATAACGCCCAAATTATCAACACGATCTTTTGCTTTGTGGAGTAAAATTCAAGAATGCTCGGAAGAATATTTCAATAAAAGAGATATTGGATGAAACGCAAATATCAAGGATATTCCACTAATTTCATGGAGTATAGAAGTCAAAACTTTAACCAACTAAGTATAACAAGGAATGGAATAACAAAAGAAATCACGGGCGTCACGATAGGCCGCACATGCGCAGTTATTCCATGCAGAATAATAAATAAATCGAATCGGTCCCACAGAAACGCATGCATGTGCGAGGATATTCCAGCAGAATATAATAAAGGCGGAATCAGTCCGGCAGAAAAACACATGAGACGAGGATATTCCAATGTAATAATAAAAGGCGGAACCGGTCAAGGCGTAGAAACGCATGAGCATGGATGTTTCAACAGAATGATAAATAATGGAATCAGTCCCCAGTAAACGCATGTGATGAGGATGTTCCAACATAATGATAAAGAATGGAATAATGGAAGAATTTCACCAAGTATAGGTAGCAGCACAGATCTGAGTTATTCCAATAGAATAATAAAGAATGGAATAACAAAAGTTTTCTTCATGGATAAGAAAAAATAAAACTCCCTACCTTGGAAAAACCTGGATCTTTGGAATAGTGAGGTGTAGAGACTTCTCTTCTTCTCTCTCTATAATAATTTCTAAAGCTTTTGTGAATTGGTGAGAAATGAAGGAAGAATGAGCTTCTATTTATAGAAAAATATATTTTCGATAATTGCATGTTTTGGGGCTCGAAAAATTACAGTACAATACCTCCAACTTTTCTTTTATTTTTAATTTAGTCCTGCAAGTATTATCAAACTTGTACTACCTCCCCTAATAGTAAATAATGTGAATCAATAGTTCAATCATGTGAATCAATAGTATAATCATGTGAAAATATGAATTACGATTATAGTACTCCATCTATACCTCCATTTTTAACTTAGTCATGCAAGTATTATCAATCTTGCACCAACTCCCCTAATAGTAAATAATGTGATTCAATAGTACACACATGTGAACAAATAGTTATATAAGCATATGAATTAGTAGCAATTAATTGCTCATTTATCCGATAAATTACCCGATTTATCAATATAACCCCTAGACATCAATTATTATCGGAATAGATGTCGATTTTCACTAACACTAATAATCCCAACGCAATGGAACTATCAAAATTCATTTTTAATCAACACAACTTATTCATCATTAATATTATAACTCACAATATTTAATAACCAGGTCGTTTCCAGGAAAAAGGGGGCTTTCCGATAAGGATTTCTCCTTATTGGCGCGCAATTAGGTGACCAAAACTCTCCTTGACAGAACTTCTAGAAATTGTCAATATTGCAAATAATAATGAAATTTAATTTTCTCTATTTATTATTTTAAAATAGTAAGGGTTGATTTGATTAATATGAATAGTTATGGGTAAAATACGCAAATATTTTAAAATAAGCAAGTGGTTATAAAATATTCATTGTTGTCGGGGAATATTCGTTTGGTCGTGGAATATTCTTGCTGTCGGGGAATATTCGCTGACGGTAGCAGATCTTTTGTGGGCCCCATAACGGAAAGTGATTGGATGAAGAAAACGACAAATATAAGTTGTTTAAAAATAACGGCGTAGTTGTTACCGTTAATATTGTTAAAATACTCGATGGTTAAAACATAGTAGCACACGATATTGCACCAATTATTGATTTTTACGTAAGAAGACACTACTCAATAATGGTTACTGATGAATTATTGTTCAAGATTTTATTTTATTGATTTAATAATTGTTGCGTTGATATTTTATATTATCATTTGTTGTTTAATAATTGTTATTACACGGTATTTTTCAAGATCGAAGCAATAATTCATATTATTTGAATAATATTATTAGATAACATTATTGACAATGTCTAGAAAGTTACATACAGGAGAGGTTTGGTCACCTAATCACGCGCCATTAAGGAGAAATTCTTATTGAAAGCCCCTCTTCCTGAAACGCACTGGTTGTCAATATTGTGATTCGAAATATTATTTGTGAATAATTAATTATTGATTCTATGATGAAAAAATATTGATTTTATGTGGATATAGATGGAGAAAATTTTTAATGTGACAATTGTTGAAAATTGAAATTTTATCTTTTTTTGATAAAATAATTCATTTAAATATATTATTATATTTTAATAATATAATAATAATGATATTTTTACGATGAATGTGGGATATATGAGTATATGTGGAAGAGGAGTATTTTTGTTACCAAAAATATTTAAAGCATGTTTTATGTGTCGGTGGACCCCATTTCTTGACTGAAATTTGATTATAGCTTGTAAAATCGTCCGTTTGTGAATTTCGGTCAATTTCTGTTTGGAATTTGGAAAAACTTCCTTCTGCAAAGTTGTAGACAATGGAATTTCCTATAAAAAATATTGAAGTTTTTCTGACTAAAGGGCTATTTATTGTGAATTATTGAAGTTTCGAAGCTCCAAAATAATTGATTTTTGGAAGTTTAAAATATTGTTAATTACAAAAACGTGTTTTTCATTTTGTGGCCCTTATGTAACATGTGATAGAGGCTGAAATCAGTTGGAAGAAGTGTTCGTATGAGATTTTGGAAAAATATAATAATATTTAATAAATTTTCTACTTTGGTGTTCTAAGCATTTTCCTATAAATAGGGTGTTTAGGTTAGAATTGAAAATCACACCAGAAACTAAAGTTTTCTCTCTCTATATTATCGAGCGTATTCTTGTGAGTATTTTGAGTATATTTTGAGTATTGCTATACGATGCAAGTTCAAGTCATAGCTTTATATCCAGGTGTTTTAAAATTTAGAAATCTTGATCTTTCGAGGTAAGGGATATTATTTTTTTCGTAATGATATTATTTCTTTAATATTATTATCTTTGAAATATTTATCTGAAGTTTTTATCAAATTTAGAACTTTTGGTGTCTGAGATTCTTATTCACGATACTGACTATTCACGATATCTGACATTATTCACGAATATGGCACTATTCATCAAAAAATTAAAAATTTCCCTTTTCGTCTAAAATATCTATTGTAGATACTAGCTTTGATTGTATCCATGTTTTGATCATTCTTGAATTTTACACCACTATAATTATTTTTGAGGTATTTTTGGACATGGATAAAACAAAGTACTAATCCTTAATCCTTAATTCTTGTCATTTTGTTTAACTGGATTCGCTTTCTTTTTAAAAATATTTTCATCATCCTCGGTCTTAAATGATGATATTATTGAATATCTTTGGCTTGTAGTGCAAAGATGAATGATTTCGATAAATATCTTTGGCCCGTAGTAGTGCAAAGATGAAGCAGTGTTTAGATGAACATGACTAATCGATGAATATCTTTGGCTCAGTAGTGCAAAAGATGAATATTTGATTCTAGATATATATTGATTGATGTTACAGGATAAAAGATAGGCGATGAACTTTTAAATTCATACATAGAAGATAGTAGTTTGCATTTCTACTTAACTCTTCTAATGAATTATTATTTTCATTGCTAATATTGATTTAAAACTTGTTGTCTATTGTATTCTATTAGATTTTTCCTGTTGAAGACTAATGATAATTTGTTGTATATTATCTTAGTCATAATATTCTTTATTGGGCTAATTGAGCTCACCCTTTTCCTTTTTTGTTCCATTTTCTTCTCGGGAGGCGAGAATATAGCGAAGACGAGTGGGGTATGGAATGAAGGTTCTAGAGAGAGTTGTTTAGTAGTCCTCACCATTTTGTAAAATAATATATCAATAAATGTGATGAGGATTTATTTGAGTATAGATATTGTCAGAAGATAATACTTGTATTCAAAATCACAGCTTTTATTGTTGTAATAATAAAGTTATAGTTGTTTCGTATCATGTATCGATAACAACTCGAATGGGTGATGATATGACGACGATCTAAGATTTAACAAATCGGTATAGAGGTTTTTTTTAACATAAAACCCTCCCACTTTCCCCCAAATCATATCTTCACCCTTTCTCTCTCTCAACTCTCAAAGCGTTTTTCATTTCAATTCCTTCATTTCCTCATCTCTCCTCTCATTTTCACCTCATTTCCTCATTTCTCATCTCTCTGTCGTCGCATGCCTGTCTTTTGACGACGCAGGCTGTGGCTCTGACTCGTGGCTCAAGTGAGGAGTCGGTCTACGGTGAGTTCGTGGCTAGGGTTTCAGATCGGGTGGCGTCTGGCGCGTTGGCTTGGGGTAGACGCCAGGTGTTTACAGTATGCTTCTAAATTTGATAATTAATAAAATTTGAAAAGATATTTGTGGATTTTCTAGAGTTATAGTTTGTAATTTCATTTTGATTTTCAAACATGAAATGTAGCATAAGATACCTTGGATAAATTTGGTGAGAATTTGAGATAATATGTATGCTTAATATTTCTAGTTGTCGACTGATTTTGAGTAGCAGTTTGGTGATTTCATTTAATTTTTTAGACACAAAATTTAGTATAACGTACATCAGATAAATTTTGTGAAATTTTATGATTATAATTATATGTGCGTCCATCTTAAAACAATTTGCTGCTTGAATTTGATTGATTTTGCTATTCCCTATAATACAGTGTATGATTTTACGTTTCGTTGCAATATAAATTTTGGTCTTTATTTTGATGGTGTAGATTGGTGAGCACATGCCAGTTTAGTTGGAATTGAATGGAGCTGAGCAACACAAAATTCTTTGCATGAGAGACTTTGTTGAAAAGCATGACCCGTCGTCAAAGGTTTGATTCTCGTATTTCTGATGCTAAAAATCCTTGTATAAGATTTGGCTATTTGGCTATTTTGTTTTTTGAATTTGTAGTTTCATGAGCTACTATTTGCTTGTGTGTCTGTGTTCTCTCTTTCCAGTTGTGGTGGTAGAAAGTTGTTTCGATTTCTCTATCTTAACTCCATCCTGATGTGAACCCTGATGGCAATTTTCTTAAATAGAACTATGCAATTACAAACTGATCCAATGTCTTTCTTTGCAGAAATGATCATGAACGCCAATGTTTTTAAAAGGTCAATGCTTAAGGTGATGCTGGACTCGGTTTCCATTTCTCAATATCTGTGCATTGTTGCCCTAGTTGTCTTGGTTTGGACATACACTCTTCAATATACTATTAATGAAAATTTTCTTTTGCTTCTTGATGTAAGCGTTCTTGGATTAGGTTTCTTGGTTCTTCTCTTGAGAAGCTCTTAAATGTTTTGCTCAGGAGTCAACTTCAGACAAGCACTATTTGTTCAACGTATCAGTGTATAACAAGGTCGGGACGATTGCCTTTACAACCAACTGATTCCAAGTTGATGTGTCATGGCAGTTGACTCTACAAAGATTATACGAGTACATTACCCATGGTGAAAAAGGTACTAATCTTATTCTTAAAAAAATATTTTCCTGCTTCAGGTATTGTTAGTCTTGACATCACATAGCATTTCATATTTTCTTGTGTAATTGGTACTAAGAAAAAATTTGAGCATTATGGATACACTGGTAATTCACAATAGGCTTCATGTGTTTGGATTTTTTTTGATGTTTGTTGTATGTCAGATTCTTGATAATTCTTGCAGTTTGGGGGTCTCTAGTTAGATCTCTACTGTGCTTCATTAAGGTGTGTTTTTTTAAATTTTTTTTTACTTATACTATGTTATTGTTAATAATCTTGTCTTCATTGCATTTTGAGAAATGGATATTTGACTTAAACAGACATGATGGGATGTTGTGGTAATATTTTTATTTTCATAACTTTTTACCATAGTTCATTATGATGAAATTGTGTGATTTTTCTAAATCTTGCCCAAGTGGAATTAGCCGATTGTAAATCAACTGTGATTGTTTTCATTTACGTAGTAAGCGATAAACTTAGAAGAATTGAGTTCTTTGAATTAGATAACTTTTGAACCTTTTATGTGTATCAAGCTGCTATTCTTTGTGATGCTTATTCTAAAGGGTTAAGCTTTATAGTTGGATTTCTCAAATTGTAGAATCTTCAACTTGTATTCTAAATGCACCTGCAATGCAGTTTTCCACTAATGGCATATGTTGTTTGAGTCGATTAATTCTATTTTTAGAATTTTTAGATTTGTGTTGGCTAGTAGCATTTCATCTTATGTGCATCATATCCCAGTCGTTTATTGCAACAATATATTATGATATTGAATTAAAAAAATTGACACCAATTTGTTCTGGCATCCAGGGGTGCACATATGTTGTAGCATCATTCCAAGAATACCTTGTGAATCGTATGAAGTGTTGAAAAAATACGAATAAAATATAGGATTCAAATATAAAATAAAGAATGGCAGAAATTTGACTTATCGGTTATGTTGAGCAGAGGCGTGCAGTGCACTGTCCTTAAGTAGAAATTTCGCCCCTCGGAGAATTTTTCTCGGTGCTAAGGTCACTGACGAAATCCTACTCCAGGATTCAACGGCTCTTCACCCAACTAACTAACATTTGAAATAGTTGAATGACCCATGAACAACTTTTAATTTTCTCTTTACTCAAACTAAAAAATTACCACATATATTTATATAAATATATTATATATATGTTATATATGTGAAGAACAATAGAATATTATATATATATGTATATATGTTGACAATGAATATATATATATATATATATATATATATATATATATATATATATATATATATATATATATACGGAAGAATGTTATATATATATGTTAGCTTTGGATAATATAATAGATAAGTAACTTGTTTCAAAAAAAAAGAAGTAACTTTTTTCTTTCTTTTTCTACTAAATCTCCTACAAGATGATTTTTATTTGTTAAGCCTTCCTTCTCCTTTTTATTTATAGAAGGTAACATGCAACGGTAATATCTCTATATTAATGCAGCGGTAATATATTATTAATATCCCAATAATGCTATTAATATATAATATAGATTATAAATCTCCATAAATTAATATGTATTATAACTCATTTAATTACTCATTAAACTCTTTTAATGGTACATCACCAAATTCATTTTTATTTAACTTTGTAATATATTATTTAACAAAAAATACAACATGAAGTTCTCAACTAAGGGCAACAGATTATTCTTGTAGTTTCAATGTGTTGGTTTCCTGGAAATATGTTGCTCCACTTGTTGCTGCACACACAGACACAAGTTTAGAGTTTTGTTTTTATCTTCTAATCTCTTGGTTGATTTGTCGTGTTCTTAGAATCGCCCACATTCGATTCTTCGACTTGCGATTGCGAAGTGTTGCTGTGACAACCCCAAAATAGGTCCATTCCATCCAACCCATTCTGAGTCGCCAAATACATGGTACAGAAAATAACTACAACTTTATTACAAAAATTATCGTACAAAATACAACAACACATATACTATGAGTTTAGATACAAATATATATACCAACTGTGACTCTCATCCCAACCTTGGATAGCACGTCACAATGACACCTTACATAAATGTATAGTCAAAAAGCTGTTTTAGAAATTAGAATCTTTGGGAAGTGCTCAAGAAACTTCGTCATACATGGGAGGCCACGCTTACAGGTTATGATAGATATCATATGACCATAGAATTATCCTTGGTTGATCTAATAGACCCCAAAGAAAAATGAGAAGATTCTTATCATATTCTTCACAATGGTGAGTCTTCTCTTGACTTATCATTATCTCCATTGTCTCAAATTGAGAATTATACTTCAAACAAACACCAAGATTATATAGGTAGTGCTCAGTAAATATACTCAAAGAAGTGGATGAGCACAACCACATCTTATGATGACACGAGGTTGTATGTCATTAGACATCTTGTATGATAGTGGCAAAACACCCTTTCAACGTTGGATTCGCTTCTCTCCTATATGATTCACCAAATATAACTACTAAAAGATGTATACAACACACTTGTTCATATCATTTGTTTAGGAGAACTCCATGCCTAAAGACCACCGATTCTATTCTCTTGTTACCCCTGCCGACCCAAATTTACACTTTTATTACCTGAAATGAATTGTGAAGCAAAAGGGTGAGCACAACTAGCTCAGTAAAAAATATCATGACTAAATTATCAATAGCCTTCATCAATAACAAATCAGAGATTTAGAACATATGGTAGATGATAAAAATTTCAACCATAGTTGCATAAATAAACGAAAGCAATCCATTAGAAGAGTCAAATAGACAATACAGTCTATTATCTTCTCCATGTTAAAAGTCCACCAATAATGTTTTATCCCTGTAACATCAATCAACAGTTCTTTTCCACAAATATATGAATATCTCATAATCATAATTGTGATTCTAAATTCCTCTTCGTACCCAGGACGAATATAATTTCATCACATGTCTTTACACGAAACATCAAAGATCATGGTTATACCAAATCACAGCCTCGCTCATAATCATACTAATAAATTCATCTTTGCACTACGGGCCAAAGATATTCATCCACGATTCATCTTCGCACCATCGCCAAAGATATTCAACAACAAACAGTCATCTTTGCACTACGGGCCAAAGATATTCATTAACAGTTCATCTTTGCACTACTGGCCAAAGATATTCATCAACAATTCATCTTTGCACTACAGGTTAAAGATATTCCTCAACAGTTCATATTTTCACTACAAGCCAAATATATTCATCAACAGTTCATATTTGCATTACAGGCCAAATATATTAATATCTCAAATAAATATATAATCATTTCAGAATTTATATAAACAATAATTATAACCATGTTGATCAATTCACCTTTGCACTTAAGCTAAAGATATTCAATTATAAATTCAATGGTCATGATCATACCGATCCACAATTCAACTTTTCACTACTGGCCAAAGAGAACTCTAGTCATGATCATACCAATAATCTACTCATCTTTACACTCAAGTAAAAGAGAATTTCAACATCAGGGTTATAAAAATGTTATATATGATAATAAAATTAATATAATCAATATATAGTTTTAATCTCCAGAGTAATATTCATAAATCAACTATAATTTGGTTAGAAAAAGAAACCAATTTTGTCATGTATAGTAACTCGTGAATAGTAACTCATGAATAGTACTCTGTATTCGTACATAAAATCTTGATACGTAAATAATGTCATATACGTAAATAAGTGCGGATACATGAATAGTCACAGTATACGTGAATAGTAACTCCGACTCAAAAAAGGTAGAAATTCCACAATAAGATCCATACCAATATGTCAAGATAATGATATTGAAAGAATAACATCATTATGAAGAATATAACATCCTTAATATCCCTTACTATCCCTTACCTCAAAAGAGCAAAGACTTCCGATTTGGATATCTGATATTTGTCAAGGAAACTTGCAGACCGATGAATATCAACTCACCAAGTATCTAAATACTCACAAAATACACTCAATAATCTAGAGAGAGAAAGAGAGAAAGCTTATGTTTCTGGTGTGTTTTTCAATTCTAACTTAGCCATCTATTTATAGGAAAATTTTAGCAGACTTGACCTGCAACCTGATAGCTTTACCTGCTACTATTCCCACCACCACATTTGAAATAAAATTCAGCACATTTCTTCACCAACCACAAGTGGGGCCCACTCAATTTTAGAATTTTTCACCAAAATGCTAAATTCGGATACTTCAACAATTTCTGAACCATTCACCTCTTAAAATTCATAACAAATCATACGTTCATTTTTAACGGTTCAAAATTTATAGACATATACTCAACTTATATATGTATAACATATCCAAAATTTACAACGATCCAACGGTCGGATTAAAAATTATAACTCACGCAATATAACTCAAAAACACTGGTTTAATTTTTAATACCTTCATTCCGACAAAAATACTGATAAAATACCTCAACATTAATTCTTTCATTTCTAACCACATAAATAAATCCATCATTTATATCCACATCAAATAAATATTTTCTTATCATATAAATCAATAATTAATTATTCACAAATAATATTATAGAATCACAATTATGACAACCAGGCCGTTCCCAGGAAAGAGGGGGCTTTCCAATAAGAATTTCTCCTTACTGGCGCGCAATTAGGTGACCAAACCTCTCCTTGATAGAACTTTCTAGACATTGCCAATAATGCTATCTAATAATATTATTCAAATAATATAAATTATTGATTTGATAATGAGAAATATTGTGCAGTGATAATTATTGAAACAACAATAATATAAAATATCAACGCAGCAATTATTGAATCAATAAAATAAAATATTGATAAATAATTATCGTAATAATTATTGAGTAGTGTCTTCATGTAAGGATCAATAATTCAAAATATCGTAAAAAAGCAGGCCATCTTCTTTATGCAAACACGCCAGACATCGTATTTTAACCGTAGGGTATTCCAACAATGTTAACAGTGAACGATTACGTTGTTATTTATAAAAACTTAATTTTGTCATTTTCTTCATCAAAGCGGTTATTACATTATGGGGCCCACAAATGGTCTGGCAATCGCATACGAATATTCTCGATAGAAAGAATATTCCACGACCAAACGAATATTCTCCAACAACAATGAATATTTTATAACACTTGTGTATTTTGAAAAAAATTTCATATATCACCCTTAACTTTAACTTTTATCAATTTAACCATTTACTGAATAGTAATTATAAGAAAAATTGAATACTTTTATTTCATAAAATTCGGGGTCTTACAATCTCCCCTCCTTATGAAATTTCGTCCCCGAAATTTACGTACCTGGTATTTCGAGGAGTTAAGAATACCTTGCTTTCATTTCAGATTCCATCTTCCCTGTCATCATGATTTCTCCATTGCTCATCTCCTTTATTTCAGATATCATTCTAGAATACAGCTTCAAAATAAGGGTTAATTGAACAAATTAACATATCACATAATATCCCGATATTACTCAGTATTAATAAGGGTCTTACAAGTAGTGCTCCATTGTTGAACAAAATTTACTCAGTATTAACTTTGCAGTGGAGACTGGAGAGCAAATGAGAACTTTGCAATTGAGTCGATTGTTACTATATAAATATTAATTAAAGTTTCATGCACTCTTAGTCTTAATGTACAAAAAGTTGTTTTAGGATCATGACATCTCATTAATGAAGTATTTATGTCGGACATCATTATCCTTATTTTAATAACGTGTCATGATTATTCACCGTCAGTGGATCAAATTTTAACTCTATAAATATATAGCAACAATTATAAACAAATGGCGGTATATGTTAACATTTATATGTATAGAGAGAGAAGAAAAAAAGGAAGAGGAAGAGAGACAATGAGTGAGAGACCAATTAAACTAATTATTGATTTAGATAACAAGCATAGGAATGACCTTCCCAAATAAAGAAGGCGTCCATGAATGGCTCCACCCATGGTTAATTGACCCCACACCTAATTATGTAACTTTGTCCCTGATTTTTTGTGTTGTGGATAGTGAAGATGGCATTACTGGTTGGTAAACAAGAAGGTTTGAGCCTGTACATGAATACTAAAATGCAAAAGTTCACGTCTAATGTGTCTAGGATTTCAAGAAAAAGAAAACTTCGAGTACTCCAGGAATTTGAAGAAGGAAAAGTAGAGAACGAGCGGGCTCATCTCCGAAAAGGGCAAATATTCAATAAAGAGATCAACAATAATGGAAGGAGTAGACTGAATAAACATAATGGAAGGAATTTTTTTGCTATAAAGCCTAGCATTAGGTATAGCGACTGACTAACAATCAATAATAAATATAATGACTAGAAGAAATTGGTCGTTTTGATGTTACCTTACTTTTCTTGTGTCTGTGGATGTCATTTATATCTTCATCTCCATCTCCATCATGCTTCCTTTTCTATAAGTTCTTTAATTATGTAAACCAATTAAAATGAGTGTCTTAGACTTTGTCTTAGGATCTAGAAATTCAAACAAAGGCTAACGCTTTGAACTGAGTCTTAATGGAGGATAGCTCAGTCGAACCTTCTCATTAATATCAGTTTATTCAAAATTCTAAAAAAATTACTTCAGGTAGAGAAAATGGGAGAGAAAAACTTATGACAATAGTCAAATTGAGTTGTTTATATATCATGTTACTTTTGCTACTGCAGGGGTTTGCGACCTTTGACTACAGAATGTCATGCTGCCAAGCTTTTCTCAAAGCATATGAAGGTTGAGGATCAGGTAGTGATATCTTTTCTCAAAACTTTTATTAGGATCGAGTACTAGAATAATATATAAAGTGAGGAGGTCTTTCAGAGCATTGCGTTGTTCATAAAGTAAATATGTGTGCGCTCATTTATTTTTTAGATAATTCTATTTTGGATTTAAAGTTGTTCTATTTTGACTCACATATTTCGATACTTTTTATATTTCAAATATTTTTCAGGTATACATTGAAGGATACTTGGTGTAAGCTGTAAAGAATACTTAGTGTAAGCTGTAAAGTAATGAATCTTATGCTCAACATGTTTTTCTATTTTCTGCATGTTTAAATATTTTTGGTTCCATCTTTTGTAAAGTTAACTAATTATACATGGTTACGATGATTTTTGGGTATGAAATGATTGTTTTTTTTGGTGGTTTGTATATGTATTGATGATTGTAAGTTTTGTAGACAGGTTTAAAATTTTCTGGATATCTATTTTTAAAGGAAACTCTGTCGAAATTTCTTGAAATTAGTATTGACTAGCTTGATATTTTGATGGATGATTGAGTATGTATATGTCTTTAGATAATGTAATATTTTTCATTACGTCGTGCCTTTATGTTGTTATATGTACATCATTCACTGGTATTAATCTAATCTAATTTCAAGATGGTTGTTATATGTACATGTTCATGCGTCTAGATTTTGTGTCACTAGGATATAATTCTCCTCTTAGTAGCATGTGTTTGTTAAGAAAGAGCAGTGTAAGTCCCAAATATCACATGTTGCTGCAAAATAACTCTCATTTTAATTTTTTGTGTTTATAATTTATTTTTATTTTTTTGAGAATTATACAGTGCCTTCAAGCACGGGTTATCGCTAGTATATATATATATACTCCTAGAGGAGCTAAAGGGATAATTACGTACGTACGTATTTTCCAGATACGTGTCGTGTCATGCTTGTTTACTTTAGATGTATGCTACTGCGTACACGTGGCAGGACACTTGTCAAGGTGTCAGGTGCCTAGCTACATGTACACATGTGACATGCATGCACTCACCATGTCTACTATTTTATCATCATTTTCGAGAAATTATAAAGACATGGATTGCTTTAGTTGTGCGATATATATGTGGAACCCTAACATTAATCTTGGAAAAGTACAAGGATACGCCTCTTCTGTAGCTTTCCAGACACGTTACTCCGTCTTTTCCATTATATATATATACTAGGGTTAACCCGTGCCTCCGGCACTATGAATACTCGTGTAATTATTTAATACTTAAAGATGAATTTAAATGAAAAATGTGAGTTGACAATGTGAAAAGAGTATATAATTGATAAAAATTAGAAAATCTTGTAATTATTTATTGTAAATAAGAAAATATCTAATCAAGATAGACATTCCACGCAAACAGTAAAGAAGTCAAGAATATGCTAATCAGTTGCACAATACATGAAAAAAGTACCTCCAACATGAACACTGTTTGAAGATGATTTCTAATCATGTAAAAGAGAAAATGACTACAACAAAAAGATTGAGCTAAACACCCGAAGAGAGAAGGTAATATATTTTCAAGTCTAATTTCTTAATTACCTATATCAGTAGAAATAAAGCAGGCGCTGGACAACATAATTGAAAGATGTAAAACAGTTAAAAAAATAGATAGATTTTTACATCTGCTTTGCAAAGATCACTCACGTCCACAAACAAAAGAAATATAACTTGTCCATCAAAATTCGCTACATGCTCATTATTTACCTAAAACATTAAATTGACGGCTCCAATATCTACATGCTCATTATTTACTTAAAGCATTAAATTGACAGCACCAATATGAATATAGTCTCCTGTCGCCACCACTACTGAGAAAATTTAGCTGAGATCTAAACCTACCCTATGAGAAAACAAACCATCAGAAGCATGAAACATTCAATTATAGAGTGCAAAAACACTCTATCCAGAATAACAAAACCATACCCTCACATCTCAACTGAAATTCGAATTCAAAATTAAGAAAAGTTCTGCTCCAAATTCAATTCCAAAGCATGAATACATGCTCCCAGAAGCAACCCAAGTAGATATAAAAGATCACAGCACATCTAGACATATCAAAGCTCTGGTTTACTTTCAATAATTTAGCCAAAAACAAAACAAATGAAAACACCTGATACAGTTCCATAACCAACAAAGTTAGCAAATTAGTTTACGAAAAATAAGATATTTACTGCTCCATACAAACCTACATATCTTTTATCAAAAAGAGAACTTGGACATTCTACAAATTGCATTAATCATGTCAAATAAACAAACAAAGCTCTGAATGCCTGATCAACCATAATAAACAGCATCCAAATGTACCTAAAAATTATTTTACAACAATCTATTTTCCAATTATCTACCAAAAAATATTACCATTTTTAATAAACTATGTTCCTAAAAATACATATAACAACATTTTCCTTGTAGATCTGTCAAGCTCTACCATGTCTTCGGTACATAAACTTTTGAAAAGAAAGACTATCTATCAGTAACGTCCACGGCCAACAAATAATGTTTGTATCAAAAATCTGTTATTTATAAGAGAAAGCAAAATGTTAGTAGTATCGCAAGAAAGAAACAATTGACACGTGATTACTTGAATACGATTTAAGAATTATAAAATACACATAACCGTGTTAACTTTTCTCCATCCTCGACTTGTTGTTGAATGAACACGTTTCCATTCAATAACATTATCATCCCAAGATTGCAAAAATTGAAATGAACCGTTTAGTTATATGTCTTTTAAAAAATGAATTTCAACTCTTATAAGTCTTAGGCTTCAAATTAATATTTATGGGTTCGTAGGAGCTCAATCCATGAAATCCTTCTTTGCAGCTTGTACTTCGTTCATACACCATTACTCTTTTATGATATATGCAATTATGTATGCATGAAGTAAAAGAAAACTATGAATGGTGGGATTTATATTAGCAACAGTCTCGTGCTTCCGGCACTATGAACGGTGGAATTTATTTCAAATTTTGGACTGTTCAGATAATTTGTTAGGATGAGCGGAAAATTTTAAATTATTTGTATTTTTATATATATATATATATATATATATATATATATATGACAATAATCCATAACATGTATTTATGACACGAGATACACACAAAAAAGTAAAATAATAATTTTATAAAATTTAAAAAATTAATAAAAATTAATATAAAATAATAAAATATATAATAATATAATTAAATTTATAAGGACATAAAAGAAAAATAAAAACGTGACACAGTTCACCACCCCTCCCTTAGAGGCTATATTAATTTATAATATAGATATAAATATAAAATTATATAATATCTTGATTTGTCATCTTATTTTTATTATCAGGACGTTATTCTTAAATTAATAATTAAAACAAATTCTTCTAAACAAAATCATTTACAAAATTTGTAAATAGTAAAATGTATGTTTTTTTATATATTTTAAAAATAATATGGTGCATGTGACAATAAAATATATTATAATGACAAATTTAAAAATATATTATCATTTTATATTACAGTGAACTCTTTTTGTGTTACACTAAAAATATTAAAAGTATTTTTTTTATGAAACAAATGAAATATCATTTTTAAAATCAGACATAAAATAAATTTAGTAAATAAGATTTTTTTATAAACACTTTTGAGTACAATTAAATGTTATACTTATACCTGTTGGGTCAACAATAACATGGGATGTGGGCCGTGGGCTGTGGGCCGTGGGCCGTGGGCTAATGGTTTGGTGCTAACAAGGTGTCAGTTTTTTGTTAGGCCGATCACTCGTTTATCTAAACTTATTTAACGGATTGCACAATGTAAAACAAATTTAGATCTTATGTTTTATTTTTTTTATTTTTCTATCTGTTGCCGCATTTCATATATTAGTGTCAAGTAATATTCAATATTTATTTTAAACATAAATAAATATTCAAAATTACAATTATATCCAATAACAATTCATAACATAATAATTTGTGTTCATTTGCTACTATTACCTTTTTTATATGTATGTGTTATTATTATAAATTGTTTAAAGATTAGCTATATACAGGTCAAAATAGCTAGCTAATCTTTAAACAATTTATAATAATAACACATGCATATAAACGTAATTATTTTTTACACTTCATACATGGCTAGTTATCCAAGCAACACACAAATACATACTTAAATTTTAAATTAAGAAAGAAAACAAATATGTACAAACCATATGCAATATTATGTACAAATACATATAATAATAGCTAAACTGAGAAAGAAACAAATATAAACTAAATTTTGTACAAATATAAGTTAAACTAAAACTGTAATAAAGAATGATGTACAACGTCGCAAGTAAGCCTAAACTACAATTAATTGACAATATAACTATTTATAGTTACAATTATTTATCGTTATCATCAAACGGGAGTTGACGGTACTGTTCGTGTCTGAAAATTATTGTCATCATCTTTCGCTTGTCATCCTCACCTTGCTCGGCATCGCTATACCCTGCTCGGCATCGCCACCCTATTAATACAATTAAAAATATAATTTATTAGTTTATAATTGAGAATTAACGAGACAACTAAATGATAATTAAATAACATACTAAATATAAAACTTAAAATAAATAAAATACTGGAGTAGTCAGGAGCTGACTCAGTATCGGCCCAAAAGCCTCCAACAGTAGGGTTACCACCTCATCGCGTATCGCGGTGAACTGCTCTGGAGGGATACCCGTACTCTCGACGGTAACCCTTACTGCAATATCCTGAGCAAGTTGACGAAAGCGAGCACGGTTAGGCAAGTTCTGACGACGAGTGGATATACAATTTGAGTGGCAGGAAATTGAAGCTTTTATCAGACAGTCCGATTGTTCATTGTTCAGTTAATATGAGCGTTTATATTGTTACCGTTACATAATATATTGGATTGTGAGTTATCATATACTCTTCTATTAGAATTTCTTGCCGTCTAGATCGATTTCATACTTTGTCAACTAATTTCACTTTTGAATTCTTTGAACCTTTCAAATGATTCAGACTTGTATTTCATTAAATACGAACTTAGCTATATACTTGGATACAGTAAGCTCTCCTTGTTTTAGCACTAGAAATCGCACCTCCATACGATCTTTTATCGACTGGGAAAAATAATTTTCAAAGAATAGTTCTTTGATTCATAGAGTTCGGGTGCTTGCTTAAGCGAGGAAAATGTGTTAGACATCTCCCGACTTTCGCGAAAATTCGATAATCGCATCTTATTGATTTCCTATACATAAAGTGTGTGTGTACATGTGTGTGTTTTTTTTATTGTGCTCAGTGCTTTTATTGTAAAGTCTTTTCTATGCTTTATTTGTGTTGTTTGAAAGTAGTGTTATTTCTCTTTTACACCTATGTATGAAGGATTTGATTCAGCTAAAAGTTCATTTTTAGACAAAATGTACGTTTCAAATAATATTTTAGAAAAACATAATTTTCAAATCTTTCGCCCGCATAGTAATCGAGGATTTCGCGATCACTAATGATAGCTCGTGATGCTCCAAACCTGACAAATATGTTAGTCCTGACAAAATTTGTAACAACTTTAGAATTGTCAGTCCTTGTGGCTTTAGGCTTCCACCCATTTTGAGATATAATCAACAGCTAAAAGAATGTAAACATTACCAAAGGATGAAGGAAAAAGTCCCATAAATTCTATAAGACCCCGAATTTTATGAAATAAAATAATTCAATTTTTCTATTTAGTAAATGGTTAAATTGATAAAAGGTTAAAGTTAAGGGTGATATGTGAAATTTTTTCAAAATACTCAAGTGATTATAAAATACCCATTTCTGTCAGGGAATATTCGTTTGGTCGTGGAATATTTCTTCGCTTCAGAATATTATTTAATGCACAAGCAACCGACCAGGGCCCCCATAACGGATAATCATTCGGATGAAGAAAACGACAAGTTTGAGTTTTTATAAATAATCTGGCAGTAGTTGTTCACAATTAACACTTGTTGGAATACACGTGTGGTTAAAATACAATGAATACGCGTGGTCAGTTAAAGAATGGCACCGGTATTGCATGCAGTATTCTGTGAATTATTGAATCTTACGTAAGAAGGCACTACTCAATAATTGTTACAGTAATTACTGTTTAATATTTTATTTTATTGATTCAATAATTGTTGCGTTAATATTTTATATTATTGTTGTTCAATAATTGTCACACGCATGATATTTTCCATTATCGGATCAATAATTCATATTATTTGAATAATATTATTAGATAGCATTATTGGCAATGTCTAGAAAGTTCTATCTAAGGAGAGGTTTGGTCACCTAATTGCGCGCCAGTAAGAAAAAATCCTTATCGGAAAGCCCCCTCTTTCCTGGGAACGACCTGGTTGTCATAATTGTGATTCTGTAATATTATTTATGAATAATTAATTATTGATTTATATGATAAGAAAATATTTATTTTATGTGGATATAAATGATGGATTTATTTATGTGGTTATAATTGAAGGAATTAATATTGAGGTGTTTTATCAGTATTTTGTCAGATTGGAGGTATTAAAAGATCAAATCGGTGTTCTTGAGATATATTGCGTGAGTTATAATTTTTAATTCGACCGTTGGATCGTTGTAATTTTTGGATATGTTATACATATATAAGTTGAGTATTTGTCCATAAATTATGAACCGTTAAAAATGAACGTATGATTTGTTATGAATTTTAGGAGGTGACTGATTCGGAAATTAGGTTTATAAATGATTTTGGTGGAAAATTCTAGAATTAAGTAGGCCCCACTTGTGGTTGGTGAAGAAATATACAGAATTTTATTTCAAATGTGTTGGGTGGCAATAGTAGCAGGTAAAGCCATCAGGTAGCAGGTCAAGTCTGCTTCAGCGTGCTAACATTTTCCTATAAATAGAAAGTCTTTAAGTTAGAATTGAAAATCACACCGTAAATAAGTTTTTCTCTTTCTCTCTATATTATCGAGCGTATTTTGTGAGTATTTAGATACTTTGTGAGTTGTTATTCATCGGTGCAAGTTCCTTCAGCCTTATACCGATCTTTCGATCAGAAATACGGTTATTTTGAGGTAAGGGATTGTAAGAGATTTTAAGGGTTATTATGTTTTTCAATTTCGTAATTTTTTCGACTTTCAAAAATTCTGGAAATATTTGAAATGATAATTTGACGAGTTTTCTAGATTGTGTCCAAAAATGACGATTTTTGAATGTATAAATTAGGAGTTATGAATTTTATGGGAAAAGACTATTTTAAAAGTAAACCCTTATAACTCCTTGTGGTTAACTCCAAAATTGGTAAAATTTTTATTGGGAGTTCATGTATATAATAGAAGTATACTCTGTAAATTTCGGAATTTTTGGACAAAAGTACAATTTATGATAAATGTCTAAATATTCGGCAGTTTTAGCCATATGAAAAATAGTAAATGAATTTTAAAAATTCTGAAAAAAATATATGTTCTATATAGGACAATATTCTGCTAAATCTCATAAAAGAAAATTTGTTTGTATTGATTTGGTATTTTTCATAAAAATGGACTAGTTATGAGTAAATGAATTAAATATGTTATGTGAAGTAAGAAAATTAGAAAATAGGATTTTATGGCTTGAGAATCCTATATAAGGTATATGCAGATTTTTGATGAGGGTTTTGGTTATTCGTGATGAAATCTTATGAGTTTGGCATTTTATGATGATTAAATGCATTAATTAGTAAAGTGTAAACAATTAAAATAAATTATTTATAAGTTTAAGAAATGTTATTCTTTCAATATCATTATACTAAAATATTGGTATAAATTTTATTGTGGAATTTCTACCTTTTTTATGTTGGGGATACTATTCACGAGTTACTATTCATAAGTTACTATTCACGGGTACTATTCACGATAAAATTGGTTTCTTTTTCTGACCAAATTATCGTTGATTTATTAATCTTACTCTTGAGATTGAATCTATATGTTGATTATATTATTTTTATTATCATATATAACATTTTTATAACCCTAATGATGATAATTCTCTTTGACTTGAGTGTAAAGATGGGTAGATTATTGGTATGATCGTGACTATGGGTTCTCTTTTGCCAAGAAAGTCTGCAAAAGTTGAATTGTTGACTGGTATGATCATGACCATTGAATTTATAATTGAATATCTTTAGCTTAAGTGCAAAGGTGAATTAATCAACATGATTATAATTATTGTTTATATAAATTTTAAAATGATTATATATTTGTTTGAGATATTAATATCTTTGGCCCGTAGTGCAAAGATGACCTGTTGTTAAATATCTTTGGGCACGTAGTGCAAAAGATAAACCTGTTGATTTAATATTTTTGGTCTCAGAGTGCAAAGATGACCTGTTGTTGAATATCTTTGGCCCTGTAGTGTAAAGATGAACCTGTTGATTTAATATCTTTGGCCCATTGTGTAAAGATGAATTTATTAGTATGATTATGAACAGGAACTGTGATTTGGTATAACCATGATCTTTGATGTTTCAGGTAAAGATATGTGATGAAAATTATCTTCGTCCTGGGTACAAAGAGGAATTTAGAATCACAATTATGATTATGAGTTATTCATATGATTGTGGACCAGAATTGTTGATTAATGTTACAGGGATAAAACATTGTTGTTGGATTTTTAACATGGAGAAGATAATAGACTTTATGGTGTATTTGACTCTTCTAATGGATTGCTCGTTCCACTGCAACTATGGTTGAAAATTTTTATCATCTACCATATGTTCTAAATCTCTGATTTATTACTGTTGAAGGCTATTGATAATTTATTTATCTTTAGTCATGATATTTTTTTACTAGGCTAGTTGAGCTCACCCTTTTGCTTCACAATTTCTTTCAGGTAATAAGAGTGTAGCTGGGTTGAGCGGGTGTAACAAGGGAATAGAACGGTGGTCTCTAGCTATGGAGTTCTCTTTAAACAGTATAGAAGAGTGTGTTGTATTTTATACATCATTTAATAGTTATATTTGGTGAATCAAATAGGGTGAGGCGAACCCAACGTTGGAAGGGTGTTTTGCCACTATCATACAAGATGTCTAATGACATACAACCTCGTATTATCATAAGACAGGGTTGTGCACATTCACTTGCTGAGTATATCTACGTGCACTACCTCTATAATCTTGGAGTTTGGTTGGAGTTTAATTCCCAATTAGATACAGTGGAGATAGTTATATGTCAAGAGAAGACGCACCATTGGAAAGAACATGATAGTAATCTTCTCATTTTTCTTTGGGGTCTATTGGGTCAACCAAGGATAATTCTGTAGACATATGATATCTATCATAACCTAGACACATGGGCTCCCATGTTGTAAGACCCCGGATTTTATGAAATAAAAATATTCAATATTTTATAATTACTATTCATTAGTTACTATTCACGAGTTACTATTCACGAATTACTATTCATGAGCTACTATTCACGAGTACGATTCACGAAGCATGATGATTTTTTTCGTAAGAATGCATTACTCAATAATTGTTACAGTAATTACTGTTCAATATTTTATTTTATTGATTCAATAATTGCTACGTTGATATTTTATATTATTGTTGTTTGATAATTGTCACGGTAACAAAGATTTCCATTATCGGATCAATAATTCATATTATTTGGATAATATTATTAGATAACATTATTGGCAATGTCTAGAAAATTTCGTCGAGGACGGGTTTGGTCACCTAATCAAGGCCAAGAAAGAGAAATTCTACTTTGAAAGCCCCTCTTTCCCCGGGAATGACTGGTTGTCGAGATTGTGATTCTGTAATATTATTTGTGAATAATTAATTATTGATTTATATGATAAGAAAAATATTGATTTTTTTTGTGAATGTAGATGGAGAAATCGTTTAATGTGACAATTGTTGAAAATAAATATTTTATCTTTTATGATAAAATAATTAATTTAAATATATTATTATATTTTAATAATATAATAATGGTGATATTTTTACAATGAATGTGGGATATATGAGTATATGAGAAGGAGTATTTTTGTTGCAATAAATACTAAAAACATGTTAAACATGTCGGTGGACCACATTTTCGATTGAAATTTGATTATAAGCTTGTAAAATCGCTTGGTTTGTGGATTTTTGGCCAATTTCATTTGGAATTTGAAAAAACTTAAACTTACAAAGTTGTAGAGAATTAAATTTCCTATAAAAAGGGCATGTGGTTCGAATTTTTTTGATAAAAGGGCTATTTATTATGAATTATTGAAGTTCCGAAGTTCCAGAATAATTGATTTTTGGATTTTTAATTATTTTATTTAAGAAAAACATTTTTTTACACTTTGGTGGGCCCCACTTGCATGTGTTAAATTGCTGAATTCAGATTCAAAGGTGTGCTAAGGAAATTTTATTATAAATAATATTATTTTAATAAATTTTCTGCTTTGGTGTTCTAAGTAATTTCCTATAAATAGGTGCTTAGGTTAGAATTGAAAATCACACCAAAAAATGAAGTTTTCTCTCTATTTCTCTCTCTATATTATCGAGTGTATTCTTGTAAGTATTTTGATATCTTAAGTGTTGCTATACAAATTGCAAGTTCGATTCAAATAGTTATTCCAAATCAAAATCTGCTTCTTTTGAGGTAAGAGATATTGTCGTTAAGATGTAAGGTTATTATGTTTTTCAATTTGAAATTTTTCGAACCTTCAAAAATTTTGGAAAAATTTGAAATGATATTTTGATAAGTTTTGTAGATTGTGTCCAAAATAGCAATTTTGGATGTATAGATTAGAGTTATGGATTTTATGAGAAAAGACTATTTTAAAAGAATCGCTTATAACTCCTTGTGATTAACTTCAAAATTGATGAAATTTTTATTGGGAGTACATCTATATAATATCAGTATACTCTGTAAATTTCAAAAATTTTGGATAAAAGTACAAGTTATGATAAATGTCCGAATATTAAATTGGTTTTGGCCATGTAAAAAATAGTAAATGAATTTTAAAAATTCTGAGAAAAATATTGTTCAATATGGGACTATATTATGCTAAATCCCAGAAAAGAAATATTTTTGGAACTGATTTGGTATTTTTCATGAAAATATTCTAGTTACGAGTAAATGAATTAAATATGTTATGTGATATAATAAAATTGGAAAATAGGATTTTATGGCTTGATAATCCTATATGAGGTATATGCAGATTTTTGATGAGGTTGTTGGTTATTGGTGATGAAATCTTATGAGTTTGGCATTTTAGGATGATTAAATGCATTAATTATTAAAGTGTAAACAATTAAAATAAATTGTTTATAAATTTAAGAAATAATTAAGATATTGTGGTAATACTAATGATATTAGATTATGAGATTATTAAGTGATTTATAACATTTAGATTAAGGTGTTATGAAATCATTTATTTATGAATCTTACTCTTGAGATTATATTTATATGTTGATTATATTATTTTCATTATCATATATAACATTCTTATAATCTTAATGATGATATTTCTCTTTGACTTAAGCGTAATGATGGGTAGATTATTGGTATGATCGTGACTATGGGTACTCTTTGGCCAGTAGTGCAAAGTTGAATTGTTGACTGGTATGATCATGACCATTGAATTTATAATTGAATATCTTTAGCTTAAGTGCAAATGTGAATTGATCAACATATATGGTTATAATTATGGTTTATATAAATTCTGAAATGATTATGTATTTCTTTGAGATATGAATATCTTTGGCCTGTAGTGCAAAGATCAATTATTGATGAATATCTTTGGTCCGTAGTGTAAAGATGACCCGTTGTTGAATATCTTTGGCATGTAGTGCAAAGATGACTTGTTGTTAAATATCTTTGGCATGTAGTGTAAAGATGAACTGTTGATGAATATCTTTGGCCCGTGATGCAAAGATTAATTTATTAGTATGATTATGAACAAGAACTGTGATTTGATATAACCATGATGTTTGATGTTTCAGGTAAAGACAGGTGATGAAAATTATTTTCGTCTTGGATGCGAAGAGGAATTTAGAATCACAATTATGATTATGAGTTATTCATATGATTGTGGAAAGGAACTGTTGATTGATGTTACAGGGATAAAACATTGTTGGTAGACTTTTAACGTGAGAAGATAATAGACTTTATATTCTATTTGACTCTTTTCAATGGATTGCTTCGTTCGCAAAGAACTATGGTTGAAAATTTTATCATCTACCATATGTTCTAAATCTCTGATTTATTACTCATGAAGTCTATTGATAATGTAATTATCTTTAGTCATGATATTCTTTTCTGGGCTAGTTGTGCTCACCCTTTTTGTTTCACAATTCTTTTAAGGTAATAAGAGTGTAGCTGGGTCGAGCGGGGATAACAAGGGAATAGTGTGATGGTTCGGGTCTGTCAAAGTTTCTCAACACATTATAAAACGGCATGACATACAATATATAATTGTATTGAGGACCTAAGATGTGTGTGTCATGTATTATACGTCACTTAATAATTGATTTTGGTGAACAACAATAGGGTGAGGCGAACCTAACTTTGGAAGGATGTTTTGCCACTATCATACAAGATGTCTAATGACATACAACCTCGCGTTATCATAAGACAGGGTTGTGCAAATCCACTCGCTGAGTATATCTACGAGCACTACCTATATGATCTTGGAGTTTATTTGAAACATAATGTTCAATTACAGACAGTGGAGATAGTTATATGTCAAGAGAAGACTCACCATTGGAAGGACCATGATAGTAACTTTCTCATTTTTTTTGGGGTTTATTGGGTCAACCAAGGATAATTCTGTGGACATATGATATCTATCAT
Organism: Panax ginseng; assembly: GCA_020205605.1. Lineage (NCBI taxonomy): Eukaryota > Viridiplantae > Streptophyta > Magnoliopsida > Apiales > Araliaceae > Panax > Panax ginseng. Next base: position 16,704,343 of record CM035127.1, on the reverse strand, counting down.
AACTTAGATTCATGGCCTCCTATGTACGAAGGTTTTCTTGAGCACTTCCCAAAGATTTTAATTTTTAAAACAGTTCTAGATTGTACCTTTATGTAAGGTATCACTGTGAGGTGCTGTCCATAGTTGGGACATTATTTTGTTGTATTTTGCACGACAATTGTAGTAATAAAGTTGTAGTTGTTTTCTGTACCATGTATTTGGCAACTCAAAATAGGTTGGATGGACTGGACCTATTTTGGGGGCGCCATGATTGGTATCGAGCTTAGGGATATGATCTCCGGAGAGATCGTGGAATAGAACTAGGAGGGGAGTGACTAGTAAATCCTTCGCTAATGTGTCCTACCTAAGCCGAATTTTCTTACTTAAGTTGACAAATTGTGATATGTCAATTAACCTTTGTTTTGAAGCTGTATTCTAGAATGATATCTGAAATATGGAGATGAAAGAATGGAGAAATCATGATGTCGGGAAGATGAAATCGAAATGAAAGCAAGGTATTCTCAACTCTTTGAAATACCAGGTACGTAAATTTCGTGGACGAAATTTCATAAGGAGGGGAGATTGTAAGACCCCGAATTTTATGAAATAAAAATATTCAATTTTTTATAATTACTATTCATGAGTTACTATTCACGAGTTACTATTCACGAATTACTATTCACGAGTTACTATTCACGAATACTATTCACGAAGCATGATGATTTTTTTTCGTAAGAATGCATTACTCAATAATTGTTACAGTAATTACTGTTCAATATTTTATTTTATTGATTCAATAATTGCTACGTTGATATTTTATATTATTGTTGTTTCAATAATTGTCACGGCACAGTATTTCCCATTATCGGATCAATAATTCATATTATTTGGATAATATTATTAGATAACATTATTGGCAATGTCTAGAAATTTCATCAAGGATGAGTTTGGTCACCTATTCATGCTACCAAGAAGAGAAATTCTTATTGAAAGCCCTCTTCCCTGTGAAAACGACTGGTTGTCGTCGAGATTGTGATTCTGTAATATTATTTGTGAATAATTAATTATTGATTTATATGATAAGAAAATATTGATTTTTTTTTGTGGATGTAGATGGAGAAATCGTTTAATGTGACAATTGTTGAAAATAAATATTTTATCTTTTTATGATAAAATAATTAATTTAAATATATTATTATATTTTAATAATATAATAATGGTGATATTTTTACAATGAATGTGGGATATATGAGTATATGAGAAGGAGTATTTTTGTTGCAATGAATACTAAAAACATGTTAAACATGTCGGTGGACCCCATTTCTTGACTGAAATTTGATTATAGCTTGTAAAATCGCCCGTTTGTGGATTTCGGTCAATTTCTGTTTGGAATTTGGAAAAACTTAAACTTACAAAGTTGTAGAGAATGAAATTTTCTATAGAAAGGACATGTGGTTCCAATTTTTCTGATAAAAAAACTATTTATTATGAATTATTAAAGTTCCGAAGTTCCAAAATAATTAATTTTTGAAAGTTTTAATTATTTTATTTAAGAAAAACATTGTTTTACACTTTGGTGGGCCCCACTTGCATGTGTTAAATTGCTGAATTCAGATTCAAAGGTGTGCTAAGGAAATTTTATTATAAATAATATTATTTTAATAAATTTTCTGCTTTGGTGTTCTAAGCAATTTCTATAAAATAGTCTTTAGGTTAGAATTGAAAATCACACCGTAAACCCAAGTTTTCTCTATTTTCTCTATATTATCGAGTGTATTCTTGTGAGTATTTTGATATCTTAAGTGTTGCTATACACGGTGCAAGTTCGTTCAACGTTATTCCAAATGTAATCTTCTTTCTTTTGAGGTAAGAGATATTATCGTTAGTATGTAAAGGGTTATTATGTTTTTAATTTCGAAATTTTTCTGAACCTTCAAAAATTTTGGAAAAATTTGAAATGATATTTTGATAAGTTTTGTAGATTGTGTCCGAAAATAGCAATTTTTGGATGTATAGATTAGGAGTTATGGATTTTATGATAAAAGACTATTTTAAAAGTAACCGCTTATAACTCCTTGTGATTAACTTCAAAATTGATAAAATTTTTATTGAGAGTACATCTATATAATATCAGTATACTCTGTAAATTTCAAAAATTTTGGATAAAAGTACAAGTTATGATAAATGTCTGAATATTCGGTGGTTTTGGCCATGTGAAAAATAGTAAATGAATTTTAAAAATTCTAAGAAATATATTGTTCAATATGGGACTATATTATGCTAAATCCCAGAAAAGAAATATTTTTGGAACTGATTTGGAATTTTTCATGAAAATATTCTAGTTATGAGTAAATGAATTAAATATGTTATGTGATATAATAAAATTGGAAAATAGGATTTTATGCTTTATAATCCTATATGAGGTATATGCAGATTTTTGATGAAGTTGTTGGTTATTGGTGATGAAATCTTATGAGTTTGGCATTTTAGGATGATTAAATGCATTAATTATTAAAGTGTAAATAATTAAAATAAATTGTTTATAAATTTAAGAAATAATTAAGATATTGTGGTAATACTAATGATATTAGATTATGAGATTATTAAGTGATTTATAACATTTAGATTAAGGTGTTATGAAATCATTTATTTATGAATCTTACTCTTGAGATTAAATCTATATGTTGATTATATTGTTTTCATTATCATATATAACATTCTTATAATCTTAATGATGATATTTCTCTTTGACTTAAGTGTAATGATGGGTAGATTATTGGTATGATCGTGACTATGGCTACTCTTTGGCGAAGTGCAAAGTTGAATTGTCGAATTGGGCATGATGATCATGACCATTGAATTTATAATTGAATATCTTTAGCTTAAGTGCAAATGTGAATTGATCAACATATATGGTTATAATTATGGTTTATATAAATTCTGAAATGATTATGTATTTCTTTGAGATATGAATATCTTTGGCCTGTAGTGCAAAGATCAATTATTGATGAATATCTTTGGTCCGTAGTGTAAAGATGACCCATTGTTGAATATCTTTGGCATGTAGTGCAAAGATGACTTGTTGTTAAATATCTTTGGCATGTAGTGTAAAGATGAACTGTTGATGAATATTTTTGGCCCGTGGTGCAAAGATTAATTTATTAGTATGATTATGACAAGAACTGTGATTTGGTATAACCATGATGTTTGATGTTTCAGGTAAAGACAGGTGATGAAAATTATCTTCGTCTTGGATGCGAAGAGGAATTTAGAATCACAATTATGATTATGAGTTATTCATATGATTGTGGAAAGGAGGCTGTTGATTGATGTTACTGAGGATAAAACATTGTTGGTAGACTTTTAACGTGGAGAAGATAATAGACTTTATATTCTATTTGACTCTTCTAATGGATTTTCGTTCGCAAAGAACTATGGTTGAAAATTTTATCATCTACCATATGTTCTAAATCTCTGATTTATTACTCATGAAGTCTATTGATAATGTAATTATCTTTAGTCATGATATTCTTTTTCGGGCTAGTTGTGCTCACCCTTTTGTTTCACAATTCCTTTAAGGTAATAAGAGTGTAATTTGGGTCGGCCCGGGGATAACAAAGGAATAAGTGTGATGGTTAAGAATTCACAAAGTTTCTCAACACATTATAAAACGCCATGACATACAATATATAATTGTATTGAGGACCTAAGATGTGTGTGTCATATATTATACGTCACTTAATAATTGATTTTGGTGAACAACAATAGGGTGAGGCGAACCCAACTTTGGAAGGATGCTTTGCCACTATCATACAAGATGTCTAATGACATACAACCTCGCGTTATCATAAGACAGGGTTGTGCAAATCCACTCGCTGAGTATATCTACGAGTACTACCTATATGATCTTGGAGTTTATTTGAAACATAATGTTCAATTACAGACAGTGGAGATAGTTATATGTCAAGAGAAGACTCACCATTGGAAGGACCATGATAGTAACCTTCTCATTTTTTTTGGGGTTTATTGGGTCAACCAAGGATAATTCTGTGGACATATGATATCTATCATAACTTAGATTCATGGCCTCCTATGTACGAAGGTTTTCTTGAGCACTTCCCAAAGATTTTAATTTCTAAAACAGTTCTAGATTGTACCTTTATTGAGGGTATCCATAGAGGGTCATGTCCATAGTTGGGACATTATTTTGTTGTATTTTGCACGACAATTATAGTAATAAAGTTGTATTTGTTTTCTGTACCATGTATTTGGCAACTCAGAATAGGTTGGATGGAGTGGACCTATTTTGGGGGCGTCACAGATTGGTATCGAGCTTAGGGATATGATCTCTGGCGGAGATCGTGAATAGAAATTAGGAGGGAGAGACGAGTAAATCCTTCGCTAGTGTATCCTACCTAAGTCAATTTTTTTACTTAAGTTGACAAATTGTGATATGTCAATTAACCTTTGTTTTGAAGTTTGTATTCTAGAATGATATTGAAATACGAGGAGATGAGAAATGGAGAAATCATGATGACGGGGAAGATGAAATCTGAAATGAAAGCAATGTATTCTCAACTCTTTGAAATACAGTGCACGTAAATTTCGGGACGAAATTTCATAAGGAGGGAGATTGTAAGACCGAATTTTATGAAATAAAATATTCAATTTTTTATTTTTATAATAACTATTCACGAGTTCTTATTCACGATTCTTATTCACGAATTACTATTCACGAGTTACTATTCACGAATACTATTCAAGTAAACATGATGATGATTTTTTTTTTAAGAATGCATTACTCAATAATTTTTTACAATAATTCTTTATTCAATATTTTATTTTATTGATTCAATAATTGCTACGTTGATATTTTATATTATTATTGTTTCAATAATTGTCACGACACGATATTTCCCATTATCGGATCAATAATTCATATTATTTGGATAATATTATTAGATAACATTATTGGCAATGTCTAGAAAATTCACATCGAGGATGAGGTTTGGTCACCTAATTGGCCAAGAAAGAGAAAAATTCTCTTGAAAAGCCCCCTCTTCCTGAGAGGAACTGACTGGTCATCGATTATTGTGATTCTGTAATATTATTTGTGAATAATTAATTATTGATATATATGATAAGGAAAATATTGATTTTTTTTGTGGATGTAGATGGAGAAATCGTTTAATGTGACAATTGTTGAAAATAAATATTTTATCTTTTATGATAAAATAATTAATTTAAATATATTATTATATTTTAATAATATAATAATGGTGATATTTTTACAATGAATATGGGATATATGAGTATATGAGAAGGAGTATTTTTGTTGCAATAAATACTAAAAACATGTTAAACATGTAAATTGGACCCCATTTCTTAATCGAAATTTGATTATAAAGCTTGTAAAATCGCTTGGTTTGTGAATTTGATTGAATTACATTTGAAATTTGGAAAAACTTAAACTTACAAAGTTGTAGAGAATGAAATTTCCTATAGAAAGGGCATGTGGTTCGAATTGTTTTGATAAAAGGGCTATTTATTATGAATTATTGAAGTTCCGAAGTTCAAGAATAATTGATTTTTGGATTTTTAATTATTTTATTTAAGAAAAACATTTTTTACACTTTGATAGGCCCCACTTGCATGTGTTAAATTGCTGAATTTAGATTCAAAGGTGTGCTAAGGAAATTTTATTATAAATAATATTATTTTAATAAATTTTCTGCTTTGGTGTTCTAAGCAATTTCCTATAAATAGGTGCTTAGGTTAGAATTGAAAATCACACCAAAACTGAAGTTTTTCTCTATTTTCTCTCTATATTATCGAGTGTATTCTTGTGAGTATTTTGATATCTTAAGTGTTCTTTATATGATTGCAAGTTCGATTCAACGTTATTCAAGTCGAAATCTCGCTTCTTTTGAGGTAAGAGATATTGTCGTTAGTATGTAAGGGTTATTATGTTTTTCAATTTCGAAATTTTTCTGAACCTTCAAAAATTTTGGAAAAATTTGAAATGATATTTTGATAAGTTTTGTAGATTGTGTCCGAAAATAGCAATTTTTGGATGTATAGATTAGGAGTTATGGATTTTATGAGAAAAGACTATTTTAAAAGTAACCGCTTATAACTCCTTGTGATTAACTTCAAAATTGATGAAATTTTTATTGGGAGTACATATATATAATATCAGTATACTCTGTAAATTTCAAAAATTTTGGATAAAAGTACAAGTTATGATAAATGTATGAATATTCGGTGGTTTTGGCCATGTAAAAAATAGTAAATGAATTTTAAAAATTCTAAGAAAAATATTGTTCAATATGGGACTATATTATGCTAAATCCCAGAAAAGAAATATTTTTGGAACTGATTTGGTATTTTTCATGAAAATATTCTAGTTACGAGTAAATGAATTAAATATGTTATGTGATATAATAAAATTGGAAAATAGGATTTTATGGCTTGATAATCCTATATGAGGTATATGCAGATTTTTGATGAGGTTGTTGGTTATTGGTGATGAAATCTTATGAGTATGGCATTTTAGGATGATTAAATGCATTAATTATTAAAGTGTAAATAATTAAAATAAATTGTTTATAAATTTAAGAAATAATTAAGATATTGTGGTAATACTAATGATATTTGATTATGAGATTATTAAGTGATTTATAACATTTAGATTAAGGTGTTATGAAATCATTTATTTATGAATCTTACTCTTGAGATTATATCTATATGTTGATTATATTATTTTCATTATCATATATAACATTCTTATAATCCTAATGATGATATTTCTCTTTGACTTAAGTGTAATGATGGGTAGATTATTGGTATGATCGTGACTATGGGTAATCTTTGGCCAGTAGTGCAAAGTTGAATTGTTGATTGGTATGATCATGACCATTGAATTTATAATTGAATATCTTTAGCTTAAGTGCAAATGTGAATTGATCAACATATATGGTTATAATTATGGTTTATATAAATTCTGAAATGATTATGTATTTCTTTGAGATATGAATATCTTTGGCCTGTAGTGCAAAGATCAATTATTGATGAATATCTTTGGTCCGTAGTGTAAAGATGACCCGTTGTTGAATATCTTTGGCATGTAGTGCAAAGATGACTTGTTGTTAAATATCTTTGGCATGTAGTGTAAAGATGAACTATTGATGAATATCTTTGGCCCGTGGTGCAAAGATTAATTTATTAGTATGATTATGAACAAGAACTGTGATTTGGTATAACCATGATGTTTGATGTTTCAGGTAAAGACAGGTGATGAAAATTATCTTCGTCTTGGATGCGAAGAGGAATTTAGAATCACAATTATGATTATGAGTTATTTATATGATTGTGGAAAGGAACTGTTGATTGATGTTACAGGGATAAAACATTGTTGGTAGACTTTTAACGTGGAGAAGATAATAGACTTTATATTCTATTTGACTCTTCTAATGGATTGCTCGTTCCGCAGCAACTATGGTTGAAAATTTTATCATCTACCATATGTTCTAAATCTCTGATTTATTACTCATGAAGTCTATTGATAATGTAATTATCTTTAGTCATGATATTCTTTATCGGGCTAGTAGTTGTGCTCACCCTTTTTGTTTCACAATTCCTTTAAAGGTAATAAGAGTGTATTTGGGTCGAAATGGGATAACAAGGAATAGTGTGATGGTTTAAGGTGCATCAAAGTTTCTCAACACATTATAAAACGCCATGACATACAATATATAATTGTATTGAGGACCTAAGATGTGTGTGTCATATATTATACGTCACTTAATAATTGATTTTGGTGGTGAACAACAATAGGGTGGCGAACCCAACTTTGGAAGGATGTTTTGCCACTATCATACAAGATGTCTAATGACATACAACCTCGCGTTATCATAAAGGCGGGGTTGTGCAAATCCACTTCACGAGAGTATATCTACGAGTACTACCTATATGATCTTGGAGTTTATTTGAAACATAATGTTCAATTTGAGGATGGTGGAGATAGTTATATGTCAAGAGAAGACTCACCATTGGAAGGACCATGATAGTAACTTTCTCATTTTTTTGGGGTTTATTGGGTCAACCAAGGATAATTACGTGGACATATGATATCTATCATAACTTAGATTCATGGCCTCCTATGTACGAAGGTTTCTTGAGCACTTCCCAAAGATTTTAATTTCTAAAAGCAGTTCTAGATTGTACCTTTATGTAAGGTATCCTTTGTGAGGTGTTTGTCCATAGTTGGGGGACATTATTTTGTTGTATTTTTTGCACGCACGACAATTATAGTAATAAAGTTGTAGTTATTTTATGTACCATGTATTTGGGCAACTCGAGAATAGGTTGGATGGATGGACCTATTTTGGGGGCGCCACGGTTGGTATCGAGCTTAGGATATGATCTCTGGCGGAGATCGGGAATAGAATTAGGAGGAGAGACTAGTAAATCCTTCGCTTAGTGTGTCCTACCTAAGTGAATTTTCTTACTTAAGTTGACAAATTGTGATATGTCAATTAACCTTTGTTTGAAAGTTGTGATTCTAGAATGATATCCGAAATACGAGGAGATGAAGCAATGGAGAAATCATGATGTGAGGAAAATGAAATCTGAAATGAAAGCAAGGTATTCTCAACTCTTTGAAATACAGTGCACGTAAATTTTGTGGGACGAAATTTCATAAGGAGGGAGATTGTAAGACCTCAATTTTATGAAATAAAAATATTCAATTTTTTATAATTACTATTCATGAGTTACTATTCACGAGTTACTATTCACGAATTACTATTCACGAGTTACTATTCACGAATACTATTCACGAAGCATGATGATTTTTTTTTCGTAAGAATGCATTACTCAATAATTGTTACGAGTAATTCTTTGTTCAATATTTTATTTTATTGATTCAATAATTGCTACGTTGATATTTTATATTATTGTTGTTTGATAATTGTCACAAAGACGATATTTCCCATTATCGGATCAATAATTCATATTATTTGGATAATATTATTAGATAACATTATTGGCAATGTCTAGAAAATTGCATCGAGATGGGTTTGGTCACCTAATTACGCTTGTTAAGAAAGAGAAATTCTTCTTTGGAAAGCCCACTCTTTCCTGGGAACAGCCTGGTTGTCAGTATTGTGATTCTGTAATATTATTTGTGAATAATTAATTATTGATTTATATGATAAGGAAAATATTGATTTTTTTTTGTGGATGTAGATGGAGAAATCGTTTAATGTGACAATTGTTGAAAATAAATATTTTATCTTTTTATGATAAAATAATTAATTTAAATATATTATTATATTTTAATAATATAATAATGGTGATATTTTTACAATGAATGTGGGATATATGAGTATATGAGAAGGAGTATTTTTGTTGCAATAAATACTAAAAACATGTTAAACATGTCGGTGGACCACATTTCTTGACTGAAATTTGATTATAGCTTGTAAAATCGCCCGTTTGTGGATTTCGGTCAATTTCTGTTTGGAATTTGGAAAAACTTAAACTTACAAAGTTGTAGAGAATTAAATTTCCTATAAAAAGGGCATGTGGTTCGAATTTTTTTGATAAAAGGGCTATTTATTATGAATTATTGAAGTTCCGAAGTTCCAGAATAATTGATTTTTGGATTTTTAATTATTTTATTTAAGAAAAACATTTTTTTACACTTTGGTGGGCCCCACTTGTATGTGTTAAATTGCTGAATTCAGATTCAAAGGTGTGCTAAGGAAATTTTATTATAAATAATATTATTTTAATAAATTTTTTCGCTTTGGTGTTCTAAGCAATTTCTATAAATAGGTCTTAGGTTAGAATTGAAAATCACACCGTAAGCTGAAGTTTTCTCTATTTCTCTCTATATTATCGAGTGTATTCTTGTGAGTATTTTGATATCTTAAGTGTTGCTATCTGCAAGTTTGAGTTAGATTCGGCGTTATTCCAATGTAAAATCTTTCTTTCTTTTTGAGGTAAGAGATATTGTCGTTAGTATGTAAGGGTTATTATGTTTTTTAATTTCGAAATTTTTCTGAACCTTCAAAAATTTTGGAAAAATTTGAAATGATATTTTGATAAATTTTGTAGATTGTGTCCGAAAATAGCAATTTTTGGATGTATAGATTATGAGTTATGGATTTTATGAGAAAAGACTATTTTAAAAGTAACTCTTATAACTCCTTGTGATTAACTTCAAAATTGATGAAATTTTTATTGGGAGTACATCTATATAATATCAGTATACTCTGTAAATTTCAAAAATTTTGGATAAAAGTACAAGTTATGATAAATGTCTGAATATTCGGTGGTTTTGGCCATGTGAAAAATAGTAAATGTATTTTAAAAATTCTGAGAAAAATATTATTCAATATGGGACTGTATTATGCTAAATCCCAGAAAAGAAATATTTTTGGAACTGATTTGGTATTTTTCATGAAAATATTCTAGTTACGAGTAAATGAATTAAATATGTTATGTGATATAATAAAATTGGAAAATAGGATTTTATGGCTTGATAATCCTATATGAGGTATATGCAGATTTTTGATGAGGTTGTTGGTTATTGGTGATGAAATCTTATGAGTTTGGCATTTTAGGATGATTAAATGCATTAATTATTAAAGTGTAAATAATTAAAATAAATTGTTTATAAATTTAAGAAATGATTAAGATATTGTTGTAATACTAATGATATTAGATTATGAGATTATTAAGTGATTTATAACATTTAGATTAAGGTGTTATGAAATCATTTATTTATGAATCTTACTCTTGAGATTAAATCTATATGTTGATTATATTGTTTTCATTATCATATATAACATTCTTATAATCTTAATGATGATATTTTTTTTGACTTAAGTGTAATGATGGGTAGATTATTGGTATGATCGTGACTATGGGTACTCTTTGGCCAGTAGTGCAAAGTTGAATTGTTGACCGGTATGATCATGACCATTGAATTTATAATTGAATATCTTTAGCTTAAGTGTAAATGTGAATTGATCAACATATATGGTTATAATTATGGTTTATATAAATTTCGAAATGATTATGTATTTCTTTGAGATATGAATATCTTTGGCTGTAGGTAAAAGATCAATTATTGATGAATATCTTTGGTCCAGTAGTGTAAAGATGACCCGTTGTTGAATATCTTTGGCATGTAGTGTAAAGATGAAGCTGTTGATGAATATCTTTGCTTTGTGGTGCAAAAAGATTAATTTATTAGTATGATTATGAACAAGAAGCGTGATTTGGTATAACCATGATGTTTGATGTTTTAGTGTAAAGGCGGTGATGAAAATTATCTTCGTCTTGGATGCGAAGAGAATTTAGAATCACAATTATGATTATGAGTTATTCATATGATTGTGGAAAGGATCATTGATTGATGTTACAGGGATAAAACATTGTTGGTAGACTTTTAACGTGGAGAAGATAATAGACTTTATATTCTATTTGACTCTTCTAATGGATTGCTCGTTTCGCAGCAACTATGGTTGAAAATTTTATCATCTACCATATGTTCTAAATCTCTGATTTATTACTCATGAAGTTTATTGATAATGTAATTATCTTTAGTCATGATATTCTTTATTGGGCTAGTTGTGCTCACCCTTTTTGTTTCACAATTCCTTTAAGGTAATAAGAGTGTAGCTGGGTCGAGCGGGGATAACAAGGGAATAGTGTGATGGTTCGGGTCTGTCAAAGTTTCTCAACACATTATAAAACGGCATGACATGAAATATATAATTGTATTGAGGACCTAAGATGTGTGTGTCATATATTATACGTCACTTAATAATTGATTTTGGTGAACAACAATAGGGTGAGGCGAACCCAATTTTGGAAGGATGTTTTGCCACTATCATACAAGATGTCTAATGACATACAACCTCGCGTTATCATAAGACAGGGTTGTGCAAATCCACTCGCTGAGTATATCTACGAGCACTACCTATATGATCTTGGAGTTTATTTGAAACATAATGTTCAATTACGACGGTGGAGATAGTTATATGTCGAGAAGACTCACCATTGGAAGGACCATGATAGTAACCTTCTCATTTTTTTGGGGTCTATTAGATTCAACCAAGGATAATTTCGTGGGTATATGATATCTATCATAACTTAGATTCATGGCCTCCTATGTACAAAGGTTTTCTTGAGCACTTCCCAAAGATTTTAATTTCTAAAACAGTTCTAGATTGTACCTTTATGTAAGGTATCACTGTGAGGTGTTGTCCATAGTTGGAACATGAGTCATAGTTGGTATTAAAACTCACAGTATATATTTTGTTGTATTTTGCACGACAATTGTAGTAATAAAGTTGTAGTTGTTTTCTGTACCATGTATTTGGCGACTCAGAATAGGTTGGATGGACTGGACCTATTTTGGGGGCGTCACACATGTACGAAGGTTTCTTTGAGCACTTTCTAAAGATTCTAATTTCTAAAACAGTTTTTGACTATACCTTTATGTAAGGTGCCATTGTGACGTCTTATCCAAGGTTGGGATGAGAGTCATGGGTTGGTATATATTTGTATCAAAACTCACAAAGATATGTGTTGTTGTATTTTGCACGACAATTGTTGTAATAAAGTTGTAGTTATTTTCTGTACCATGTATTTGGCGACTCAGAATAGGTTGGGTGGAATGGACCTATTTTGGGGGCGTCACAAAGTCTGTACCCTAAACATCAAAAATTCCAACAACTAAAATGGGAGTTTGTGACTTCAAGACCTTCAATATGATGTAATCAGATTTATGGAGGGTATTTTGATTGACTAGATGGTTTCTTCCATTTACTGGACTTTCTTTCGGATATCACCAGTATCTCGATCATCTTTGAGATTGATGGTTTCAGGGGTTTTGTTGGTTTTTTCATTGCTTTGAGGTTCCAGAATACGTGTTTCCTTTTTCTTGTCAATACCTTGACTGCAACCTTGTTCGGAGGACTCTAGTTGAACGGGTATTTGTTTACCCTGAGTACTTTTGCTCTGATCTTTTAAGAAGACAACAAATTCTACTATCTGATTTCTAAGTCCCTCGAATTCTTCCCGAGACACGAAATCTGACCCCTATTGGGTACTCTCTTTCATGTTAATGGGTAGGCTTTTGCCTTCTTAGATTTGGACCTGGTAATGGGACCAATCTTACTTACAATAAAAGTAGGTAGTTAAGTCTTGATAAACCTGAACGGTATATATGCTTATGCAATATGTCATTTTTTTAAAAAAAATTAATATTTTTCTGCAAAACAGATGTTAGTTATTTTGATGACAGAATATCATGACAGAATTTGATATTTAACAATGAATTTGGAAAAGAATTAATATTTATAATATTTAATACTTAACATTTACAACATTTAATATTAGACAAGATTGGATCCGTACGAAACGTTTTTAACCATAGTTGCAATTTTACATAAAGTCTTTCGAATTCAATATTCTTATGAAAATACTCTATTTATTTAACAAAAATAATTATATTTACAAAATTTATAAATATTAAAAAGTATGTATCTTTATATCATATTTATTCCTAAAAATAATAAATTATTATTTAAATTATAGTGATAAGTCGATAATAAAATTATGATACATTTTTTGGGATATTATTCATTTTATACTACTATCAATCAATTTACGAAATAGAAATTTTTGTAAATAGGACTCTTTTGTGGGGCATATTGTTTTATTTGTAAAATATCTCATTATATAATTTTATTAAATTTTTTTTGATATTTTTATAAATAAAAATATTAACCCTACTCATTATTCATACGGGAAATAACTTATGAAAAAAATCAAATTTAATTGTATGAATATCTATTCCTCCCATTTAAACTAAAAACAAAACTATAGCTATTGACTAAATTGACAGAAGTTGACTAGCACCTCCACTTACTAACTAAAGTTAAGTTTGACCCGAATACCCAGTTAGGCTAACCCTATTACACAGAAAATACGTTTCCTATATTCTCTCTTTTATACAATCAATCTTCCCTCTTCTCTCCCACTAACATTTCCAGATTTCCCTCCGCCAACAATCGCTCTGTAATCTGGTACATTCCCACACTTGTTCTGCTTTATCTCTCAGTTTGCCCTTTTGCCTTTTCTTCTTCAATTTATGAACTAGGGTTTTCATAATTCTCATAGATATATGTACATTTATTGGTTCAATATCATCTATGCAGTTTTTGTACTTGATTAAGTTGATTTAGCATATTAATCTCAATCTATGATTGTTTTCTCTGTGAACTAACGAAAATAATTAGAAAATGTTGGTGTAGAAACATCTGGTTTTGGTTTTGGATGTACGGTTTTGTTGTTTATGTAATAATGTAATTTTGTTGTGCTAAGATTTTTACTCATATTTAGTTTTGACTTAGACTGGTTAAGGAATTCGATTGTTACATCTGATTGGAATTTGAATTCAGAAAGATTTTTCTGTTTGTATTTAGGATTTATGGCTATTGTATGTTGGAATGAGTGAAACAGTACTTAACCCAAAGAATAACTACTGAAATGAACATTTATTCACTGGAAATGCTAACTGCAACTATATTTTTCAATTGGTGATATTTAAGCGCAAATATGAAATTTATTGAAAATTTAGTTCCCTTCGTTTATTAGCTATATGAAGAATGTGACGGATACGTACATAGTGAGGTGTATAATTAGGTGTATGAAATTTACATGTGAACCATTACTTTTAAGTCAATAAGCATATGGCATTGTCTAGAGTAAGGTAGGAAAATGTTTGTGCACATTATCTTAGTAGTTGAGATGTCTATATGGGTTTAGACAATTAATCAATTTTACGATAGCAGAGCTGCAACAACATCCACTATGCGTGTGTTCTAAAATGCGTAGTATGATTTTACTAGTTGCAAGTAGGTCCCTTTCCTAGTGAAATTCATATAATTTGTGTTGTTTATTTACTTACATGGTATCCTAAATTTTTGGTTGACGTGGCATTGATACTCCACTGTAGCACTGGATCCTTTTGAGGTGGACTGAATGGAGCAGGTATATAGATTATATTTTATCGTAAAGGTATTTCTCTTTTTGTTTGCTTCCCAATGAATGCTGACATTTGTTTAAATTATAGTATGAAAAAGTTGAGAAGATTGGTGAAGGAACATATGGAGTAGTTTATAAGGCTCGTGACCGTGTGACAAATAAAACTATTGCATTGAAGAAGATCCGACTGGAGCAAGAAGATGAGGGAGTGCCAAGCACTGCTATTAGAGAAATTTCTCTTTTAAAGGAGATGCAGCATGGAAACATTGTCAGGTATATTGAGCATATGTTCCTTTCAAATTTCCTTCTCATGGATTGATGCAGCCATAAGTAAACTCGGGGTCGGGAAGGGACCTGGAGTATTGATTTTCTGTTTAAGCTTTAATTATTTTGAACCTAGTTTTTATTATTCTTTAGCTCTTGGTTATAGTTCCTATATGTCTCTGTAAACTTTCCAGTAAGTGTTGGAAAAATCGCGCTAGACCAGAAGGATATATTTTGCCAATTTTTCCTTGCCAAATAAATCACTTAGTCTTTGCTATGATTATCCAACAGGGAAGATCAGACACTTATCAATATTTTAAACTATCTTCTTTTGCTTCCTTTTCAAACATTCAAAACCATCTTGAAACTCCCTTTACTACCATTGGCTAATGTTCTCAAAAAGATAAGTGCTTTTGACTTCTGCATGATTGTATTCCAATTGTTTTTTTTGCAGTAGCCCCATAGGTACTGAGTTTAATGCATGTGTTGAATGGTTCTTGAAAAATCTGAAAATTTTCTAGCCTCAAACTTCGGATTTTATTATTATTATCTTTATTGTGTATTTGTTGTGTTGCGTCGTGTTGTCATTCTTTTAGGACTTGTGCATCTCTGCGTGTCAACCGCCTTCTTGGTTTCAGCAAAATATGAGTTGAATTTTAACAGAATTATATGAGTTGAGCTAGTTGTGTGTGGTAAAAAAAAAGAATTAAGGTGTGGGGGACATTTTGGGATCCCCTAGGTTATAAGCAAACCATCATCTACATGCACAGGGGGAAACTTTATAGCTGTCTCAGGCTACTATGCTCCATCACCTAGGCAGAATTAGAGAGCTTGCGTTTGCATTGTCAAGGCAAAAACTTGAGAATTTCTCAAAATTGAAGGGATATGTCTTTTCATTTTGTCAATTTGTACAAACTTTCTAAACTTTGGTTAAGAATTTGTTTTTTTCAAAAATATTTTGTTCGTGTCAAAATATCTAAACAACTACCTACTTAATTTTTTTTGATAACTACCTGCTTAATATTAGTGTCACTGAGCAAATTGATAGCATAATAATTTCTTTTGAGTTCATTAAGCTTACTTCTCATAAATTAAAGGGTTCATGATGCTCACTATTTCATTAAGTTATGATATTGCACCAAATTGACCTTTCAAAAAAGAAGAAAATGCCATTACTTCAAGCTCCGAGGAAAGACTTTTTTTTTACTGTATGAAGGCAGCATAATGAAATGAACCGAGTGAGAGTGACGTTCAAAGTATGATTAGTTGTAGAAAATTTTATTAATGTTTCAAAAAGAATTCACTTGCAGAGCATTGCTAACTGTACATGTCACACTAACTGTTTACTGCTTTCTTGACCAAGTTATGTTACTTATGGTCTATTTGATAGCAAGGGAAAATATGAAGAAAGAGAAAGGGGGCTCTGGCAGCCCTCTTCCCCCCAGCCTCCAGATTACCTTATTCTTTTCTACCTAATACTGTGCTTCTGAGTTTTAAAAAGGGGGAGAAGAAGGGATTTTTAAATCTTACATTCCAAAGTTATACAGTATACTACATAAGTAGAAGTGATAGTTGATGGTTTTCAATTTTTTAGTTTTAAATCTTTGATGAATATTTGGGTGGCAGGTTACAAGATGTTGTGCACAGTGAGAAGCGACTGTATCTGGTTTTTGAATATCTGGACTTGGATTTGAAGAAACATATGGATTCATGTCCAGAGTTTGCAAAGGATCCACGTATGATAAAAGTGAGTGAACTCTTTCGACCCATAGAGGTGGTTGCACATTGTGCTCAAGGGTAGATTTATAGTAGATAATATAACTATTGAGATTTGCTTCTTTCATTCTAGAGATTTACAGTAATGATTGCAGATACTTTTGGTACAGGTGATATTATAATAGAAAACCTCAGATTGCAAATAGCTTTAGTTTTTTTCACTTGAAAATTTCTGTAGTCATATGGTGATATTATTATGAAGGGTGGAAAGACTCCACCCACCCACCCCCACCCCCCACCCCCCACCCCCACCCCCCTTTCTTTCCCAACTCTTGTATATGCAACTCATATTTATTTCAGTGAAATCCTTAGCTAGGAAAACGGAAATGCAATTATAATTGAAACTGATTGGATTTTCTGTTTTGTGGTTATCATTATAGTTCTGGAATTAGCAAATTTAGGGCTCATTTGGTAACTGTTTCTGCTCCTAATTTTGTTTTCATTGTTCTGTTTTCATTTGTCCTCACTATTGAAAGCAGAAACTAGACAAAACCTTTTGGTAACCATGTGATTTCTTCCTCTCTCTGATATGTTATCATGCTTGTTGAATGCATTGCTTCTTTGTCATTTCTTTTACTGTGGCTTCAAACTGTAATAATCTTGTTATTTAATACTTTCGGCTTCATTGTGTAGATGTTTCTATATCAAATACTTCGTGGTATTGCTTATTGTCATTCTCATAGAGTTCTGCATCGAGATCTGAAGCCTCAGAACTTGCTCATTGATCGTCGTACCAATGCACTAAAGCTTGCAGACTTTGGACTGGCCAGAGCATTTGGAATTCCTGTCAGGACATTTACTCATGAGGTAATATTTTTCATGAGGTCTGCTTGGACGTTTTTAATTCACGATGACATCCGCATTGTTGTGTCTCTAGGAATTTGTATTTTTTGGTTAATGTATTTGTATTCTTTCCTGTTATCCAATCTTTTTTGCAATGATGGCTGACAAATTACCCTTTCATGTTCCTAGAATCTGCAAATTATAATGAGAACTTCTTCATCTGATATGTTTGTGCTATCTTTGGCTCCTAAATTTTAGTAGTTCTTTCCAGGTGGTGACACTATGGTACAGGGCACCAGAGATACTCCTTGGATCACGCCACTATTCTACACCTGTTGATGTGTGGTCAGTTGGTTGTATCTTTGCTGAGATGGTGAATCAGCGGCCATTGTTCCCAGGGGATTCTGAGATTGATGAATTATTCAAGATTTTCAGGTTCCACATCTCTCTGGCCCTTATATTTCCCTTTTCGTTTTTGCAAAATTTATTTTTGTAACATTCATTAAACTATTTTCAAAATTAAGTATAATAGATGGCAGTAACCTTCAGGAATTTAAATATAAGATTTGGTCTAGATACTATGTTGTATTAGGTCTGACTTCCAAAATGGATGTTCCCTTTTCTTTTTTTCAACTAAATGAAGAATTGTGGGTACTCCAAATGAGGATACATGGCCTGGAGTTTCATCTCTACCTGATTTTAAGTCTGCCTTCCCAAAGTGGCCATCTAAGGTGATCTTTTTGCGCAGCAGATATTATTTACTTTGATCGCCTTCTATATAATATCCAGCACGCCTTAAAATAATCGGTGTACACCTTTCAGGAACTGAGAACTGTGGTCCCAAATCTTGATTCAGATGGTCTCGATCTCCTTACCGTGAGTTTAAATGTTATACGTTACTTAAATCTTCATTTCAAGACGAGTTAATTATTCCTTAGTGTTGTGCTTTCAGTCAGCTCTCAAGAACGTTGTTTTTTAGTAATGTGTCGACTTAGAAGCTCTGTATATTGCTTGGATATGTTTAAGGTGTAGGAACTCCCTTGACTTTATAAAATGAGAAGTATTATGACTTCACCCTGCTCTTAGCTGAAAAGTATATATGTAAAATAAAAGAAGTCGCCTGAGTCAATTCGAACGTTCTAAATACACCATTTGAGTAGATGTTACACTATATTTTATGTCAAGCATTTACTACAATGCAGCTGTCCTCAATTTTTATGCATTTGTGTATTATATTCCAGAAAATGATTTGCTTGGATCCCAGCAGAAGAATTACAGCCAGGAGTGCTCTTGAGCATGAATACTTTAAGGATATCGGGCTTGTACCTTAAATTGCGGTGTACATCTTCCTTGCTGCATATGTATATTGATATCAGCATTTATGGGTTTTAATTTTGTGAAATAGGTGTGTGCTGTTTTAGGTGATTTTTTGATTTCCATATCAGTGGACATAGTTCATATTACATTCAAGTGGCTTTCAGCTAAGTGATCATCATGGTATTGACTTGTGCCTGCTCTCTAAAATCCCCTTCCCATGTTCAAAGATACGTATATTGGCGTCTATTGTTTTAGTATTTTCTTATAACTTCATGCTCCACGAAGGACATATATTGGATGATCTATTATTCTTCAATGAAGTTGTTAAGTGTGCCTTTGATTTGCTTTCATTGTTGTTGCCTTTTTCTTCTTGTTCATCATTTGGAATCAAGCTATTTATTTTCCTTAAAAAACTTGTAAGATGTGAAATCATAGACATGGATCTGGGTTACCTACTAAGAATAACTGCAGACATGTTTTGAAACATGCTTTGGTGGATTTGTGCATTATTGAGGGAACACTTTTTTTTGGGAAGTGGTTAAGATGAAGTTAATTTTGGTTAATTGACAAATACAATGTCGACAAGCAGGCAGGAGAGGCAAGAGATGATCTCTCTCTATGCGTATTAGCACTGCTGTATTGATCAATTGATTAACTTACCATGAAGTTACCATGACTTCATGATAACTGGATTCTTTTTTTTTGCAATGGAGTTATATTTATTATGAGTAGTATATATCAAAGAAAATTTGTTTTTTGTTTTTTTGAATGTCATAAGCTATTGGTATAGGTGGGGATGAGATAATTGTGAACCTATCTTTATAATCATAGGAGGAGATTAAGGGGATGTTTGATAAAAATTGAATGAATTTGAATCTGAATCTGAATGGCTGAATTTAAATCTGAATGAAAAAAATTATTTGATAATTGATATGTTTGAAACATTTGAATGATAAAATTTTATTATTTTATCCCTCTGAAAAAATTAAAATTGTTGTAAATTTATTTAATATTACTTAATATAATAGTTAATATTATTTTTTTAACTTTTAAATTTTTAAATTTTTTTTTACTTTATTCAGCTAAAAAAATTTGATTTAGCCATTTAGCTCGTTCATTTTACCGATTCAGCTATTCAGATCAAAACAAACGTACTGACCGATTCAGCCATTCAAAGAAGATTGAACATTGACATTTTAGACATCCTTATTTTAAATGACATATTATGATTCTAACATGCGTAATTGTGTCCTTTATATAGTATAAAAAAATGGCAAAAAATACATTTATCTCATCGTGGTCGTTGACTAGAAAGCATTTGACCACAAAACTTTAAATATATATAATTGGTCCACTGTACTTTTTAAAAAATAAAATTTAAGTCATTTCGTCCAATTTTTGGTCGCTTTCGTAAAGTAATCAAGCCAATTTTCTTACGTGATTTTTGTAAAAAAAAGCAATACAAGCCATTTTCTACGTGGCTTAAAAAAAGACCCCTGAATACTGAATTTGGACAGAAAAATGGATCATGTGCATGTCACATGTGCAATATGAGGGCAACAAAGTAATTTGACAATAAAAAATAAATAGTAAACAAATATTCACTTTTACATCCCAATTCAACTCTTCTACGACTTTAATTCCTAACGAAAACTCATACTCCATCATTAGATTATTACTTAATTTAAAATATTAGAGAAAAAATACATATATTAAAAAGATATGAATTATATGTAATTAAAATTTAATTGATAACGTTATAAATTTTCAATTTTATTCGTATAATATAAAACTTATAAATTAAGTAAATTTTTTAAAATTGCTTCGCCACTGTGCCGCTACCACCCGTGTCGGACACCTCTTTCTCATCGTGGTTGAATCTAAACCCAACCCCGCACTCCCCCACCCATTCAACAACCCTTCTACCTCCCCAATACTAGTAAACACAATTGCATCCAAACCACACCCTTCCTTCTCACTCCTGACCACCAATTCCTCGACACATTCCACCCCCGGCCACCGCGTCTCGTAAGCGTTCACCCGCATCGCCACCCATCCGTTCAAAGCCAAATCCCGTAAAAATTCTGGCACCACCGGCGGTTCTTCCAGCCCAATTACTAATGGAACCGGACACAAAACTCTCATGCCCCTTCCGAACCCCATTGATTACACCATTCTGCTCGGAATCGTCACCGGAGGAATTAAAACCCAGATTCTCTTCGGGTTTGTACAGAGATTTCTGATGAAAGAATCACTTAGGAGCTCCGAATCATTCCCTAGAGCTGAGATCGTGAAAGGTGGGCCAATTGGGGAGATCGAAAAGGAGGGAGTCGATCGAGGAGTCTTAGCAATAGGGTTTTTGATTTCGGAATTTTGAATAAGCACGTTACTGATCATTTTTCACTGAAGTTTTGATTTTGATTTTGTTTTTTGTTTTTATGTTTAGTTATTAATAGATTTTAATATTTTTAATAGTACGTTTTTTTTATCTTTAAGTTTAAATTTAACGATTTTATTGTATTAATATTAATTTTTAAAATAAAAATAATAATTAAAAGAAAGGAAAATAGATAAAGAAAAAGAAAAAATTATAAAAAAATAAATTAAAATATTTATTTTAATTTAATTATTTTTTTGTCACATAATTAATAATTTTAATTTGTGTTGCCACATAAAAAAATAATAAATTTTTGTTTTTTTAATGTCACATTTGAAAATATTGGACGTCCGTCCAAGAAATTAGAAGAAATAGCCTGAATTTTACTTTTTAAAAAGCATAATGAGTCAATTATGTGAGCATCATATTGGTATCATTATCATCTTATTTAAATAAATAAAATTTAAAATAACTTGACTTTCATATTTTTTTTCTTTCTCAAGTTTTTCCTAATAAATCGCATTGACGCCGTTAGTTCTACGTAATTAAATTATTTAAGGTACATATTGTGTTAATTATTTTGTGTAAGGATATTGACAAGAATTACTAAAATAAATCCGTTAACTAATTTCACGATTTATATTCTAATAATATAATATATCCTGACAACTTGTGAATCATATTATTTTTAAAACTATAAACTGATTTATTTTATTTTATTTTATTTTGCAATTAGTTGGGACAAACACAACAATAATGTATAGGACTATCAATGAATTTAATTTAGAACAGAATTCAACATTTTTATATTCGAAATTGAGTTCGTATATCATTTTTTGAGTTCAAATTCAGTTAAAATCTGAATATCTGATAATCTTATGCGAACCTAACGACTTAAATTTCGGTTCAATATATATGTAAATAAGTTAAATATAATTCGTTAACAATTATTTCTTAATCATAAATGATTATGTATAAACTAATAAAACATATTTGAAAAATATATATATATATATATATATATATATATATATATATATATATATCTGTCTGTCTTTAAAGCGAAATTTAAAGAAGCGAACCAAAGCATTTAACCCGTCTGTCGTGGTCCATGGCGCATGGTGCTCATCTTTGATTCGCTTTTTAAGGTTCGTTTTAGAGCCTCTCTGTATATATATATATACATATATATATATATAGAGAGAGAGAGAGGACCAATCCATAGACGTTAAGATCGAACGGTTTAATAGAGCTCTCGTCCATAGTTTAATTTTTAGAATTTTACAATTTAATATTGTGGACCGAACAAATGACCAAAATAATTTCTCTCGTCCGCGCCAAATGTTTTCCGTGCAGATGCCAAATTAATTTTTTTTTTTAAGTTTTCAAGTCTCCCAAAAGATCGACTTCCTTCATTGATTTCCTCTTCCTGTCATTCTCAAGTAATAGTAGTATTTCTCTATATACACTCACCCATTTTTTTTTTGAAAATAATTGAGAAATTAACGGGAAGAAGTACTTTAGATCTGCAAAAAGTTAAAACAGAACAAGATTATGTTCTAATAATTCGATCCCTAACTCCCGAAGGGATTTTCGATAGCCGAATCCTTCTCCCGAAGGGATTTTCGATAAATAAATCATTTTTCGAAGATATTTTCGATAGCCGAATCCTTCTCCCGAGGAGATTTTCGATAGCCGCATGTTAATACTGCGGACAATATTTTTTAAAAGTAGAACTTTTACAAGAATGATATTTTGTACATTTGTCCCATCCGCAATATTAAATTACAGAATACTAAAAACTAAACTGCGGACGATTTCACTATTTAACCGTTCGATTATCGAATGGAGAGTCGCGATGTGTTGTAAGATTAGACGCATTTTTATAACATTTGCTATATATATATATATATATATATATTGAGACGCCCCCAAAATAAGTATACATCACCCATTCTGAGTCGTCAAATACATGGTACTAAAATAAATACAACTTCAGTAATACAATTGTCATGCAAAATACGACAACACATATACTGTGAGTTTGAATACAAATATAGTCTAATAGAGAGTATACAAACTCAAAAGGAGTCCTCATTATAATTATTGATACACTATTTTATAAAATAGTGAGGACTACTAATATATCTATCCTGAACCATCACTCCATACCCCGGCTAGTTCCTGCTATGTTCTCACCTTATGAGAAGAAAAATGGAATAAAAAGGAAAAGAGTGAGCTCAACTAGCCTAGTAAAGAATATTATGACTAAGATAATATACAACAATTTACATTAGTCTTCAACAGGAAAAAATCTGATAAAATATAATAGACAACAAGTTTTAGATCAACAAGTGCAGCGGAAACAACAATCCATTAGAAGAGTCAAGTAGAGAAAGAATTCTACTATCTTATAAGATTTAACAGTCCATCATCAATAATTTATCCCTGTAACATCAATCAATATACATCTTGAATCAAATATTCATTTTTGCACTACAGGCCAAAGATATTCATTTGTATCACCAGTTGGTCCTATTCATCTTTGCACTACGTGCCAAAAATATTCATCAGTTAATCATTCATCTTTGCACTACGCCAAAGATATTCAAGAATATCATCATTTTAGACCTGAGAAAGATGAAAAATATTTTAAAGAATAAATCCAGTGAGACAGAAGGACAAATATTAGGGATTCATATTTCAGTTTATCCAAGTTCAATAATACTCCATAATAAACTATAGTGGAGTAAAATTCAAGAATGAAGATCAAAACATGGATTTAATTTCAAGAATAAGTGGTCACAACAGAGATAATTTGGAAGAAAAAAAAAATCTTTTTTGTGAGCGATTGCAAGTGAGCGATACCCAGTCATGAAAAGTTCTAAATTTGAAAAAAAGTTCAGACCAATAATCCTATGAAATGATATTAGATAAAATGAAATTTCTAATCATTTCAGGAATTATAGAAGCAATACTTACCATAGTAAGTTCAAATTTAAGAATACGAGATGAAATAATATCGCTTTCATAATATGGAGTATGAAAGAAAATAATATTTCTCACGAGTGTTGCATTAAAATAATATCCTTTACCTTGGTAGAAACTAGATTTGACTGGAATATCAGATATTATTCTGAGAAAATCTTGCAGAAAAACTACGCTCAAAATATTCTTATACTCAAGAAAAATACTCACAATACTCTAGAATATTTAATTTACGATTATGAATATGGTGTGATTTAGGATGGAGGTTTCCCTCCTTTTATAAGACAAATCGGAGGAAAAGGAATGTTGAAGATGCCTAACTTTTCCTTATTTTCAATACCTACTTCTTACTTTCAATATGGGTGAGGGCCACCTTTTGAAGTAACTTTGCAGGCAACAACCAAATGGTCTAAATCACATTCACATTTTCCATAGTTGGCCCTTAACATTTTGAAAAAAATAGATACTTTGCAGTCAAATAAAATGGCCACCCACCAAAACAAAGCACATATGTAGGAAACTTACTTCCGCCTACCAGCTTAGAAAACATTCAAGTAAAATTAAATCACATGCATATATATATATATATATATATATATATATATATATTAATTGAAACAATTATATGAATATTTTATCAGAGAAATAATTGTAATTCCACAAAAATATTTCAAACTTTCGACAATTATTTCATGCTAGAATTTCTTCATTTATAACCACATAAATAAATTCATATTATATCCGCATCAAATAAATATTTTCTTATCATATAAATCAATAATTAAATATTCACAAATAATATTACAGAATCACAATTATGACAACTAGGCCGTTCTCAGGAAAGAGGGGGCTTTCCGATAAGGATTTCTCCTTACTGGCGCGCAATTAGGTGACCAAACCTCTCATTGACAGAACTTTCTAGACATTGCCAATAATGCTATCTAATAATATTATTCAAATAATATGAATTATTGATCTGATAATGAGAAATACTGTGCAGTGACAATTATTAAAACAATAATAATATAAAATATCAACGCAACAATTATTGAATCAATAAAATAAAATATTGAACAATAATTCTTTGTAGAATAATTAGTGAGTAGTGCCTTTTACGTAAGAATCAATAATTCAACAATATCTTGTGTAATACTGGTGTCATCTTCATGCAACCACGCCAGACATCGCATTACTTTAACCACCAAGTAATCCAACAATTGTTAATTCTGTAACGATTACTGCTAGTTATTTATAAAAACTCAAATTTGTGGTTTTTCTTCATCCGATGATTATTCTCATTATGGGGCCCACAAATGGCTCAGCGCTGGCCAATGCATTTAATATTTCAAAACAATAAGAATATTCCACGTCAAATGAATATTCCCCAGATAATAATGATTATTTTATAACCACTGCTTATTTTACAAAATTTGCACATTTTGCCCATAACCTGAGAACATTATATCAAATTAATTCCTTATTATTCACAATAATAATTAGAGGGAAAAAGATTTTATTATAATAAGTCATTCATATATATATATATATATATATATATATATATATATATATATATATATATATATATACCGTGGACGCCCCAAAATAGGTATACATCATCCATTACGAGTTGTCAATACAGTGCATGTAAACAACTACAACTTTATTATTACAATAGTAAAACTGTGAGTTTGAATACAAATATTATCTTCAGACAATATCTATACCCAAATAAATCTTTATCACATTTATTGATACATTATTTTACAAAATGGTGAGGACTACTAAACAACTCTCTCTATAACCATCATTCCATACCCCGACTCGTACTTTCATTACATTCTCGCCTCCCGAGAAGAAAAAATGGAACAAAAAGAAAAAGGGTGAGCTCAACTAGCCCAGTAAAGAATATTATGACTAAGATAATATACAATAAAATTATCGTTAGTCTTCAACAGGAAAAAATCTAATAGAATACAATAGACAACAAGTTTTAAATCAATATTCGCAATGAAATAATAATTCATTAGAAGAGTTAAGTAGAGAATGCAAACTACTATCTTTCAGTAAGACCCCAACTTATTATAAATAAAATTAAATTTTCCTTTATTCATTATTCTAAATTAATAAGGGTTAATTTGATATAATTCTTTCGTTATGGGTGAAATGTGCAAAGTTTACAAAATAAGCAAGTGGTTATAAAATATTCATTATTATTGGGAATATTCGTTTTGGTCGTGAAATATTCTTTTTGTCGGGAATCTCCAAACGACGGCAGTATGATCATTTGGTGGGCCCCATAACGGAAAACGGTTGGATGAAGGAAAACGATAAAGATTGAGTTTTATAAATAACGACGTAAATTATTACCAATTAACCTTTGTTGGGTTACCTGGGTGGTTAAAATACGATGTCTACGCGTGGTTGCACAAGAAGATTACCAGATTGCATGACAAAGATTATGAATTATTGATCCTTACGTAAGAATGCACTACTCAATAATTGTTACGATGAGTTATCGCTCAATATTATATTTTATTGATTCAATAATTCTTTGCGTTGATATTTTGTATTGTTGTTGTTTCAATAATTGTCATTACACAAGTATTTTCCATTATCAAATCAATAATTCCTATTATTTGAATAATATTATCAGATAACATTATTGGCAATGTCTAGAAAGTTACATCTAAGGAGAGGTTTGGTCACCTAATCATGCGCCAAGAAGGAGAAATCCTTATCGAAAAGCCCCCTTTCCGAGAAGCTACCGGGTTGTTACAAGATCTTGTGATTTCGTAATATTATTTTTAAATAAGTAATTATTGATTATTATGATAAAGAAAATATTTATTTTATGTGGATATAGATGGAGAAAATTTTTAATGTGACAATTGTGGAAAATTAATATTTTATCTTTTTCTGATAAAATAATTCATTTAAATATATTATTTTAATAATATATTAATGGTGATATTTTTATAATGAATGTGGGATATATGAGTATATGAGGAGGTAGAGTATTTTGTGGCATTAAATGTTTAACATATGTTTTGTGTGTCGGTGAACACAATTCTTGATCGAAAATTGATTATAGACTGTAAAATCGCCCGTTTGTGGATTTCGGTCAATTTCTGTTTGGAATTTGGAAAAATTTCTTCCGCAAAGTTGTAGAGAATGGAATTTCCCATGAAAAGTCGCGAGTTTCAATTTTTTCGATAAACGAGCTATTTTACTTAATTATTGAAGTTTAGGAAGATAAAATAATTTTTATTAAATAATGGGTGGGACCCACTCTTGTTTGAACATGTGAATTTTGCTGGAAATTGGGTCAAGGTTGGTGGTGGTTTGAAGTGTTCAAATGTAATAAAGTAGAAATGTAATTTTAAATAATAATAATTTATTAATTTAGTCTCCTTTCATGCGTTTCTAACATTTTCCTATAAATAGAGGCTAAGTTAGAATTGAAAATCACACCGTAAACAAAGTTTTCTCTCTTTTTCTCTCTAAATTATCGAAGCGTATTCTTGTGAGTATACTTTGAGTGTTGCTATACTGGTATGCGGGTTTCACAAGACTATATCGAAATTCAAATAAGATACGGTTATTTTGAGGTAAAGGGTATTATTTTCTTCTTAAATGATATTTTTCTTCAATATCATTATGCCAAGTATTGGTGAACTTTTTTATCAAATTTGGAACTTGTTGTGTCTGGGGTTACTATTCACGATACTCAAGACTATTCACGATAATCGATAATTATTCACGAATACTAAGACTATTCAATAGAAAAATAAAAAATTTTCTTTTTGTCCAAAATATCTATTCGGATACTAGCTTTGATTGTATCCATGTTTTGATCATTCTTGAATTTTACACCAATATGATTATTTTCGAAGTATTTTTGGACATGGGTAAAACAAAGTACGAATCCTTAATCCTTAATCCTTGTCATTTTGTTTCACCGGATTCGTTTCTTTAAAAATGTTTTTCATCATCCTCACCCTAAATGGTGATATAAATGAATATCTTTGGCTCTGTAGTGCAAAAGATGATTAAAGATGTATATTAATTGTTATTACTGTGGATAAACTATTGATGATGGACTTTTAAACCTTGAAGATGTAGAATTCTTCTCTACGTGACTCTTCTAATGGATTGTTGCTTCATTGCATTTGTTGATCTAAAACTTGTTGTCTATTGTATTCTATTAGATTTTTCCTGTTGAGGACTAACGATAATTTGTTGTATATTATCTTAGTCATAATATTCTTTACTGGCTAGTTGAGCTCACCCTTTTCCTTTTTGTTCCATTTTTCTTCTCAGGAGGTGAGAACATAGCAGGATCGAGTCGGGGTATGGAGTGATGGTTCTAGGAAGATGTTTTAGATGTCCTCACTATTTCTGTAAAATAGTGTATGAATAATTAATGAGGACTTATTTGGGTGTGTATATTGTCTAGAAGACAATATTTGTATTCAAACTCACAGTTGTATTGTCGTATTCTATACGACATTTGTATTGTCAAAGTTGTAGTTTGCTTTCTATACCATGTATTTTGGCGACTCAGAATGGGTGTTGTATACCTATTTTGGGGGCGTCACAGTTTCTATATATGAATTTTAAAGTTCGTCGTCTATCTTTTATCCCTGTAACATCAATCAATATATATCTGGAATCAAATATTCATCTTTGCACTATAGGCCAAAGATATTCATCGATTGGTCATGTTCATCTAAACACACTGCTCATCTTTGCACCACTGGCCAAAGATATTCATCGAAATCATTCATCTTTGCACTATGTGCCAAAGATATTCCATAATATCATCATTTAAGACTGAGGATGATGAAAAATATTTTTTAAAGAAACGAATCCAGTGAATCAAAATGACAAGGATTAAGGATTAAGGATTCGTAATTTGTTTTATCCACGTCCAAATATACCTCAAAAATAATCATAGTGGTGTAAAATTCAAGAATGATCAAAACATGGATACAATTAAAGCTAGTATCCGTAATAGATATTTTGAACGAAAAGAAAAAATTTTATTTTTCGATGAATAGGTCAGATTCGTGAATAAGATCAGATATCGTGAATAAGAACTCCTCGATAACTAAAAGTTTCAAATTTGATTAAAAAGTTCAGATCAATACTTTAAGCATAATGATATTAGAATAAATAATATCATTTAAAAAAAAAAAATATCCCTTACCTCGAAAGACAAGATCTTCAAGTTGAAACGTCGGGATATTAACTATAACTTGAACTCTTGACCGTATAGCAATACTCAAAGTATACTCAAAATACTCACAAGAATACGCCGATAATATAGAGAGAAAACTTCAGTTTCTGGTGTAATTTTCAATTCTAACCTAAACACCCTATTTATAGGAAAATACTTAGAACACCAAAGTAGAAAATTTAATTTAATAATATTATTATTATTTCTATAACTTCCTATGCATACCAACTGAATTCAGCCATTAAAACACATGCAAGACCCACACTCAAATCACAAAAAACGTTTTTCATATTAAAAATATTTTAAACTTCCAAAAATCAATTATTTCGGAGCTTCGGAACTTCAATAATTCATAATAAATAGCCCTTTTATCAGAAAATTCGAATCTCGCGAGTTTTTATAGAAAATTCAATTCTCTACAACTTTACAGAAGAAAATATTTCTAAATTCCAAACAAAAATTGACCGAAATCCACAAACGGGCGATTTTACAGGCTATAATCAAATTTCAGTCAAGAAATGGGGTCCACCTACATGTTTTAAATATTTATTGCAAAAAAAATATTCTTTCTTCTCGTATATACTCATATATCACACATTCATTGTAAAAATATCACCATTATTTATATTATTAAAATATAATAATATATTTAAATGAATTATTTTATCGTAAAAAGATAAAATTTTAATTTTCAACAATTGTCACATAAAAAAATTTTCTCCATCTATATCCACATAAAATCAATATTTTACTCATCATATAAATCAATAATTAATTATTCACAAATAATATTATGAGAATCACAATATTGATAACTAGCAGCGGTTCAGGAAAGAGGGGCTTTCCAATAAGAATTTCTCCTACATTGGTGCCGCAATTAGGTGACCAAACCTCTCCTTATGTAACTTTCTAGACATTGCCAATAATGTTATCTAATTATATTATTCAGATAATATAAATTATTGCTTCGATAATGAAAAATATTGTGTAATGATAATTATCAAACAACAAAGAATATAAAATATCAATGCAACAATTATTAAATCAATAAAATATTGAATAGTAATTATCGTGTAACCATTATTGAGTAGTGCCTTCTTACGTAAAGAGTCAATAATTGGTGCAATCTTGTGTCATCTTTGCAATGTAATGCAACGCCAGATTCGTGTTTTAACCACCGAAAGTATTCCAACAATTAAGTATACGGTGAATAACTACGCCGTTATTTTTAAACAACTTATATTTGTCGTTTTCTTCCTCCAATCGCTTTCAAGTTATGGGCCCCACATATCGGTCATAAGACGTCATAAATACGAATATTCCACGACCAAACGAATATTCCCAAATAATAATGAATATTTTATAACCATTTGCTTATTTTAAAATACTTGCGTATTTTACCCATAACTATCCACATTAATCAAATCAACCCTTACTATTTCAAAATAATAATTAGAGGAAATTAAATTTCATTTATTAATTATTTGGGGTCTTACAACCTCCCTCCTTTTGGAATTTCGTCCTCGAAATTGACATACGGTACCCTGGTGTTTGAAAAGATGAGGATACCTTGCTTTCATTTCATTTCCAACTCCGGGTCATTTCTCTATAGCATGGTTCCTCCACAAAACTTTAACTTGTGGTATGACCTTCGTACGTAGGACATGCTCCTTCCTATCCAAGATCTTGACAGGTACCTCCTCGTACGTTAAGTCTTTGGCTATCTCGTTCGGTTCTAACTCTATAATGTGGTTCGGATCTTTAACATATTTATGAAGTACATATATGTGAAACACATTATGAACACGAGACATACTCGGAGGTAACGCGAGTCTATAGGCTACATTTCCTACTCGGTCAAGAATTTGAAATGGACCAATAAATCGTGGATTGAGCTTTCCTCTCTTCCCAAATCTTGTAACTCCCTTCCATGGAGCAACTCGCAACAATACATGATCCCCTATACTAAATTCCACGTCCTTTCGATGAAGATCCGCATAACTCTTTTGTCGATCTTGTGCCATTTGTATACGTTGTCGAATCATTTGGATCTTTCGGTGAGTCATACGTACTAACTTTCGGGTCCCAACAATGTTGCTTCACCCACCTCATCCCAATATATTGGAGAGCGACACTTTTCGTCCATATAATGCTTCAAATGGAGCCACACCTATACTTGCTCGATAATTGTTGTTGTAGGAGAATTCCACCAATGGTAAATACTTATCCCAACCGCCTTGAAGTCAGGACACGAGTCTTAATAAATCTTCAAGAGTTTGAATAGTCCTCTTTGATTGTTAAAGGTCCGTTTGAGGATGGTATGAATCAATCAGAATCCGTGCTCATAGCTTTTTGCAAGCTAACCCAAAATCTTGAAGTGAATCTTGGGTCACGATCCCAAACTATGGATCTTGGCATGCCATGCAACCTCACAATCTCATTTACATATATACTACTAGCAAGACGTTCAAGGAATAAGTCTCCCGTATCGGCAAGAAATGAGCAGACTTGGTTAATCTATCAACAATAACCCAAATAACATTGATGCCTTGAGAAACCGTAGGAAGACCCGTAATGAAATCCATAGTAATGTGTTCCCACTTCCATTTCAGAATCTCAAGTGGTTGCACGGACCTTAGGTACTAGATGCTCCGCCTTTACACGTTGACAAGTTAAACACATTGAGATAAACTTTGCAATCTCTCTCTTCATATTGTTCCACCAAAATGTATGTCGAAGATCACGATACATTTTGGTACTTCCAAGATGGATCGCAAGCGAGTGTATTATGTGCCTCCATCATGATCTTGTACTTTAATTCGTGAGTCGTTAGAACACAAAGTCCGAGTGGACTCAAGTATTCCTTCATCATCGATTCTCGCCCTAGGAATAGCACCTTCTTGTACTTTCTTCTTCATACGACGCATCCGGTCAAGATTCGTTGGCGAGCAACCTTAACTTTTCTATTAAAGTTGGCTCTATGCGTATACTTGACATCATCGCACTCGTTCCTGCATATGATCTTCTACTCAACGCGTCAGCTACCACATTCGCTTTTCCAGGATGGTATTGAATAGTGTGGTCGTAATCTTTCAATAACTCAAGCCAACGTCGTTGCCGCATGTTGAGTTCCTTTTGCGTGAAGAAATATTTGAGGCTTTTATGGTCTGAATATATCTCCACTTTCTCCCCATATAGATAGTGCCTCCATATCTTTAGCGTGAAAACAACTGCTGCCAACTCTAGATCATGAGTAGGATAATTCCTCTCATATTCTTTAAGTTGTCGGAAAGCATAGGCTATGACTTTCCCACGTTGCATGAGAACACATCCTAACCCTTTGCCTGAAGCATCGCTATAGGTAACAAATACATCCGTACCAGATGGTATTGTTAGAACAGGTGCCGAAATAAGTCTCCTCTTAAGCTCTTGGAAACTCTTCTTGCATTCCTCGCTCATACTAATTTTAT
This sequence comes from Panax ginseng, assembly GCA_020205605.1. Taxonomy (NCBI): domain Eukaryota; kingdom Viridiplantae; phylum Streptophyta; class Magnoliopsida; order Apiales; family Araliaceae; genus Panax; species Panax ginseng. Next base: position 16,671,078 of record CM035127.1, on the reverse strand, counting down.
ATCTTTCAAAAGTCACTTAGTTAATGGAGTAGCGATTCGAGAAAATCCTTCTACGAATCTCCCATAATAATCAGCTAAGCCCATAAAGCTGCGTACTTCGGTCACCGACTTCGGTTGCTCCCAACTTTGTATTGCTTCAATCTTTGCCGGATCAACAGATACTCCATGTTTCGACACCACGTGCCCAAGGAATGCTACTTCCTCAAGCCAGAACTCGCATTTCTTTAACTTGGCATAAAGCTTGTTTTCACGAAGCCTTTGGAGTACCAGCTTCAAATGGTGCTCATGATCTTCACGGCTTTTGGAATATATGAGGATGTCATCAATAAAGACAACAACGAACTGATCCAAATATTCCTTGAATACTCGGTTCATCATATCCATGAAAGCCGCAGGAGCATTAGTCAATCCAAAAGACATGACTAGGAATTCATAATGCCCGTACCGAGTTCTAAAGGCAGTCTTTGGAATATCCTCAGTTCTAATCTTCAGCTGATGATATCCAGAACGAAGATCGATTTTTGAAAAGAATTGTGCTCCTTGTAACTGGTCAAATAGGTCATCAATACGAGGTAGAGGATACCTATTTTTGATGGTGACATGGTTCAATTCCCGATAGTCAATACAAAGTTGTATACTCCCGTCTTTCTTCTTTACGAATAAAAAGCAGAGTACCCCGAGGAGATGTACTAGACTAATGAAACCGATGTCCAACAACTCCGTAGTTGGACCTTTAACTCACGAAGTTCAATAGAGCCATTCGATATGGGGTTTTAGAAATGGGCTTTGTACCGGGTTCAAGATCAATAAAGAATTCAACTTCACGTTCGGGGTAGGTAAGGAAGTTCTTTGAAATACGTCGGGAAAGTCAATAACAACAGGAATATTATTTAAATTTGACATGTCTTTATTCAAATCCATAACATGGGCTAAGAAAGCTTGACATCCGTTTTTCAATAAACGAATAGCTTTATGATTAGATATGACAGTGATTGATTTTAATGGTTTAGTTGTTTGAATTGCACAACAAAGTTGTTTAGGAATATGAAAGCTAACAACCTTACGAAAATAATCAATTTTGGCATGATGAGTAGTTAACCAATCAAACCCTAAAATCACATCAAAAGTAAGTATCTTTAAAGAGATAAGGTCACGGGTAAGGTGATGGTGCCAACTTGAATCAAACAAGATTTATAAACAAAGTGGATGTGATGAAAGTTTCTCCTAACGGAGTTTCCACAGATAGTCAAAGTCTAATTTTTCCTGAGTCAAATTTAAGCGTTGAGCACAAGTAGAGAGATAAATGAATGGGTAGCACCAGGTATCTAGTAAAGTATAAACTTCACAAGAATTTATGATTAGCTTACCCGTGATCACCCGTTTGGGGTCCTCGATTTTGACCGATCCACAACAAACGCTTCTTCCAGAACCGATTGACTTTGACTTTTACGGGATAATCTTTTGAGTCACCATCCCCGCTTAAACTAGGTTTTGCTACCGCACAATCTCGGCGATATGTCCTTCTTTTCCATAATTATAGCATACCTTACCTTGAATTGTGGGACGGTTGGACCGATATGTCCCTCTTTTTCGCATTTGTAGCATATGACCGGTGGTCGTTCTCCTCCCTTAGAACCCGATTCTTTTACAAGACCTTTGTCGTCTTCACATACGGTCGTTGTTAAATCTCCTCTTTTAAAATCTCCCCGATTTCGCTTCTTCTATTTTCATGGCCATGATTACCACCAGAGTGGTTACCATTTTGTCCGTCTTTTTCTTTCTCCATTTGGTTATCGTTGTTTTGTTGACCGCCATCTCCAGATGATCCTCGGTTGTGGTCCCTCGGTTGATGCGTACTCGTTATCTCGCTCTAATAATTGAGCCTTGTTTACAACATCTCGAGTAGAGAGAAAATTTATGAGAAATGAGATATCGACGTATCGGGGGTTTCAAACCTCTAAGAAACATCCGTCATACACGTTCCTCATTCTCCATCAAATGAGGTGCAAACACGATAACTCGCAAACTTTGCCTCGTACTGAGACACCGTCATGTTGTTTTGCTATAATATGATGAACTCCACTTCCTTCATATGACTAACACTTTCAGGAAAGTATTTATCATTAAATATTTTATGAAATGTCTCCCAAGACATGTTGAGTGCGGCTGGATGGGTACGCTTCACAGACTCCCACCAATAGTCTGCCTCGCCACGGAACATAAAGGTGGCGAATGGAACCTTCTGTTCCTCCGTGCATCCCAAGACATCAAATATCTTGGTAATTTGCTTGACCCATGTTTCCGCCATGATCGGATCTGGCTTTCCCTTAAATTCTGGTGGTCCCAACTCTTTGAACTGCTTGGCTATGACAACCCGTGAATTGCTATCATTTCCTCCTATATTTTGAACACGAGTCTCTCAAATGCGATTTTTTGCATGAATCGCAAAAAGCTTCTAAACATCCCCTCGTTCATCATCGCTTTCGGTGGTGTTGTTCACGGGGAGAACATTGCCGACTGTTAGACGTTCTCCTCGTTGGTGAGTCTGAGCGTCTCCACGGTCTCATTTCCACTGTTAATATTCTCAGTCGAAATTCTCAAATACTATCATAAAACAAGGGTTAATTAAGCAAATCAATATATACCATAATATCCCTATATACTGACCATCTAACAAATAAGCTTAGGTAGGACACACTAGCGAAGGATTTACTCGTCTCTCCCCTCCTAGTTCTATTCCCCGATCTCCGATAGAGATCATATCCCTAAGCTTTGATACCAACTGTGGACGCCCCAAAATAGGTATACATCACCCATTACGAGTTGTCAATACGATGCATGTAAAACAACTACAACTTTATTATTACAATAGTAAAAGCGTGAGTTTGAATACAAATATTATCTTCTAGACAATATCTATACCCAAATAAATCCTCATCACATTTATTGATATATTATTTTACAAAAATAGTGAGGACTACTAAACAACTCTCTCTATAACCATCATTCCATACCCCGACTCATACTCGCTACATTCTCGCCTCCTGAGAAGAAAAATGGAACAAAAAGGAAAAGGGTGAGCTCAACTAGCCCGATAAAGAATATTATGACTAAGATAATATACAACAAAATTATCGTTAGTCTTCAACAGGAAAAATCTAATAGAATACAATAGACAACAAGTTTTAAATCAATATTCATGATGAAATAATAATTCATTAGAAGAGTTAAGTAGAGAATGCAAACTACTATCTTCTATGTATGAATTTTAAAGTTCGTCGTCTATCTTTTATCCCTGTAACATCAATTAATATATATCTGGAATCAAATATTCATCTTTGCACTACCCGCCAAAGATATTCATCAGTTGGTCATGTTCATCTAAACACATGTTCATCTTTGCACTACGGGCCAAAGATATTCATCGAAATCATTCATCTTTGTCTACTGGGCCAAAGATATTCCATAATATCATCATTTAAGACCGAGGATGATGAAAATATTTTTAAAAAAGCGAATCCAATTGAATCAAAATGACAAGGATTAAGGATTAAGGATTCGTACTTTGTTTTATCCACGTCAAAAATACGTCAAAAATAATCATAGTGGTGTAAAATTCAAGAATGATCAAAATATGGATACAATCAAAGCTAGTATCCGAATAGATATTTTGAAGCAATTTTTTTTTTCTCGATGAATAGTCAGGTATCGTGAATAAGACCAGATATCGTGAATAGTAACTCCCATTAACACTAAAAGTTTTAAATTTGATTAAAAAGTTCAGATCAATACTTCGGCATAATGATATTAGAATAAATAATATCATTTTAAAAAAAAAAATATCCCTTACCTCGAAAGACAGTACTTCTAGTTGAAACGTCGGATATTGACTATGACTTAAACTTGCACCGTATAACAATACTCAAAGTATACTCAAAATACTCACAAGAATACGCTCGATAATATAGAGAGAAAACTTGATTTACGGTGTAATTTTCAATTCTAACCCAAGCACCTATTTATAGGAAAATGCTTAGAACACCAAAGTAAAAATTTAATTTAATAATATTATTATTATTTCTACAACTTCCTACGCATACCAATTGAATTGACCATTAAAACACATGCAAAACCCACACTCAAATCACCAAAAACGTTTTTCATATTAAAATATTTTAAACTTCAAAAAATTAATTATTTTGAGCTTGAACTTCAATAATTCATAATAAATAGCCTTTTATCGGAAAATTCAATCTCGCGTGTTTTTATAGGAAATTCAATTCTCTACAACTTTACGTAAGAAATTTTTCCAAATTCAAAAGAAATTGATTGAAATCCACAAAGCAGGCGATTTTACATGCTATAATCAAATTTCATCAAGAAATGGGGTCCACCAACATGTTTAACATGTTTTAAACATTTATTGCAACAAAATACTCTTTCTCCTCAGATACTCATATATCACACATTCATTGTAAAAATATCACCATTATTATATTATTAAAATATAATAATATATTTAAATGAATTATTTTATCGAGAAAAGATAAAATTTTAATTTTCAACAATTGTCACATAAAAAATTTTCTCCATCTATATCCACATAAAATCAATATTTTCCTCATCATATAAATCAATATAATTAATTATTCACAAATAATATTACGTAATCACAATATTGACAACGAGGGTTCCAGGAAGAGGGTTTTCAATAAGAATTTCTCCTTCATGGCGCCGCAATTAGGTGACCAAACCTCTCCTGTATGTAACTTTCTAGACATTTCCAATAATGTTATCTAATAATATTATTCGGATAATATGAATTATTATTTCGATAATGAAAATACGTGTAATGATAATTATTGAAACAACAAAGAATATAAAATATCAACGCAACAATTATTAAATCAATAAAATATTGAGCAAAGAATTCTGTGTAACCATTATTGAGTAATGCCTTCTTTACGTAAGAGTCAATAATTGGTGCAATACAAAGGTATCTTCTTGTGCAACAACGCCAGCGTATCTTGTGTTTTACCCACCGGGTATTCCAACGATACTACCAGTAACAACTACGCCAGATTATTTTTAAACAACTTATATTTGTGCGTTTCTTCCTCCAATCGCTTTCGTTATGGGGCCCATGCACGGTCATTACTGGCCAGTCATACGAATATTCCCCGACGAAGACGAATATTCCACGACCAAACGAATATTCCCAACAATAATGAATATTTTATAACCACCGCTTATTTAAAATATTTAGCATTTTACCTATAACTAACCACATTAATCAAATCAACCCTTACTATTTCAAAATAATAATTAGAGGAAATTAAAATTCATTTATTAATTATTTGGGGTCTTACTGAGATATGATGAACCGAAAGTATTCAAGGAATATTTGGATCGATTCATTGTTATCTTTATTGATGACATCCTCATATATTCCAAAAGTCGTGAAGATCATGAGCACCATTTGAAGTCGATACTCCAAAGGCTTCGTGAAAACAAACTATATGCCAAATTGAAGAAATGCGAGTTCGGCGAGGAAGTAGCATTCCTTGGGCACGTGGTGTCGAAACATGGAGATATCGTGGACCCGGCGAAGATTGAAGCAATACAAAGTTGGGACAGCAAGTCGGTGGCCAAGACGTAGCTTTTCGGGCTTAGGTGGTTATTATCGGAGATTCGTGGAAGGATTTTCTCGAATCGCTACTCCATTAACTCAGCTGACTCGGAAAGATATAAAATTCGTATGGAGAGAGGAATGCGAGAGGAGTTTCCAAGAGCTCAAGAGGAGACTCATTTAAGACTGTTTCTAACAATACCATCCGTATGCGGATGGATTTGTTATCTACAAAACGATGCTTCGTGCAAAGGGTTAGGATGTGTTCTCATGCAACGTGGAAAAGTCATAGCCTATGCCTCGCGACAACTTAAAGAGTATGAGAGGAATTATCCTACTCATGATCTAGAGTTAGCGAATGATCGTTTTCGCTTAAAGATCCGGAGGCACTATTTATATGTGGAGAAAGTGGAGATATATTCGAGACCATAAAAGCCTCAAATATTTCTTCACGCAAAAAGGAACTCAACATGCTAAGAACGACGTTGGCTCGAGTTGTTGAAAGATTACGACCACAATATTCAATACCATCCCGAAAAAAACGAACGTGGTAAATGACGCGGCGTTGAGTAGAAGATCATATGCGGGAATGAGTGCGATGATGTCAAGTATACGATAGAGCCAACTTTAATAGAGAAAGTTAAGGTTGCTCAAGCCCGCAGGCCGGATGATGCGTATGAAGAAGAAAGTACAAGAAGGTGCTATTCCGGAAGAGAGAATTGATAAAGAAGGAATAATTCGAGTCCACTCCAGACTTTGTGTTCCTAACGACTCTGATTTAAAGTACAAGAATATGATGGAGGCACGCAATACACCATTTGCAATCCATCTTGGAAGTACTAAAATGTATCGTGATCTTCGACATACATTTTGGTGGAACAATATGAATAGAGAGATTGCAAAGTTTATCTCAACGTGTTTAACTTGTCAACGTGTAAAGGCGAGACATCTAGTACTAAGGGTCCATTGCTGAACCACTTGAGATTTCAAAATGGAAGTGGGAACACATTACCATGGATTTCGTTACGGGTCTTCCTACGGTTTCTCAAGGCATCAATGCTATTTGGGTTATTGTTGATAGATTAACCAAGTAATTACTGTAACCATTATTGAGTAGTGCCTTCTTACGTAAGAGTCAATAATTGGTGCAATACTGGTGTCTTCTTGTCGCAACAACAACGCCAGACATCGTGTTTTAACCACCGGGTATTCCAACAGTGTACACGGTAACAACTACGCCGTTATTTTTAAACAACTTATATTTATCGTTTTCTTCCTCCAATCTCTTTCCGTTATGGGGCCCACACATGGCTGCGCCGTCATACGAATATTCCCCGACAATACGAATATTCCACGACCAAACGAATATTCTCCGACAATAATGAATATTTTATAACCATTTGCTTATTTTGAAATACTTGCGTATTTTACCCATAACTATCCACATTAATCAAATCAACCCTTACTATTTTAAAATAATAATTAGAGGAAATTAAATTTCATTTATTAATTATTTGGGGTCTTACATATATAGTCCGATTCCTATTCGGACTACCGCATTTTTTTAAAGTGCGGATTTTTTTTTGTTTTTTTTTAAAATAACTAAAAAAAATATAGAACTGAAATTTTTCCATAATACAATATTTTGGGCGTGATTTGGATACCTATACCAAAAAATATATGTGCAGTAGTCTAGACTCTAAATCAGCATCTCGATTTGGATCCATATATATATATATATATATATATATATATATATATATATATCTGGAGAGGCTATAAAGCGAACCTTAAAAAGTTTAACCAAAAAGAGGCTAACTGTCGTCTTTGGTGTCTATGCATATGTGACGCTCACCAGTCACCAAAGACTATGATGGCTGGCCATGACGAATTGACAACTGTCGCCATAGACACCAAAAACGACAGTTAAATCTTTGATTTGCTCTTTAAAGTTCGCTTTAGAGATGGAATATATATATATATATATATATATATACGGAGAGGCTGTGACGCCCCCAAAATAGGTATACATCACCCATTACGAGTTGTCAATACATGGTATGTAAAACAACTACAACTTTATTATTACAACAAGAAAGCTGTGAGTTTGAATACAAATATTATCTTTTATACAATATCTATACTCAAATAAATTCTCATTATATTTATTGATACATTATTTTACAAAAATGGTGAGGACTACTAAACAACTCTCTCTAGAACCTTCATTCCATACCCAAACTGCGTACTTCATTATATTCTCGCTACGAGAAGAAAAATGGAACAAAAAGGAAAAAGGGTGAGCTCAACTAGCCCAATAAAGAATATTATGACTAAGATAATATACAACAAATTATCTTTAGTCTTCATAGAGAGAAAAATCTAATAGAATACAATAGACAACAAGTTTTAAATCAATATTCGCAATGAAATAATAATTCATTAGAAGAGTTAAGTAGAGAATGAAAACTACTATCTTCTATGTATGAATTTAAAAGTTCATCGTCTCATCTTTTATCCCTATAACATCAATCAATATATATCCGAAATCAAATATTCATCTTTGCACTACGTGCCAAATATATTCATCAGGTTTGGTCATGTTCATCTAAACACTGTTCATCTTTTGCTACGGGCCAAAGATATTCATCGAAATCATTCATCTTTGCACTACTGAGCCAAAGATATTCAATAATATCATCATTTAAGATCGAGGATGATGAAAATATTTTTAAAGAAAGCGAATCCAAAGTGAAACAAAATGACAAGGATTAAAGATTAAGGATTCGTACTTTGTTTTATCCATGTCCAACAATACTTCAAAAATAATCATAGTGGTGTAAAATTCAAGAATGATCAAAACATGGATACAATCAAAACTAGTATCCACAATAGATATTTTAGATTTAACAGAGAAATTTTCATTTTTTCGATGAATAAAGCACAGATTCGTGAATAAAGATCATATATCGTGAATAGTTCAGATATCGTGAATAAGTAACTCCCGACACACCAAAAGTTCCAAATTTAATAAAACTTCATATCAATATTTCAAAGATAATGATATTGAAGAAATAATATCATTACTGAAAAAAATAATATCCCTTACGACGAAAAAGACAAGATTTCTAGTTGAAAACAGGATATAAGCTATGACTTGAACTTGCACCGATAAAGCAACATTACTCAAAGTATATTCAAAATACTCACATGAATACGCCGATAATATAGAGAGAAAACTTTGATTTACGGTGTGATTTTCAATTTAACCCTAAGACCCTATTTATAGGAAAATGCTTAGAACACAAAGTAGAAAATTTAATATAATAATAATATATATATACAAATTTGTCTACGCACCTAGAACCATCTGAATTCAACAACTTGTATGTGTTTAATGAGGCTAACCAAACACAAAAAATGTTTTTGTTAATTAAAACAATTAAAACATTCAAAAATCAATTATTTCGGAACTTCGGAACTTCAATAATTCATAATAAATAGCCCTTTTGTCAGAAAATTCAAATATTACAACTTTTTATAGGAAATTCAATTCTCTACAACTTTGCAGAAGAAAGTTTTTCCAAATTCCAAACAGAAATTGCCCGAAATCCACAAACGGGCGATTTTACAAGCTATAATCAAATTTCAGTCAAGAAATGGGCCCACAGACATGTTTAACATGTTTTAAACAACTTTTGCAACAAAAATACTCTTCCTCCTCATATACTCATATATTCTGCATTCATTGTAAAAATATCATCATTATTATATTATAATAATATAATAAAATATTATTTTATCACAAAAGATAAAGTATCGATTTTCAACAATTGTCACTTTAAAAATTTTCTCCATCTATATCCACATAAAATGAATATTTTCCTCATCATATAAATCAATAATTAATTATTCACAAATAATATTACAGAATCACAAGATCTTGTGAACCAGTAGTTCCAGGAAAGAAGGGGCTTTCCATTAAGAATTTCTCCTTACTGGCGCGCAATTAGGTGACCAAACCTCTCCTTAGATAGAACTTTCTAGACATTGCCAATAATGTTTTCTAATAATAATATTCAGATAATATGAATTATTGCTTCGATAATAGAAAATAATTGTGTAGTGACAATTATTGAAACAACGATAATATAAAATATCAACGCAAAGAATTATTGAATCAATAAAATAAAATAATGAGCGAAGAATTCATCGTAACAATTATTGAGTAAGTGCCTTCTTAAGTAAGAACCAATAATTGGTGCAATACCTGGTATCTTCATTGTGCAACAATAGCGACATTCTTGTGTTTTAACCACCGGGTATTCCAACGGTGTAACCAGTAATAACTACTGCGCTGTTATTTTTAAACAACTTATATTTGTCGTTTTTCTTCATCCAATCGCTTTTCAGTTATGGGGCCCACACAAAGGTCGCTACGTCAGTCGCATACGAATATTCCCCGAGCGGTAAGAAGAATATTCCCACACCAAACGAATATTCCAGACAAAAATGAATATTTTATAACCACCGCTTATTTAAAATATTTGCGCATTTTACCCATAACTAACCACATTAATCAAATCAACCCTTACTATTTCAAAATAATAAAAAAGGAAAATAAATTTCATTTATTAATTATTTGGGGTCTTACACGTCGTCTTTGGTGTCTATGGCGACGGTTCGACCCGTCGTCAAAGACTACATGTGTGACGCCCCCAAAATTAGGTATACATCATCACATCTCTGGGTGCGCCAGATACATGGTACGTAATTCAAATACAACTTATTAATACAACAACATGTGTACAATACGACAAAACATAAAGCGTGAGTTTGAATACAATTATTGTCTACTAGAGATTATACAAACTCAAAAGGAGTTCTCATTACAATTATTATCACACTATTTTACAAAATAGTGAGGACTACTAATGTTATCCTCTGGACCATCACTTCGTTCCCCGACTCGTCCCAGCTATATTCTCATTTTCTGAAGAGAACAGTGAAATAAAGGGTGAGCTCAACTAGCCCGAAGAAGAAATATTATGACTAATATAATGCGAGAATAAATTATCATTAGCCTCCAACAATGTTAAAGCGATAAAATACAATAGACATCAAGTTTAAGCTGCAGTGAACAAGCAATCCATTAAAAGAGTCAGTAGAGAATAGAATCTACTATCTTTTATGATTTAAAAAGATTTTCATCACTTTTATCATTTGAGACTCATTTCAATAAATAATCCACATCATTAAATCATCCCCGCACTACGTGCCAAGGATATTCTTAAGTATCACGACCACGAATTATCCATGCACTACGGGCCAAAGATAATCGTGTTTTCATCAACGGTCCGATCATGCCATAAAACAATTCATCTTTGCTCCTTGGCGAAGAGAATCCATAGCCATAATCATACCAAAAAGCGCCCATCAATGCACTACGGGCTAATGAGGACTTTTAATTTTCACATCATTTGTAACATTACTGGCCATGATTATACCGAATAATCCTTCGGTCATAATCATACCAAGTTCATCTATGCACTACAGGCCACAGATGACTTTCAATAAATATAAACATGAGGATGATGACAATGATATAAGAATTCAATTAAACAAGTTCAAGAATTAATTTGTCCAGGAACCAATAACGTCCAAATTGTCAACATGATACTGCTTTGTAGAGTAAAATTCAAGAATGCTCAGAAGAATATTTCCATAAAAAGATACTGGATGAAGTGCAAATATCAAGGATATTTCACTAATTTCATGGAGTATAGAAGTTAAAATTTTAATCAACTGAGTATAATACCGAATGGAATAACAAAAGAAATCACCATGCATGCGGTACTTCGCATAGACAGGTTATTCCAACAGAATAATAATAACGGAACCAGGTCAGGTGAAATTCACACCAACAGGATGTTCCAACAGAATAATAAATGCGGAATAATAAATGATGGAACCAGTCCAGTATATAGCATGCATGAGGATATTACGATGAGAATAATAAAAGCGGAATAATAAAATGGAACGAGTCCCAGATAGCATGCATGCAGGATATTACGACAAAATAATAGAAGAATGTCACCAAGTATAGGGTATTAAGCAGATACTGAGTTATTCCAATGAATAATAAAGAAATGGAATAACAGAAGTTCTCTTCGTGAATACAAAAGAATAATATCCCTTATCGTAAAATAATACTTGATATAAGAGTAGTGAAGTAGCAGAAAATTTTTCTTCTATCTCTCTATAGTCTCTCACTATAGTTTCTCTCTCTAGAGTTCAGTGAATTCGTCAGAAAATAATGAAGGAATGAGCTTCTATTTATAGAAAAATGGAATGCATAACAACTAATCCATGAAGGGTCCAGATTGATTTACTTTAATTTAACGGTCCATATTTAAAGAAAAATCTTTTAAATAAAATATAATATATTCTATTTATATAAAAAAATTTTACTATGCAAATACTGTGACGCCCCCAAAATAGGTATACATCACCCATTACGAGTTGTCAATACGATGCATGTAAACAACTACAACTTTATTATTACAATAATAAAAGCGTGAGTTTGAATACAAATATTATCTTCAGACAATATCTATACACAAATAAATCCTCATCACATTTATTGATACATTATTTTACAAAAATGGTGAGGACTACTAAACAACTCTCTCTATAACCATCATTCCATACCCCAGGCTACATACTCACATACATTCGCTCTCCGAGAAGAAAAATGGAACAAAAGGAAAAGGGTGAGCTCAACTAGCCCGGTAAAGAATATTATGACTAAGATAATATACAACAAAATTATCGTTAGTCTTCAACAGGAAAAATCTAATAGAATACAATAGACAACAAGTTTTAAATCAATATTCGCAATGAAAATAATAATTCATTAGAAGAGTTAAGTAGAGAATGCAAACTACTATCTTCTATGTATGAATTTTAAAGTAAATAAATCATCTTTTATCCTGTAACATCAATCAATATATATCGGAATCAAATATTCATCTTTGCACCTACAGCCAAAGATATTCATCGATTGGTCATGTTCATCTAAACACTGTTCATCTTTTGCACTACGGCCAAAGATATTCATCGAAATCATTCATCTTTGTACTACAAAGCCAAAGATATTCCATAATATCATCATTTAAGACTGAGGTTGATGAAAAATATTTTTTAAAGAAACGAATCCAGTGAATCAAAATGACAAGAATTAAGGATTCGTACTTTGTTTTATCCACGTCCAAAAATACCTTAAAAATAATCATAGTGGTGTAAAATTCAAGAATGATTAAAATATGGATACAATCAAAACTAGTATCCGAATAGATATTTTGGACGAAAAGGAAAATTTTCATTTTCGATGAATAGTCCAGTATTCGTGAATAATTGTCAGATATCGTGAATAGTCAGAGTATCGTGAATAAGTAACTCAGACACCAAAAATTCCAAATTTGATAAAATTTCAGATCAATATTTCAAAGATAATGATATTGAAGAAATAATATCATTAAGAAAAAAATAATATCCCTTACCTCGAAAGGCAGACAAGACTTAGTTGAAGCGTGGGATATCGACTATGACTTGAACTTGCACCGTATAACAATACTCAAAGTATACTCAAAATACTCACAAGAATAAACTCGATAATATAGAGAGAAAACTTCATTTACGGTGTAATTTCCAATTTAACCTAAGCACCTATTTATAGGAAAATGCTTAGAACACCAAAGTAGAAAATTTAATTTAATAATATTATTATTATTTCTACAACTTCCTACGCATACCAACTGAATTCAGCCATTAAAACACATGCAAAACCCACACTCAAATCACCAAAAACGTTTTTTCATATTAAAAATATTTTAAACTTCCAAAAATCAATTATTTCGGAGCTTCGGAACTTCAATAATTCATAATAAATAGCCCTTTTATCAGAAAATTCGAATCTTGCGAGTTTTTATAGGAAATTCATTTCTCTACAACTTTGCAGAAGAAAGTTTTTCCAAATTCTAAACAGAAATTGACCGAAATCCACAAACGGGCGATTTTACATGCTATAATCAAATTTCAGTTAAGAAATGGGGTCCACCAACATGTTTAACATGTTTTAAATATTTATTGCAACAAAAATACTCTTCCTCCTCGTATACTCATATATCCCACATTCGTTGTAAAAATATCACTATTATTATATTATTAAAATATAATAATATATTTAAATGAATTATTTTATCGAGAAAAAGATAAAATTTCAATTTTCAACAATTGTCACATTAAAATTTTCTTCATCTATATCCATATAAAATCAATATTTTTTCATCATATAAATCAATAATTAATTATTCACAAATAATATTACAAAATCACAATATTGATAACTGTGCGCGGTTTCAGGAAAGGGACTTTCAGATAAGAATTTCTCTTTCTTTGGCGCCGCAATTAGGTGACCAAACCTCTCCTTAGATGTAACTTTCTAGACATTGTCAATAATGTTATCTAATAATATTATTCGGATAATATGAATTATTGCTTCGATAATGAAAATATCGTGTAATGATAATTATGAAACAACAAAGAATATAAAATATCAACGCAACAATTATTAAATCAATAAAAATCGAATGAAGAATTATCGTAACCATTATTGAGTAGTGCCTTCTTACGTAAGAGTCAATAATTGGTGCAATACTGCAGTCTTTAATGTGCAACAACGCCAGACATCGTGTTTTAACCACGGGTATTCCAACAATTGCATACCAGAACAACTACGCCGTTATTTTTAAACAACTTATATTTGTCGTTTTCTTCCTCCAATCGCTTTCCAGTTATGGGGCCCACATACATGGTCGCTTCTTCTTCGCATTTAATATTCCCCGACAAAGATTTAATATTCCACGACCAAACGAATATTCCCCGACAAAAATGAATATTTTATAACCACCTGCTTATTTAAAATATTTGCGCATTTTACCCATAACTAACCACATTAATCAAATCAACCCTTACTATAATAAATAGAGGAAAATAAATTTCATTTATTAATTATTTGAGGTCTTACAAATACTATGCGGGCACTATGCAAACACTATGCATAATAAAATATAATATAATCTATTTATAGAATAACTTTAATAAAGTATTCTGTTTTATATAAAAAGATTTTACTATGCAAAATACTATGCATAATAGAATATAATATATTCTATTTATAGAATAACTTTAATAAAGTATTCATTTTATATAAAAGATGTTTCTATTTTATTACGTTAATAATAATTAATAAAACAAAACTTCTAAATCAACAATAATTGAATCAAATAATGTGAGATACTTGCAAAGAACTATGTAGCAATAATTGAACAAAAGCTGAGTGACTTCTCACATAAATATCAATAATCAATACTGGTGTGCTACTACGCAACAATGCGTATTATTTTACTTTTACTACCAAGTAGTTCAACAGTATCAACGGTAAAACTTCCGCCGTTATTTTCAATAAAATATTTTTGTCGTTTTCTCAATCCAAACAATAATTCCGATTGTGGGGTCCACTAATGATTGTCTTGAGTCGTCACGAATATTTCTGCTTAAAACGAATATTCCCAAACAAATCGAATATAATATGACAACTTGCATACTTTGTAAAATTTATAAATATTACCCACAACTATAACATTATCTCAAATTCACACCATAATATAAAAAAAATTATTTCGAGAAAATTAATTCTTTATTCATAAAATCGGGGTTTCACAACATGGCTATAGCGGATCGATCAAATGTCGCATATAGACACCAAAAAACGACAGTTTCGTCTTTGATTATTTCTTTTAAGGTTCGCTTTAGAGACGAGTAGTATATATATATATATATATATATATATATATATATATATATATATATATATATATATATATATATATATACGCGCGACTTGCCTCTCCAACGAAACATAAAAATCAACCAAAAATAAACCGACTATAACAACTCCAAAACCAAGGCTAGGACAATATTATTAAGCCTCAACCTCTGTTACAACCAAAAGAAGAATACTATAACTTAATTAAAATAATGTTCATAATCGGGTTTGAATTTTAGTCAGATCAAATCTAACTAAAATAATGTTTCACCCAAATATAATGGAATTATAATTTTAAATTCATGCTCAAATATTAATTGAGATCTAATTTGAATCATCTATTGGGAAGATCAACCAATTGACAACTCTAACCTTATAGTTGGTATAATTAGGGGCGGTTATTTTTTTTAAATTTCAAACCGGCCGATTCAGAACAAAATTTAATAAATAAATATATGTCTAATTTGAGTTACATTACGACTTTCATGAGTTGACTCATTCTTGCTTGGATTTGTATTTTCCCAACAAATATTTTGATTTGTTCAATTGAGTTCACACGATAAAAATATATCCTTAATATTACAAGTATTTACCGGTCTTGCCAATATATCTAGTTGGCTGTAAATTTGACATTATTTTTGTCCTTTCGAGATTTATAATACTCCCTCCCTCCCAAAATAATAGACGTTCTAGAAAATTTCACAAAGATTAAGAATAATTATAATTTTATTATTTTACCCTTAATTGACAATTTGGACGTTATTGGTTCCTGGACAAATTAATTCTTGAACTTGTTTAATTGAATTCTTATATCATTGTCATCATCCTCATGTTTATATTTATTGAAAGTCATCTGTGGCCTGTAGTGCATAGATGAACTTGGTATGATTATGACCAGTGATTATTCGGTATAATCATGACCGTAATGTTACAAATGATGTGAAAATTAAAAGTCCTCATTAGCCCGTAGTGCATTGATGGACAGTTTTTGGTATGATTATGGCTATGGATTCTCTTTGGCCAAGGGAGCAAAGATGAATTGTTTTATGGCATGATCAGGACCGTTGATGAAAACACGATTATCTTTGGCCCGTAGTGCATGGATAATTCGTGGTCGTGATACTAAAGAATATCCTTGGCCTGTATTGCAGGGATGATTTAATGATGTGGATTATTTATTGAGCTGAGTCTCAGCGATAAAAGTGATGAAAATCTTTTTAAATCATAAAAGATAGTAGATTCTATTCTCTACTTGACTCTTTTAATGGATTGCTTGTTCTGCTGCAGTTAAACTTAATGTCTATTGTATTTTATCAGTTTAACATTGTTGGAGGCTAATGATAATTTATTCTGCATTATCTTAGTCATAATATTTCTTACTGGGCTAGTTGAGCTCACCCTTTATTTCACTGTTCTCTTCAGAAAATGAGAATATAGCTGGGACGAGTCGGAGAATGAAGTGATGGTCCAGAGGATAACATTAGTAGTCCTCACTATTTTGTAAAATAGTGTGATAATAATTGTAATGAGAACTCCTTTTGAGTTTGTATAATCTCTAGTAGACAATAATTGTATTCAAACTCACAGTTTATGTTTTGTCGTATTGTACACGACAGTTGTATTAATAAGTTGTATTTGAATTCTGTACCATGTATCTGGCGACCCAAGATGGGTGATGTATACCTAATTTTGGGGGCGTCACACATGTAGTCTTTGACGACGGGTCGAACCGTCGCCATAGACACCAAAGACGACGTGTAAGACCCCAAATAATTAATAAATGAAATTTATTTTCCTCTTTTTATTATTTTGAAATAGTAAGGGTTGATTTGATTAATGTGGTTAGTTATGGGTAAAATGCGCAAATATTTTAAATAAGCAGGTGGTTATAAAATATTCATTTTTGTCGGAGAATATTCGTTTGGTCGGGGAATATTCTTACCGCTTAGAGAATATTCGTATGCGACGGCAAGCGCAAATTTTGTGTGGGCCCCATAACTAGAAAGCGATTGGATGAAGAATACGACAAATATAAGTTGTTTAAAAATAACTGGCGTAGTTATTACTGCTATTTTAATTGTTGGAATACCCGGTGGTTAAAACACAAGAATCTGGCGTTGTTGCGACAAGAAGATACGATATTGCACCAATTATTGGTTCTTACTTAAGAAGGCACTACTCAATAATTGTTACAGTAGTTACTGTTCATTATTTTATTTTATTGATTCAATAATTCTTTGCGTTGATATTTTATATTCGTTGTTTCAATAATTGTCACTACACAAGTATTTTCTATTATCGAAGCAATAATTCATATTATCTGAATATTATTATTAGAAAATATTATTGGCAATGTCTAGAAAGTTCTATCTAAGGAGAGGTTTGGTCACCTAATTGCTTGCGCCAAAGAAGGAGAAATTCTTAATGGAAAGCCCTTCTTTCTCAAAGAACTACCGGTTGCAAGATCTTGTGATTCGTAATATTATTTGTGAATAATTAATTATTGATTTATATGATGAGGAAAATATTCATTTTATGTGGATATAGATGGAGAAAATTTTTAAAGTGACAATTGTTGAAAATCGATACTTTATCTTTTGTGATAAATTAATATTTTATTATATTATTATAATATAATAATGATGATATTTTTACAATGAATGCAGAATATATGAGTATATGAGGAGGAAGAGTATTTTTGTTGCAAAAGTTGTTTAAAACATGTTAAACATGTCTATGGGCCCATTTCTTGACTGAAATTTGATTATAGCTTGTAAAATCGCCCGTTTGTGGATTTCGGTCAATTTCTGTTTGGAATTTGGAAAAACTTTCTTCTGCAAAGTTGTAGAGAATTGAATTTCCTATAAAAAGTTGTAATATTTGAATTTTCTGACAAAAGGGCTATTTATTATGAATTATTGAAGTTCCGAAGTTCCGAAATAATTGATTTTTGAATGTTTTAATTGTTTTAATTAACAAAAACGTTTTTTGTGTTTGGTTAGCCTCATTAAACACATGCAAGTTGTTGAATTCAGATGGTTCTAGGTGCGTAGATAAATTTGTATATATATATTATTATTATATTAAATTTTCTACTTTGGTGTTCTAAGCATTTTCCTATAAATAGGGTGCTTAGGTTAGAATTGAAAATCACACCAGAAACTGAAGTTTTCTCTCTCTATATTATCGAGCGTATTCTTGTGAGTATTTTGAATATACTTTGAGTATTGTTGTTATGCGGTGCAAGTTCAAGTCATAGCTTATATCCGGTGTTTCAACTAGAAGTACTGTCTTTGTGAGGTAAGGGATATTATTTTTTTCGTAATGATATTATTTCTTCAATATCATTATGCTGAAATATTGATATAAAGTTTTTATTAAATTTGGAACTTTTGGTGTGGGGTTACTATTCACGATATCTGAACTCTTCACGATACTAAGATCTTATTCACTTAATCATTTAACTTTATTCATCGAAAAATGAAAATTTTTCCCTTTCGTCTAAAATATCTATTGTGGATACTAACTTTGATTGTATCCATGTTTTGATCATTCTTGAATTTTACACCACTATGATTATTTTTGAGGTATTGTTGGACATGGATAAAAACAAAGTACGAATCCTTAATCTTTAATCCTTGTCATTTTGTTTCATTTGGATTCGTTTCTTTTAAAAATATTTTCATCATCCTCGGTCTTAAATGATGATATTATTGAATATCTTTGGCACAGTAGTGCAAAAAAGATGAATGATTTTCGATGAATATCTTTGGCCCGTAGAAGCAAAAGATGAACAGTGTTTAGATGAACATGATTAACTGATGAATATATTTGGCACAGTAGTGCAAAGATGAATATTTGATTTCGGATATATATTGATTGATGTTATAGGGATAAAAGATAGACGATGAACTTTTAAATTCATACATAGAAGATAGTAGTTTGCATTCTCTACTTAACTCTTCTAATGAATTATTATTTTTCATGTAATATTGATTTAAAACTTGTTGTCTATTGTATTCTATTAGATTTTCCTGTGAAGACTAACGATAATTTGTTGTATATTATCTTAGTCATAATATTCTTTACCGGGCTAGTTGAGCTCACCCTTTTCCTTTTTGTTCCATTTTTCTTCTCGAAGCGAGAATATAAGCGAGTACGCAGTCTGGGGTATGGAATGAAGGTTCTAGAGAGAGTTGTTTAGTAGTCCTCACC
This sequence comes from Panax ginseng, assembly GCA_020205605.1. NCBI lineage: Eukaryota > Viridiplantae > Streptophyta > Magnoliopsida > Apiales > Araliaceae > Panax > Panax ginseng. The sequence goes on along the minus strand of CM035127.1, from coordinate 16,651,345 downwards.
ATTTTTGTAAAATAATGTATCAATAAATATAATGAGAATTTATTTGAGTATAGATATTGTCTCAGAAGATAATATTTGTATTCAAACTCAGCTTTCTTGTTGTAATAATAAAGTTGTAGTTGTTTCGCACTCATGTATTGACAACTCGGAATGGGTGATGTATACCTATTTTGGGGGCGCCATGACTTTCTCCAGATATATATATATATATATATATATATATATATATTCCATCTCTAAAGCGAACTTTAAAGAGCAAATCAAAGATTTAACTGTCGTCTTTCAGGTGTCTATGGCATGACGGTTCGATTCGCCGCCATAGCCATGTAGTCTTTGGTGACCAATTGAACTGTCGCCATAGACACCAAAGACGACGGTTAGCCTTTAGTTCGCTTTTAAGGTTCGCTTTTATAGCCTCCATATATATATATATATATATATATATATATATATATATATATATATAATGGATCCGGTCGGGTCCTGACCTGAGTCTCAGACCGCATATATATTTTTTGGTATAGGTATCCAAATCACGCCCAAAATATTGTATTATGGAAAAATTTGATTCTATATTTTTTAGTTATTTTAAAAAAAAAAAAAAATCCGCACTTTAAAAAAAAATAGTAGTCCAGAATAGAATCGGACTATATATGTAAGACCCCAAATAATTAATAAATGAAATTTAATTTCCTCTAATTATTATTTTAAAATAGTAAGGGTTGATTTGATTAATGTGGATAGTTATGGGTAAAATACGCAAGTATTTCAAAATAAGCAAATGGTTATAAAATATTCATTATTGTCGGAGAATATTCGTTTGGTCGTGGAATATTCGTATTGTCGGGGAATATTCGTATTATTGTGGCAGTGACCATGTGTGGGCCCCATAACGGAAAGAGATTGGAGGAAGAAAGCGATAAATATAAGTTGTTTAAAAATAATCTACAGAAGTTGTTACCGCAGTATACTTTGTTGGAATACCCTTGGTTAAAACACGAAGAATACGCGTTGTCAGACAAGAAGACACCAGATTGCACCAATTATTGACTCTTACGTAAGAAGGCACTACTCAATAATGGTTACAGTAATTACTTGGTTAATCTATCAACAATAACCCAAATAGCATTGATGCCTTGAGAAACCGTAGGAAGACCCGTAACGAAATCTATGGTAATGTGTTCCCACTTCCATTTTGAAATCTCAAGTGGTTGCAATGGACCCTTAGGTACTAGATGCTCCGCCTTTACACGTTGACAAGTTAAACACGTTGAGATACACTTTGCAATCTCTCTATTCATATTGTTCCACCAAAATGTATGTCGAAGATCACGATACATTTTAGTACTTCCAAGATGGATTGCAAATGGTGTATTGCGTGCCTCCATCATATTCTTGTACTTTAAATCAGAGTCGTTAGAACACAAAGTCCGGAGTGGACTCAATTATTCCTTCTTCATCAATTCTCTTCCTAGGAAAGCACCTTCAGTACTTTCTTCTTCACGCATCGCCTCCCGATTACGGTGGCTCGAGCAACCTTAACTTTCTCTATTAAAGTTGGCTCTACGCGTATACTTGACATCATCGCACTCATTCCCGTATATGATCTTCTACTCAACGCGTCACCACCATGTTCGCTTTTTTCGGGATGGTATTGAATATTGTGGTCGTAATCTTTCAACAACTCGAGCCAACGCCGTGCGTGTTCGCGTGTTGAGTTCCTTTTATGTGAAGAAATATTTGAGGCTTTTATGGTCCGAATATATCTCCACTTTCTCCACATATAAATAGTGCATCCGGATCTTTAAATACGAAAACGATCGGGCCGCTAACTCTAGATCATGAGTAGGATAATTCCTCTCATACTCTTTTAAGTTGTCGCGAGGCATAAAGCTATGACTTTTCCACGTTGCATGAGAACACATCCTAACCCTTTGCACGAAGATCGCCAGAGATAACAAATCCATCCGCACCAGATGGTATTGTTAGAAACAAAGCCGAAATGAGTCTCCTCTTGAGCTCTTGGAAACTCTTCTCGCATTCCTCTCTCCATACGAATTTTATATCTTTAAAAGTCATTTGAGTTAATGGAGTAGCGATTCGAGAAAATCCTTCCACTAATCTCCGATAATAACCAACTAAGCCCGTAAAGCTACGCATTTTGGCCACCGACTTCGGTTGCTCCAACTTTGTATTGCTTCAATCTTGGCAAGGTCCACAGATACTCCATGTTTCGACACCACGTGCCCAAGGAATGCTACTTCCTCAAGCCAGAACTCGCATTTCTTCAATTTGGCATATAGTTTGTTTTCACGAAGCCTTTGGAGTATCAGCTTCAAATGGTGCTCATGATCTTCACGACTTTTGGAATATATGAGGATGTCATCAATAAAGATAACAATGAACTGATCCAAATATTCCTTGAATACTCGGTTCATCATATCTGTAAGACCCCAAATAATTAATAAATGAATTTTAATTTCCTCTAATTATTATTTTGAAATAGTAAGGGTTGATTTGATTAATGTGGTTAGTTATAGGTAAAATGCGCAAATATTTTAAATAAGCAGGTGGTTATAAAATATTCATTATTGTCGGGGAATATTCGTTTGGTCGTGGAATATTCATCTGCGTGGAGAATATTCGTATGACCACGTGACAAATGTGTGGGCCCCATAACTGGAAAGCGATTGGAGGAAGAAAAACGACAAATATAAGTTGTTTAAAATATAACAGTAGCGTAGTTATTCTGAAGTGTACATTGTTGGAATACCCGATTGGGTAAAACACGATGTCTGGCGTTGTCAGACAAGAAGACACCAGTATTGCACCAATTATTGACTTTTACGTAAGAAGGCATTACTCAATAATGGTTACAATAATTACTGCTCAAAGATTTTATTGATTTAATAATTGTTCGTTGATATTTTATATTGTTGTTGTTTGATAATTATCATTACACGGTATTTTCATTATCGAAGCAATAATTCATATTATCCGAATAATATTATTAGATAACATTATTGGCAATGTCTAGAAAGTTACATCTAAGGAGAGGTTTGGTCACCTAATTACGCTACCGAAGAAGGAGAAATTCTTATTGGAAAGTCCCCTTTCCACAGGAACTGCGCGTTGTCAATATTGTGATTACGTAATATTATTTGTGAATAATTAATTATTGATTTATATGATGAGGAAAATATTGATTTTATGTGGATATAGATGGAGAAAAATTTTTTATGTGACAATTGTTGAAAATTAAAATTTTATCTTTTTCTGATAAAATAATTCATTTAAATATATTATTATATTTTTAATAATATAATAATGGTGATACTTTTACAATGAATGTGTGATATATGAGTATACGAGGAGAAAGAATATTTTTGTTGCAATAAATGTTTAAAACATGTTAAACATGTTGGTGGACCCCATTTCTTAACTGAAATTTGATTATAGCCTGTAAAATCGTCCGTTTGTGGATTTCGGTCAATTTTTGTTTGGAATTTGGAAAAAATTTCTTCTGTAAAGTTGTAGAGAATTGAATTTCCAATAAAAACTCGAGAGATTCGAATTTTGTAATAAAAGGGCTATTTATTATGAATTATTGAAGTTCCGAAGCTCTCAAATAATTGATTTTGGAAGTTTAAAATATTTTAATATGAAAACGCGTTTTTGGTGATTTGAGTGTGGGTCTTGCATGTGTTTTAATGGTGAATTCAGGTTGGTATCGTAGGAAGTTGTAGAAATAATAATAATATTATTAAATTAAATTTTCTACTTTGGTGTTCTAAAGACTTTCCTATAAATAGGGTCTTAAGTTAGAATTGAAAATTACAATTTAAATCTGAAGTTTTCTCTCTATATTATCGGCGTATTCTTGTGAGTATTTTGAGTATACTTTGAGTATTGCTATACGGTGCAAGTTCAAGTCATAGTCAATATCCGACGTTTCAATTAGAAGTACTGTCTTTCGAGGTAAGGGATATTTTTTTTTAAAAAATGATATTATTTATTCTAATATCATTATGCCGATGTATTGATCTGAACTTGTTAATCAAATTTGGAACTTTTAGTGTGAGTTACTTATTCACGATATCTGCAGATTATTCACGTATACTGATCTTATTCACTTAAATCTGACCTTTATTCATCGAAAAATAAAAATTTTTCTTTTCGTTAAAAATATCTATTCGGATACTAGCTTTAATTGTATCCATGTTTTGATCATTCTTGAATTTTACACCACTATGATTATTTTTGAGGTATTTTTGGACGTGGATAAAACAAAGTACTAATCCTTAATCCTTAATCCTTGTCATTTTGATTCTTTGGATTCGTTTTCTTTAAAAATATTTTCATCATCCTCGGTCTTAAATGATGATATTATGGAATATCTTTGGCACAGTAGTGCAAAGATGAATGATTTCGATGAATATCTTTGGCCCGTAGTGCAAAGATGAGCAGTGTTTAGATGAACATGAATTAATCGATGAATATCTTTGGCTGTAGTGCAAAGATGAATATTTGATTCCAGATATATATTTATTGATGTTACTGAGGATAAAAGATAGGCGACGAACTTTAAAATTCATACATAGAAGATAGTAGTTTGCATTCTCTACTTAACTCTTCTAATGAATTATTATTTCCGCTACTGAATATTGATTTAAAACTTGTTGTCTATTGTATTCTATTAGATTTTTCCTGTTGAAGACTAACGATAATTTTGTTGTATATTATCTTAGTCATAATATTCTTTCTTCGGGCTAGTTGAGCTCACCCTTTTCCTTTTTGTCCATTTTTCTTCTCGGGAGGCGAGAATGTAAGCGATGCAGTCGGGGTATGGAATGATGGTTATAGAGAGAGTTGTTTAGTAGTCCTCACCATTTTTGTAAAATAATGTATCAATAAATGTGATGAGGATTTATTTGAGTATAAATATTGTACAGAAGATAATATTTGTATTCAAACTCACGCTTTACTATTGTAATAATAAAGTTGTAGTTGTTTACATGCACTGTATCGATAACTCGGAATGGGTGATGTATACCTATTTTGGAGGTGTCACAATATCCATGAAAGTCGCAGAGCATTAGTCAATCCGAAAGACATGACTAAGAATTCATAATGCCCGCATCGAGTTCGAAAGGCGCTTTGGAATATCCTCGATTCTAATCTTCACCGATGATATCCGAGAATGAAGATCGATCTTTGAAAAAAATTGTGCTCCTCTCAGAATTGGTCAAACAAGTCATCAATACGAGGTAGAGGATACCTATTCTTGATGGTGACATGGTTCAATTCTCGATAGTCAATACAAAAGTCGCATACTACCGCTCTTTCTTCTTTACGAATAAAACAGAGAGCACCCCAAGGAGATGTACTTCAGACGAATGAAACCGATGTCCAACAACTCCTCGTAGTTGGACCTTTAACTCTCGAAGTTCAATAGAGCCATTCGAAATGGGGTTTTAGAAATGGGCTTTGTACCAAGTTCAAGATCAATAAAGCATTCAACTTCACGCTCGGGAGTAGGTAAGGAAGTTCTTCGTGAAATAAGGTCGGAAAGTCAATAACAACAGAATATTATTCAAATTTGATGTGTCTTTATTCAAATCCATAATATGGGCTAAGAAAGCTCGACATCCGCTTTTCAATAAACGAATAGCTTTATGATTAGATATGATGTTGATTGATTTTAATGGTTTAGTTGCTTGAATTCGCATACAACAAAAGTTGTTTAGGAATACGAAAGCTAACAACCTTACGAAAACAATCAATTTTGGCATAATGAGTATGTGACGACCCCAAAATAGGTATACATCACCCATTACGAAGTTGTCAATACATGGTACGTAAACAACTACAACTTTATTATTACAACAAGAAAGCGTGAGTTTGAATACAAATATTATCTTCTAGATAATATCTATACTCAAATAAATTCTCATTATATTTATTGATACATTATTTTACAAAAATGGTGAGGACTACTAAACAACTCTCTCAGAACCTTCATTCCATACCATTTACTGCGTATCGCTTATATTCTCGCTTCTCGAGAAGAAAAATGGAACAAAAGGAAAAGGGTGAGCTCAACTAGCCCAATAAAAGAATATTATGACTAAGATAATATACAACAAATTATCGTTAGTCTTCAACAGGAAAAATCTAATAGAATACAATAGACAACAAGTTTTAAATCAATATTCGCAATAAAATAATAATTCATTAGAAGAGTTAAGTAGAGAATGCAAACTACTATCTTCTATGTATGAATTTAAAAGTTCATTGTCTATCTTTTATCCTTGTAACATCAATCAATATATATATGGAATCAAATATTCATTTTTGCACTACAAGCCAAAGATACTCATCAGTTGGTCATGTTCATCTAAACACCTGTTCATCTTTGCACTACGGACCAAAGATATTCATCAGAAATCATTCATCTTTACACTACAGGCCAAAGATATTCAATAATATCATCATTTAAGACTGAGGATGATGAAAAATATTTTTAAAGAGACGAATCCAGTGAAACAAAATGACAAGGATTAAAGATTAAGGATTCGTACTTTGTTTTATCCATGTCCAACAATACCTCAAAAATAATCATAGTGGTGTAAAATTCAAGAATGATCAAAACATGGATACAATCAAAGCTAGTATCCACAATAGATATTTTAGATTTAAAAGAAAAATTTTTATTTTTCGATAAATAAGGTCGATTCGTGAATAAGATCAGATATCGTGAATAAAGGTCGACACGTGAATAAGAACTCCTGAACACTAAAAGTTCCAAATTTGATAAAAACTTCAGATCAATATTTCAAAGATAATGATATTGAAGAAATAATATCATTACGAAAAAAAAAATATCCCTTACCTCGAAAGATCAAGATTTCTAAATCAAACAGGATATAAAGCTATGACTTGAACTTGCACCAGATATAGCAATACTCAAAATATACTCAAAATACTCACAAGAATACGCCGATAATATAGAGAGAAAACTTCATTTCGGTGTGATTTTCAATTCTAACCTAAGACTCTATTTATAGAAAATGCTTAGAACACCAAAGTAGAAAATTTAATATAATATTAATATATATATATATCAAAATTTCCTACGCACCTCTTGACCATTATCCGATTTCACCACCAAGCACATGTTAATGATGTCCCCAAACATTCCAAAAACGTTTTCCTAATTTAAAATAATTTAAACTTCCAAAATCAATTATTTTGAGCTTCAAACTTCAATAATTCATAATAAATAGCCCTTTTGTTAGAAAATTCAAATCTCGTGGCGTTTTATAGGAAATTCAATTCTCTACAACTTTTCGTAAGAAAGTTTTCCAAATTCCAACAGTAAATTGACTCAAATCCATAAACCAAGCGATTTTACATGTTATAATCAAATTTCAGTCAAGAAATGGGGTCCACCAACATGTTTAACATGTTTTAAATATTTATTGCAACAAAAATACTCTTCCTCCTCATATACTCATATATCCCACATTCATTATAAAAATATCATCATTATTATATTATAATAATATAATAAAATATTATTTTATCACAAAAGATAAAATATCGATTTTCAACAATTGTCACTTTAAAAATTTTCTCCATCTATATCCACATAAAATGAATATTTTTCTCATCATATAAATCAATAATTAATTATTCACAAATAATATTATGTAGAATCACAAGATCTAAAGAACTGTGCCGCTCCCTGAGGAAAGTAGGGCTTTCCAATAAGAATTTCTCCTCACCACAAGCGCAATTAGGTGACCAAGCCTCTCCTTGTATGTAAATTTCTAGACATTGCCAATAATGTTTTCTAATAATATTATTCAGATAATATGAATTATTGCTTCGATAATGAAAAATATTGTGTAGTGACAATTATGAAACAACAAAGAATATAAAATATCAACGTAGCAATTATTGAATCAATAAAATAAAATATCGAACAAGAATTATCGTAATAATTATCGAGTAAAGGCCTTCTTAAGTAAGAATCAATAATTGGTGCAATACGCGTATGCCATCTTTGTGCAACAACCCAGACATCGTGTTTTAACCAACGGGTATTCCAACAAAGGTAAATCTGTAATAACTACGCCTGTTATTTTTAGACAACTTATATTTGTCGCTTTTTTCATCCAATCGCTTTCGTTATGGGGCCCACACAAGGTTGCTTCTGGTCCGCATTTAATATTCCCCGACAAAGAAGAATATTTCCCAACCAAATGAATATTTCCACACAAAATGAATATTTTATAACCACCGCTTATTTAAAATATTCATGATTTTACCCATAACTAACCACATTAATCAAATCAACCCTTACTATTTCAAAATAATAAATAGGGAAAATAAATTTTATTTATTAATTATTTGGGGTCTTACATATTATATTTAAAATTGTGTTTGATTCACTAAATTATATAATTATACAAAATAAATAAAGTAGTTGTAAGTCAAAATTGTTAATTATGATCCATTGTATTGCGGAGGTAATTGACAAATACATAAATTGAAAGATGTAATGAAAAACTTCAAATTTGATATAATAACATTAAACCCATAATAAGGTAATATATGTAATATATGATCCAAACAATAAATATCACATCAATATAATAATTTATTATTTTACAAACGGTAATAATATATATTGCGAATATTTATATCGATTTTTTGATTGTCAGTTACGTTGATAAGTGTTAATAATAAATTTTTTTAGAGAGATGCGTAATAAGTAGGTATTCATATAATTCCTATTAATTTCGTATACTGATAAGTTTTATAATTGTAATTCGACGTAAATTTATCGCAATATTTCATTCGTCTCTTAGTATATGTAATTTTCTCCCGTGTATTAATTGTATAACATTAAATAAAATATTATTTACCTATAATACCATTAAATTACCATAATTACCATAGTTGTCCTCTATTTCATCTGTAATATTTTTTCATAATTTTATCCTAAAAAAGCTCATTATTCTCATTTATTACTCCTAATATTCTCTTTCTCTATGTGACCAGATCTCTCTCCATTGAAGAATTCTATATATATGGAGGCAAAAAATATATGAAAAAATAAAATTTCTTAACTCTATAAATAATCTGAAGAGAGAGAGAGACCAAAAATTTATAAAATGAAGAGTATATAAAAAGTGAAAGAAAAAAAGTGAAATAGCTTTGTTGTGATGAGGAGAGATGAGTTAAAAGTATATTAGAGAATTATGAATAAATTTCAAAAAATTAAGTGAAGTAATGAAGGGTAGTTTTAAAAAAATTGAGACTAATTCTATATTTTTATTATAGAATTAATTCTAAATATCTTATTTATTTTTAAATTTTGATTTGGAACTATTAGCTTAATAGTCTTGAATTATAATTATAATTTTAGAATTATAATCTTAGAATTAATAGTATTGTAATTATAATATTTACAAATAAACATAGTCCTAAATTATATTAAAAGATAAATAATTAAAAAAATTAAAATATTTAAAACGATATATATTAAAGAATATAGAGAATATAATACGTTTTTTTTATAAAATTATTACATTAATTTGACGCAAAATAGACGTCACAGAGTTATTGGAAGTTGATAAGAATGCAAACATGGCCCCACTCTTCTTCACAATGTATTGAGCTTAGCACCACATATTACACGTCTCATGATTCCTTGAGTTCCTTTATAGATGTCAATATAATTATAAATATTATTTCTTTCGTTCTGAGATGAAAATTTTGATTAATTTTTTATATATATTAAGAATAAGGATAAAATAATAAAATTATTCATATTTAAATTCTCATTTAATTATATAATTTCATGTACATTATTAGTAATACTCCATAAATATGCATAGATAATAGAAATATAATACTCCTTCAGTTCCTAAAAGATTGTCGTTTAATGTTTTTGCACATGGATTAAGAAAGTCATTTAATACCATTTAATAATTAAAATTTATTTGAAATTTTATCACTACTTCTTTATGAAAAATTGCAAACTATTAATACAAGGAAGAGAATTTCTTGGGACAATAAAAGACTGTAGGGGTAATATAGGAAAGTAAATAATTTATTCTTCTAGAAAATTATAAACTACAAATATTTTGGAACAATTTTTTTTTTCTAAAACGATAATCTTTTAGGAACGGAGGGAGTAATTAATAATAAGAGTATTATAGGCAAATTATTATAAAAAATAGATCATTTAAGGTAAGTAAACATTTAACTTGGGACTACCTGAAATAGTAATAAATACTTTTATCTTGAGACGGAGGAAGTATAAGTTACTACTACCTCCGTTCCTAAAAATTTACTCCCTCCGTTCCTAAAAGATTGTCGTTTTAGAAGAAAAATTTTGTTCCAAAAAGTTTATCGTTTACAACTTTCGAGGAGAATAAATTATTTACTTTCCTATATTACCCCTACTTTCTCTCATTGTCCCAATAAATTCTCTTCCTTGTATTAATAGTTTTCAATTTTCCATAGAGGGGTAGTGATGAAATTTCAAACAAATTTTACTTGGTAAATGTTACTTTCTTAATCCATGTGCCAAAACCTTAAACGACAATCTTTTAGAAATGGAGGTAGTATCGTTTAAGGTTTTTGCACATGAATTAAGAAAGTCATTTAATACTAGTATCATTTAGGCTTAAATATGAATTAGTACTCTAAACTATAGGGCATATTCCACTTCGGTGATTCACCTTTCAATTTTGTCAATTAGGTGATTAAACTATCAATTTTTTTCAATTGATAAAATTGATCACGCCACGTCAGAAATTGCTGACATGGCTAATTGAAGTGGGGTCTTAACAAACTTACGTGGCAAATAAATAATTTATTATTCATTACATAATCTAATCATTTTATCAGTATGGGCAAAATCGTCAAGCCCTAATTAAAATAAAAGAAACATATCACACACTCTAAAATCAACAATCTATCGAACACAAAAGCCCCAAATCGCAAAACCCTAGCTCAACGGAAGCCTCCTCCGGTCCATCGCTCTCAATGGAGGTTTCCGACAACGAGGTGGTCCCGCCCCCTCCTCCATCCATCGCTCCCATTCTCCGTGTTGCCGCCGAGATCCAAAGCGAGTGTCCTCGTGTCGCTTATCTCCGAACCCTTTCTTGTGGAATCTGGAGAAGAAGCTTTCTTCGTTCACACCTTTTAGCCTCACATTACGAAGCGGAAGGATCAACCAAAGTGAACTAGAGAGTGGAGTATGAAAAAGATGTCTTAAGAAGCCTTTCATGCCAGATCTCGGATCTATCGATACCGAGCTTGGAATCGATTGTCGAGGAAGAGAGAGAGGAGTTCTTGCGCCGACGGCGAGAGAGAGGCGTTCACGCCGAATTATACGGATCTCGTGCAACTTCGATCAAAGCTATTCATCGGATCTCGTGCAACTTCAATCAAAAAATCGATTTCTCACAAAACCCAATGGTCTCGGTTCCAACCAAACAAACATACTGATTGATCTCATCTTTTTGGAGGGCTCTTAGTTGTTTTGGGGTTAAGTGTAGAAGTGGTATGTTGTGTTGGGGTTGGAGGTAATGGTGGTTTGGACTACGGTGGGAATGGCGAGAGACAGGGAGGGCGTGAGGCGATGGAGCCGAGGAGGAGATTTTCATGAACGAGAGGGTGGTGGTAATCGCTTCATCAAAGTAATGGAGAAGCTAGCCTTGTCGGTGAAATGGAGGGTGTTGGTGGTTTAGGTGGAGGTGGTGATCGATGGTGGTGGCGGCAGAGAGTGGTGGGGGAACTGGAAAGGATGGGAAGAAAGGTTGATCTGGATCTAGGATTTGTTTTATTTTAATTAATTAAGGATGAGATGAAATATAAGGATTTGTTTTATTTTAATTAATTATGTTAATTTTTGTTTTGACCATTTTGCCCCCTATTAAATCAGACTTATTTATTTTATGATTAAAAAATTGTTTTTTTTGCCACGTAAGCTTGTTAAGACCCCACTTAAATTAGCCACGTGGCGTGTTCAATTTGTGTAATTGGAAAAAATTGATAGTTTAATAACCTAATTGACAAAATTGAAAGGTGGATCACCGAAGTGGAATATGCCCTATAGTTTAGGGTACTAATTCATATTTAAGCCTATCATTTAACATTTGAAATTTTATCACTACCCCTTTATGGGGAGTTAAAAATTATTAATACAAGTGAAAAAAATTCTTGGGACAATGAGAGAAGGTAAGAGTGATATAGGAAAATAAATAATTTATTCTCCTAAAAAATTATAAACGACAAATAAATTAGAACAAATTTTTTCTTTTAAAACAACAACCTTTTAAGAACGGAGGGAGTATTAAATTAATTTTTCATTAAAATTTTTTTTAAAAAATAATTAATTTAAATTAAAATTAAATAATACTTTTTACTCTAGCGGATGAAATCTATATAATAAAATACAAATGATTTTGAATTTTTCGCTCATCCTAATAAATCATCTGAGTCGTTCAAAATTTGAGATAAATCTCACCGTCCATAATGTCAAAGTCACGAAACTGTTGCTAGTAATACATAAAGTAAGACATTTTGGGCCAACAAAAATAAAATAGTAGTAGTTTGTAAAGACAGACAAACTAGTTATATACTTTTGAAAATAAATTTTTTTAAAAGATGCTCAAACAATGACACCATCTTAATTTTATTTGAGTACTTCTATAAATTACCGAAAGAATAAAAGAAATTTATTCTGGCAAACAATTTAACAGTATAATTCACTTGTTTGTTGAAATAAATTTTTTTTGTTCTTCCGACTTAATTATCATGTCTACTTTATTTGTCTGTAAAGAGTTATTGATTTTATTTTTTAAAATCATAATAAAATACAGTAAAAATATCACAAAAAATATTTATTGTGATGAACATAATAATATTTTATTAATTAAATGTAGCTATAAATAGATCCCATTACACGACCTCTTATATAATAAAAAATAAAAGTATTTTTTATTTTATTTCTTCAACCTAAAAGCATGCATTAACCCCACTGCTCTTAGTACAATGTCATGAACTTAATACACTTGTCACAACTTGACTACTACTTAGGGTAATCCTAATGGCAGTTTGGTCATTTTAACAAACTTTGAACAAGTATAGGCTGGTTACTAATGGAATTTCACGCTTTTCCAAAAAGACGTACGGGAAAATCGAGATAAACTAGTTTTTTATGTTATGATCCAATCACATTTGAATTTCTGGTTTTGGCTCTAAATTTTTAAACCACGCACTCAATTTCTTTTAGTTTAATTTACCAATTTTTAAAAAAGAAAAATAATAATTTCTTTTTAATAAATTGTATTTCGAGATTTAAATTTATTGGAGAATATAATTAACAAAATACTACTCCCTCCATCCCAAAATAATAGACGTTTTAGGGTTTTTTTTTTCTTTCAAAATATCTGACGTTCTACAATCCCAAAAATATTTTGGCATTTGTTTTTCCTCTCTACCCTTCCTTCTCCACCACTATTATCAGATTCAGAGAACCGGCGTCTTCATCTTTCTTTCTCTCTCTCCTCTATTTTTTTTGAAAAATAAGAACATCCCCTAAATCCTAATCTATCAGATCTGCGATTACCCCAAATCATTACCAACGGAACCCTAATTAAATCGATTCGAATCGAAACTTATAATGGGCGATTTCAATTTTGCGCTTGTGAATTCGTTGAGTACCGAAGAGAGTCGCGCAGAATCGAAGCAGGCGAGGCTCTTGAAATCCAGAAAGCGTCGAATAGGCGGCCGTCTTCGGTGATTTCATGGTGAAGGTCTCAACGTCATGAGACGCCCGGGAGTCTGTAGGGACCGCCGCCATTCTGCTTTTGTGCTCGTGAACCTAAGTAATTACGTTCTGTGAATTGCAATTTGATTATAGAGAGAGAAATAAAAAATGAAGTGTTTGTTTAGACAGATAATGGGAATAGAGAGAGAAGTAAGTGGCGTTTCGTATTGGTATTGATCTGCTACTAAATAAGAAATGTTTAAAAAAAAAGATTTCTTTTCCTTGTGAAGGGAAGCGTTTTTTAAGAATAGGAATTAATTGATGGAATTAGCGTTTGAGATAGGGGTAGAACGGAGAAGAAAGAATGCTGAGTTCATGGCACCTGTGATAGACTAGACTTGCATGGACGGGAGGTTTTGTGGCGTTTCATTGCAGCGATCCGAGAAAAGGTGGAGCGGGGATGAGTTACACTCTTTCCACTAACGGTGGTGGCGGAAGAAGTGCCGGTCATGGTGGCGGCAAGGGAGGTAGCTGAAGAGATTAAGAAGAAGACAGAGAGAAGGTTGAAGAGATGAAGAAGACGCAATATTAATTAAGGGTAAAATAATAAAATTATAATTATTCTTAATCTTTGTGAAATTTTCTAGAACGTCTATTATTTTGGGAGGGAGGGAGTATTATAAATCTCGAAAGGACAAAAATAATGTCAAATTTACAGCCAACTAGATATATTGGCAAGACCGGTAAATACTTGTAATATTAAGGATATATTTTTATCGTGTGAACTCAATTGAACAAATCAAAATATTTGTTGGGAAAATACAAATCCAAGCAAGAATGAGTCAACTCGCAAAGCCGTAATGTAACTCAGTCGACATATATTTATTTATTAAATTTTGTTCGGAATCGGCCGGTTTGAAATTTAAAAAAAATAACCGCCCCTAATTATACCAACTATAAGGTTAGAGTTGTCAATTGGTTGATCTTCCCAATAGATGATTCAAATTAGATCTCAATTAATATTTGAGCATGAATTTAAAATTATAATTCCATTATATTTGGGTGAAACATTATTTTAGTTAGATTTGATCTGACTAAAATTCAAACCCGATTATGAACATTATTTTAATTAAGTTATAGTATTCTTCTTTTGGTTGTAACAGAGGTTGAGGCTTAATAATATTGTCCTAGCCTTGGTTTTGGAGTTGTTATAGTCGGTTTATTTTGGTTGATTTTTATGTTTTTGATTGGGAGTCAATTATATATATATATATATATATATATATATATATATATATATATATATATATACTACCCGCCTCTAAAGTTTAACCTTAAAGATAATCAAAGATTTAACCGTCGTTTTTAGGTGTCATGCATGACGGCTCGATCCGTCGCCATAGCCATGTTGTGAAACCCAGATTTTATGAATAAAGAATTAATTTTCTCGAAATAATTTTTTTATATTATGGTGTGAATTTGAGATAATGTTATAGTTGTGGGTAATATTTATAAATTTTACAAAGTATGCAAGTTGTCATATTATATTCGATTTGTCGGGGAATATTCGTTTTAAACAGGAAATATTCGTACGACGGCACAATCATTGGTGGACCCCACAACGGAATTATTGTCGGATTGAGAAAACGACAAAAATATTTTATTGAAAATAACGGCGGAAGTTTTACCGTTGATACTGTTGAACTACTTGGTAGTAAAAGTAAAGTAATACGCATTGTTGCATAGTAATACTAGCGGTATTGATTATTGATATTTATGTGAGAAGTCACTCGGTTTTGTTCAATTATTCTTTACAATAGTACTTGACAAGTATCTCACATTATTTGATTCAATTATTGTTGATTTAGAAGTTTTGTTTTATTCAGTATTATTAACGTAATAAAATAGAAACATCTTTTTATATAAAATGTAATACTTTATTAAAGTTATTCTATAAATAGAATATATTATATTCTATTATGCATAGTATTTTGCATAGTAAAATCTTTTATATAAAAAATGTAATACTTTATTAAAGTTATTCTATAAATAGATTATATTATATTTTATTATGCATAGTGTTTTGCATAGTCCGTGATAGTATTTGTAAGACCTCAAATAATTAATAAATGAAATTTATTTTCCTCTATTTATTATAGTAAGGGTTGATTTGATTAATGTGGTTAGTTATGGGTAAAATCTTAAATATTTTAAATAGCGGTGGTTATAAAATATTCATTTTGTTTGGGAATATTCGTTTTGGTCGTGGAATATTAAATCTTTGTTGGGAATATTAAATGCGAAGGAGCGACCATGTGTGGGCCCCATAACGGAAAGCGATTGGAGGAAGAAAAGCGACAAATATAAGTTGTTTAAAAATAACTACAGTAGTTGTTACCGCTGAGTGTACGTTTGTTGGAATACCCGTTGGTTAAAACACGATGAATACTGGCGTTGTTGCTGCACATTAAGATGCAGTATTGCACCAATTATTGACTCTTACGTAAGAAGGCACTACTCAATAATGGTTACGTGAATTCTTCGCTCAAAGATTTTATTGATTTAATAATTGTTGCGTTGATATTTTATATTCTTTGTTGTTTCAATAATTATCATTACACGTATTTTTCATTATCGAAGCAATAATTCATATTATCTGAATAATATTATTAGATAACATTATTGACAATGTCTAGAAAGTTCTGTCTAAGGAGAGGTTTGGTCACCTAATTGCGCGCCAGTAAAGAGAAATTCTTATCGGAAAGTCCCCTCTTTCCTGGGAACTGCCTGGTTATCAATATTGTGATTTTGTAATATTATTTGTGAATAATTAATTATTGATTTATATGATGAGGAAAATATTGATTTTATGTGGATATAGATGAAGAAAATTTTTAATGTGACAATTGTTGAAAATTGAAATTTTATCTTTTTCTGATAAAATAATTCATTTAAATATATTATTATATTTTAATAATATAATAATAGTGATATTTTTACAACGAATGTGGGATATATGAGTATACGAGGAGGAAGAGTATTTTTGTTGCAATAAATATTTAAAACATGTTAAACATGTTGGTGGACCCCATTTCTTAACTGAAATTTGATTATAGCATGTAAAATCGCCCGTTTGTGGATTGCGGTCAATTTCTGTTTGGAATTTGGAAAAACTTTCTTCCGCAAAGTTGTAGAGATGAATTTCCTATAAAACTCGCAAGATTCAATTTTCGATAAAAGGGCTATTTATTATGAATTATTGAAGTTTCAAGCTCAAATAATTGATTTTTGGAAGTTTAAAATATTTTTAATATGAAAAAACGTTTTTGGTGATTTGAGTGTGGGTTTTGCATGTGTTTTAATGGCTGAATTCAGTTGGTATGCGTAGGAAGTTGTAGAAATAATAATAATATTATTAAATTAAATTTTCTACTTTGGTGTTCTAAAGATTTTTCTATAAATAAGGTGCTTAGGTTAGAATTGGAAATTACACGTAAACTCAAGTTTCTCTCTCTATATTATCGAGCGTATTCTTGTGAGTATTTTGAGTATACTTTGAGTATTGTTATACGGTGCAAGTTCAAGTCATAGTCAATATCCGACGTTTCAACTAGAAGTACTGTCTTTCGAGGTAAGGGATATTATTTTTTTTTCTTAATGATATTATTTCTTCAATATCATTATGCTGAAATATTGATCTGAAATTTTTATCAAATTTGGAATTTTTGGTGTCTGAGTTCTTATTCACGATACCTAGACTATTCACGATACTTACTAATTATTCACGAATAAGACTATTCATCGAAAAATGAAAATTTTCCTTTTCGTTCAAAAATATCTATTCCGGATACTAGTTTTGATTGTATCCATATTTTAATCATTCTTGAATTTTACACCACTATGATTATTTTTAAGGTATTTTTGGACGTGGATAAAACAAAGTACTTAATCCTTAATTTTTGTCATTTTGATTCATTGGATTCGCTTTAAAAAATATTTTCATCAACCTCGAGTCTTAAATGATGATATTATGGAATATCTTTGGCCTCGTAGTACAAAGATGAATGATTTCGATGAATATCTTTGGCCCGTAGTGCAAAGATGAGCAGTGTTTAGATGAACATGATTAATCGATGAATATCTTTGGCCTGTAGTGCAAAGATGAATATTTGATTCGTATATATATATTGATTGATGTTACAGGATAAAAGATGAGCGATTTAACTTTAAAATTCATCACATGAGAGATAGTAGTTTGCATTCTCTACTTAACTCTTCTAATGAATTATTATTTTCATTTGCGAATATTGATTTAAAACTTGTTGTCTATTGTATTCTATTAGATTTTTTCTGTTGAAGACTAACGATAATTTTGTTGTATATTATCTTAGTCATAATATTCTTTATCGGGCTAGTTGAGCTCACCCTTTTCCTTTTTGTTCCATTTTTTCTTCGTGGAGGCGAGAAATAGCGAAAGACGCAGTGGGGTATGGAATGATGGTTATATAGAGAGTTGTTTAGTAGTCCTCACCATTTTGTAAAATAATGTATCAATAAATGTGATGAGGATTTATTTGTGTATAGATATTTGTCTGAAGATAATATTTGTATTCAAACTCACAGTTTTACTATTGTAATAATAAAGTTGTAGTTGTTTCTGTACCGTGTATTGACAACTCAGAATGGGTGATGTATACCTATTTTGGGGGCGTCACAGTATTTGCATAGTAAATTTTTTTTATATAAATAGAATATATTATATTTTATTTAAAAGATTTTTCTTTAAATATGGACCGTTAAATTAAAGTAAATCAATCTGGACCCTTCATGGATTAGTTGTTATGCATTCCATTTTTCTATAAATGAAGCTCATTCCTTCATTATTTTTCTCGATTTAATTCATCGAACTCAGAGAGAGAAACTATAGTGAGAGACTATGAGAGATAGAAGAAAAATTTTCTGCTACTTCACTACTCTTATATCAAGTATTATTTTACGATAAGGGATATTATTCTTTTGTATTCACGAAGAGAACTTCTGTTATTCCATTTCTTTATTATTTCATTGGAATAACTCAGATACGCTGAATAACCCTATACTTGGTGACATTCTTCTATTATTTTGTCGTAATATCACCCGTCTGCTATATCTGTAGGACTGGTTCCATTTTTTATTATTCCGCCTTTATTATTCGTCGTAATATCCTCGTCATGTTTATATACCTGGACCGGTTCCATCATTTATTATTCCGCATTTATTATTCTGTTGGAACATCCTGTTGGTGTGAATTTCACCGACCGGTTCCGTTATTATTATTCTGTTGAATAACTCGTTTGCATGCCAAGTACCGCACGCATGGTGATTTCTTTTGTTATTCCATTCGGTATTATACTCAATTGATTAAAATTTTGACTTTTATACTCCATGAAATTAGTGAAATATCCTTGATATTTGCACTTCATCGAAAGATCTTTTATGGAAATATTCTTCCGAGCATTCTTGAATTTTACTCTACAAAAGCAAAGATCATGTTGACAATTTGGACGTTATTGGTTCTGGACAAATTAATTCTTGAACTTGTTTAATTGAATTCTTATATCATTGTCATCATCCTCATGTTTATATTTATTGAAAGTCATCGTGGCTGTAGTGCATGTAGATGAACTTGGTATGATTATGACCGTTGATTATTCGGTATAATCATGACCGTAATGTTACAAATGATGTGAAAATTAAAAGTCCTCATTAGCCGTAGTGCATTGCATTGATGGACAGCTTTTGGTATGATTATGGCTATGGATTCTCTTTGGCCAAGGGAGCAAAGATGAATTGTTTTATGGCATGATCGGGATCATTGATGAAAACACGATTATCTTTGGTCCAGTAGTGCATGGATAATTCGTGGTCGTGATACTAAAGAATATCCTGGCCCGTATTGCAGGATGATTTAATGATGTGAATTATTTATCGAAATGAGTCTCAAATGATAAAAGTGATGAAAATCTTTTAAATCATAAAAGATAGTAGATTCTATTCTCTACTTGACTCTTTTAATGGATTGCTTGTTCACCGCAGATTAAACTTAATGTCTATTGTATTTTATCGGTTTAACATTGTTGGAGGCTAATGATAATTTATTCTCGCATTATCTTAGTCATAATATTTCTTACTGGGCTAGTTGAGCTCACCCTTTATTTCACTGTTCTCTTCAGAAAATGAGAATATAGCTGGGACGAGTCGGAGAATGAAGTGATGGTCCAGAGGATAACATTAGTAGTCCTCACTATTTTGTAAAATAGTGTGATAATAATTGTAATGAGAACTCCTTTTGAGTTTGTATAATCTCTAAGAGACAATAATTGTATTCAAACTCACAGGTTTATGTTTTTGTCGTATTGTACCTGACCAGTTGTATTAATAAGTTGTATTTGAATTTCGCACCATGTATCCTGGCGACCCAAGATGGGTGATGTATACCTAATTTTGGGGCGCCACACATGTAGATCTTTCGACGACGAATTCGAACTGTCCGCCAGTACACCAAAAGACGACGATGTAAGACCCCAAATAATTAATAAATGAAATTTATTTTCCTCTTTTATTATTTTGAAATAGTAAGGGTTGATTTGATTAATGTGGTTAGTTATGGGTAAAATGCGCAAATATTTTAAATAAGCGGTGGTTATAAAATATTCATTTTTGTGAGGAGAATATTCGTTTGGCCTGGGAATATTCTT
This sequence comes from Panax ginseng, assembly GCA_020205605.1. Classification (NCBI taxonomy): domain Eukaryota; kingdom Viridiplantae; phylum Streptophyta; class Magnoliopsida; order Apiales; family Araliaceae; genus Panax; species Panax ginseng. The sequence continues at coordinate 16,630,813 of CM035127.1, read as the reverse complement.
ACCGCTTCAGAATATTCATTTGACGGCCTTGACTGAAATTGTGGGCCCCATAACGGAAAGCGATTGGATGAAGAAAACGACAAATATAAGTTGTTTAAAAATAACTGCAGTAGTTGTTACCGCGATTTAATCGTTGGAATACCCGGTGGTTAAAACACAAGAATACGGCGTTGTGCTTGACAAGAAGCATTACCTGCAGATTGCACCAATTATTGGTTCTTACTTAAGAAGGCACTACTCAATAATTGTTACAAGAGTTATTCTTATTCATTATTTTATTTTATTGATTCAATAATTGCTGCGTTGATATTTTATATTACTGTTGTTTCAATAATTGTCACTACACGGTATTTTCTATTATCGAAGCAATAATTCATATTATCTGAATATTATTATTAGAAAACATTATTGGCAATGTCTAGAAAGTTCTATCTAAGGAGAGGTTTGGTCACCTAATCAAGGCCAAGAAGGAGAAATTTTAATGGAAAGCCCTTCTTTCCAGGAACTACACGGTTGCCAAGATCTTTGTGATTCTGTAATATTATTTGTGAATAATTAATTATTGATTTATATGATGAGGAAAATATTCATTTTATGTGGATATAGATGGAGAAAATTTTTAAAGTGACAATTGTTAAAAATCGATACTTTATCTTTTGTGATAAAATAATATTTTATTATATTATTATAATATAATAATGATGATATTTTTACAATGAATGCAGAATATATGAGTATATGAGGAGGAAGAGTATTTTTGTTGCAAAAGTTGTTTAAAACATGTTAAAAATGTCTGTGGGACCATTTCTTGACTGAAATTTGATTATAGCTTGTAAAATCGTCTGTTTATGGATTTCGGCAATTTTCATTTGGAATTTGAAAAACTTTCTTTCTTCAGTAAAGTTGTAGAGAATTGAATTTCCTATAAAAATTCGCAAGATTTGAATTTTCTGACAAAAGGGATATTTATTATGAATTATTGAAGTTTCGAAGTTCCGAAATAATTGATTTTTGGAAGTTTTAATTGTTTTAATTAACAAAAACATTTTTTGTGTTTGGTTAGCCTCATTAAACACATGCAAGTTGCTGAATTCAGATGGTTCTAGGTGCGTAGACAAATTTGTATATATATATTATTATTATATTAAATTTTCTACTTTGGTGTTCTAAGCATTTTCCTATAAATAGGGTGCTTAGGTTAGAATTGAAAATCACACCAGAAATTGAAGTTTTCTCTCTCTATATTATCGAGCATATTCTTGTGAGTATTTTGAGTAATTGTTGCTATTATCTGGTGCAAGTTCAAGTCATAGCTTATATCCAAGTGTTTCAACTAAGATCTGTCTTTGTGAGGTAAGGGATATTATTTTTTCAGAATGATATTATTTCTTCAATATCATTATGTCAAATATTGATCTGAAGTTTTTATCAAATTTGGAACTTTTGGTGTCTGAGTTCTTATTCACGATATCAAGACTATTCACGATATATGACATTATTCACGAATCACTGAGACTATTCATCGAAAAATAAAAATTTTCCTTTTCGCTCTAAAATATCTATTGTGGATACTAGCTTTGATTGTATCCATGTCTTGATCATTCTTGAATTTTACACCACTATGATTATTTTTGAGGTATTTTTGGACATGGATAAAACAAAGTATTTAATCCTTAATCCTTAATCCTTAATCCTTGTCATTTTATCAGACCTTTGGATTCGTTTCTTTAAAAATATTTTCATCATCCTCACCTTAAATGATGATATTATTGAATATCTTTGGCCGTAGTGCAAAGATGAATGATTTTTGATGAATATCTTTGGCCCGTAGTGCAAAGATGAACAGTGTTTAGATGAACATGATTAATCGATGAATATCTTTGGCGGGTAGTGCAAAGATGAATATTTGATTTTTTATATATATTGATTGATGTTACTGGGATAAAAGATAGACGATGAACTTTTAAATTCATATATAGAAGATAGTAGTTTGCATTCTCTACTTAACTCTTCTAATGAATTATTATTTCATTGCGAATATTGATTTAAAACTTGTTGTCTATTGTATTCTATTAGATTTTTTCTCGTTGAAGACTAACGATAATTTGTTGTATATTATCTTAGTCATAATATTCTTTATCGGGCTAGTTGAGCTCACCCTTTTCTTTTTGTTCCATTTTTCTTCTCGTGAGGCGAGAATATAAGCGAGCATTTAGCCTCGGGGTATGGAATGAAGGTTCTAGAGAGAGTTGTTTAGTAGTCATCACCATTTTTGTAAGATAATGTATCAATAAATGTGATGAGGATTTATTTGAGTATAGATATTGTCTAGAAGATAATATTTGTATTCAAACTCACAGTTTTATTGTTTTAATAATAAAGTTGTAGTTGTTTCTGTACCATGTATTGACAACTCAGAATGAGTGATGTATACGTATTTTGTGGGCGTCACATAATATAATAATAGTATAATTACTATATAAATATCAATAACCAATCAAACAAATACGTCATAATAATTTCTATTATATTATGTAGATTATTACATTATATTAAATTTATATTCAACGAACTAAATCCCACCTTATATATAAAAGTATAATAATACAGATCAAGGTTTTTAAACTCGGACCGGTCATCGAACCGAAAAAGTTACTGGGTGGATGGGTCACTGGTCCAACCAGTGGTCGGACCGTTATTGACCTAGTGATGTCATTAATATGTAATAAATAATAAATAATTAATTATATTAATTATTATTATATATTGTATATAATATTTAGTAAATATGTAAAATTAATCAATTTATCTACAAAAAAAAACTAAACATCTCTAAGATACATTCAAATTCCGAAATTCAACCACAAGTTCAAGTGTTTGATTAAATGAATGCAAAAATATGTAAAATACCAAACAAAGTCTCAACTAAATTACTAAAATAAAATAAAATGTAAGATCCCAACTTATTATAAATAAAATCGAATTTTCTCTAATTATATTTGTGAATAATAAGGTATTAATTTGATATAATTCTCTGGTTATGGGTGAAATGTGCAAAATTTTCAAAATATGCAAGTGGTTATAAAATAATCATTGTTGTCGGGGAATATTCGTTTGGTCGTGGAATATTCTTATTGTCGGGGAATATTTTTATGATTTAGCAATGCAGCATATCATTTGTGGGCCCCATAACATAATAACCGCTTCGGATGAAGAAAATGACAAGTTTGAGTTTTTATAAATAACGTAGTTATTCATATCGTTAACTAATTGTTGGATTACCCGGTGGTTAAAATACGATGAATGGCGTGGATGTAAAGTATTGATGAATTATTGATCCTTACGTAAAAGGCACTACTCAATAATTGTTATGTGAGTTATCGTTCAATATTTTATTTTATTGATTCAATAATTGTTGCGTTGATATTTTATATTATTGTTGTTTCAATAATTGTCACTGCACAATATTTCCCATTATCAGATCAATAATTCATATTATTTGAATAATATTATTAGATAGCATTATTTGCAATGTCTAGAAAGTTTCATCAAGGAAAGGTTTGGTCACCTAATTGCGCTTAATAAGGAGAAATTCTTATTGGAAAGCCCCTCTTCCGGAACTACTTTGGTTGTCATAAATGTGATTTCGTAATATTATTTGTGAATAATTAATTATTGATTCATATGATAAGAAAATATTTATTTTATGTGGATATAAATGTTGGATATATTTATTGTGGTTAAAAATGAAGGAGTTAATGTTGAGGTTTTTTATCAAGATATTTTTGTTCGGAATGAAGGTATTAAAAATTAAACCAAAGTGTTTTTAGATATATTGTGTGAGTTATAATTTTTAATCCGACCGTTGGATCGTTGTAATTTTTGAATATGTTATACATATATAAGTTGAGTATATGTCCACAAATTTTGAACCGTTAAAAATGAACGTATGATTTTTTATGAATTTTAAGAGGTGACTGATTCAGAAATTAGGTTTATAAATGATTTTGGTGGAAAATCTAGAATTGAGTGGGCCCCACTTGTGGTTGGTGAAGAAATGTGCTGAATTTATTTCAAATGTGGTGGGTGAGAATAGTAGCAGGTAAAGCCATCAGGTTGCAGGTCAAGTCTGCTAATATTTTCCTATAAATAGAGGGCTAAATTAGAATTGAAAATCACACCAGAAATAAGTTTTCTCTCTTTCTTTCTCTAGATTATTGAGTGTATTTTGTGAGTATTTAGATACTTTGTGAGTTTCTATTCATCAGTGCAAGTTTTTTTCAGCCTTATACCGATATTCTGATCAGAAGTATTGATATTTTGAGGTAAGGGACGTTATTTTCTTTATATATGATATTATTTCTTCAATATCATTATGCCAAAGTATTGATCTGAATTTTTATCAAATTTGGAACTTTTGTGCTCAAGTTACTTATTCACGATACAACCTATTATTCATTGAAAAATGAAATTTTCTTCTTTTGTCCAAGATGTCTATTATGGTTACTATCTTTGATTGTATTCCATGTTTTGATCTTTATTTTGAATTTCGCTTCAAAGTTGGTATTTATGAAGTATTATTGATCTTCGATAAACCGTTATACTTAATCCCTACTATTTGTCCTTCCGTTTCTTTGGATTCGTTTTCTTTTAAAATATTTTTCATCATCCTCGATCCTAAATGATGATATTACTAAATATCTTCTACAGAGTAGTAAAAAGATAAATGATTAATCGATGAATATCTTTCGCTCAGTAGTGCAAAGATGAACAGTGTTGAGATGAACATGATTATTGGTGATACAAATAAATATCTTTGGCTCAGTAGTGCAAAGATGAATATTTGATTAAAGATGTATATTGATTGTTGTTAGGGGATAAAATATTGATGATGGACTTTTAAATCTTAGAAGATAGTAAAACTCATTCTCTACTTGACTCTTCTAATGGATTCTTTGTTTCATTGCAGGTTGTTGATCTAAAACTTGTTGGCTATTATATTTTATCGATTTTCCCTATGAAGACTAACGATAATTTGTTGTATATTATCTTAGTCATAATATTCTTTATTGGGCTAGTTGAGTTCACCCTTTTCTTTTTGTTCCATTTTTCTCGGGGAGGTGAGAACATAAAGCAGAACTAGCTAGGGTAACGGAGTGATGGTTCTAGAAAGATGTTTTTAGCAATCCTCACTATTTTTGTAAAATAGTGTTTGAATAATTATAACGAGGACTTATTTGAGTGTGGATATTGTCTAGAAGACAATATTTGTTTTTAAACTCACGAAGTACGTGTTGTCGTATTTTGCACGACAATTGTATTATTGAAGTTGTAATTTGCTTTCTGTACCATGTATTTGGCGACTCGAGAATGAGTGTTGTATACCTATTTTGAGGCGCGCCACAATTGGTATCGAGCTTAGGAATATATGATTCTCTGGCGAGATCGGGAATAGAACTCAGGGGGAGAGATGAGTAAATCTTTCGCTAGTGTGTCTTATCTAGCGTATTTGTTGGTCGGTCATAATATAGGGATATTATGTGATATGTTAATTTGTTTAATTAACCCTTGTTTTATGGCGCGATTTAAGAATGGTCACCGAGAATGTTAATAATGGAGTGTATGAGACCGTGGAACAACCTTTAGTTACAAAACCAGAGAACGTGCAATGTAAAAGGCAATATTCCTCCCGTAAACAACACTACCGAAAGAAAACGATGAATGATGGAATGTTTAGGAGCTTTTTGCAGTTCATGCAAAACCGCACGAGGAGACTCGTGCACAAAATCTGGTGGAAATGATAGAATGCGCGGCTTGTCACAAATGCAAGCGATTCAAGGAGTTGGGACCACCGTAATTTAAAGGAAAGCCGGATCCGATCACGGTCAAACGTGGGTCAAGCAAATTACCAAGATATTCGATGTCTTGGGATGCACGGATGAACAGAAGATTCCATTCACCACCTTTATGTTCAATGCAGTGAAGCGATTCATTGGTGGGAGTCTCATGAAGATACCCAAACCACCGATTTCAAAGATGTCTTGGGAACGCTTTCAGAACTATTCAATGACAAGTACTTTCCGAAAGTATTTGTCATATGAAGGAGGTGGAGTTTATCAGACTGGAACAAAACAACATGACGGTGTCCCAGTACGAGGTGAAGTTTGCAGAGTTATCCAGGTTTGCACCTCATTTGGTCGAAAATGAGGAACGAAGGACGAGGATGTTTCTGAGAGGTCTAAAGCCCGAGATTCGGTAATATCTTATATCTCATAAATTTTCTTTATATTCAGATGTTGTAAACAGGGCTCAATTATTAGAGCGAGATAATGAGTATGTTCAACCGAGGGACCACAACCAGGGTCATACCGGTGAACTGAACATCATCGAGCGATGATAACCAACGAGGAGGAAAATACTTAACAAATGCGGCAGAACCACTCGGGTGGTCATCGTGGGCCATGATAATAGGTGAGGTGAGTCAAGTGGAAATTTTCAGAAAGAGGAGATTCAACAATGACGGAAGACATCAACAAAGAAGCACCAAAGACCAACAACAAATTCTGGGGAGGAGAACGACCGCCATTAGATGTTAAAAAGCGGAAATAGGGACATATCACCCAAACCGGCCCACAATAATCCAAGGTATATTACAACTGTGGAAAGGAAGGCCACATAGCTCGTGGATTGTTTCAGCAGCAGAAACCAAGTTAAACGGGGATGGTGACTCTAAGGGTTGTCCGGATAAGTCGAAATCAATGGTCCTCGAAAGAGCGTTTTTGTGGATCGGTCAAAATGCGAGAACCCGAAACGAGGTGATTACGGTAAGCTAATCTTGAACTCTTGCAAAGTTTATACCTTACTAGATACTGGGTTCTACCCATTCTTTTATCTCTCTTGCTTGTGCTCAACGCTTAAACTTGACTCAGGAGAAATTGGACTTTGACTTATCTCGTGAAACTCCGTTGGGTGAAACCTTCATTACATCTACGGTTTATAAATCTTGCATGATCCAAGTTGGCACTATCACATTACCTGTTGATCTTATATCTTTAAAGATACTTGCTTTTGATGTGATTTTAGGAATTGATTGGTTAACCACTCATCATGCCAAAATTGATTGTTTTCATAAGGTTGTTAGTTTTCATATTCCTAACCAACTCGTCATATTAATTCAAACAACTAAACCACTAAAATCAGTCACTATCATATCAAGCCATAAAGATATTCGTTTATTGAAAAACGGATGTCAAGCTTTCTTAGCCCATGTTATGGATTTGAACAAAGATAAATCAGATTTGAATAATATTTCTGTTGTTAGAGAATTTTCTGATGTATTTCCTGAAGAATTTTCTGATTTGAATAACATAGGTTTCATTCGTCCTAATACATCTCCTTGGGGTGCTCCTGTTTTATTCGTAAAGAAGAAAGACGGGAGTATGCGACTTTGTATTGACTATCGAGAATTGAACCATGTCACCATCAAGAATAGGTATCCGCTACCTCGCATTGATGACCTGTTTGACCGGTTGCAAGGAGCACAATTCTTTTCAAAGATCGATCTTCGCTCGGATATCATCGGTGAAGATTAAAAGCGAGGATATTCCAAAGATCGCCTTCGTAACTCTGCAGACGGGCATTATGAATTCTTAGTCATGTCTTTTGGATTGACTAATGCTCCGCCGCTTTTATGGATATGATGAACCGTGTATTCAAGGAATATTTGGATCGGGCTTTGTTGTTGTCTTTATTGATGACATCCTCATCTATTCCAAAAGTCGTGAAGATCATGAGCACCATTTGAAGTCGATACTTGAAAGGCTTCGTGAAAACAAACTTTATGTCAAGTTGAAGAAATGCGAGTTCGCGAGGAAGTAGCATTCCTTGGGCACGTGGTGTCAAAACATGGAGTATCTGTCTTAATTCGACGAAGATTGAAGCAAGACAAAGTCGGGAGAACAAAAGTCGGTGGCCAACCAAGCGCGAACTTTTCGGGCTTAATTTGGTTATTATCGGAGATTTGTGGAAGAATTTTCTCGAATCGCTACTGTTAACTCGGTTGACTTGAAAGATACAAAATTTGTATGTAGCGAGGAACGCGAGAAGAGTTTCCAAGAGCTCAAGAGAGAGACTCATTTGGCTAAGACTGCTCCGGTAATACCATCCGGTACGGATGGATTTGTTATATACAAACGATGCTTGAGTGCAAAGGGTTGGGGATGCGCTCTCATGCAACATGGGAAAGTCATAGTTTATGCCTCACGACAACTCAAAGAATATGAGAGGAATTATCCTACTCATGATCTAGAGTTAAGCAGCAATGATTCGCGTTGAAAATTTGGAGACAAAGATTGTATGGGGAGAAAGTGGAGATTTATACGGACCATAAAAGCCTCAAATATTTCTTCACCCAAAAAGAACTCAACATGCGGCAACGACGTTGGCTTGAACTATTGAAAGATTACGATCACACTATTCAATATCATCCTGGAAAAGCGAACGAAGAATCGACGCATCGAAGTAGGTAAGATCATATGCTAAGACGAAAAGCGATATTGTTAATGCAAAGGCCCATTCTGTATGACTTGCAAAGGATGGAGGTAGAATTAAAGACTCCAGGACCCACATGATGATGGCGAATATACGAGTAGAACCGACTTTAATCGATAAAGTTAAAGCTTTTACTCAAGTTCACGGACTTCGGAGTTCGATACGTATGAAGAAGAAAGTGCAAGAAGGAGCTATTCCAGAAGCGAGAATTTACAATGTTTATAATTAAATTGCAATATTTACAATGTCTAGAAGTTCTGTCAAGGAGAGGTTTGGTCACCTAATTGCGCGCCAATAAGGAAAAATCCTTATCGGAAAGCCCCCTCTTTCTTGGGAACGACCTGGTTGTTAAATATTATGAGTTATAATATTAATGATGAATAAGTTTGTGTTGATTAAAGATGAATGTGATTGTTCCATTGTGTTGTGATTATTACTGTTAGTGGAAATCGACATCTATTCCGATGATAATTGATGTCTGGGGTGTTATATTGATAAATCGCGTAATTTATCGGATAAATGAGCAATTAATTTCTACTAATTCACATGCTTATATAACTATTTGTTCACATGTGTGTACTATTGAATCACATTCATGTACTATTAGGGGAGTTGGTGCAAGATTGATAATACTTGCATGACTAAGTTAAAAATGGAGGTACTATACTGTAATTCGTATTTTTCACATGATTATAATATTGATTCACATGATTGAACTATTGATTTACATTATTTACTATTAGGGGAGTTGATGCAAGTTTAATAATACTTGTAGGACTAAATTAAAAATAAAGGAAAAGAGGAAGGTATTATATCGTAATATTCGAGCCCCAAAAACGCAATTATCGAAACTATATTTTCCTATAAATAAGCTCATTTCTTCATTATTCTTCACCAATTCACTCAAGCTATAGAGCATTTATTATAGAGAGAAATATATAGAGAAAGAAAGAAAGAAGTCTGCTACCTCACTACTCCAAAGATCCAGATTTCTTTTCTAAGATAAGGGTGTTATTTCTTTCTTTCGTCTTCATGAAGAGAACTTCGTTATTCCATTCTTTATTATTATGTTGAATAACCTATCTATGCCAAGTACCGCATACATGGTGAAATTCTTTCGTTATTCCATTATTTATTATTCTGTTGGAATATCCTCGCTACACGCGTTTTCTATTTGGACCTAATTTCGCCTTTTTATTATTCTCGTTAGAATATTCTGCATGCAAGCGTTTCTACGCCGATAAGGTTCCGCTTCTTTATTATTTTGTTGGAATATCCGTCTCGTAATGCGTTTTACGTGGGACCGATTCCGCTCTTTATTATTTTGTTGGAATATCCCGTCTGCATGCGTTTTACGCTTCTGGACCGATTCCGTTATTTATTATTCATTGGAATAACTCGTTCGCAAGTGGCCTATCATATGCTCGATGATTTCTTTTGTTATTCTATTCCTTGTTATACTTAGTTGGTTAAAGTTTTGACTTCTATAATTCATGAAATTAGTGGAATATCCTTGATATTTACGCTTCATCCAGTATCTTTTCATGGAAATATTCTTCTGAGCATTCTTGAATTTTACTCTACAAAGAAGTATCATGTTGACAATTTGGACGTTGTTAGTTCCTGGATAAATTAATTCTTGAACTTGTTTTATTGAATTCTTATATCATTGTCATCATCCTCATGTTTATATTTTATTGAAAGTCATCTGTGGCCTGTAGTACATAGATGGACTTGTTATGATTATGACCAGAGATTATTCGGTGTAATCATGACCGTAATGTTACAAATGATGTAGTAAAAGTCCTCATTAGCCCGTAATGCGTTGATGGACAGGTGTTGGCATGATCATGACCATTAATGAATACACAAATATCCTTGTCCCGTAGTGCATGGATAATTTGTGATCGTGATACTAAAGAATATCCTTTGTCGTAGTGCAGGGGTGATTCGATGATGTGGATTATTTATTAAGCTGAGTTTCATCGATAAAAGTGATGAAAAACCTTTTAAATCATAGAGATAGTAGATTTTATTCTCTACTTGACTCTTTTAATGGATTGCTTGTTTCGCTGCAGTTAAACTTGATATCTTTTGTATTTTATCAGTTTAACATTGTTGAAGGCTAATGATAATTTATTCTGCATTATCTTAGTCATAATATTTCTTACTGGGCTAGTTGAGCTCACACTTTCTTTCACTGTCCTTTTCAGGAAATGAGAATATAGCTGGGACAAGTCGGGGAACGGAGTGATGGTCCACATAGATGGCTATAGTAGTCCTCACTATTATGTAAAATAGTGTGATAATAATTGTAATAATGACTTTATTTGAGTTTGTATACTCTCTACGAGACATTATCCGTGTTGAAATTCTTAGCTATGTTTTGTCGTACTGTATCAAAGAAGTTTGTATTAAAATTTTGTACCATGTATTTGGCGACTCAAGATGGCTGATGTATACCTATATTGGGGGCGTCACAAGAGTTTCCAAGTCGGTGCCACTGTGGAACAATGGTGCGAATGTGGGATGCAAGAAAAGATGGAACAAAACATCGAGGATTTTCTTCGCGTCGACTTCGCTTCTCTATCTGTATGTTTGTTTCTCCCGTTGGATCAATTTTAATGATTATTTAAAAATTGAAAAGTACAAGCACCAGATTATAAAAATTTTTGAGTACAATCACCAGTTTGTAACTTTTTTCACTTCGGGTACCAAATTGTAAGTCGTGTCCCTAATGTTTAACGGAGTGTAATATTTTTCGAGTAAAATCACCAATTTGTAATTTTTTTCACTTCGGATACCAAATTGTAAGTCATGTCCCAGTACAGGTATCAAAAGTTAATTTATCTCATTTATAATCTAATAAAACAAAATATATATATATATATATATATATATATATATATATATATATATATATATATATATTCCTCCCTTTACGTATCATTCCCCCAACGCACCCCAACCCAACCCAATCCAATCCAACCCAACCCAATTTTCATTCTTCACCCCATATGTGGGCCCCACCCCACATGTCCCTTTCACACACATCACACACACACACACACACTGAATCATCTTCTATCGATTATTTTTCAATCATCTTCTACCGATTATTTTAAAAAATGGGTACATGGGGGTCCATAAAATAAGCCAAAATTACCACAAATACTTTATAAAAATTCCTTCAATATTTTTAACATTTATCATCATTATTATAATTCACAATATTTAACAACCAGATCGTTCCCAAGAAAGATAGGGCTTTCCGATAAGAATTTTTTCCTATTGACGCGCAATTAGGTGACCAAACCTCTTCTCGACAGAACTTTATAGACATCTTCAATATTACAAATAATAATATGAATAACTTTGTCGTCTCAATTATTGATTTAATAATATATAAAATATTGACAATAATTGAATCAAATAACGTGAGATACTATGCAACAATTACTATGACAATAATTGAATAAAACTGAGTGACTTCTTACGTAAGTATTAATAATCAATACCGCGTGCTACTATACAACCACGCGTATTACTGTACTTTTCATCACTGGGTATTTCAACAATTAACGGTAAAACTTTCGCCGTTATTTTTATAAAAAGTTATTTCTGTCTTTTCATATTTCGACAATAATTCTGTTTTGGGGTCCACCAATGATTGCGTCGTTGTACGAATATTCCGTGTTAAAACGAATATTCCCCGACCAATCGAATATTTTATAACAACTTGCATATTTTACAAAATTTATAAATATTACCCACAACTATAATATTATATCAAATCCACACCATAATATTCAAAAAATATATCGAGAAAAAAAAATTTAATCTTTATTTATGAAAATTGGAGTCTTACATTGGTGGTATTCGAACCCAAGACGTTCGAGTCTACGGCTCATCCCGGAGTCTCATTTGAACTACTGCGTCAACTGCTGGGGTTGTGGACTATAATTTCAAGTATAACTAAATTCAATATTTTTTGAATTCATTGATTATTTAAATTTTTTTATATTATAGTCCACGATAGTTTATCTGCTATAAAAATTAAATACTAAATTTTTTTTATTAATGTCATATAGACTAAATATAGTCTATAAGTCCACTTGCTATAAGTTAGAACAATCATCAAGAATTAGGATTTGAAAGGAAGTATCCATGCTACTAGTAATAACAATAATATTAGAATTCTATCATTATCCCATAAAAATAATTGTTATAAATTTATGTTTGATTATAATTATCAAGTTTATGAATCGAGAGAAATTATAGAAGAATTTTATTTATTACATATGTTTTTTAAAAAATTATCATTATGACATCCACGTAATTGATAATTAAAAAATGACATAAATATTCGCAATATATATAATTTTCTTAAAAATAATAGAGTAAAATATTTTATTTATTACGTTCACAATTTAAAAAATTATTAAAGACATAATTTTAATTTTTCAACAACATTGATTTGTATAATCAAGTCGATGAAAGATTATTTCTGACTTTAACTACTCAAATCCATAATATATTCTGATATTCATATCATATGAGTTTACTAACGGGGTTTTGGGCCTCCGGCACTATATGGACAATAAAATTTATCTCAAATTTTGAACGGCCCAAATAATTTATTGAGTGAGCGGAAAATTCAAAATTATTATTAGATAGATTAGATAGATAGATATATTTTATTAGATAGATGTATGGACGGTGGAATTTATCTCAAACTTTGGACGGCCCAGATAATTTATTGAATGAGCAGAAAATTCAAAATCGATTTGTATTTTATTAGATAGATTAGATAGATATTAACACACACACAAAAAAGAAAAAAGAAAAAAAAAAGAAAATAGAAACTATTCCTAAAAGAGTGAAAGTGGGTGTCTGGGTGCCAAGAGACAGTGACAATATATCCTGTTTGTTGTCTGTAGCTTTAGACTTTCTTCTTAAATCTAACAACAAAAATGCAGGTAAGGGCAATTTCGGGAACAAATTTATACACTCGTCTTCATTTCATCTCCTCTCCTGACATTAAATTGTCTGTACTTTCCATAATACATACACTTTCTCTCTCTTCACCATGAACTGAGCTAGGAGCTCATGCATCCAGCATTCCAGCTTCCCAACTTTCTCTCTAAAAACCCAAACTTTCTCCCTTTAGAAAAATGGGTTCTCTGGTTCCATTTCTAGACCTCAACCACTACCCTGACCCTACCACCGCCGCTACCGGCTCCGGCACCGGCGTCATCGTCCCTAAAATCGAGCCCAAACTCGAGCCACTTGACGAGCCACTCGATATCCCACCTGAAATTCACCCACCTCCACTGGTACAATCTCCGTCTTACCTACCGCCGGAAAATCATAGCCCTAAGTCCACTCCAAATTTACAAACGAATACATCCTTACCCGGACCAAATACGAATTCAAGCTTCGATGCGGCCGAAGCCAACAATGTGTACTCCGAGTTCAGTCGAATTTCTGAGCTTTTTAATTCTGCTTTCGCCAGACAGCAACAGGGTGACGCCCAGGTTTTGGACCCAGATGCCCTGGCTATTGTCCCGGTGCCGGATGGAAGCCAAAACCAGCTCTCAGCTGCCGGCGTTTCGGCCCGCCCTAAGTACTCGCAACGTTCGTCTGAATTAGTTAGGGTTACAGATCTCAGCACGGAGGACGAGCGCTACTTCCGTGAGGTTGTCCGTAGAACCCGGATGATATTTGACTCGCTTCGAATTTTTTCGACTGCTGATGACGATAAGCGGCTTGCTTTAGGGTTCCATAGGCGAACCCGAGGTGATTTGAAGGCGTCTTCGGTGATGAGAGAACGTGGGTTATGGTTAAATCGGGATAAACGGATTGTTGGGGCAATTCCTGGTATTGAGATTGGTGATGTGTTCTTTTTTAGAATGGAACTGTGTGTTGTTGGACTTCATGGACAGCCTCAGGCTGGAATTGATTACTTGCCTTCTAGCAAGAGCTCAAATGGGGAGCCAATTGCTACTAGTATTATTGTTTCCGGTGGGTACGAAGATGATGAGGATTCAGGGGATGTTATTATATATACAGGGCATGGCGGCCAAGATAAGAATTCGAGGCAATGTGTTCATCAAAAGCTAGAAGGTGGAAATCTTGGGTTGGAGAGGAGCATGCATTATGGAATTGAGTTGAGAGTAATGCGTGGCTTTAAGTATGAAGGTAGTGCTAGCGGTAAGATTTATGTTTATGACGGTTTATATAAAGTTGTTGATTCTTGGTTTGATGTGGGTAGGTCTGGTTTCGGGGTGTATAAGTTTAAAATTATAAGAATTGAGAATCAACCTGAAATGGGTAGTGCAATTCTTAGGTTTGCTCAGAATCTTAGAACTAGACCTTTGGCGGTTAGGCCAATGGGTTATGTTTGTCTTGATATATCAATGAAGAAGGAAAATGTGCCTGTGTTTTTATTTAATGATATTGACAATGATCAGGAACCAATGACTCTTCAGTACTTGGTGAAATCTGTTATTCCTCCTTATGTGTATCATCTTGGGGTTAATGGTGGGTGCGACTGTGTTTCTGGATGTTCTGGGGATTGTTTTTGTGCTATGAAGAATGGGGGAGAGTTTGCTTATGATGAAAAGGGTATTTTGGTGAGAGGGAAGCCGTTGATATTTGAATGTGGCCCACATTGTTGTTGTCCTCCAATGTGTCGGAATCGTGTCACCCAGAAAGGTGTGAGGAATAGATTTGAAGTGTTTCGGTCAAGGGAAACAGGTTGGGGAGTTAGATCTTTGGACTTGATCCAGGCCGGTGCTTTTATATGTGAATATGCTGGAGTTGTTCTCACTCGTGACCAAGCCCAAGTAGTTTCTATGGTCGGTGATAATTTAGTTTATCCAAGCCGGTTTGCGAGAGATGGTCAGAATGGGGGATTTGTCACAAATATATTCTGATTACGCACGCTCATCACATCCCTCTATTCCTCCATTGGATTTTGCAATGGATGTATCAAGCCTGAGGAATGTTGCTTGTTACATGAGCCACAGTAACAGCCCTAATGTTATGGTTCAGTATGTGCTATATGATCACAATAATGTGATGTTCCTCGCTTTATGCTGTTTGCAATGGAGAATATCCTCCATTGAGGGCTTTAGTCTTGACTATGGGGTGGCTGATGAATGGTCCATAAAGCTTGCCATCTGTAACTGACTGGATTTTAGAAGTTGGTGCATCTTTGAATGTTATCCAACGTGGTCTTTGCGGACATCATTAACTGAGGTAGTTACATCTTTCTGTGAAATTTTCAATAATGCTAAAAAACCTAATATTGCTGTTCAGTTTGATCTATATTAGATTGATATTACTATTTCTTTTGCTAAAGAGTAGTTGATATGCTCTACTGCGTTTATCTAGCTCTAGTTCAGCGTGAATCCGTGTTATTCAGTGTGATAATTCAAACTGCTGTTATCTTTATATGAAGCATATGCAGGAGAACGGAACCTATAACATTAAACTGAGATGGAAGTGAACATGTATTTTACTATACATTTTCTGGTCATGCAAAACTCCTCGGATGTTTATTTATATTATTTCAAATATGTTTATTTTCTGGTAATATCTATTAGTTCCTGTGACAACCATTACAATTATATATTCCTGTTTCATGATTAATTATCTAATAGGATTTTTGATTCCAATGGTTTATGAATTATAAGTTCCCTTATTAGTTTAAGGGAATTTTTTTGGATTGCTTATGCCCACTTACTAATTTTTTGAGCTCCCCATCCCCGGTTCATCTATGCCTTTTTCCTTTCTCAGGATTTTAAGTTTGGTTTTTAATTTCACTTCTAAGTTCTAATTACTCATCTATTGCTAATAATTCTATCATGATTTAATGGAGTAACAAGATCCATACCTGGAGAAGCAAATTGGAGATAGCTCCCCTGAGATAACAAAGAAAAGTATTAACTGATAAATGCTTATGTTGTCTGCTGGCATGATAGCAGTAATAAGATATCTAGAACAGGAAAAAGTTTCTGCTTTTTAGTTTTTGCAGTGTATGGATTTTCTTTAAATTTAGTTGAAAAATGAAAAATCATGGCCATATTCTCTGATTTTAGATGTCGTAGGTACTTGACGTATCATGAGCAAACAAACCGAAGTAGATTGTTTGACATTTAATAATTTATTTAAAAAGACAGTTAACGATTGCTTCGCAAACCCACAATTGATGAAATTGCAAATTTCCATGTATTATCATATTCTTATATGTATAAATATTCCAATAATGCATACATTAGCCACGTTTTAAATAATAGTTCACGCTTATATTTTTTGTAGTCAGCTGGGATTGATTTTCCTGAATAACTATATGAACATAGGTGGGTCTAATTTTAATATAAATTTCAGTTGAATTTTTTCCCCATAATATCTGGTTACCACTAAATTATTATGTTGGTAATTCAGCAAACAAATGTTTCAATACAAAAATTCTCAGTCTTATAAAAACCAACTTCCTGCCTTGCTAGTCACTGCTTATTTCATATAGATAGGAAGTTCAAAATGCGAAGTTGGATAACTTGTGGTAGTTGTAATTTCATTGATATCGAAGTACGAAGGTAGTGGTAGTCCAATTTCAGTTGACAATGTTTGTATTTTGTCCTCACTATTTATCTCATCAACATTGAAGAATGGGAAGTTTAAGGATGAATTTACTTGTTAATAAATGAACGCTAGTGAGTGGAAAAGCAGGAGCCGAAGATCTGGCTGGTGACACTTTTAATACTTAGTTGTAGTTCAGTATTAAGCATTACATGCTTGTCATAGAAGATGTTGAAAGCATGTATGTGGCATTTCATATTGAGGAATGAATTTCCACTATTTATGTGC
This sequence comes from Panax ginseng, assembly GCA_020205605.1. Taxonomy (NCBI): domain Eukaryota; kingdom Viridiplantae; phylum Streptophyta; class Magnoliopsida; order Apiales; family Araliaceae; genus Panax; species Panax ginseng. The sequence goes on along the minus strand of CM035127.1, from coordinate 16,613,389 downwards.
AAAGTTGATCGTCATAGTGTTGGCTGTGTTGAAGAGTTGTTTACTATACATTTTACTCTAAAATAGAAACTTTTGTATTTTAGGAAAGACATGGTAAGTTCCAAGCCTCCAACCAATTTGCTTAAGCAAGCATTTTAGGCCTTCCTAATACCCAAGGAAGAAATAAGCCAAGGAAAGGGAAAGGAAAGAAAAAAGAGAGTAGAATTTTGTCCATTTTAACTCTTCTGTCTGCTTGTTAGAGTGAAATGTCAGTGTATAATGGATTGTAACTAATAAGATATAGTTCGTTAATCTTTTTACTCATTCGTAGCCTTTACTGTTTTAAAACCTCATTTAGTCCATTTTCATTGTTTATATTTTAGTACAACATTTAGTCCACTTTCGCTGCATATACTTGAGAATATAATGAGGTAGTTTTTCATATGTCAAGCCTTAGCAATTATCTACTTTTATAGTTGTTTCACTTTAAAAAGTATACAAGCTGTGAAACATTTTATTTATTTATTCATTCTTTGATAGGTAATTTTGAACCAATGAGTTCTAGCTCTATTTGTATGTCTCATTCTCTAACAGGGAGGTGGAAGGATCAAATCCATTTAGAGCCTCAATAGAGAACATATTATCTTGTTCACGTTAAAATTTTAAAAAGGTAAGTTTGATAGAAATTTATCATCCGTACTTGCTTAGGGTTGTTTCTCTCATTTAAACGGCTAAAAATATGAGTTTCACCTCTAGCCTAGCTGATTCAGCCCTTTAGCTTTAGTTAAGTAAGCCTGAACTGCATGTCACCCTTGGTTGATGCAGGAGCCATATTTAAGAGGAGAGCTTGTTCCAAGAGAAATATGAAGTAATTGTTTTCGGTGTCTAGAGGTTCCTAGTGATTTTAGTAATTGGGTGTGCGCTTGGTTACAGGTCTTATTCTCATATGGAATATATTACTCAGATTTTTGTTGGAGCTATAAAATGTTTTGTTTTACTAATTTCCCCCCCTTAAAATTTAGAGTTCTAATCGTTGAAGGCTTTAATCGGATTGTTAAGTCTTTAGGGTTGTACACCTCCAAGTGGCACAAAGAATTTTGTTTTCATATGATTAGGATCCTATTTGTTGACGATATTTGATGGCCCAAGTCTCAAGTCTAATCAGGATGACTCTCTCTCTCTCTGCCTTTGAATCCTGGACCTAGGACATAAAATCTCACTCTCAAGTGACAATTGTAAATGTTTTTTCTTCACTAAAGTTTGAGGTATCTGCTTGTACATAACTTAACCATGCTGGGTAATATGAATATTCTCCAAATTATATTGTGCATGAGTTCAAGTTTTATTATCAAATAACATTTAATGTAATGATGGCTACCATTTTAATTGTTTTCTTGCTATTACTGCTTTTCAGTTAAATCCTTGTTTAATTTAGTGTTCATATCTCGTGAAGCTATTTTGGGGGGCTGCTTAGTGCACGTTAATAGCTTAGGTTTTTTTCTTTGTTACTATTAAACCTTACATGGGCAAGTAAAAGTCTGAAAGCAGAATTGAACTCTATCAATGTTCTTATATGGATGCAAGTTGTGCAGACAAGTTTTGAAACTTTATTCAAAGGGTGTGTCCTGATTGCTAAGTTATTCAATCTATCTATTTATCTTGTGCAGATGAGAATGGTTAGGCAATAGCATTTTTGCCAAGTTTTGGTCCTCGGTGCTTTGGCTTAACTTGCTACTTTCTGGTCCCTGGTCTACTGAACATAAATTTTAGATGGAAAAAGGGTAATGAAGTATATTGGAGCCAAAAAAAAAGAGTAGGCTACCTTGTGGTTTTTCTGCTGTAACATACCTGCCTTCATAAGGAAGTCTATGCACCAACAAAGTCTCACCAGGAGTAGATGCGATAAGATTTCAATACATGTATGCACTACTCTGTAAGCTATTTTTTTTTCTTTTCTAATCTAGCTCGTTGTATATACTAAGTTCAAAATTGCTTAAAATTTTGTATAGAAATTGTATCAGTTCATGTGCTGATGGATGAATGCAGTCCACTTGAATCTGTATTCATGTTTTTTTCCTCAGTTACCTTCCTTTATCAGGAGGCCAGTTTTTGTTTAACCAATTAGAAGATAAAGCTTTATCTTTCCAATTTTCGGTTGTCCATATTGCAAATTAACTATGAAATGAGATGGCGTGTACCAATTTTTAAACTTCTATTTGCTCCTTGCTTTTAATTATCATGTTGTGCATTGGGTTTATGCTGTGTTTGGATTTGAAGGAAATGAATGGAATGAAAGAAAAAAAAGTGGCCAAATAAACCATGGTGCGGTTAGCATTAAATCTGCGTATATTGACTAATTTATTATGAAATTAACTTCATGATAATCGGATAATAAAAATTCATTTCATTCCATATGAGGAATGGATGTGACAATAAGTCGTCCTATCACACTATCCCACCTACAACTAAACATGCATTTGAGATGGTAACAAATTATTCTATTAGAATTAGGATCCAGTTAGTATGAAATTTATATTTTGGTAATTTGGTCAATTGGGCCAATAGAATATTAACACATAGAGTCTCGTCTGCGTGTCAGCACTCTATTGGTCAATTGACCAACTTACCCAAAAATAAACTTCATACTAACCACTTCCATTCTATTACGTAGCAATCTCTTCCAACCTATAGCAGTGTGTTGTGTCTTAACAAAGCCATTCACTAATCACACATAACCCACATTAAATAATGATAGTGTAAATAATGGCTATACACTGCTGTGTATATTTTAAAAGAGAATAATGGTTTTACACTGCTGTGTATATTATATGAAATAACATTTTAGCCCATATTAAATAATGGCCATAAGGTATATTTTAAAAGGGAATAGTGGTTACACATTGTTGTGTAGGTTATATTTTGCAAAGTATGTTAAAACTATGTCGTTTTGGCAAATATGTTTTTAATTTTTGATTTAGGAGAAAATAATCTTATTTTTTTAAAAAAGATTAATCTGCGAAAATGAATTAATTTTAATAGAATGTGACAGCTATATATGATCATATTGCCCATTTTAAAATATTAAAGCAAATTATTTTCTGAAGGACCATATCTGCCATTTCAATTCAGAAAAGAGAGACTGCTCCTCAATTTTACATGTTTTTTTGTGTGGGTTAAATTTTAAGAAACACCTAAGTAGTACTTAATTTATTTAATAATTAACTTTAATTGTCACATACACACCAAAAAAAAAAGGTTTTATACAGTCCACAAACCATGAAGGGAGTAAATGTGAATCTCAACAAATTTAAAAAGCGTGGTCGGCAGGATTCGAACCTGCGCGGGACGAGCCCACATGATTTCTAGTCATGCCCGATAACCACTCCGGCACGACCACCTGATGATTGCAATTGCTGATCGTGTAATTTATAAACATTGCCTAAACTTTTTATCCACGAAATAAAGATATTTTAGTAAATAACTGAATGGCGCCTTGCACTCACTCCTCATATCCAGTACTCAAAAGTTCACGGCAACAGACCCATGTCAAGCCGATCCCTGGTTTACTTCTGTAGCATCATTCCCATGCTAAATCCATCAACTTCTTAAAACAAACCCTGCAATCTCTTAAATTCCATTATTTAATTACTACACTCTGTTATCTATACTCCAGCCTTTCCCCTCGTTGATATTCCAAGGTTTAAGTTTTTAACTACTTTCTGTATATTCAGTACTGAACAATTCTAGCTTAAAGTTACAAACTTTGTGTATACTTGTTTATATCTGTATATGCTCTTACTCATTTTACTTATTAGCTCTTTTTTATGATTCTTGTAGGTACCCTTTTCATATTGCTTGATACCCATTTGACTAAATTCCTGTAAGATGGCTTTGACATTTTTTAGAGGGATTCAATATCAAAGTCGCCCTTTTTCTTTATTCCCATCTGCATTTGTTGGAAGGAAACATGTTTTTTTTGTATTGTACTATGAAAAACACACAAACCCAAACCGCAACCCAAGAGAAGCCACCGCCTGAGTTAAAGGTTTCAACAAAGACACAATCCAAAACTTTTGATAAAGTTCTAAAAGATTATGAGACAATCATTGGTATAGAAACCCATGTTCAGTTATCCACTCTAACCAAGGCATTTTATAGCTGCCCTTACAATTATGGGTCTCAACCAAATACTAGTGTTTGCCCCATTTGTATGGGGTTTCCTGGGGCTTTGCCGGTTTTGAATTCGAAGGTCATAGAGTATGCAGTGAAGCTTGGGCTTGCACTTAATTGTAAATTGTCTTTGAATTCGAAATTTGATAGGAAACAGTAATTTTACCCAGATCTTCCAAAAGGATACCAAATTTCTCAGTTTGATGTGCCAATTGCAACTGGTGGGTTCATTGATTTGGATCTTCCGGTCGAGTTTGGTGGTGGGCATAGGAGGTTTGGCATTACCAGAGTCCATATGGAAGAGGATGCTGGGAAGTTGCTTCATACCGTAAATGGGAGTTATTCTCAGGAAATTACTGTCCCTTTGCTTTCTTATATCCATCATTATATTAGCAAATTGTATCGTTCTTTAGTAAGAATATTATGTTATCATGGTTCAATCATGTTTATATCTATGACTAATGGTTTATATTGGAAATATAAATGTTCTAGTTCTATAATGATAGTGTTTTGATTTTGATAAGCAGTCCTATATTATTTGTTGAATTGAATTTTCGTAATTTATTATATATTTAATAAGGTTCTGGTTCCAAATTCCGACTGCAATAAGTGTTACTACTATAAACTTATACCGTTGTTAATTTTGCTATTTCTTTTACATTTTCTATTTTATGCAGGTTGATTTGAATAGAGCAGGTGTGCCTTTGCTTGAGATTGTTTTTGAACCTGATATGAGAAATGGAATTGAAGCTGCAGAGTATTCTGCTGAATTGCAAAGGATGGTGCGATATTTGGGAGTCAGTAATGGGAATATGCAAGAAGGATCATTGCGTTGTGATGTCAATGTCTCGGTTCGACCAGTGGGACAGATAGAGTTTGGAACAAAGGTAATCAAGCACTCACATCATTTGTCTTTTTATATGCAAGAAGATATTCTGTGACATAACCTCCTGTGACATAAAATACACATGAAATTTTTGCCCGTAAAAACTCATGTTGTAATGTTAATTATCTGTATTTTGTTATCTTGTTTAATTGAGCATTAAGGGTGGTGATATATGAACTAGGTTGGTATGTAGCCACTTTCCAGTAGGAGGAATTGTCTGATAAAAAGATGGGAACTGATAAGTGAAATGATATTTTTAAGGTGACAAACGATTTTATGATGTGGAAAAAAATTAGATTGTAAGTGGGACCATATGCAGCAGTGTCTGGACAAAGAAGAATATTTTTTCAGCACACAATATAGAAAATACCGTGCTTCGATTTTATTCTAAAACAAATAAAATATACTTTTAGGTTGTCAAACATACCCATATTATCTGGAAGCAAACATGGGGACAAATCAGCTGTACGTGTGTGTATGCGTATGCTTGCCATTATTGCAACCTACTTCAGTTAAGATGCCAAGCATCTGTGGTGAAATAATTAAGACGTACTAGTATTACTGATATCATGTTACTTTCTGTTTATGGAGTCTTCTCATTAAGTTTATATTAAAGACATGCGTCAAAGATATGTTTCTAATTAATTTTAGCGATCTCCATACTTGCATCTGGAAATGATAGAATAGTAGAGCTTGATTAATGTTCAGTGATCTCAGATTTGCAGTCTCATGGATCCTATAGATCTGATATAAATCCTAAATTTGTTTGGAGGCCTTAAATTTGTAAAATGTTCACGCCATGTATAGTAGTTTGCATGATTTATTGAATCCTGTTAGATGTTATGTTTAATCCCATTTCACATCAACAGGTTGAGATAAAGAACTTGAACTCATTTTCAGCAATGAATAGGGCCATTGATTTTGAGATTTCAAGACAGGCTCTTCTCCACAGCCAGGGACTTGGTGATCAAATTATACAAGAGACTCGTCTCTGGGAAGAGGGCTCGCAGGTTATACTCATCTCTTTTATTTTCTAATTCAACATAAAAAATTGATTTTCTTGGTTCTGCTAAGACTTATGTGCTTAACATTTCCTATACTGTTAGAAAACAGTTACTATGAGGAAAAAGGAAGGACTTGCTGATTATCGTTATTTCCCAGAGCCTGACCTTCCAGAAGTTAACCTCACTAAGGACTATGTTGATGGCATTCGTGGTTCTTTACCTGAACTTCCAGAAATGAAGCGCCGGAGATACGAGAATATGGGTCTAAGCATGCAGGACATTCTTTTCCTTGCCAATGACATGAATGTAAGTCTTCTTATATGAATGTATGTTGGCACCCACAGTTTTATTAATTGAGCTGAAGGTCAAAAGATTGCTTTTATTAATGGCTGAAATTTGCGATAATAATGTAAACTGTAAAACAGTGGTAGAATATATATAGTGGCTGTATTTTCAGGATGTGCCGCAGTAACTGCAAAGAAATGTTAAGATAGCATTCTTGATTCCTATCATATTAGGTATAGGTTCTACTGTTTATATGCCCTTGGTTGCAATATATATGAGAAGTAAAATAAAAAATGATATTAGAATAAATATTTCGTTATCTGACTATCTGTTACAATGAGACCTTGATCAAAATCACATGGCGTGTGCATAAAAAGTCCTAACTAGGTGCAGACATGATTGCATTATCCACTAATTCTGAACATTGGAGTTGCTCCATGTATGTTTCACTTGAGATAAAACTTGGACCATCAATATTCAAACTCCTTAAATTATGTTCTGTCCTACAATTTGATTTGGTTACTTTTAGGTATTACGTAAAACAGTATCATTGTATAGGCTAAAAATGACGGCTGATGGTTTTTTGTCCTGTATGAATGAATGTCTCAGGTGGCAATTTTTTTTGATTCTACTATTGCAAAAGCAGGTGACGTAAAGCTAGCTGCAAACTGGATAATGGGTGATATTGTTGCGTACTTGAAAAATGAAAAGTTGTCAATCAATGAGGTCAAACTTACCCCTCAAGAGCTGGGTGAGTTGATTGGTTCAATAAAAAGTGGGACTATTAGTGGAAAGATCGGAAAAGAGGTATTTGTCTTGTCATGTGCCAATATTTTGCTTTTGCTGTATTTTAAATTTTGTTTGTATATTCTATATCTAGTTAATCATAAAAGTAGATTTTCCTTTAGCTTGATGCTATTAGTGTCTTTTATTGATTGGATTGGACATCAGCTTAAAGTATCCTCAGATTTGGATCTGGGACGAATGGGTTCAAGAGATTTTCTTGTTTAAAAGACTTGGAAGACGAGTAATCCCTCATAGAGTTATTAGTAAATTAGTAATTTATTAGGTCCATTTTGAGCTGCCATACTTCTTGAGTTGGAGCTAAACATGGTACCATCTACGGTCTACCTTGGAAACGATGTACACCAACAAAAATGAAAGAAAGCAAGAGAAGAATGAAAAAGGAATAACAAAAGAAGAAAGTCATCGATAGATAATATTTTCTTTGATCATATCATCAGTGTTCAGTTTTATTTTAAGTTTCTTTTCTTTGTGGCATTTGCAGATACTATTTGAGCTACTGGCTAAAGGTGGAACTGTTGCAGGACTTATAAAAGAAAAAGATCTCGTCCAGGCAAGTAACTTCATTTATTTCAGACGCTTTTTATATATTACATTTAAAGCCTTATATACACTGTTAAACATCCTGAATGTTGATCTTTACACAATCACTATGATATAAGGTGGCTTAGTTTAACTTAATAGATCTTCATATACTCATTCCATTGTGGTAGGTATGTTAACTATACCGTCCTCATTAACTGTTCTTTTCTTTAGGGGGAAAAAGTACAGGTAAATCCTGAACAAGGTTGTTGAAGTCTTAATTAGGCTGTAATGATGGACTACAGTACCAGATACTGTTTGATAATACTCCATCCCTTCCAAACTAAGAGTCCCATTTTGACTTTAAAAAGTCAATTGTGAAATCCTAAAATTTAAAATTGATGCGATTAATTTAAGTTTTGAAAACAACTTCTTTGTAAGTAGTACCACTTTTTAGATAGTTTACAATAGGGAAATGACAATTGCGTTCTAACCTGGACAGAGCTTGTTAATTGGTCTCTTACTGACTTACTTTAGGACAAGTTTAACTTTTATGCTTCTTAAGTTTTTAACAATGTGGTGAAACAATTTAGAACACAATCTCTGATAGAATACTTCAATGGTCTAAATAAAGTATGAAGACTAAAAACTACTCTGACCTTCCTTTTCACAAAGTTGATCAAGTAAGCCTGATATTTCTGAAGACTTCTTAATAAGTAATAATTTTGGAATTTAAAGTTTGGCTAGTTTGCAGAATTAGTAGAAAACCCAAACTAGTGACAATCAATAGCTTGATTTTTCTTTAGCAGCACAGCTCTAGAGACGGGGCTAAGTTTTTTTTTTCTTCATGTGATATGAAGAGAGGTTCCGGTGGCCAATTTGAATAACTAGATTATTTTTTTAACAGATATCTGATGGTTCCCTCACATGTTATATCTAAACAGATATTAGATCCTCATGAGATCGAGAAAATGGTTGATAAAGTAATCGCAGATAATCCAAAGCAGCTAGAACAATACCGTGGGGGCAAAACTAAGTTACAAGGTTATTTCACCGGACAGGTATGTAATTTTGCAAGTTTGACTAGTTTTCCTAATTATGCACTTAAATATTGCCTTCCTGGTTATGCTATTGAGACTATTGTACATTAATTGAATGATCTAAATGCTATAATGTTTAGATAATGAAAGCATCAAAAGGTAAAGCAAATCCAGGGATTCTCAACAAGATTCTGTTAGAGAAATTGAACGCCAAAAGCTGATAACAGCACGGGTGAGCATTTCTGTATTAGTTCTGTTGTGTGAAATTATATCATAGTTTTCACTTGCGCTATTTCATAATCTCATCTCCTTGGGTCCATGCAGAGGATGCATATCTTTGCTCAACTAGTGCAGACAACCGACTTTCCTTGCTTTTGTGGTCACTCGGGGACTCATATGGTCATATCCTGCGTCCCAAATGGAAGGTGAAAGCAAATATAGATTGTGCTGAACTAAAATGCATCTTTACACAATGCTCATTCATAAGCGTACTGTTTGAATCAATATAGTAAAGAAACACAACATTCATGAATATAGAATCTATCTATTAATGATAACTTCATGGGCAGACCTATTTTCTCATAGGTACCATATTTTGTATGTTATTTTTCATTTTAATTGTACAATATATATTGATGTTTATTTCTAGTTCACTTTTACAGTCAATGTTGTGCTAGCTTCTCTTTTGTTGTTGCATCTAATTACCTCATAAAGTCTCACCATTATGTTAGTTAAATACATAGAAAATAGGAATCTCTCTCTCTTTTCCCCTTCTTTTTTTTTTGGGACGAGTATATATAGAAAGAAATTCAGGTAATTTTATAGAGGAAAAAAAACTAGATTTTAGACAGAGCCTCTTAGAAAAGGTGGCATTGACCTGGTCCTGAAAAAGCCCCCCCCTCCCTCCTCCTCCCTCCCTCCCTCCTATAAATAAACATACCCACCAATTTAGCACACAATAGAAAACATCCATTTGTGAATCACAAAATGAAGGCTAACCCTTCAATGGTCATATACTATTTGCCAAAAAAGCAAAAAGGTCTAAAATATGATCAGCTCATGTCAATTTTTTTTTACCACCCTTTCATTTCTGTACCTTCTCCAAACACCCTTACTATTAGGTGGTGGTGCATGGTAGTGGTGGTGGAAGCCATTGATGGTTGTAACTGGTGGTTATAGGCTATGGCCATTGACGGAGGGAAATCCGCCCAGGCACGGAAAGTGATGGTGATAGCGGATGCCACCTGGGAATCAGCTGCCGCACTTCAATACACACTCTCCCATGCAATCCTTGAGAATGACACTTTGATTCTCCTCCATGTTGAGAATAATAACTTTTGGAGAAACACATTTTCGTTCTTTAGGAAACCATTACCTACAAACCAAATTGTTGCGTCCACGACGGAAAGTGCCGCCGGTGGCGGCAGCGGTTGGGTAGATTTGAGCTTTCTTGAAGCAATGAAGCAAGTTTGAGAGAAAGCTCAGTCAAAAATTCAGGTGACCACAGAGGTGGTGGAAATGGATGGAAAAGACAAGGCTAATGTTATTCTTGCCCAATGCACTGAGCATAGAATCGATCTCCTTATTATAGGACAGCGCCGGAGTCTATCCAATGCAATCCTAGGGTATGTTTTTTGCCTCCATTTTTTTCAAGTTATTTACATTTCATTGCATGTTTTCATTTCCATAGGCTAGGCAAGCAACAAGTGTTGCTTCCTTTGGAACCAACAAAATTTAAAAATTAAAAAATGGGAAAGGAAAAGGAAAATAAATATAAACAATTATAAAAACTTTTAGTTATCAGTCAAAAAAAAAAAAAATTTTACATTTATAGTAGCTTAAATTATACTATGTCCATGATGTTCATTTTCATTTCGTTAATTGACTAAGCAAATAAAAAATTTAAAAATAAAATGATTTTTTTTTTTGGTGAAATTGCATGAGTCTGAATTTTATATTTTGGTAGAGGGTATTTTTAAACAAGTTGCTGAATATTGAAATGATAAGTCCAATCTAAGTGTGGCATCCTTGTGTTATCTCCCCAAGTATATCAAAATGATAATGTCACTATCTTACATTAAACAATTATTTACTCCGAAATATACAAGATGAAGGTTCTCTGACTTTATCTGTCTTTTCATATTTTAAAAATAATAATAATCGAAATTAGAGATACAATTTAATTTTTGAAGTCAAAACACAACACTATTTATTTAATTTTAATTGATACATTATTATAATTATATAGTATATAACAAAATTTATTTTATTCTAAACTTCTATCATTCTAAACTTTTATGAATTAGTTTAAAAGATTATTTATGGCCTGCCCCAAATAATTTGCTTTGATTACAACCCTCTCGCTCTCTCTATAATACTCGAGTTTTAAGATTATAATTTTTTTTAATGCATCTTGTTTAATTTATTAGTAGTGAGGTCAATGGTATCGGATGATAAATACGAAGAAATTGTGTTATTTAACTCCATCTAAAAAGAAACAACGACTATTTATTTATTTATTTTTGTGTGAAACGGAGAGAGTATTACAGATATGGTTTTGATATTTTGTATTTAGATTAATAAATATATGAGTCCTTCTATAAAGATATGTTTATTGGATCGGTATATTGGACAATTCCATTTTTTAAAAAAAAAATTCGCTTTTTCTTGCGACTTTCAAAAAATGTATAGTATTTATTTCAATTGAAATTTTTACAGAATATAGAATATGTATAGTATTTATTTCAACCATGTTTTTGTATATATATCCAAATTACACCTAAAACACCATATTCTATAAAAATTCCAGTTGAAATAAATACTAATACATTTTTTGAGTCGGAAGAATTTTTTTTTTGAAAATATCCAATACGGTCCAATAAACATAAGACTTGTTGTAAATATATTGTTTCAGGAAGCAAAAGAGGAACGGATCGTTAAGAGGAATAGACACGGCAGAATATTTGATTGAGAAAAGCAAGTGCACCTGTGTAGCAGTGCAGAAAAAGGGCCAAAACGCAGGCTACCTCCTCAACACCAAAACCCAGAGAGATTTTTGGCTCTTAGCATAACTCCACATTTATTTATCACTTCTTGTAAATTGCAGCTACCTATTACTGCATTTGATTTGCTCCTTTCAGCAATTCATCATCATTGTTTGTCAATAGAAATAGATCCATTATTCACTTCTGCTTTTTCTAAAACACATGCTATGCCAGGTTATTATCAAGAAAAAACTAGGATGAAATGAAAATCATGTGTTTAAAATACCATAGTCTCCTTCAAAATACGCATGTTGTGATGGTAACTCAACCAGATTTAACTATATCTTTTAGGACGTACTAGGTTTTGGGCGATTTGAAGAAACCTACTCCTACTCTATCCGTACCATGTCTTCATAATGTATCAAAGTTCATCATGCATGGGTTGTTCTAATGCTACCTCCTCCACCCCTGGAACTGGAATTACATTCTCATGTACTCGACCAAGGTTTATTCCATCTCCAGCCCCGATTCCAATATCTGCCTGACCAGCCATACCAGCTTTTATGGCAGCAGTAACCGTTCTCTGCAACTTGAGTATCCCAACACGTTTCGAAACAACATAAAGGACAGCCAAGGAGAAGAAGAGAAATCCAAGAATAAGTATCACCCTGCAGAATATAGAACAAGGCCTCAGACTTGCAATTAAAGAACCGAGTAACTCTATTCAACAGGCTTTAGGTTTGTTTATACCTGTCAAGTACATCTTGGCGCTGCATAGTGGAGAGCAGATTCCGAGTTCGCATTAGCAGTGACCGGTGCCCTTTGTATTCACTTTCAGCCTTCCTTAGTACTCCAGTAGATTCCTCTGTAAAAGCAAATGTATACATCTTTATCTAGTACACAAGTTTAAAACACATGAACCACACAGAACTAAAAAATGCTTATAATATGTAATACTCCATTAAGCACAAATCATATATGCTTCATAGTTGAGAGCAATACTACAATCATCTAGCTTTGACTAAACAACAAAGATTTCATGACATGTGTACCATATAAGCAGCTAAATGAAGAGAAGATGAGAAAGTAGAATAAAACATGGTAATAAAGACGATATAATTATGTGAAAATACAAAGATACAATGGATGCATGAAGTATACTAAGAGCTGAAACCCTTGCAAAAGAGTTCCTATTCCCCTATTTCCCACCTTGGCCTATAATTATTGTCCCTATTCTCTTGCACAAACACCACCAATCAGCAAAAATCTGAACTCTTCTTGTAAATGCATAGAAATCCATGACAAGCACCTTGACTATCTGCTTTCCACCAAATTGGCAGGACTATTGTCCCTACTATCAAACTCAAACAAAAGGTCTCGTCTCAAACAAATGCTTGTCATCTTCACCCTGTCCTTATACTCCCAAAATTGAATAAGAAAGGAAAAAAATCAACCCTATATCACCATACCATCAGAAATATGCTATTGGTCACTAAAACAATCTATTGGGATATGTCAAAATAGACTATAAGAAAATGTCTCGTGCTACAAAGACCAAACAAGGAAGCACAACCACCTATAACTGCTAAAATTTAATGGAAATTACATCCATTTGAACAACTCCCTGCCATTTCACTTCAACAATCCATTTATAAATACAACCTTTTTCATTCTGCAACTGAATGCTCCAAATTTGACTAGACTGCTGACATAATTATGAGTCCCCACCCCGTGTTTAGGATAATACAGTTGTTGAATCATAAGATTTTTTGATTTCAAATTCATAGATAAAGTCACAAACGTAAAGTAATAGATGACAAAAGAGTGATAAATATTAGTGCAGATGTAAAAGCAGGGAAAAAATGACCAAGGAACAACGACATAATCCCGCTAAAATATAACCATCTCTGGTAACGAAAAGAACTTACCAAAAGCCGTAAGTGTGCTTCCACTTCTTTCAACCTCCTGCAAAAAGTACACTAGATCTGTGAGAAATCTCAAGTGTCCATCATTTCAAAGAAGTTAAACATAAAATCATTAAAAATACAGAAGATAAAAAAAGAACAATTAAATCAAAGATACTAACCTGAACCATCAGTTGCCGAGTACGGCGAAGGCTATCTGTGATGCTTTCTGCCGCAGCTGTCATTCCAGCCTTTGTTCTGATATAGAGTTACAAATCAGTCTTTATTTGAAACAATGACACCTTAGTTCAGTAAAGAATCTGACAAACATATATATGGCTGCCTATACCACAAATATTGCGTAAGATATAAAATATCAAGACAATACAAGTGAACTTTTCTCACTTAAAGCAAGAGTGTAGTACATACTGTAAATTGCGCCTACGAATAGTGGACTCTTCTCCACCTCCCAAAAGCAGCTCCCTCTACATTTAACCACATCATTTTACCCTCAAAACATTACAATTTTCCTCAGGTAAAATGGAAAAGGTTTTATAACCTTAAGCTATTGATAGATAACCACTAACCAAAAAATAATCCACATTGCATTATTGATGTATACAAAATTTATCAGATTAGCCAAACACCAAAATATACTAAAGCTAAATAGCAAAATCTTAAAGGGTGAAACGGTTACCTCTTCCTGAGCAGCTTTCCTCATGTTTGCCTTTGCTTGCAAATTAGCATTTCTTAAACTCAATCTCAAACTACATGATAATAAGAAATGCAAATATTATTAAGTATTAAAATTATACGCACACGTCTATAGAACAACATTTATATAACTATCTAGTCTGTTCAGCTGCTCAGATTTGTTATAATAAGAGGGGACAAGGAAATTGCAAAGGAATTTACTCTTCGTAAACATGAAACTGAACTACTGGCAATCAAATAAACTCGACTAAATTGTGTAGTCATGTTGAATCAAAAATTACAAATTTCCAAGTTCTTAAGCAACAAATAAACTAACACTACGAGAAATTATGAAGTAGAAAGATACAATTTTGTTAACATTCCACAAACTTAATATTAACATTTTAATTGAAATTATATATTTCATTAGTTATAAAACTACACTTGATAATTATGATGATAGTTAAAGAATACAAATCCAAAAGTCCCCCAAAATTTTTAATATAAAATCTATCAGTAAAATCAAATGCATTGTACTGTTAAATCTGCAAGCATCAAGCCCACTAATTTCAAATTCTTTTCTTCAACACTATCTCCTCAACCAAACATAAACCAATGCCATAAACTTAATCCCCAAAACAAGACGAAATAACAGCAGAGATTCACATATACACATATCTAGAGACATTGGCGGAATTGGGGAAAAGTGTACCTTTGGATTTGATTTTTCCAAGATTGAAGCAAGGACTGAGCCGCCTCAACTTGATCATCGGAAGGGAGTTGGGGAGCAAGAAGATCGAGCTTGAACTGCAACGAATTGAGCAAAGCCAATCCGTCGTGAGCCAGACCATTCAATCTCGGCAATGAATTTTTGCTGGTAGTAGAAGATTCTCTTGATTTTCCGAATTCTTGGATCGATTTGATGTGTTCTTGAGTTTTGCCGTATGTTTCGTCCCATTCTTTCTTCGTCTTCACATATTCCTCCACAACCTCGTCCATTTAAGTATTGGTTTTGCTGCTCAGAAATGGTGATGGGGAAGATCTAACGAAATTATGTAGATTAAGGAATTAGGAATCTGATCTTCCTAGGAGGAAGGAGTACTTTACTTGACCAGAGAAAACTGAGCACCAGCCACCAGGTCCAGGATTTTGGTGATGTAAAATAAAATAATGTAAAAAGAAAAAGAAAAATTAATTTTTTAATTATAAAAAATTGATATTTTTACATCATTTATCCGTGTGAAAATATTATTTTAACGTGTAGAAATATTAAATTTTATTTTTTATCTTCATATTATTGATTCTATAATATAAAAAAGAAATTAGATTTTATATTTAGATTATTAATTTCTTATGTTTGTACTTTGTAATATGAAGATATAATAATAAGAAATGCAAAAGGTTATGTTATTTCATTTATTTTTTATTTTTAGTTAATTTTTAATTTTTTGCTTGTTCATTAAAAAATAAATAATAAAATTTGAATTCATAGGTACTTTACTTAAATAAAACTATAAAATAAGTACACACAAAAAAAGAAAAGAAATTATAATAGTAAATTTTTGTTGGGTGATCTTAAATAAGAAATTATTACAAAAATAGAAATTTAGGCAATTAGAAGTTTATAAGCCATTTGCACAAGAAGCATGTTACTAGCTTAATATGCTTAAGTATTGTCTCACATATATGTTAATCATAGAACTCATGAGAAATGATTTCATTTCATGGTATTTGCTTTGAGTTTATAATCCTACCCACTCAATTGCCACTGGAAAGACTTCATGAATGCAAAATATGTTTGTGCTCAACTCTTACACATTCACAATTATCAAAATCTCACAAAATTATTCGAGCTCAATGTGAATCATTTCGTCTGTGCCCATATGAATTTCACGCACTTTTAAACAAATTCTATGTATCACGATCTCGAATTAAGTCCGACACGCACTTCTAAACAAATTCTGCATCACGATTTTAAATTGAGCCGGAACAGTTTAAACTTTTCGAACGAATATGATACTAATATCAATAAAAAATTACAATTTAAAAATGTTTGAATAATTTATCAAACTGTGATCATATTTAAATAATTTATATTTCAAGTTGAGCGAGTATGAATCGAAACCGATTCATTTTACAGGCTTACATGGGGTATTATAATCTGAAAAAGGAAAATGAACTTGATATGGTGGGTCAATTACATTCTCACTCTGCATATATAAGTTGAGGAAAAGGTAAAAGCTGATATAGAGCTTTTTGCTTTTCCTCAGGATTTGTTATACAGACAAGTTAATAAGTCGAAGAAAAGACACAAGACTTGAAATAAACAGGACCTAACTTTGCACGAGTCTCCTTCATTTCTTGCGCAGCTTGATCAATATTGCAGCTTGATCATTATGCAAAAAGAAATATGAAATGAAAAATAATTTAAAATTACACGCACACACGGACGCACGTTTGATTTGCAGCAAACTCTAAGAAAATTAAAGCAACCTCATATTTACACAGTCAGAAACTGATGTTAAGCAACTATGCAGTCATGTATGAACCTGTGTAAGACAGAGGAGAGCTAAAGCTAAATTGAATATGGCTTACAAGAAAGGAACATAAGAAGAATGAAGGCAAAAAGGTGGTGCCAAAAAAACGGCAACTTTGTCGGAAATAACAAAACGTAGGCACTTCCAAGAAGAAGAAAAAAAAACTGGAAAAAAAAGCCAAAAAAAACAAAACAAAAACAAACATGGCAGAATACTCGAACTCTTTAATATCTCTATTTTCCTTTGCTATTTCTTCAGCAGTGGCCAGTGATGCTAATTGGGCTTAGACTTTTGTCTGTCATGTCTTTCTAGGAACCTTGGAACTGTAATAAATAATTGACTTGAATTAGAAGGGAAGGAAGCAAATAACATTTGCAAGATAGTCACCATAATACAATAACATTTATGTGCATACCAAGTCCATTAGAATCAGAGGTCTTCATAATTCTAAGCCTTTTCGCGGTGTTGAGAAACATCCTTAGAACAAAATACAAAAAAGGGGATCACATTTAAGCACGAGAGGATAAGCTGTATAAATCATCAACCACAAATACATTACAATTGATATTTCTTCTTTTCACATTTCTTTGTTTCGGGTTTCTCATATGTGCTAGGGTCAGAATCGTTTCATTCATTCATACAAATAGTCATGTATTATATCAGATCTAACATCAGAGTATCAAGGCATATTTTGATTGGCATAATTATGTAGTAATGGGTTTTAGTTGTATACCCCCATGGAACATCTCCAACGAGCATCCAGTCTCGTTCTTTATCTTCGTAAGTGAGCACAAATTCAGAGGATCCATCCAAAAGTTTTGAGGGTTGTACTGTTTGTTTCTTCACACCGCCAGGTCCTAATTACACAAGCATAATTTTACTATGAAACAAAAACAGAAAGCAACAGGTAAACACAACTCATTGGTCAAAACTTAAAAGCCCTTTGACATCAAATCTCTCACACAGAAGATGGACCAAAGCAATTATTTATTATATCATTTTTTTAACCAAATATTATATAGTTAAGCAAAGGTACGTAATATTAATTAAGCAAGCTTATAAATATTTTTAAGCAATACTTGCATTCAAAGTCGTCTTTGGCCAGTGAATATGGTGAAGGAAAGGGAAACTACAAGAAAGTCGAAACCAAAATTATCCAAAATGCTGCTAATGTTCACCAAAAGGAAAAAATTATGGAACATTGGAAAAACTTCCCGCACTTATGTTTTCCTTTTTCTTCAGTTTTAAGTAGTGCAACCAAATATTTTCCAAATAAATAAATAAAAATAAAAATTGTGCAACCAAACAAGAGAAGATAAATTCCCTTGTTATTTGAATTCCTTTCCCTCAACAAATTAATGAACAAAATATAGGACAGCAGCTTGGTTTTTGAAACTAAGAACATACATACAAAAAGGAAAAAGAAGGGCAAGGACTTACGGATAGAATTGATGGTTGTTGAGGGTCTGAAGAACATGTCCTCAAGAATTTGGGCTAATGTCTCATAGCAAGAATGAGCACTCAAATCCACTTTCCTTCCTATTTGTAATCCATCCATATTCACCTTCACAAACCCAAGATGCCCTCTTTCTTTAACAGTTGTATCATTGTTGTTGCTACCATGGCTGATTTTCTTCTTTAAAGTATCTTCTTTACGTGTATCGTTCCCACCCACTCCCTTATGTTCTTGATCACCATTTGCATTCTTTTGGTTGATCAAGCTGTTCATCCTGTAAGTCCTTATAGGTGGCCATCCCACAACCTGACTGTTTTCAAAAAACAAAAATATAAATGAATAAATCTAACCTAGCAAGCAATAAGAAATAAAAAAGTAGTTCTAAGTTCTAACACACGTGCTTCGACTCAATTTAACCTATAAACTTGAGCACTTGTTCTTGGGTCTATTCACGTATATTTGTCCTACATTCCTTTATTTTCCAATGTGAAATACTTGCCTCACACGTGTATACTTGCGAACATATTTACGATCACCCCTTTGTTCCCAAGCATAATCTTTTAAGCAAGTTTGTTCTCGGTCTTACTTTGGATGATATGGCATTCTTTTGATTCTTTTAATAATTAAAACTCTTTTACACAAAATTATCTTACCACTGAAAATTTGTTGGGCAGGGACTGAAAAAAGAGAAGAAATATTACGTGTCCCAATCAAAGAGTTCCACTTCTAGTTACAAAAAAGTTGAAAATTTTGTACAAAGTATTGAAGAGTATTATACAGAAAATATATAACTGAAAATAATGAAAAAACAGAAAATAATGAAAAATAATGAAAATATATCTAGCAAACAGGCAGCCTCATTAGTTTGCAATGAAATTGTCTTCAACCAGAATAGAGGTTTGATAAAGAAAAACTTAAGGAATCAAATAAACAACAAAGAAAAAGCATCGGCATAAAACAAACCACTAAAAAACACATACAAATATTTACTCTGTTAAAAAAAAGAGTGCTCTTCTGTTTTTTCCCCGTATATTAGTGTTGGGCGGTTGGCATACGACACACATAGACATGATTTTTTTTAATTATTTTTTTTCCATAATAATTTTTTAATCACTAAAATTTAATATTCAAGAAAAAAAATGAGAAGTGATTCTTTTACCTCCCTATTATTCTAATTCTACAATTACATAAAATACATTAATCCTAAAGTTAATAATTATGTACAACACATGTCATTGAATTTTGTCCATTGGATTAAAAGAAGAATCATAAATCATTTTCAACATAAAAGGCTACAGAATCATTAGTAGAAATTCCCATACTTCGTATAACTGAAAAAAATCTAACTACTGTAAAAGTGATTTCGACAAAAAACAAGTTGTTTCTTATTGCAAGTGGACATTATAATAGGTAAATCTAAATACATGAAGTAATTGATTGACGTGTCTACTCTCAACAAAACTCAACATGTTTTCGTCTTAATATAAAATTTTCCCCATAAAAAATTGTAGAAACCAGCTCTAAAAAACAGAATATCAACAGGAAAATGAAAAAAAAAGGAAAGAAAAATAAGAAATTAAAGTTGAAGCAAATTAACATGAAAGATTCACTTGGAAATTAAACTATACAACAATAAATAACAAAACTGATGGTGGAGATTTAATGGAAAAAAATAAAATTATGTACCTGACAGCTGGGGAAGCAGAGTATCCAACCTCAGGAGCACCAACACAATCAGCTCCTCTTTTGGTGCCAGCAGATGAACAAGGAAAGTCTTTTGCAGTCATTATCTTCACATACTCATACTTACCCTTCACCACCCCAACACCGCCGCCACTACGGAGGCTCAAACCAAGACCCAGTTCGAGTTCAACCTCATCTTGGTAAGAAGACACCTTTGAAGACGACATTTTCTCCATTTCCGACACACCGGCACCACCACCACCGCCACCAGGGCCGCCCAGTAAGCCTAAAGTTGCTTCCATTTGTATGAATAAGAATATATATATCAAGAAATTGACGGGGGTCAGTTAATTTAAAGGTTATAGTAGTTGAGGTAGAGAAAGATTAGAGAAAAAGAGGAACATGTAAAGGATTTGGGGAACTAAAAATAGAAAGAAAAAGAGTAATACTCCCTAGCTTTATTCGTTAATGGACTTTTTACGGTCAAATTATCTATATTTAAAACTAAAATTTATTTTTTAATTTATTAAATATAAACATAAAATTATTATTATATAAAATTACATTCAATACATTATCAAAATTAACTTATTTAATTTTAAAAATTTTAATATATTTATATAATTAATTTTAAAATTAATCAATTTAATCATAAAAATTGATTAAAATAAATAAAGTCGGACAAAAGAGTAAAAATTAAGAATAACATTAAGAGTCTCAAATTTTTTGATAAATATATAATAATAAAAAAATTTGATAATCCTAATGCTCTGTTCAGGAACAACTAATAAGTTGTTTATAAGTTGGTTTTTACTGTTTGACAATTACTTATTTTTTGACTTATAAATTGAAATTTAAGTCAAAAAATAAGTAATTATTTATGACTTATTTTAAAATGACTTATAAGTCATTTTAAAATAAGTTAGTTTGATCAAATGTAATATCTATTTTGTCTTTCTTTTTATTAATATAATTTTTAATAATTTTTATATTTATTTTAACTTACAAGTCATTACAAGCGAACTTTTATCAACTATAAGTATTTATTCCACATTTCTTGAATTATTTCTCTAATGGAGTAGTTTTATATTCCTTTTCATTCAACTTAGCTTTCAGTTGGTAATTACTTCATCTTTCCATCTGAGATTTAGCTTAAGATAATGTCTTAAAAATAGTACTAATTTGTTACTATATTTTAATCTAATTTCATGTACAAGTAAAATTACTTTCATATCAAACTCAAAAATAATTCATGTCAGATAATTTTGTATTAAATGTGGATTGCGCGTAAACGGCAAAATAAAACAGTAATATGTGGCTCCGTTTTTTACACCCTCTTATCTCATACATCTATATACGTCAATATTTAATATGAACCTGAATTTAATTATCATATATATTAACACTTTTTCAAAATTTAGTAAAATAGTTTTAAGTTTTGTTCCTAAATAAATGAGCAAAATATCTTTGGAAATAGGGAACTAATTGTCAGATATTATAGTATTTGGATTAAACCAAGCGTCAAGAATGGAAATGTCAATCCATATCTTCTTATAGTTTAAAAAAGTTTCAAGTGAAGGGACATGTTATCTATTTTATGTTATTTTCATCACTTTCTTCATTTGATTATCTTTTAATAAAATAATTTTCAATAGCTAAATCGCTATCACTAGGAAGAAGTTCACCACCATCTTTCAAATGGTGCAAATCCAATCCTCTTTGCGCAAATTTGCGTTAGTGGGAAGAGCAATAAACCAAGGTTGTGAAATTCGGACCGGTATGGAATCGGTTAAAATCGAAATCGATCGACATTTTGATTCAAATTAGATCAATTATTTAATTTTAGATTAAAACTCGCTCAAATTCAGTGACTCGGTGGTTAATCACTTGACCCAATGAACCAGTAATTAGTTCATGAATTTAACCGGTTTCCTACTAACTTAAAATATATGGATAAAAGAAATAAAAATTAGGGTTTAGAATGATTTATGCTTTTTGTGAATTAAGTGTCGTGGGTTTATTTTAGTAATTTAGTTGAGACTATGTTTGGTATTCTAAATATATTTGCATTCATATTTAACAAAACACTTGAACTTGTGGTTAAATTTTCGAATTTGAATGTATCCTAGAGATATTTATGTTCATTTGTGTTTGATTTTTTACTTTTGAGTTATGAGCATGATTTAATATTTTTCTTTTCATATAGATTTAGTATTTATTTGAATTGTTTAAAGTAACATTGTACAAATAGGTTTAATTTTTTTTATAGATAAATTGATTAATTTTACATATTTACTAAAAAATATATATAATATATAATAATAACTAATATATTTATTATTTATTACATATTAATTGTGACGCCCCCAAAATAGGTATACATCACCCATTCTGAGTTGTCAATACATGATATGAAACAACTACAACTTTATTATTACAACAATGAAAGCCTGTGAGTTTGAATACAAATATTATCTTACAGACAATATCTATACTCAAATAAATTCTCATCACATTTATTGATACATTATTTTATAAAAATGGTGATGACTACTAAACAACTCTCTCTAGAACCTTCATTCCATACCAGACTGCTGTCTTTCATTATATTCTCGCCTCACGAGAAGAAAAATGGAATAAAAGAAAAGGGTGAGCTCAACTAGCCCGATAAAGAATATTATGACTAAGATAATATACAACAAATTATCGTTAGTCTTCAACGGAGGAAAAAATCTAATAGAATACAATAGACAACAAGTTTTAAATCAATATTCGCAATTGAAATAATAATTCATTAGAAGAGTTAAGTAGAGAATGCAAACTACTATCTTCTATGTATGAATTTAAAAGTTCATCGTCTATCTTTTATCCCCTGTAACATCAATCAATATATATCGGAATCAAATATTCATCTTTGCTACCACAGCCAAAGATATTCATCGATTGGTCGTGTTCATCTAAACACTTGTTCATCTTTGCACTACGGGCCAAAGATATTCATCAAAAATCATTCATCTTTGCACTACTGGGCCAAAGATATTCAATAATATCATCATTTAAGGCGAGGATGATGAAAAATATTTTTAAAGAAGCGAATCCAGTGAAACAAAATGACAAGGATTAAGGATTAAGGATTCGTACTTTGTTTTATCCATGTCCAAAAATACCTCAAAAATAATCATAGTGGTGTAAAATTCAAGAATGATCAAAACATGGATATAATCAAAGCTAGTAGCCACAATAGATATTTTAGACGAAAAGGAAAATTTTATTTTTCGATGAATAAAGGCAGATTCGTGAATAAGTGTCGTATCGTGAATAGTCTTAGTATCGTGAATAGTAACTTTCGGACACAAAAAGTTTTAAATTTGATTAAAAGTTCAGATCAATACTTCGGCATAATGATATTAGAAGAAATAATATCATTTAAAAAAAATATAATATCCCTTACCTCGAAAGACAGTACTTCTAGTTGAAACAGGATATAAGTTATGACTTGAACTTGCAATCAGATATAGCAACAATACTCAAAGTATACTCAAAATACTCACAAGAATACGCTCGATAATATAGAGAGAAAACTTGATTTACGGTGTGATTTTTAATTCTAACATAAGCACCCTATTTATAGGAAAATGCTTAGAACACCAAAGTAGAAAATTTAATATAATAATAATATATATATACAAATTTGTCTATGCACCTAGAACCATCTGAATTCAGCAACTTGCATGTGTTTAATGAGGCTAACCAAAACACAAAAACGCGTTTTTGTTAATTAAAACAATTAAAACTTCCAAAATCAATTATTTGAACTTGAACTTCAATAATTCATAATAAATAGCCCCTTTTGTCGGAAAATTCAAATCTCGTAAGAATTTTTAGGAAATTCAATTCTCTACAACTTTGCAGAAGAAAGGTTTTCCAAATTCCAAAGCTGAAATTGAGAAATCCATAAGCAGGCGATTTTACATTTATAATCAAATTTCGACCAAGAAATGGGCCCACAGACATGTTTAACATGTTTTAAACAACTTTTGAAACTAAAATACTCTTCCTCCTCATATACTCATATATCCGCATTCATTGTAAAAATATTATATTATAATAATATAATAATATATTATTTTATCACAAAAATAAAATATCGATTTTCAACAATTGTCACTTTAAAAATTTTCTCCATCTATATCAACATAAAATGAATATTTTCCTCATCATATAAATCAATAATTAATTATTCACAAATAATATTACTGAGAATCACGATCTTGTGACCGGTAGTTTCGAGGAAAGAGGGGCTTTCGATAAGAATTTCTCTCTTCTTGGCATGATTAGGTGACCAAACTCTCCTTGAAAGCAGAACTTTCTAGACATTGCCAATAATGTTTTCTAATAATATTATTCAGATAATATGAATTATTGCTTCGATAATGGAAAATCTTGTGTAGTGACAATTATTGAAACAACGATAATATAAAATATCAACGCAAAGCAATTATTGAATCAATAAAATAAAATCTTTGAGCGAAGTAATTATTGTAACAATTATTGAGTAGTGCCTTCTTAAGTAAGAATCAATAATTGGTGCTGTCTGGTGTGCTTCTTGTGCAACAACGCTTATTCTTGTGTTTTAACCACGGGTATTCCAACAAATGTAAATGAGAATAACTACTGTAGATTATTTTTAAACAACTTATATTTGTCATTTTCTTCATCCAATCGCTTTTCGTTATGGGGACCACACAAATTGCGCCATTGCGTCAGCACGAATATTCCCAACGGTAATAATATTCCCAGACCAAAACGAATATTCCCGACAAAATGAATATTTTATAACCACCTGCTTATTTAAAATATTTGCGCATTTTACCCATAACTAACCACATTAATCAAATCAACCCTTACTATTTCAAAATAATAAATAGAGGAAAAAAAATTTATTTATTAATTATTTGGGGTTTTACAACCTCCCCTTCTTATGAAATTTCGTCCTCGAAATTGACGTACGTACCTAGTGTTTCGAAAAGATGAGGATACCTTGCTTTCATTTCCGTTTCCAACTCCCAGGTCATTTCCTATATAGCATGGTTCCTCCACAAAACTTTAACTTGTA
The DNA here is from genome assembly GCA_020205605.1 of Panax ginseng. Taxonomy (NCBI): domain Eukaryota; kingdom Viridiplantae; phylum Streptophyta; class Magnoliopsida; order Apiales; family Araliaceae; genus Panax; species Panax ginseng. The sequence continues at coordinate 16,588,326 of CM035127.1, read as the reverse complement.
GTATGACCTTCGTGACGTAGGGACATGCTCCTTCCTATATCAAGATCTTGACAGTACCTCTTCATACGTTAAGTCTTGCTATCTCGTCCGGGTCTAACTCTATAACGTGGTTACGATCTTTCACATATTTCTACAAGCATGATATGTGAAACACATTATAAACACGAGACATACTTTCGAGGTAACGCTGTAGTCTATAGGCTACATTTCCTACTTGGCCAAGAATCGAAATGGACCAATATATCGTGGATTGAGCTTTCCTCGTTTCCCAAATCTTGTAACTCCTTCCATGGAGCTACACACAACAATACGTGATCCCCAATACTAAATTCCACGTCTTTTCGATGAAGATCTGCATAACTCTCTTTTGTCGATCCTGCGTTGCTTGTGTATCGTTGTCGAATCATTTGGATCTTTTCCGTAGTTTATACGTACTCAACTCGGGTCCCAACAATGTTGCTTCACCCACCTCGTCCCAACATATCTTTGGAGAAGCGACACTTTCGTCCATATAATGCTTCAAATGGAGCCACACCTATACTTGCCTGATAACTGTTGTTGTAGAAGAATTCCACCAATGATAAATACTTATCCCAACTGCCCTTGAAGTCTAGTGTAAGACCCCAAATAATTAATAAATGAAATTTAATTTCCTCTAATTATTATTTTGAAATAGTCAGGGTTGATGTGATTAATGTGGATAGTTATGGGTAAAATACGCAAATATTTCAAAATAAGCAAGTGGTTATAAAATATTCATTGTTGTCGTGGAATATTCGTTTGGTCGTGGAATATTAAATGCGACGACCAGCGCAGCCCATGTGTGGGGCCCCATAATAAAAGCGATTGGAGGAAGAAAACGACAAATATAAGTTGTTTAAAAATAACGGCGTAGTTATTCACATTTTACATCGTTGGAATACCCGGTGGTTAAAACACAACACGCGTTGTTGACAAGAAGAGCGCGGTATTGCACCAATTATTGACTCTTACGTAAGAAGGCACTACTCAATAATGGTTATGTAATTCTGCTCAAGATTTTATTGGTTCAATAATTGTTGCGTTGATATTTTATATTAACATTGTTTCAATAATTGTCATTACACAAGATTTTCATTATCAAAGCAATAATTCATATTATCTGAATAATATTATTAGATAAAATTATTGGCAATGTCTAGAAAGTTCATCTAAGGAGAGGTTTGGTCACCTAATCATGCGCCAAGAAGGAAAAATTCTTATGGAAAGCCCCCTCTTTCTTGAAGCGCTCGGTTGTCAATAATATTGTGATTCGTAATATTATTTGTGAGTAATTAATTATTGATTCATATGATGAGAAAAATATTGATTTTATGTGGATATAGATGGAGAAATTTTTAATGCGACAATTGTTGAAAATTAAAATTTTATCTTTTTACGATAAAATAATTCATTTAAATATATATAATATTATATTTTAATAATATAATAATGGTGATATTTTTACAACGAATGTGGGATATATGAGTATACGAGGAGGAAGAGTATTTTGTTGCAATAAATGTTTAAAACATATTAAACATGTCGGTGGACCCCATTTATCGATGAAATTTGATTATACTTCTAAAATCACCCGCTTGTGGATTTCGGTCAATTTTCATTGGGAATTTGAAAAACTTTCTTCTCGCAAAGTTGTAGAGAATTGAATTTCCTATAAAAACTCATGAGATTCAAATTTTCTGATAAAAAGGATATTTATTATGAATTATTGAAGTCTTGAGTTCAAATAATGATTTTTGGAAGTTTTAAATATTTATATTAACAAAAATGTTTTTACATTTGTAAGCCTCATGAATCACATGTTAAGTTGCTGAAATCAGAAGTCTAAAGTGGGCGTATGAAAATTTTAATATAAATTAATATTTTATTAAATTTTCGCTTTTGTGTTCTAAAGCATTTTCTATAAATAGGTGCTTAGGTTAGAATTGAAAATCACACCAGAACTCAAGTTTTCTCTCTATATTATCGAGCGTATTCTTGTGAGTATTTTGAGTATACTTTGAGTATTGCTATATGGTGCAAGTTCAAGTTATAGCCTTTATATCCAAGATTCCGTCGGTAAGATCGATCTTTCGTGGTAGTGGATATTTTTTTTTTTCAGAATGATATTATTTTTTCAATATCATTATGTGAAATATTGATCCAAGTTTTATCAAATTTGGAACTTTTGGTGTCTGAGTTACTATTTACGATACTCAAGACTATTCACGATACTTGATGATTATTCATGAATACCAAGATTATTCATCGAAAAATAAAAAATTTCTTTTTGTCAAAATATCTATTTTGGATACTAGCTTTGATTGTATCCATGTTTTGATCATTCTTGAATTTTACACCACTATGATTATTTTTGAGGTATTTTTGGACGTGGATAAAACAAAGTACGAATCCTTAATCCTTAATCCTTGTCATATTTGTTTCATCGGATTCGCTTTTAAAAAAAATATTTTTATCATTCTCGCCTTAAATGATGATATTATTGAATATCTTTGGCCCAGTAGTGCAAAGATGAATGATTTATGATGAATATCTTGGATTCTGTAGTGCAAAAGATGAATGATTTCGATGAATATCTTTGGCCCGTAGCTGCAAAGATGAACAGTGTTTAGATGAACATGACCAATCTGGTGAATGTCCTCGGCCCGTAGTGCAAGGATGAATATTTGATCCCAGATATATATTGATTGATGTTACTGAGGATAAAATAGACGATAAACTTTAAAATTCATACATAAGATAAGTAGTTTGCATTCTCTACTTAACTCTTCTAATGAATTATTATTTTCACTGCTAATATTGATTTAAAACTTGTTGTCTATTGTATTCTATTATATTTTTCCCTCGTGAAGACTAACGATAATTTTGTTGTATATTATCTTAGTCATAATATTCTTTTATCGGGCTAGTGAATGAGCTCACCCATTTCTTTTTGTTCCATTTTTCTTCTCGTGGAGGCGTAATAAAGCAAAGACGAAGTGGGTATGGAATGAAGGTTCTAGGGAGAGTTGTTTAGTAGTCCTCACCATTGTTGTAAAATAATGTATCAATAATTATGATGAGGATTTATTTGTATGTGGATATTGTTTCAGATGGCAATATCTCGTATTTAAACTCACAGCTTTTACTTATTGTAATAATAAAGTTGTAGTTGTTTCGCACTGCAGTATTGACAACTCAAAATGGGTGATGTATACTGTTTTTGGGAGTGTCACATCTAGGACATGTAGTCTTAATAAATCTTCAAGAGTTTGAATAGTCCTCTCGATTGTCAGTCTGTTTGAGGATGGTATGCTAGAAATCGAATCAGAATCCGTGCCCATAGCTTTTTGCAAGCTAATCCAAAATCTTGAAGTGAATCTTGGGTCACGATCCAAACTATGGATACTGGCATGCCATGCAACCTCACAATCTCATTTACATATATATTAGCAAGACGTTGAAGGGAATAAGTCTCCCGTATCGGCAAGAAATGAGCAGACTTGGTTAATCTATCAACAATAACCCAAATAGCATTGATGCCTTGAGAAACCGTAGGAAGACCCGTAACGAAATCCATGGTAATGTGTTCCCACTTCCATTTCGGAATCTCAAGTGGTGAACGGACCTTAGGTACTAGATGCTCCGCCTTTACACGTTGACAAGTTAAACACATCGAGATAAACTTTGCAATCTCTCTCTTGATATTGTTCCACCAAAATGTATTTCGAAGATCACGATACATTTTAGTACTTCCAGGATGGATTGCAAATGGTGTATTGTGTGCCTCCATCATAATCTTGTACTTCAAATCAGAGTCGTTAGGAACACAAAGTCTGGAGTGGACTCGAAGTATTCCTTCTTCATCAATTTTCGCTTCCGGAATAACACCTTCTTGTACTTTCTTCTTCATACGCATCAGCTCCGGGTCGGTGGCTTGAGCAACCTATGGGTACACTTGACATCATCGCACTCATTCCTGCATATGATCTTCTACTCAACGCGTCAGTTACCACGTTCGCTTTTTCAGGATGGTATTGAATAGTGTGGTCGTAATCTTTCAACAACTCGAGCCAATGTCGTTGCCGCATGTTGAGTTCCTTTTGCGTGAAGAAATATTTGAGGCTTTTATAGTCTGAATATATCTCCACTTTCTCCCCATATAGATAGTGCCTCCAGATCTTTAAGCGAAAATGACCTACAACGCCAACTCTAGATCATAAGTAGGATAATTCCTCTCATACTCTTTAAGTTGTCGCGAGGCATAGGCTATGACTTTCCCACGTTGCATGAGAACACATCCTAACCCTTTTCCTGAAGCATCGCTGTAGATAACAAATCCATCCGTAAAATCACATCGAAAGAAAGTATCTTTAAAGAGATAAGGTCAACAGGTAAGGTGATGGTGCCAACTTGAATCAAACAAGATTTATAAACGGTGGATGTAATGAAAGTTTCTCCTAACGGAGTTTCCACGAGATAAAGGTCAAAGTCTAATTTCTCCCGAGTCAAGTTTAAACGTTGAGCAAAAGCGGGGAGAGATAAATGAATGGGTAGCAGACCAGATCAAGTAAGGTATAAACTTCGCAAAAATTTATAAATAGCTTACCGTGATCACCTCGTTTGGGTTCTCGATTTTGACCTACCACAACAAACGCTTCTTCCAGAACCGTTGACTTTGACTTTTCTCGGGACGATTTTTGAGTCACCGTCCCTCATTGAACTAGGTTTTTCGTACTCGTACAATCTCGAGCGATATGTCCTTCTTTTCCATAATTATAGCATACCTTGAATTGTTGTCAGGCGCTTGACCGATATGTCCCTCTTTCCCGCATTTATAAAGATATGGACCGGTGGTCGTTTCCTCTCCCTTAGAACCGATTCTTTCTTTGGTAATGCTGTCGTCTTCACATTGTCGTTGTTGAATCTCCTCTTTTTAAAATCTCCCCCCAACTCGCTTCTTCTATTTTCATGGCCATGATTACCACCAGAGTGGTTACCATTTTGTCGAATCGTCTTTTTCTTTTCCATTTGGTTATCGTTATTACATTGACTCGCTATCTACGATATGATCTCGGTTGTGGTCCTCGGTTGACCGTACTCGTTATCTCGTTCTAATAATTGAGCCATGTTTACAATATCTGAATAGAGAGAAAATTTATGAGAAATGAGATATTGACGTATGCCGGGTTTCAAACCTCTCAGAAACATCCGCGTCATACGTTCCTCATTCTCCACCAAATGAGGTGTAAACACGGATAACTCGCAAACTTTGCCTCGTCATCGAGACACCGCCATGTTGTTTTGTTCTAATCGATGAACTCCACTTCCTTCATACGATTAACACTTTCGTGAAAGTATTTGTCATTAAATAGTTTCAAACGTCTCTCTAAGACATCTTTGAGTCTTGGTGGATGGGTACGCTTCACAGACTCCCACCGAGAGGTCGCCTCACCACGGAACATAAAGGTGGCGAATGGAACCTTACGTTTCTCCGTGCATCCCAAGACATCGAATATCTTGGTAATTTGCTTGACCCATGTTTCCGCCATGATCGGATCCGCTTTCCTTAAATTCGGTGGTCCAAACTCTTTGAATCGCTTGATTGTGACAACCCGTGAATTGCTATCATTTCCTCCTCGTATTTTGAACATGAGTCTCCTCGTTTGATTTTGCATGAAGCGCAAAAAGCTTCTAAACATCCCCTCGTTCATCATCTCGCTTTCGGTGGTGTTGTTCACAGGAGGAACATTGCCAACCTGTTGCACCTTCTCCTCGTTGGTGAGTCAAAGCGTCTCCACGATCTCATTTTCATTATTAATATTCTCAATCGACATTCTCAAAATCGTCATAAAACAAGGGTTAATTAAGGAAATCAATATATCACATAATATCCCTATATGACGACCAACTAACAAATAAGCTTAGGTAGGACACACTAGCGAAGGATTTACTCTCTCTCCCTCCTAGTTCTATTCCCGATCTCATGGAGATCATATCCTAAGCTCGATACCAAATGTAACGCCCCCAAAATAGGTATACATCACCCATTACGAGTTGTCAATACATGGTATGTAAACAACTACAACTTTATTATTACAATGATAAAGCGTGAGTTTGAATACAAATATTATCTTCAGACAATATCTATACTCAAATAAATCCTCATCACATTTATTGATACATTATTTTATAAAAATGGTGAGGACTACTAAACAACTCTCTCTAGAACCTTCATTCCATTACCCACTTCGCACTCGCTATATTCTCGCCTCCTAAAAAGAAAAATGGAACAAAAAAGAAAAGGGTGAGCTCAACTAGCCCAGTAAAGAATATTATGACTAAGATAATATACAACAAATTATCGTTAGTCTTCAACAGGGAAAAATCTAATAGAATACAATAGACAACAAGTTTTAAATCAATATTCGCAGCGAAAATAATAATTCATTAGAAGAGTTAAGTAGAGAATGCAAACTACTATCTTCTATGTATGAATTTAAAAGTTCATCGTTTATCTTTTATCCCTGTAACATCAATCAATATATATCTGGAATCAAATATTCATCTTTGCACTACAAGCCAAAGATATTCATCAGTTGGTCATGTTTATCTAAACACCTGTTCATCTTTGCACTACGGGCCAAAGATATTCATCAGAAATCATTCATCTTTGCACTACAGACCAAAGATATTCAATAATATCATCATTTAAGACTGAGGATGATGAAAAATATTTTTAAAGAAACGAATCCAATGAAACAAAATGACAAGGATTAAGGATACGTATTTTGTTTTATCCATGTCCAAAAATACCTCAAAAATAATCATAGTGGTGTAAAATTCAAGAATGATCAAAACATGGATACAATCAAAGCTAGTATCCACAATAGATATTTTAGACGAAAAGGAAAATTTTTATTTTTTGATGAATAGTGCCGTATTCGTGAATAGTGTCGTATACGTGAATAGTGCCGTATACATGAATAGTAACTCTGACACAAAAAGTTTCAAATTTGATTAAAAGTTTAGATCAATACTTCGGCATAATGATGTTAGAAGAAATAATATCATTTTTAAAAAAATATAATATCCCTTACCTCGAAAGCATAAAGACTTCTAAGTAAAAAACAGGATATAAGCTATGACTTGAACTTGCACCGTATAGCAACAGTACTCAAAGTATACTCAAAATACTCACAAGAATACGTTCGATAATATAGAGAGAGAAAACTTCAGTTTCTGGTGTGATTTTTAATTCTAACCTAAGCACCCTATTTATAGGAAAATGCTTAGAACACCAAAGTAGAAAATTTAATATAATAATAATATATATATGTACAAATTTGTCTACGCACCTAGAACCATCTGAATTCAACAACTTGCATGTGTTTAATGAGGCTAACCAAACACAAAAAACGTTTTTGTTAATTAAAACAATTAAAACTTCCAAAAATCAATTATTTCGGAACTTCGAAACTTCAATAATTCATAATAAATAGCCCTTTTGTCAAAAAATTCAAATCTCGCGATTTTTATAGGAAATTCAATTCTTTACAACTTTGCAGAAGAAAATTTTTCCAAATTCTAAATTAAAATTGACCGAAATCCATAAACGGGCGATTTTACAGGCTATAATCAAATTTCAGTCAAGAAATGGGCCCACAGACATGTTTAACATGTTTTAAACAACTTTTGCAACTAAAATACTCTTCCTCCTCATATACTCATATATCCCGCATTCATTGTAAAAATATTATATTATAATAATATAATAATATATTATTTTATCACAAAAGATAAAATATCGATTTTCAACAATTGTCACTTTAAAAATTTTCTCAATCTATATCAACATAAAATGAATATTTTCCTCATCATATAAATCAATAATTAATTATTCACAAATAATATTACAGAATCACGATCTCGTGACGGTAGTTCCGAGGAAAGAGGGGCTTTCAATAAGAATTTCTCCTCACTTGGCAAGCAATTAGGTGACCAAACCTCTCCTTGATGTAACTTTCTAGACATTGCCAATAATGTTTTCTAATAATATTATTCAGGATAATATGAATTATTGCTTCGATAATGGAAAATACCGTAGTAGACAATTATTGAAACAACGGTAATATAAAATATCAACGCAAAGAATTATTGAATCAATAAAATAAAATATTGAATAAAGAATTCTCTTTGTAACAATTATTGAGTAGTGCCTTCTTAAGTAAGAATCAATAATTGGTGCAATACCGCGTGCATCAGGCAACAACGCTTATTCTCGTGTTTTAACCATAGGGTATTCCAACGATGTAAAGCAGAACAACTACTGTAGTTATTTTTAAACAACTTATATTTGTCATTTTTCTTCATCCAATCGCTTTTCGTTATGGGGACCACAAGGTTGCGCCGCATTTAATATATTCCCGACAGTAATAATATTCCCCGACCAAACGAATATTCCCCGACAAAAATGAATATTTTATAACCACCTGCTTATTTAAAATATTTGCGCATTTTACCCATAACTAACCACATTAATCAAATCAACCCTTACTATTTCAAAATAATAAATAGAGGAAAATAAATTTCATTTATTAATTATTTGGGGTTTTACATTAATGATGTTTCTTGATCAAGAACAATTCAACTACTAGTTGAAGCAGTTATTTATCCACTCGGTACATTTTTTGATTGAGATATGAAAACCTTACATTAAACAACCCTTCCGTTCCAATCATTCCAAAACCTTCTTTTGCACTTTTTGCGACGAAAACAAGTCTATTCACCGTTTCTAATGTTTCTTTATTTTTTCCCCATTCATTAATTCAATGTAAAGAAATAATAAATTTCGCACAATCTTGACATTTGGTCGGAGGGATTGGAGGTTAAACTTTGATTTATGCTTAATATATTTTTAATTTTACCAACAAAAATACCTATATATATATATATATATATATATATATATATATATATATACAAGTTGGATCAGGTCCGGACCTCCCGGACGTGAGAAAATCGGACCTTTTTTTTTTTTTTTTTTTTTTTTTAAAACAACTAAAAATAAAAATAAAAATTATGGAATCGAATTTTCCATGATATCTAATATTTTGGACGTGATTTGAATACTTATACCAAAAATGATGGTACAATCTGCATGCATCGTACCACCATATTTTTTGTTATCACGTACTCCAAATCACACCCAAAACATTATATTATGAAAAAAAATTTAATTTCATAATTTTTATTTATTTATTTTAGTTGTTTTAAAAAAAAAAATATCCAAATTTTAGTTCTGTTCGGAGTTAGGACTGATCCAGACGATATATATATATATATATATATATATATATATATATATATATATATATATATATATATACGGATATGATCAATACATACCCTTTATTTAACATACCTTGCTCACCACCTTTAGCGATGGATAGAGTCAGAGAGGCGGATCCATCCATTAATTGATTAGAATAATTTTTTAAAACAAAAATTTTAAAAAAAAAAATAAAATACAATAAAATAAAGGCGCCAAAATGTGAGGGATATTGTAAATAATTGTGTGAGCTATCATATAAAATTGATATTATTTTATGTAATTGAATACACTTCGAATCCTCGATCTTTTGTTATATATAAAATAAGATTTTATAATTTTTTAAAACACTGTTATTATAACAGACACTTCTTGTGTCCTCTAAAATAAATTACAAAACTAAATAATATTGTTAAAATATTATTTATAATAACATTTTTTGAGATTTCATTATTTGAAACTATCGTAATGATAGTCTCATTTCAATAGCTGCAAAAATATTATGTTCAATGTAAGTTACTAAAGAATATAAAAGAGTGGAGTGTTTGTGTTAGTAAAAATTTGAGACATTTAATAGTCTTTTAGTCTGAATTTTTTATTTTCACTAAACACTTTATAAAATCAAAATAAAATTAAAAATTAACTCCCAAAAATTCAGTGGGGTCAATTGACCCCACTGCCCTAAGGTAGATCCGCCCCTGGATAGAGTGACGGTTCGGTTCGTCGCGTATATCAGAGAACCGTCGTCTTAACTTTTAGCGATGCATCGAACCGTCGTCATAACATATAAATCGTTTATCTATTCTATAGCGACGAACCGAGCGACGGTTCGGTCCGTCGCGTATATTAGAGAACCATCGTCTTAACTTTTAGCGATATGCATCGAACCGTCGTTATAACATATAAATCATTTATCTGTTCTATAGCGACGGACCAAACCGTCGCTAAAGGTGATGAGCAAGGTATGTTAAATAAAATGGTATGCATGCAGAACGGATATATATATATATATATATATATATATATATATATATATATATATATATACGGTTAAGTTCTCAAAGCGAACCTTAAAGAAGCGAACCAAAGATTTAACTGTCGTCTTTGGTGTCTATATGGCAATTTGCTCGATCGCCGCCATACCATGTAGTCTTTCGCGCATTTTGGCCAACTGTCGCCATAGACACCAAAGACGACAGTTAAATCTTTGGTTCGCTTTTAAGGTTCGCTTTAGAGCCCTCTCCGTATATATATATATATATATATATATATATATATATATATATATATATATATAATGGGTGTATAAATCATGTACACACATAAGCTTGTGTGTTACTTAAAATCTAAAAAAATAATATAAAGAAAGATTTCATTAATGACAATTTTATCCTCGTTCCAATTCAATACCATTGTTTTCATATTTTATCATTTTGTACTTAAAAACTTAAAACTAATGCTACGTTTGGATTTTTTAATGAAGGTGAGAATCAAATAACTCATTCCTATAAAATGAAAAAAATTGTGTTTGGTTGCAATTGGAATGGATTGAACCATTCTAATTTCTCCCAAATTTATGAATTTTATTCTTGGGAGAAAAAGAGTATGGAATAACTCATTTCATCTATAATGAAATGAATCATTTCACTCTCTATTTCATTCGTTCAATCCAAACGTAAAATAAGATGTAATTTAAAGACGGAACATGTACCTTAAACACGTAACTGATAAATTTAGGCGGTGTTTGATTGTATTTTAATGTATCTTAACAGTTCACATCTTAATGCATCTTAAAAGCTCACATATTTGTATTAAGAGGTCCTCTGAATAGTTAAGATACAAAGATAAGTCTAAACTATTCAGATGACCTCTTAATACAAAGATGTGAGTTATTAAAATACATTAAAAGATGAACTATTAAGATGTATTAAGATACAATCAAACACAACCTTAATATGCTAAGAATATAAAGACATTAAAACCTTTATGAACCGTAAAATAAGTAATCTGTTTGGAACATACGAATTAAATTATATATATATATATATATATATATATATATATATATATATATATATATATATATATATATATATCCGACAATGACCTGTTTTAATAAAGTTTTATATTGATTTACTAATGGGAAAAATGACAGGATCTTTTTTGAGGCCTACAATAGCAAGAAGTCGCGCGTGCGATTTCTTTAAACAATATATGATTACCCATTGGCAACTAGTTTTAATTTGTATAGTAATTTAGTATACTAGTATTCGGTTTCATTTCTTTAATGTTCGAGGAATAAATCCCATTTCTTTTCCCATTTAAATGAAAAATTAATTTATTACTCAAAAAGGAAAGTACATTTGATTGTAGAAAGAATGTCTCAACTGCCATTTGATAAGAATAACTTTGTCACAACCCTCTATCTAAATAATGCTCTCTATCCTATAAACAAGGTCAATTTAGGAATTCCCTTTGTCTAAAAAATAATTATACACTTGATTCAAAATGATGGATAGTATATATTCTTGTTCCAAAATGAGTACATTTTCTCCATACCTCACAAAAATAAAAGGACAATCATTTTATTAGATGAATAGTACTGGTTCCTATAATATTCATGTCCCATATTAAAATATATAAAAAAAATTTGTCTGTGTATAAAGAATTAAGTTACTAATAATAATACATTTAGTCATGACTTTTGGGTGAGCCACGTTGTGAGCTTGATCCAAGAGGTTGTTAATTCAGTTCTCATAGAGGACAATCATTTTATTAGATGAATAGTATTGGTTCCCTGTTCCATATCAAAATATATGAAAAAAATTTTGTCCGTGTATAAAAAATTAAGTTACTAACAATAGTACAGTTAGCCATAACTTTTGGGTGAGCCCTGCTATGGGCTAAAATGATCCAAGAGATTGTTAATTCAATTCTCATAGAACAATTACAATTAGTCATGAACAAAGTTGTGAAAATCTTAATTAAGTATAAACTAAAGGATAAAAGCAAGCTAAAGGGGGTTAAAAGTTTTCAAATTAAGTTGAGTCTTTTTTACAAGCAAAAGCAATATATTCTAATGTCACTTGTATATGTTCCCTTTCTTTCTTTCTTTTTTTCTTTCTTTCTTTGTGTTGTCTACTATTTAGAAGACAATGAGCACATAACCTTGCTTTGGAAAGTAGGGACCTAAATAGCTGCCTCACCTGTGGGCTGGTGGGCACAACAAAATTAAAAGCTTTTTGGACAATTTCTTTTAAGAAAACTGATATATTCACACGATTTTTTGATATTTTCACATGAAACTCATCGCTATACATCTATAACGACACTTTTCATACGAAAATATCAAAAAATCGTGTGAAAATATAAATATCATTTAATTAATGTATAATAGTAAAAGAGAAAAGTTGATATGTATTGTTAATGTCATGGCATACACAGTGATACACATAAGCTATCAAGTACAAAATGTTGGACCACAGGAATACAATTTTGTTTTTTAGAAATAATACCCTTTTTCTTTTTGTAAGAAAATGATTAATTAAAGGTGGGAATCATTATTTAAAACATATATATATATATATATATATATATATTTTCTTTTGATATAGGTTAGTACTCTCCTTGTGTACTAATTCCTAACATTTTTTTGATTTTATATATATACTTCCTTTGTTCATAAAAGATATTTCTATTTTTTTTAATTCTTATGTTCACAAACATAAATAGCACTATAAATCATTTAAATAAAAAAATACATTAAATTTAAAGGTGATTATTATTTTGTTGCTTAAATTGAGAGTGTGACATCTATTTTGGTTGGAATTAAGGAGTAACTAGCACCCTTATACCAAGGTAGCCTTATTTTAAGCTGGCCTATCTGTCTAGTTTGCCAAAGAGAATTTAATAGATTTTGTCCATCTATCAATTTTTTAGGATAATAAAGTCCAGAATTGATAATTTTCTTAAGTAAAAATGTTGAATTTTTTACAATCTCATTTTACACAAATAATAAATAATTTTCACACTTACGTCCCCAAAAAGATGATTAAATGTATAAAAAATATTGTCCCTAAAAGGATGAGATAAATTACATAAAATAAAGGATACATAAGTCATTTAATGTAATCAATTAATATAAAAAATAAAAATATTCATCACTTTATATAATCTTATGAAACTACTACGTGGGTATAAATTTTGAATTTTATTTATTTTTTTCTTCTGCACCACACAAACACTCCCAGAACTCGAACCACACCACCAATCTGACATGGTATGAAAATTGTGTTTTGCTCATCTTTTGGAGACAAAGGGAATAATTAATATTTTTAGAAAATGGGCCGACTTAATATTTTTAGTCCGAGATAGCTTGGTAATTTACTAGTAATTTTGAACTGGTTATAAAAAATTAAAATTAAAAACGGAGGGTGTAAAAACAACAAAATATTAGGCAAAGTTGGAAGCGATGAGACTATTTGTATTAATTTATTATTATTTTGAATAATTTTATCTTATAATTAATTTTTAATTTAATTTATGGACTATTTGATATCATTTTTAAGGTATTTTGATACTTCAATAATAATTATATAATAAAACCTTTCTACTAACGAACTAATTATGAAACAGAGTAATTCAAAATGATAACTATACGTAGTACTCCCTCCGTTCCTTAATATAAGTCGTTTTAGAAAAATATTTTTGTTCCTTAATATAAATCGTTTTAGAATTTCAAGTAAGCATTAATTGCTTAGTTTCCAATATTACCCCAAGTATTAAATGTAACTTTGGTTCTCTCACTATTTTCTGTCCAATAAATAACAATCTCTTCTTCTAATACAAGGGCAAAATAGACAATTGATATTATAGTTAATGTTATACAATCATTTCCTTAATACTTGTGCACAACTTTAAAACGACGTATATTAAGGAACGGATGGAGTATTAGTTATGAAGTTTATTGTTTTTAAATATACATAAATGTAATTTTAATTTTAAAATTTGTTGAATTAATTTGTAAAAGTTAAAAATTAGACTCTTTTTATTACTCCCTCCGTCCCAGAATAAAAGTTTTGGTGGACTTTTTACGCATATTAAGAAGAGGAATAAAATGACAAAATTGCTCATAATAATGTCATTAAATATGGAGAGAGAATTAGAATAAGAAAAGTATGAGATATTTAATGTTACGGGCATAATAGGAAAAAATGTGTAAAAATTTGGTTATTAAAAGAAAGTGAACATTTAACATGAAACAACTTAAAATAGTAATAAGAATTTTTATCATAGGACGGAGGGAATAATTAAGTAAATAATTTGCTAACGTCTCGTAGTTGCTTGTGTATATTTGAGATTTATGATGATCAGTTGGTCTACTGATATGACTTACTTCCATAAATATAGAGGTTGAGAGTTTGAATTTTGTTGACAGGATTAGGATTAATTATTCTAATAAATTAGAAAAATAAATTTAATTGAAATTTTAATGTCAAGTGGACTAATTAATACTCGATTGTACTTGTGGGCTGTGGTGTTATGTTAAACAAACAACAGGGTGTTGCATATACCCACCAAACAATTAAATGTATTTCAACTTGTATCATACTACAATATGTAATGTATTAAATACACAGTTAATAATTTGGCAGCACATGTCAACTTTTATTGTACTACAATATGCAAAAGTAAATTAAGACTTTTATTGTATTACAATTTGTATCTATGTTTTGATCTTTATTTTGAATTTTATTTTAAAATTAGTTATTATAAAATATTTTTGAACTTGGATAAACTGTAATACGAATTCGTAATATTTGATCTTTTATCTCTTTGGATTCGTTTTCTTTAAGATATTTTCATCATCCTCGGTCCTAAATGATGATACATTGAATATCTTTTGGCTGTAGTGCAAAAGATGAATGATTAAATGATGAATATCTTTCTACCGTAGTGCAAAGATGAATGATTAATCGATGAATATCTTTGGCGTAGAAGTGCAAAAGATGAAGCAGTGTTGAGATGAATATGACCAATTGGTGATACAAATGAATATCTTTAAAGATGAATATTTGATTCAAGATGTATATTGATTGATGTTCTGAGGATAAAATATTGATGATGGACTTTTAAATCTTAGAAGATATTAGAATTCTTTTCTACTTGACTTTCTAATGGATTGTTGTTTCATTATGATTGTTGATCTAAAACTTGTTATCTATTATATTTTATCAGATTATTCCCTGTTGAAGATTAACGATAATTTGTTGTATATTATTTTAGTCATAATATTTTCTTATTGGGCTAGTTGAGCTCACCATTTTCCTTTTTGTTCCATTTTTCTTCTCAGGAGGTGAGAACATAGCAGGAACTAGCCGGGGTTTGGAGTGATGGTTCAGGATAGTTGTTTTAGTAATCCTTACTATTTTGTAAAATAGTGAATCAATAATTGTAACGAGGACTCCTTTTGAGTTTTTATACTCTCTATTAGACAATAGTTGTATTCAAACTCACAGTATATGTGTTGTCGTATTTTGCACGACAATTATATTACTGAAGTTGTATTTGTTTTTGTACCATGTATTTGGCGACTCAGAATGAGTTGGGTTGAATGGACCTATTTTGGGGTCGTCACATGGGGTCTGGATTTGGCGGGATGACACTGATCGGTGTCACTAAAATAGGTGGACTTTGCTTCGAATCTTGGGAAGCCATTGTTGAGGTTTCGCAGAGAAAGGAAGAAAAGTTCTGGAAAGAGAAAGAGAGCTCAAAGGTCCGAAAATTCAAATTAGCAAGTAAAACTGTCAAATTTGGTAAAGTTTACCTTTATATCTTTTGTTATATCAAGATTCTGAAAGCGGCACATTTAATTTCTGGCAATGATGAGAATTCGAATGGGGAGCGTCCGGGTCAATCCTTAGATATTTTATCAAATTGGGCCTCTCGTTTGGACTTCCGGTTTTTAGTCCATCTTTTTCAAATTTAATCCTTTACTGTTTGGGCCTTTTACGTTGGACATCCGGCCATCCTCTGTTTCATCTTATGGACCAAATCGGGTACGTCTCAATTACTCCTTATCATGGACCATTTATAGTTTTCTATTAAAAATTCTGTTTAATTAAAAACTAGGGGACAAAGTTGGGTCATGATATTTCCCCTATTTGGGCCGAATGAATTGGGCTCACTTGTTTAATTAGTTTATTGGGCCTTCATTATTGAACCTTGAAAGTCTTTGGGCCTAGTCATCATGTTATTTCTATTAAACCCTATGAGACCGAGTTGGTTCATTAGATTAACCCATTAGATATTTTAATATCTATTACTTTGACTTGTAATGATGAAAAAGCATGATGGTTGACTGTTACTACTGCCATGCATTAATGTGGATGGGATCCGGCGACGGCCGGCGGTAGAAAACAGAGGACAGAGATAGTGGGTGGACTGTACACATCCGGCAAGGGGGCTATGTCAGACGGTAGTGGGTGGCACGGTAAACCGGGCAAGAGAGTATAATCTATCAACTAAGTCTTCACAAACAGGTACGCTCACATACACACACAACTGAATTATCATCTCTCTCTATACACTAGACATTACATCCTCCATTGTTAACACTGTGAACACTGATACTGACTCTCACGCCTGAGCTATCCCCCGACGGTCGAAGCCGTCAAGCTTGTGGTGTTTATCGTGTTTACTGTGCAGGATCAGGGCGTCTTACGTGATTAGGACGTTAGAGAAGATCTTGGCGTTAACATTGGCGCTAGAAGGAGGGCTGAGTTCTAGTGTCATTGAGTTTTCAATCACATTCATTTAATCTACTTCGGAAGATGGTGAGAAGTAGGGATGGTACACCCGAAGGGCAGGCGATGGCTGTGAGTGTAAAACCCCAAAAATTTTTTTAAATAAAAAGGAATTTCCTTTATTTATTATTTTGAAATAGTAAGGGTGGATTTGATTAATGTGGTTAGTTATGGGTAAAATCTTAAATATTTTAAATAAGCAAGTGGTGATATAATATTCATTATTGTCGGAGAATATTGTTTGGTCGTGGAATATTAAATCTTTGTCGGGGAATATTAAATGCGACGTGGCTATGAGCCATGTGTGGACCCCATAACGGAAAGCGATTGGAGGAAGAAAGCGACAAAAATAAGTTGTTTAAAAATAATGGCGTAGTTATTCACAGATTTACCTTTGTTGGAATACCCGGTGGTTAAAAACACGATGTGCTAGCGTTACAAGAAGATGCACCAGTATTGCACCAATTATTGATTCTTACGTGAAAGGCACTACTCAATAATGGTTACGATAATTCTTTATTCGATTATTTTATTTTATTGATTCAATAATTGTTGCGTTGATATTTTATATTAACATTGTTTTGATAATTGTCATTACGGTATTTTTCATTATCGAACCAATAATTCATATTATCGAATAATATTATTAGATAACATTATTGGCAATGTCTAGAAAGTTACATCTAAGGAGATGTTTGGTCACCTAATTAATTGCCAAGTGAGGAGAAATTCTTATTGGAAAGCCCATCTTTCTGAGGAAGGCGCACGGTTGTCAATATTGTGATTACGTAATATTATTTGTGAATAATTAATTATTGATTCATATGATGAGGAAAATATTGATTTTATGTGGATATAGGCGGAGAAAATTTTTATAGTGACAATTGTTGAAAATTAATATTTTATCTTTTTACGATAAAATAATTCATTTAAATATATTATTTTAATAATATATTAACGATGATATTTTTACGATGAATGTGGGATATATGAGTATATATGGAGGAGGAGTATTTTTGTTACTAAAAATGTTTAAAACATATTAAACATGTCGGTGGACCCCATTTATTGGTGAAATTTGATTATAGCTTTGTAAAATTGTCCATTTGTGGATTTGGTCAATTTCTGTTTGGAATTTGGAAAAACTTTCTTACGTAAAGTTGTAGAGAATTGAATTTCCTATAAAAACTTGCGAGATTTGAATTTTTTCGGCAAAAGGGCTATTTATTATGAATTATTGAAGTTCAAGCTCAAAATAATTGATTTTTGGAAGTTTAAATTATTTTAAATTAGAAAACGTTTTTTTTTTTTTTTTTAGAAGGTTGGCATGTGTGAATTGCTGAGATTAAGATTTCAAGGAATACGTATAATATTTTTATATATATTAATATTATATTAAATTTTCGCTTTGGTGTTCTAAGCAATTTCTATAAATAAAGTCTTAGGTTAGAATTGAAAATCACATTTAAAGCTGAAGTTTTTCTCTCTATATTATCGAGCGTATTCTTGTGAGTATTTTGAGTATACTTTGAGTATTGCTATACGGTGCAAGTTCAAGTCATAGCTTTATATCCAGGTGTTTCAATTTAGAAATCTTGTCTTTCGAGGTAAGAGATGTTATTTTTTCTCAAATGATATTATTTCTTCAATATCATTATCTTTGAAATATTGGTTGGAACTTTTATCAAATTTGGAACTTTTTCATGTCGTAAGGTTACTATTCATGAGTTCTTATTCACGAGTACTTATTCACGTAAGCGTGAAGATGATTTTTTGTGAAATTTCTATCTTTTGGTGTCTGAGATTCTTATTCACGATATCTGACTATTCATTATCACGGCACTATTCGAATTCACCTAAATTGAAATTTCTTCTTTTTTGTCCAAAATATCTATTATGGATACTAGCTTTGATTGTATCCATGTTTTGATCATTCTTGAATTTTACACCACTATGATTATTTTTGAGGTATTTTGGACGTGGATAAAACAAAGTACGAATCCTAAATCCTTAATCCTTGTCATTTTGTTTCCTTTGGATTCGTTTCTTTAAAAATATTTTTCATCATCCTCAGTCTTAAATGATGATATTATTGAATATCTTTGGCTTTTGTAGTGCAAAGATGAATGATTTATGATGAATATCTTTGGCACGTAGTGCAAAGATGAATGATTTCGATGAATATCTTTGGCCGTAGTGCAAAGATGAGCAGTGTTTAGATGAACATGATCAATGGTGAATGTCCTTGGCTTTTGTAGTGCTGAGGATGAATATTTGATCTCAGATATATATTGATTGATATTACAGGGATAAAAATAGATGATGAACTTTAAAATTCATACATAGAAGATAATAGTTTGCATTCTCTACTTAACTCTTCTAATGAATTATTATTTCCGCTGCGAATATTGATTTAAAACTTGTTGTCTATTGTATTCTATTATATTTTTCCTGTTGAAGATTAACGATAATTTTGTTGTATATTATCTTAGTCATAATATTCTTTCTTTGGGCTAGTCGAGCTCACCCTTTTCCTTTTTGTTCCATTTTTTCTTCTCGGGAGGCGAGAAATATAGCGAGATCGCAGTGGGGTATGGAATGAAAGTTCTAGGGAGAGTTGTTTAGTAGTCCTCATCATTGTTGTAAAATAATGTATCAATAATTATGATGGGGATTTATTTGGGTATGTATATTATCAGAAGATAATAATTGTATTTAAACTCACAGATTATATATGTTGTCGTATTTTGCACGACAAATGTATTAATAAAGTTGTAGTTATTTACGTACCATGTATTTGGCGACTCGAGAATGGGTTGGATGGAATGGACCTATTTTGGGGCGTCACGGTTGGTATCGAGCTTAGGGATATGATCTCTGGCGGAGATCGGGAATAGAAACTAGGAGGAGAGGCGAGTAAATCCTTCGCTAGTGGTTCCTACCTAAGCTTATTTGTTGGTTAGTCATAATATAGGGGTATTATGTGATTTGTTAATTTGTTTAATTAACCCTTGTTTTATGATAGTTTTTAAGAATGGTCATTTTGAAGCGTTAACAATGGAGTGAATGAGATCGTGGAGACACCTCTAATCGCCAACCCGGGATAATGTGATGTCGGTGAAGAAGAATTAGAGATATCCATGTGGAAAGTGAAGAATTGATAGTTACTTTTGAGAGATAGTCGCAGAGGTATACGGTGAGAGTGAGAAGAAGAGAGAAGAAGAGGTACTGAGAAGAGTTTATTAGAGGTATTTTATGATCAAAATGTAGAATTGCAAAATCGTATTTATGAGTTAGAAGAAGAAAGTGAAGAATTGCGGCGATCGTGGAGCAAAAGGATGCAACGATTCAAGCTTGTGTTACCCGATATGTGATCTTGAGCGAAGCACTCTTTGGCGAGTATAAGATGATAAAAAGTGGAATCGAAATTTGAAAAGAAGAAATAGCGAGCAGTGAGAATGAGTGATGCATGGGTAAAAAGCATTTGACGCGTTGATATTATGGAAGAGATGTCCAATCTAAAAAAGAAGATTTAACGATGACGGGGAGGCGTCGGCGTGACAAGATGAAGACCAAAGAACAAATTCTAGGGAAGAGAACAATCGCCGGGTTAGATGCTACTGAGATGCGGAGATGAGGGACATATAAGGTCAAGCTGTATTCAAAGCCTTCTAAGGTATGTTTTAGTTGTGGAAAAAGCGGTCACATAGTTCGATTTTGTCCTATAAGCGAAATCAAGTCCAGTTGGGACGTTGGCACGAGAAGCGGATCTGACAAAAAGTCAAAGTCGGCGATTCTTGGAAAGGCGTTTTTGTGACTTCTCAAAAAGCGAGTAAACGACGAACGGTTAGCAGGTTAGTTAATTATAAATTCTTGCGAAGTTTATACCTTATTAGAATCTTGGTTCTACCCATTCTTTTATCTCTCTTGCATTTCAACGTTTGAATTTGACTACGGAGAAATTAGACTTTGACCTATCTGTGGAGACTCCGTTAAGAGAAACTTTTATTACATCCGTTGTTTAGAAATCTTGCTTGATTGAGGTTGGCACTATCACATTACCGTTAACCTTATTTCTATAGAGATATTTGTTTTTGATGTGATTTTAAGGTTAACTACTCATCATGCCAAAATTGATTGCTTTCGTAAGGTTGTTAGTTTTCATATTCTTAAGCAACTTTGTTATTCAATTCAACAACCAAACCATTGAAGTCAAACTCTTTCATATTAAATTATAAAGCCATTTGTTTATTGAAAAGCGAATGTCAAGCTTTCTTAGTCCATGTTATGGATTTGAATAAAGACACGTCGATTTGAATAATATTCTGTTGTTATTGATTTTTCCGACGTATTTCTGAAGAATTTCTTGGCCTACTCCCAGGCGTGATATTGAATTTATATCGACTTTAAATCCGGTACAAAACCCATTTCTAAAATCTCATATCGAATGGCTCTATTGAACTTCGAGGAGTTAAAAACCCATTTGTAGAAGTTGATACCGAGCCTCTATCTGGTGACTTCTTTGTGGAATGCAAAGGCGGACTCTCGTAGGGGACACCATATTCGATGCGATAGTAAAGCGATAGGTGTCATTGTAACGTCTTATCAAGATTGGGATGTGAGTCGCGATTGAGAACAACCTAAGTCAGTAATCAAAATATGTAGCTTTTACAGGCTTAGTTGGTTATTATCGGAGATTAGTTGAAGGATATTCTCGAATCGCTATTCCATTAACGCTTGGTGACTCATAGAGATACAAAATTGAATGGAGCAAAGAATGTGGGAAGAGCTTGAAGAACTCGAGAGGAGACTCATTTCAAAGACATGTTACGACCATGCCATCTCGAAAAAGCGAGCGTGGTGGTGGCGTGTTGAGTAGAAGATCGTATATACAATACAAGTACGATATTGTCAAAAACTAATTTCCTATAATTTACAAATAATAGAGATAAAGATGAAAACTCTAGGTACCCACGTGATGATATATCTGAGTATAATCGACTTTAATCGATAAAGTTAAAAGTTATTCAAGCTACACACCGAGATGATGAATTTGAAGAAGGAGGTGCGAAGTTGTTATTTCAAAAAGCGAGAATCGGTGAGGTGAGGAAAACTCAAACCTTCGATTTATTAATCTATTTGAAATTCTCGATCGAATAGGAACTGTGGCCTATAGACTCGTTTTACCGCTTAAAGTATGTCGCGTGTTCATAACGTTTTTCACGTATCGATGTTACGTAAATATGTGGACGACCGAACCACGTCATTGAGTTAGAACCAGGACAAGATAATAGAAGACTTAACGTCACGAGGAGGTACATCAAGATCTTGGATAGGAAAGAACATGTCCTATGTACCAAGGTTATACCACAAGTTAAAATTTTGTGGAGAAACCATGCTTTATTGAGGAAATAACACGGGAGTTGGGAAGCGAAAATGAAAGCGAGGTATTTTCATCTTTTTGAAACACACAGTACGTACGTCAATTTCGAGGGGACGAAATTTCATAAGGAGGGAGGTTGTAAGACCGAAATTTTTTTTAAATAAAAGGAATTTCCTTTATTTATTATTTTGAAATTAGTAAGGGTGGATTTGATTAATGTGGTTAGTTATGGGTAAAATCGTAAATATTTTAAATAAGCAAGTGGTGATATAATATTCATTATTGTAGGAGAATATTGTTTGGTCGTGGAATATTAAATCTTTGTCGGGAAATATTAAATTATGACGTGGCGTGACCATGTGTGGGCCCCATGTGAAGCGATTGGAGGAAGAAAGCGACAAAAATAAGTTGTTTAAAAATAACTAGTGGCGTAGTTATTCTGAATTACCTTTGTTGGAATACCCGGTGGTTAAAACACGATGTCTGGCGTTATTGAGACAAGAAGCACTGCAGTATTGCACCAATTATTGATTCTTACGTAAGAAGGCCTACTCAATAATGGTTCTGACGGTAATTATTATTCGATATTTTATTTTATTGATTCAATAATTCTTTGCGTTGATATTTTATATTCTTTGTTGTTTCAATAATTGTCATTTACGGTATTTTTTCATTATCGAACCAATAATTCATATTATCTGAATAATATTATTAGATAACATTATTGGCAATGTCTAGAAAGTTACATCTAAGAGAGGTTTGGTCACCTAATTGCTTGCGCCAAGAAGAGAGAAATTCTTATTGGAAAGCCCATCTTTCAGGAGGGCTATGCGGTTGTCGATATTGTGATTACGTAATATTATTTGTGAATAATTAATTATTGATTCATATGATGAGGAAAATATTGATTTTATGTGGATATAGATGGAGAAAATTTTTATAGTGACAATTGTTGAAAATTAATATTTTATCTTTTTACGATAAAATAATTCATTTAAATATATTATTTTAATAATATATTAACGATGATATTTTTACGATGAATGTGGGATATATGAGTATATGTGGAGGAGGAGTATTTTGTTACCAAAAATGTTTAAAACATATTAAACATGTCGGTGGACCCCATTTATTGAGTGAAATTTGATTATAGCTTTTGTAAAATTGTCCATTTGTGGATTTTTGGTCAATTTACATTTGGAATTTGGAAAAACTTTCTTACGTAAAGTTGTAGAGAATTGAATTTCCTATAAAAACTCATGAGATTTGAATTTTTCGGCAAAAGGGCTATTTATTATGAATTATTGAAGTTAGAAAGCTCAAACCAGAAATAATTGATTTTGGAAGTTTAAATTATTTTAAATTAGAAAAACGTTTTTTTTTTTTTTTTTTTTTAGAAGGTTGGCATGTGTGAATTTTGAGATTAAGATTTCAAGGAATACGTATAATATTTTTATATATATTAATATTATATTAAATTTTCGCTTTGGGTGTTCTAAGCAATTTCTATAAATAGGTCTTGGGTTAGAATTGAAAATCACACGAAGCTGAAGTTTTCTCTCTATATTATCGAAGTATATTCTTGTGAGTATTTTGAGTATACTTTGAGTATTGCTATATCTGGTGCAAGTTCAAGTCATAGCTTTATATCAGGTGTTTCAACTAAATCTTGTCTTTCGAGGTAAGAGATGTTATTTTCTTCTCAAATGATATTATTTCTTCAATATCATTATCTTTGAAATATTGGTTGGAACTTTTTATCAAATTTGGAACTTTTTTCATGTATGGGGTTACTATTCATGAGTTCTTATTCATGAGTTACTATTCATGAGTTACTATTCACGAGTACTTATTCACGAAGCGTGAAGATGATTTTTTGTGAAATTTCTATCTTTTGGTGTCAGAGTTACTTATTCACGATATACAAGACTATTCACGTATATGGCCTTTATTCACGAATACGATAATTATTCAATCGAAAATTGAAATTTCTTCTTTTTGTCCAAAATATCTATTATGGATACTAGCTTTGATTGTATCCATGTTTTGATCATTCTTGAATTTTACACCACTATGATTATTTTTGAGGTATTTTTGGACGTGGATAAAACAAAATACGAATCCTAAATCCTTAATCCTTGTCATTTTGTTTCTTTGGATTCGTTTTAAAAAAATATTTTCATCATCCTCGGTCTTAAATGATGATATTATTGAATATCTTTGGCTGTAGTGAAAGGTAAAGATGAATGATTTATGATGAATATCTTTGGCAGTAGTGCAAAGATGAATGATTTCGATGAATATCTTTGGCAGTAGTGCAAAGATGAACATGTGTTTAGATGAACATGATCAATTGGTGAATGTCCTTGGCTTTTGTAGTGCGAGGATGAATATTTAATCTCGGATATATATTGATTGATATTACGAGGATAAAAATAGGCGATGAACTTTAAAATTCATACATAGAAGATAGTAGTTTGTATTCTCTACTTAACTCTTCTAATGAATTATTATTTCATTGCGAATATTGATTTAAAACTTGTTGTCTATTGTATTCTATTATATTTTCCTGTTGAAGACTAACGATAATTTTGTTGTATATTATCTTAGTCATAATATTCTTTTTGGGCTAGTCGAGCTCACCCTTTTCCTTTTTGTTCCATTTTTCTTCTCAGGAGGCGAGAATATAGCGAGTACGAGTCGGGGTATGGAATGAAAGTTCTAGGGAGAGTTGTTTAGTAGTCCTCACCATTGTTGTAAAATAATGTATCAATAATTATGATGGGGATTTATTTGGGTATGTATATTGTCTAGAAGACAATAATTGTATTTAAACTCACAATATATATGTTGTCGTATTTTGCACGACAAATGTATTAATAAAGTTGTAGTTATTTCTGTACCATGTATTTGGCGACTCAGAATGGGTTGGATGGAATGGACCTATTTTGGGGGCGTCACAGTGAGCTCGTCGTTGCCCCGTGTTTCAGTAAAGGATCGTCTTGGTCCTTTTAAAAGTACTCATGATAGTACGTCCTCTAAGCATGATTCAGGAGATCTTCGTCCGAAGATTCATGGTGGAGCCAGACGGAGGCTGGTCTTTGATACAGATAAAGAGCGGGATCATGGTCGAGGGCGAGCAGAAGGTTCACAAACCAAGACTCATCGCCAAGTGGTCGAGGAGGAGAGTCGCCAAGTCAAGCGAGGATGACGGACAAAGCGGATAAGGCCTTAGAAGTCCTTTTAAAACAGAGGGAAGATATAGCCAAACAGATGATTCGGGTTGCCGAATTAAGGGACGAAGCATCCAGTCATGTTCAGTCTGAAAGACAGAGTAAGTATAAGGAGGTGCAAAGTCGAGAGGGAAAAAAGCCGGAGCATTCTGTACACGTGTCTAGGGATCGTTCCCGTGACAAAAGGAGGTCGAGGAGCAGAACTCCCGTGGCCTCGAAGAAGGCACTGATTGTCGTTTGTTCTCAGTATCGAGACGACGACAGGCAAATGAGCAGGTCGAGGGAGATCGTGCCAGAAACCAGAAGGAGAGAGCATCAACGTGAGTATTCTCGTCATGAGGATAGAGTTATACGCCGGAGTAGATCCAAAAGTCTAACAAAGGTAGCAGGGTCAGATAGAAGAGGTCAGTCTGTTCGGGAGTAGAAGTTTGTCCGGGAGAGAGAAGTCTCCTCGCGGCCAGAAGGTGTGGATTTTCTGGTGAAAGAATTGAAGGAGCTTAGGAAGCAGTTAGCTGAGGTGCAACAGGTGAAGGACACTCCGGGAAAGAAGGCGTCACCTTTTTCCTCGGATATTCTTAAGGAGTTGCCTCGGATATCACCAAGAAGTTGCCTCGGATGGAGAGTTACGATGGGTCTGGGACCCTTATGACCATAGCCAGGCGTTCGACCGGCTGATGAATTATTATGATTTTACCGATGCTGCCAAGTGTCACACGTTTGTCACCACGTTGAGAAAGGATGCGAGACAGTGGATGGGGACTTTACCGTCAGATTCAATTTCCTCTTGGAACGAGCTTTGTGACAAGTTCCATGCCCGCTTTGGGAGCAACCGGAGAAGGGGGAAGCCTCTGAGTTATTTAGCATGATTAAAACAGTTCACCACCAACGAGTCTTTAGGCCAGTATGTGAAGAGGTTCAGGGAAGCAGTTGGTCAGGTGTCCAACCTCAACGATCTCCAAGATGTAGGGTTGTTTCAGAATAGGCTAGATCTGGTGAAGTCGGAAAAGCTGGTGAAGAAGTTGATGTTCCACCACCCGAAGAGCTTAGTAGAAGCTTTTGACAAGGCAAAAGGTTATATTGTCGTGGAGGAGGCTATGAATAGCCTGAAACGCTCTTCTTCGGACCAAATAAAAGAGGCAGATACGCCTAAGGTCGAAGGCGATCAGAGGAAGACGGGGGGGGGGTATAATGATCGGCCATAGGGTAGTTCGAAAAAGTACAACAATTAATGGCGACAGGGAAGTAGTCGTCCACCTACTTCCGCCCCGAAGGTGAATAAGGTTTACACCAAACTGAATACGGATAGGTCGGTGATTTTGGACCAGATCAGGAGCCAGCCATTCTATGAGCCACCTCGTGATAACTATAAAACAGGGCAAGGCAACTCTCGGAAATTTTGTGGCTATCACCAAGCCGCAGGTCACGACACTAATGAGTGTTGCAATTTAAAGGACTTCGTGGAGAAGAAGATTCAAAGTGGTTTGCTGGTTCAGTATGTGGCCGAGTGGGACCAACAAGATCAACAAAATGTCAACCGTACTGTTCAGACGGTCCAAACGGTTCCACCCGTCCAAAATGCTCTAATACCACCGCCGAGACACGTCGTTGATGTAATAACCGGTGGGACAGCAGGGAAGTTGATAGGGAAGAGGAGGAGAGGATACCTAGATTCGGTGATGTCCGTGGCGGGTGCTCCCCCAAAGGACGACAGACCATTTCCGGGGACTGTCATATCCTTCACCGATGCAGATTATCCTTCGGAGCCCATCGAACCCCATGAAGGAGCGTTGGTGATCACGACACAAGTGGGTTCGGTAGATGTGAAATGAATGATGATAGGCAACGGTTCTTCTGTGGATATTCTGTATGCCAATGCTTATCATAGGATGCATCTTGATGGGCGAAAGATGGAGGTTGGGTAGGAGGCTCCTTTATACGGCTTTAGCAACGATCTAGTCAAAGTTGCAGGCACTATTGAACTCCCAGTGGTCTTCAGCACAGCTCCTCAGCAGGTAGAAATAACATGTAAATTTTATGTTGTGCGTGTAGATTCGGCTTACAACGCCATACTGGGAAGGCCTACACTGACAGCTCTCCAAGCTGTGACTTCTATTCCTCATTTCAAGATCAAGTTCCCCACAGCACACGGAGTTGGGGAGGTAACAGGGGACTTGGATCTAGCCCGACGATGTTATCGGAATGCTGTTATTTCCTCTGAAGTAGGAGTCAGCAAACAGAAATAAACTATGGCAATTGAGATCGAGCCCTTCACTGAAAGCAGTTCGGAGCCATTGGTTATTCATGCAGGGGAGACAGAGGAGATCGAGCTGATAATCGGGAAGAAAGACAAAACAGTGAAGATTGGTTCGGGTCTACCAGAACCTCTTCGGACAAACCTTATGGAGCTCCTTCGCTGCTATGCGGACATTTTCACATGGGAACCACAAGATATGCCTGGAATTAGCTGGAAGATTGCCGAGCACAGATTGGAGGTAGATCCATCAAGAAAGCCAGTTCGGCAGAAAAGGCGGATCTTTGCACCTGAGTGTCAGAGGATCATTGATGAGGAGATTTCTAAGCTAATAGCTGCTGACTTCATCTTTGAGATCGACTACCCACAGTGGATGGCTAATGTAGTGTTGGTGCAAAAGCAGAATGGAAAATGGCGGGTTTGCATCGACTACACCGACCTGAATAAAGCTTGTCTGAAGGATTTTTATCCTCTGCCCTATATTGATCAACTCATCGATGCCACTTCGGGGTATGCATTACTAAGCTTTATGGATGCTTTTTCAGGTTATCATCAAATTTTCATATGCAAGGAGGACATTCCGAAGACAGCATTCATTACACACAGTTCGGTGTATGCCTATAAGAAGATGACCTTTGGCCTTATAAATGTTGGAGCCACTTACCAAAGAATGATGAATTTCATATTCGAGAGGCAGCTGGGGAGGAACATGGAGGTGTGCATGGATGATATGATCGTGAAAAATATGCAGGTTCAAAAGCACTTGGATGATCTGGAGGAATGCTTTCAGATTGTCCGTCACCACAAGTTGAGGCTCAATCCAGCAAAGTGTACCTTCTGGACTTAGTGCAGGAAGTTCTCGGTTATCCGGTCGATTAGAGGGCATTGAAGCCAATCCCAGGAGAAGATCCAGCTATTCTTGACATGAAGACTCTCATCGTTCAAAGACGCCCAACGTCTCGATCGGCGCGGATTACACTCCGAGGAGGTTTATGTCTAAGTCTGCAGAGAGAGGTCTTTGCCGTTCTTGACACAATCAAGGGGTAGAAGAATGCGAAGACGTTCCAGTGAACTTCGGAGTGTGAAGACGCCTTCCAAGGCATAAAGACATATCTGTCTTCTACTCCTCTATTGGTGAAGCCTGCCCCAGCAGAGACCTTGTATTTGTACCTTGCAACGAGCTCGTTGACGGTTGGGGCGAGCTTTGGTTTCGGAGGTCGATGAAAGCAAAGATCCGGCCTATTATGTCGACCACGCCCCACGAGAGACGTCAAACTAGGTACCCAAATATTAAAAAATTTACTTATGCTTTGATAACTGCCAGCGAAAAGCTTCGACAATATTTTCAAAGTTTCATTCATGGTCGCCTCATACGGATCGACCATTGAAGAAGGTGATGAGCAAGCCAGAAATTTCGGGGAGGTTAGCAGCATGGACTATGGAATTATCCCAATTTTTTATCGAATACCATCCCCGAACCGCTATCAAGGGTCAGGCCTTGGCCGATTTTATGGTGGAATGTTCGTTCACCGAAGCAGATGCCGAGCTGCCAGAGGCTGAGATGTCCGATCGAAGCGATTCTTTCTTCAAAGACATGGTCAGAATGCATAGACGCTTTATGCAGATGGGTCCTCTACGGTGAATGTTAGTAAGGCGGTGGATTATCTTGACAAGTTCGAGGATTCAAGGTGCAAAGAAGCAATCGATTTGGGTTTAAAGCAACAAACAATGAGGCCGAAAGTATGAAGCAAATTCTTAGTAGGAGTTCGGTGGCGAAGAGTCTAAAAGTCCGAAGTTCGATCATTTACAGTGACTCTCAGTTGGTCGTCAAACAACCCGCTTGGAGATTATGAAGCTCGTGGGACCAGGATGATCAAGTATTTGGCAGAATTGAAAGACCGACTTCAGTACTTTGTTTTTTATGAGTTTCAAGGAATAGAGAGTAACGACAATTCCATTGCCGATGCACTATCGAAGCTGGCCACTACGGATGCAGATGTTTTCAACGGATCGGTTTATTTGGAAGTTTTGCAGCATCCGAGTATCCAGCATGAAACGGTGATGTGTATTGAACGATCTAACTGCTGGATGACTCCCTACATCGAATATTTGGCAGATGGCGTCCTTCTTTCGAATCAGATGCTGGCAAAGAAGATCAAGTACAAGAGTGCCAACTTCGTTCTTATTGATGGGGATCTTTATTGAAGGGCATTTTTGTCACCATTATTGAAGTGTCTGGTTCCGTCTGAAGCTGAGTATGCTCTTCGGGAAGTCCACGAAGGAATTTGCGGTGATCACATGGCTGCCAAATCTTTGGCTTATAAAGTACTTCGTCAGGGGTACTACTGGCCTACGATCTTCAAGGAAGCTACCGAGTATGTGAAGAAGTGTGAGAAATGCGACAACTTAATAAATCCGATCCCACATCACCGCTGTAAGAGCTATATACTAATTTTATCTCCTATACCCTTTCTTTGTCTGGGGTTGATATATTAATGCGTTCTTTGAAAGCAAAAGGTCAAGTCAGTTTTGTCATAGTTTCTATTGATTACATGACCAAGTGGGTAGAGACGAAGCCACTTCGGTTGATAACGGAGCAAGAGTGCTTAAAGTTCATAAAAGAGTCCGTAGTATTTCGCTTCGGAATTCCTAAAGTGGTGATATTGGACAACGGACGCCAGTTCGTGGGATCAAAATTTGAAGGATTTTTAAAGGAGCTGGGGGTTCAGCATAAGAATACTTCGGTGGCTCATCCATAGTCAAACGGGAAAGTTAAGGTGACAAACATAACACTGCTGAACTGGATTAAGCGCAGACTGGACGAAGCTAAAGGAAGATGGCTAGAGGAGCTGCTCAGTGTGCTATGGGCTTATCGGACCACACCAAGGACTACCACAGGGGATTCACCTTTTCGATTGGCCTATGGTACTGATGCCTTAGTCCCAGTCAAAATTGGATCTCCAAGTCTTCGGGTCAGTCAATTCAAAGAGATCTACAACGACGAAGGACTGAAGGCCAACTTGGATCTGTTAGAAGAAGTCAGAGAAGTGGCTTTGGTCAAGTCGGCAAATTTACCAAATGAAGAGTAGCTAAGCATTACAACAAGGGAGTCAAGCTTCGCAGATTTGAAGTAGGGGACTTCGTCCTCAGAGAAGCCGAAGCATCTACGCCTCAAAACACGGGAAAGGTGATGCCGAACTGGGAAGGGCCGTATGAGGTGGTCGACGTACCAAAGCCAGGGACTTATCGATTAAAGGCATTAGATGGGTCCGAGATCAAGAACACTTGGCATGCTGGAAGACTTCGGAAATATTTCCAGTAGAGATCGAGTTAGTTTACCGAAAGTCTATATATGATTGTTCAGCATCAATAAAAATTCACTTTTTCACAACTGATCTTCTTCCTATTTTGTACTAAGTTCATAATGGTGTAAGGAGGTATGGTCGGACTCGCTGGCCATTCGATGGTAGCCTATTTATTTGTTACCCCATGTGGTAGACGAATCCTATGGTCCTTTTTATATTGTTTTTACCGAGGGCGGTAAATCAATAGGCACCGAAGTAAGGAGGACGGGGTGGACTCGCTGACCATTCAATGGTAGCCTCTTCGGCATGAGTGTCCTTATGGTTTTGTTATACCCTGCGTGGTAGACAAATTCCATGGTCCTTTTTAATTTTGATTTACCATGAGTGGTACACAAAAGACATCAAGTAAGGAGGTATGGTGGGACTTTCATTTGATTCGATCGATTAAATTTTTTATTGTCGAGTGTCCTTATGAATTTGTTACCCGTGTGGTAGACAAATTCCATGGTTCTTATAAAATTGTTATACCCGAGTGGTAAACAAATGTCCTTATATACTTGTTTCATTTTAACGGTAAACAAGATATTGATGGTGCAAGGAGGATCAGCCGAATTCACCTTACACATGACCTATCTCACACTTCGGGAACGATAAGTATACATTACTCTATTTTGTGCAAGTGTTGAGTTCGGTCCATTCAGTTCAATTCATTGAATTCAGTTCATGTCATTTCCTAACTTAACTGTTATATGCCTTAGCTGATTCACAATCTAAGTTAAGTTCATTCAAGTTCATTAATATTGAATTATTGACAAGAAACGAATCAAAACAGAAGTCATAATCAAACATAAATGGTGGTTCATTGATAAGTTCAAACATTCATTCATTCGATTCAATCCTAACAATAAACTAGTACATAAAATTAAAAAAAAACTTCCTGATAAAGTCTTCTTTACAAAATAACCTTCAAAAATACAGATAATCTTTACATAATCAGAATAAAGCAGACACATTTTCAGGCATCACCTTCACCTTCAGAATCGATTCGGGTCTAGGTCAAAGAAGTTTGACTAACTTCTCCTTGCTTCGTTCTCGGCAGTCTTCATACCCCTCTGAATAGACCTTCAAGATCTCAGCATTCAGTTCGTCAAACGCTCGATAGTCAGCCTGTATCTGCTTATGCACTTCTTCAGTCAGAAGAGGACCTCGTCCCTCGAGTTCCTTTATCTTATGACGAAGCTTGTGACGTTTGGCCTTATGAGCTTTCTCCTCATCTTGAGCCTTCACTTGAACTTCACCCAATTGTATCGCCCAGTTCCGTTGGGCTGTGACGAGCTCTTCATTCTTGGCCTTCAAGATCAGGTTCTCCTCGACCAGGTCAACATTCATATCAGTTAAGGATTATTGATTGGCATTAGACACAGCCAGCTCATCCCTCGTGGCCCTCAGCTCATCATTAGACGTCTTCAAATCCATCCTGCCTCAATCTAGATCTCTCCAGAGGCCTTCATTGGTATGAAGAACGGCTTCGTGCTCATTTCTCACCCGCGCAAGCGCCGCCTTCAGCATATTGTTCTCCTGCCTCAAGAAATCTTTCTCGGCCTCACCATTTATGTGCCTCGGACGTAAATGCCCGAAGACTGCATTTGCCTGCATATGTCCAACAGTGTCCGATCAATTTCAAATATTTAAACAGAAGCAGGAGTGTAGAAGATAAACAAAAAACTATTACTTATCTTCGCCAAATAACTCATCCCTTCGTCAAGCAGATCCCCGTCTGTGTGATTACTGAATCGGTGATCGTCTGTGTCTCGAACGAAGGTATCGAAGAGCTTGAAAGGGAAATTCGCATTAAACCGAGGCCATAAGGTCGGAGACCCCATAACTTCATTATGATATCCCTGATTTGAAGGTCCGGGTCGTTCAGGTGATACTTTTAGTCGGTCAGGAGATGGAATTGGTCATTTGGGAGACGGTGACGGGTCCATATATATATTCATGGGAGATAGAGATCGGATCGGCACAGACTCTCGTGGTGGTGACGGGACTGAAGCCGCACTAGGATGATCATCAGAAGGATGCTTCCTTTTCCGAGATAATGCAGGCACAATTTCAACTTGGTCTTCCTCATCAGAAGCTTGTATCTCCACTGGAATTATTGGAGGGAGCTCGATTGAAGACGGAGGAACCCTAAGCTCTTCGGCCGTTAGGAGAATGACTTTGGCTTTTAATTTTTTGACTCGAAGGAGATTTCTCTGATCCGGGCGATCGAGCAAACCTCCTCGAGGGGGGTCTGGATTAGTGGATGCTTCGGTTTCTGGGTGGGGTTCAGAGGGGCTTAGAATAGGGGTTGATCGGGACTTTTGAATGGCCCTCCTCTTCTGGCGAGGATGAAGAACCTCTTCTGGTAGGGGAGATTCGTCAGGCTCGGGCTCATTTGTCTGAGGGTTGGTGACATGTGTTTCAGGGTTTGGGTCAGCTTCGGTTTCAGCCTCTGGTGGGGGATTATTAGAAGTTTCCGAAGGTTTCCCAGATAAAAAATCTTCAAATTCTTTCACTTCTGAGAAATTCGGTCTAATCAGAGATACTACACAAAATAAATAGCCCTATGTTAGGATCCACATCATAAAAATTTTCAAATATTTATATATAAAATAGATCGATACTTACACTTATGATCATATAACCATGCCTGTTTCGAGAGAAGTCCATATTTCTACTCCTTCTTAGGAAAATTGTCGAAGAGTTCTATCATCTCAGCCTCACGTTCTTCAGAGATGTCCCCAAAGTCGGCAGAGACTTCCTCGTTAGTAGCCCAGTTCGGCAACGAAGCAATTTTAGGTCCCTTTACGAAAAACCAGCTTTTGTGCCATCCCTTATTGCTTGAAGGGGTGTTCACTAACGAACGCCTCTCGAACTTCTCTCCTGTCTTCGGGGAATGCTTGCTTAGGACCTTAAACCCCTTCTCTCTAGACTGAACAATTTTGTAAATAGTAAAGAAGAAGTCAAGGGTGGGTTCGACGCCCAGTTCGTGACAGAAAGCGATGAACGCCAAGATGTGAATATAGGAGTTTGGCACTAATTGAGCAAAGCCTACACCCAGAAACCCCAGAATGGTCACTATGAAGGCATGAAGAGGGAATCGAACCCCCTTCTCAAGGATGGTCACAGGGGTGGCCATCCAACCTTCAGGCCGTTGGTACATCTTCTCACCCGATCTTGGAGCCCTAATCATATGGGTATCCGGAATGTGACATCGAGTTCGAATTCTCTTCAAATCAGCCTCAGTAACGGTAGAAAGAGTGTTGGCATGTGAGAAATGCTCTGTATTCCTGTAATACTCAGAGGGGGTTAGGGGGGCTTTTGAAGGAGGGTTCTTGCTAGTCTTCGTGCCCTTAGGGTTGGAGGTTGAGGCTTCTCTGTTGGGGTGTAAGACCCCAAATTTTTTTAATGAATAAAATCAAATTTTCTCTAATTATTATTGTGAATAATAAGGTGTTAATTTGATATAATACTTTGGTTCTGGGTGAAATGTGCAAATTTTGCAAAATAAGCAAGTGGTAATAAAATATTCATTGTGTCGGGGAATATTCGTTTGGTTGTGGAATATTCTTTACGTCGGGGAATATTAAATATTTACCGGTAAATGACCATTTGTGGTCCCCATAACGGATAACTGTCGGATGAAGAAAACGACAAAGTTTGGGTTGTTAAAAATAACGGGGTAGTTATTCTAATTAACTTTGTTGGAATACCCGGTGGTTAAAATACGATAATATGGGTAGTTGACAAAGAAGACACCAGATTATTGCGATATTTTTTCAATTATTATGATTCTTACACGTGAGAAAGCACTACTCAATAATTGTTACGATAATTATTATTCAATATTTTATTTATTGAATCAATAATTGTCTGCGTTGATATTTTATATTATTGTTGTTTCAATAATTGTCACTGCACAGTATCTCCATTATCAGATCAATAATTTATATTATTTGAATAATATTATTAGATAGTATTATTGGCAATGTGACGCCCCCAAAATAGGTATACATCACCCATTCGAGTTACAATACATGATACGTAAATAACTACAACTTTATTATTACAACAAGAAAGCGTGAGTTTGAATACAAATATTATCTTTCTAGACAATATCTATACTCAAATAAATCCTCATCATATTTATTGATACATTATTTTACAAAATGGTGAGGACTACTAAACAACTCTCTAGAACCTTCATTCCATTCCCCGACTCGCATCGCTTATATTCTCGCCTCCCGAGAAGAAAAATGGAAAAAAAAAAAAGGGTGAGCTCAACTAGCCGGTAAGAAGAATATTATGACTAAGATAATATACAACAAATTATCATTAGTCTTCAACAGGAAAAAATCTAATAGAATACAATAGACAACAAGTTTTAAATCAATATTCGTAGAATGAAATAATAATTCATTAGAAGAGTTAAGTAGAAAATGCAAACTACTATCTTCTATGTATGAATTTAAAAGTTCATCGTCTATCTTTTATCCTCGTAACATCAATCAATATATATCTGGAATCAAATATTCATCTTTGCACTACTAAAGCCAAAGATATTCATCGATTGGTCATGTTCATCTAAACACTTGTTAATCTTTGCACTACTAGCCAAAGATATTCATCGTAAATCATTCATCTTTTCACTACTGCCAAAGATATTCAATAATATCATCATTTAAGACCGAGGATGATGAAAATATTTTTAAAGAAAGCGAATCCAAAGTGAAACAAAATGACAAGGATTAAGGATTAAGGATTCAGTATTTTTGTTTTATCCATGTTCAACAATATCTCAAAAATAATCATAGTGGTGTAAAATTCAAGAATGATCAAAACATGGATACAATCAAAGCTAGTATCCTGATAGATATTTTAGCGAAAAGGAAAATTTTATTTTTTAGATGAATAGTCTAGGCCGCTTTTAAGTGAATAGGTCATATACGTGAATAGGTCAGATACGTGAATAGTAAATTCGACACCAAAAGTTCCAAATTTGATAAAAACTTCAGATCAATATTTCAAAGATAATGATATTGAAGAAATAATATCATTACTAAAAAAAATAATATCTCTTACCTCGAAAGACAAGATTTAGTTGAAACACCGGATATAAGCTATGACTTGAACTTGCAATCAGATATAGCAACAAAAGACTCAAAGTATACTCAAAATACTCACAAGAATACGCTCGATAATATAGAGAGAGAAAACTTCAGTTTCTGATGTGATTTTCAATTCTAACTTAAACACCCTATTTATAGGAAAATGCTTAGAACACCAAAGCAGAAAATTTAATAAAATATTAATATATATAATATTTTATTCCAACACACACTTATTTTGCTTCAAAACCTCAGCCACCAAACAGCCCACCTCACAAGACTTGCACAAAAAACATTTTTGTTATTTAAATTATTTTAAACTTCCAAAAATCAATTATTTCAGAGCTTCAGAACTTCAATAATTCATAATAAATAGTCCTTTTATCAGAAAATTCGAATCTTGCAAGTCTTTATAGGAAATTCAATTTTCTACAACTTTGCGGAAGAAAGTTTTCCAAATTCCAAATGAAATTGGCCGAACCAAATCCACAAACAGACGATTTTGTGTTATAATCAAATTTCGATTCAAGAAATGGGGTCCACCGACACATAAAACATGCTTTAAATATTTTTGGTAATAAAAATACTCCTCCTCCACATATACTCATATATCCCACATTTATCGTAAAAATATCATCATTATTATATTATTAAAATATAATAATATATTTAAATAAATTATTTTATCGAAAAAGATAAAATTTCAATTTTCAACAATTGTCACATTAAAAATTTTCTCCATCTATATCCACATAAAATTAATATTTTCCTCATCATATGAATCAATAATTAATTATTCACAAATAATATTATAGAATCACAATATTGACAACCGTGCAGCTCAGGAAAGCAGGGGCTTTCAATAAGAATTTCTCCACTTCGGTAAGCAATTAGGTGACCAAACCTCTCCTTAGACAGAACTTTCTAGACATTGTCAATAATGTTATCTAATAATATTATTCGGGTAATATGAATTATTGCTTCGATAATGAAAAATCTTGTGTAATGACAATTATTGAAAACAACAAGAATATAAAATATCAACGCATCAATTATTAAATCAATAAAATAAAATATCGAATAAGTAATTATCGTAACCATTATTGAGTAAAGTGCCTTCACGTAAGAATCAATAATTGGTTCAATACCGTTGTCTTCTTGTGTTTTAACCAATCGGAAAGTATTTTAACAAGATTAATCTGTAATAACTACACCGTTATTTTTAAACAACTTATATTTGTCGTTTTCTTCATCCAATCGCTTTCAGTTATGGGGCCCCACACATGGTCGCTATTTGTCGTCACAAATATTCCCCGACGAAGACGAATATTCCACCACCAAACGAATATTCCAAACAACAATGAATATTTTATAACCACTTGCTTATTTTGAAATATTTGCGTATTTTACCCATAACTATCCACATTAATCAAATCACCCTTACTATTTCAAAATAATAAATAGAAAATTAAATTCATTAATAATAAGTTGGGGTCTTACAACCTCCCTCCTTATGAAATTTCGTCCTCGAAATTGACGACGTACACGGTGTGTGTTTGAAAAGGTGAGGATACCTCGCTTTCATTTTCGTTTCCAATTCCTGTGTCATTTCCTCTATAGCATGATTCCTCCACAGAACTTTAACCTGTGGTATGACCTTTGTGCGTAGGACATGCTCCTTCCTATCCAAAATCTTGACAGGTACCGCTTCGTACGTTAAGTCTTTGGCTATCTCGTCCGGTTCTAACTCTATAACGTGGTTTGGGTCTTTCACATATTTACGAAGTACAGATATGTGAAACACACTATGAACACGAGACATACTTGGAGGTAACGCGAGTCTATAGGCTACATTTCCTACTCGGTCAAGAATTTGAAATGAACTAATAAATCGTGGATTGAGCTTTCCTCTCTTCCCAAATCTTGTAACATCCTTCCATGGAGCAACTCACAACAATACATGATCCCCTATACTAAATTCCAAGTCCTTTTGATGAAGATCCGCATAACTCTTTTGTCGATCTTGTGCCGTTTGTATACGTTGTCGAATCATTTGGATCTTTTCAGTAGTCATACGTACTAACTCGGGTCCCAATAATGTTGCTTCACCCACCTCATCCCAACATATTGGAGAGCGACACTTTCGTCCATATAATGCTTCAAATGGAGCCACACTTATACTTGCCTGATAACTGTTGTTGTAGGAGAATTCCACCAACGGTAAATACTTATCCCAACTGCCCTTGAAGTTTAGGACACAGAGTCTTAATAAATCTTCAAGAGTTTGAATAGTCCTCTCTGATTGTCCGTCCGTTTGAGGATGGTATGCCGAACTGAATCGTAAATCCGTGCCCATAGTTTTTTGCAAGCTAACCCAAAATCTTGAAGTGAATCTTGGGTCACGATCTGAAACTATAGATACTGGCATGCCATGCAACCTCACAATCTCATTTACATATATACTAACAAGACGTTCAAGGGAATAAGTCTCCCATATCGGCAAAAAATGAGCAGACTTGGTTAATCTATCAACAATAACCCAAATAGCATTGATGCCTTGAGAAACCGTAGGAAGACCCGTAACGAAATCTATGGTAATGTGTTCCCACTTCCATTTCGGAATCTCAAGTGGTTGCAACGGACCCTTAGGTACTAGATGCTCCGCCTTTACACGTTGACAAGTTCAACACATCGAGATAAACTTTGCAATCTCTCTCTTCATATTGTTCCACCAAAATGTATGTCGAAGATCACGATACATTTTAGTACTTCCAGGGTGGATTACAAATGGTGTATTGTGTGCCTCCATCATAATCTTGTACTTCAAATCAGAGTCGTTAGGAACACAAAGTCTAGAGTGGACTCGAAGTATTCCTTCTTCATCAATTCTCACTTCCGGAATAGCTCCTTCTTGTACTTTCTTCTTTATACGCATCACTCAAGATTGGTGGCTTGAGCAACCTTAACTTTTTCTATTAAAAAGTTGGCTCTGTCGTATACTTGACATCATCGCACTCATTCCTCGCGATATGATGTTCTACTCAACGCGTCCGCCTACCACGTTCGCTTTTTCGGGATGGTATTGAATAGTGTGGTCGTAGTTGTAAGACCAATTTTTTTTTATAAATAAAATGGAATTTCCTTTATTTATTATTTTGAAATAGTAAGGGTTGATTTGATTAATGTGGTTAGTTATGGGTAAAATGCGCAAAATTTTACAAAATAATAAAGTGGTTATAAAATATTCATTGTTGTCGGGGAATATTCATTTGGTCGTGGAATATTAAATCTTGTCGGGAATATTAAATGACGACGCCAGTAGCGACCATGTGTGGGCCCCATAATGGAAAGCGATTGGAGGAAGAAAACGACAAATATAAGTTGTTTAAAAATAACGGCAGTAGTTATTACCGATTTATTAATCGTTGGAATAACGGTGGTTAAAATACGGTAATATGCGTGGTTGCATAAAGAAGCACCGGTATTGCAAGTATTGTTGAATTATTGATCCTTACGTAAAGAAGGCACTACTCAATAATTGTTACGATGAATTCTCGCTCAATATTATATTGATTCAATAATTCTTTGCGTTGATATTTGGTATCACCGTTGTTTCAATAATTGTCATTACACGGTATTTTCCATTATCAAATCAATAATTCATATTATTTGAATAATATTATCGAGATAACATTATTGGCAATGTCTAGAAAGTTACATCAAGGAGAGGTTTGGTCACCTAATCAAGGCCAGAAGAGGAGAAATCCTTATTGGAAAGCCCCTCTTTCCTGGAATTGCTCAGTTGTTAGTAATGTGATTCTATAATATTATTTGTGAATAATTAATTATTGATTTATATGATATTGATTTTATGTGGATATAGATGGAGAAAATTTTTAATGTGACAATTGTTGAAAATTAATATTTTATCTTTTTCCGATAAAATAATTCATTTAAATATATTATTTTAATAATATATTAATGGTGATATTTTTATAATGAATGTGTGATATATGAGTATATGAGGAGGTAGAGTATTTTTGGCATTAAATGTTTAATATATGTTTTGTGTGTTTATGGACACAATTTCGACCAAAAAATTGATTATGATCGTAAAATCACTCATTTATGGATTTCGAATAATTTCTGTTTGGAATTTGGAAAAACTTCCTTCTGCAAAGTTGTAGAGAATTGAATTTCCTATAAAAACTCGCGAGATTCGAATTTTCTGACAAAAATGCTATTTATCATGAATTATTGAAGTTTCGAAGTTCCGAAATAATTGATTTTTGGAAGTTTTAATTATTTTATATAAGAAAAACGTTTTTTGTGGTTGTTGGCACATGGGTGGCTGATGTTTTTGACCAAAGAAGGCATGCTAGAGTTTTCAAAACATGTGGGTAGGAATTTGGAATAAATAATAATATATTTTATTAATTTAGTCTCTTTTCATGTTCTAACATTTTCCTATAAATAGAGGCTAAGTTAGAATTGAAAATCACACCGTAAACTAAATTTTCTCTTTCTCTCTCTATATTATCGAGCGTATTCTTGTGAGTATACTTTGAGTGTTCTTTATACGGTCATGAAGTTTCACAAGACTATACCGAAATTCAATCAATACGGTTATTTTGAGGTAAGAGATGTTATTTTTTTCATAAATGATATTATTTTCTTCAATATCATTATGCCAAAATCTTTGTTGAACTTTTTATCAAATTTAGAACTTTTTCATGTCTGGGGTTACTATTCATGAGTTCTTATTCACGAGTTACTATTCACGAAGATTCTTATTCACGAGTTCTTATTCACGGAAGCGTGAAGATGTTTTTTTGTAAAATTTCTATCTTTTGTGTCTGGGGGTTATTATTCACGATATAAGACTATTCACGAATCACTAAGACTTTATTCA
Organism: Panax ginseng; assembly: GCA_020205605.1. Lineage (NCBI taxonomy): Eukaryota > Viridiplantae > Streptophyta > Magnoliopsida > Apiales > Araliaceae > Panax > Panax ginseng. The sequence goes on along the minus strand of CM035127.1, from coordinate 16,546,938 downwards.
TCGAAAAAATAAAAATTTTTCTTTTTGTCCAAGATGTCTATTTTGGCTACTATCTTTTGATTGTATCCATGTTTTGATCGTTATTTTTGAGTTACGCTTCAAAATCGTTTATTATGAAGTATTATCGATCTTGGATAAACCATTGTATACGAATCCCGAATATTTGTCCTTCTATCTCATTGGATTCGATTCTTAAAAATATTTTCATCATCCTCGGTCCTTAATGGTGATACTTGATGAATATCTTTGGCCTGTAGTGTAAGACCCCGAATTTTATGAAATAAAAGTATTCAATTTTTTATAATTACTATTCATGAGTTACTATTCATGAGTTATTATTCACGAGTTACTATTCATGAGTTACTATTCACGAGTTACTATTCATGAGTTATTATTCACGAGTTACTATTCACGAGTTACTATTCACGAGTACTATTCATGAAGCATGATAATTTTTTTGTAAGAATGCATTACTCAATAATTGTTACAGTAATTACTGTTCAATATTTTATTTTATTGATTCAATAATTGCTACGTTAAAATTTTATATTATTGTTGTTTTAATAATTGTCACCACAAAAATATTCCCATTATCGGATCAATGATTAATATTATTTGTGAATAATTAATTATTGATAAGAAAAATATTCATTTTATGTGGTTATAGATGGAGAAAAAAAATTTATTTGACAATTGTTGAAAATTGATATTTTATCTTTTCTAATAAAATATATTATTATATTACAGTAATATAATAATGGTGATATTTTTACAATGAATGTGTGATATATGAATAAATGAGGAGGAAGAGTAGTTTTGTTGCATTAAATGCTAAACACATGTTTTGTGTGTTACAAAAAATGTTTAACACATGTTAAACATGATGGTATACACAAATTTTGACTGAAATCTGATTATAGTCTGTAAAATCACCCGTTTATGAATTTCGGTCAATTTCTGTTTGGAATTTGGAAAAACTTTCTTCTGTAAAGTTGTAGAGAATTGAATTTTCTATAAAAAGTCGCGAGATTCGAATTTTCTGATAAAAGGGCTATTTATTATGAATTATTGAAGTTCCGGAATAATTAATTTTTGAAGTTTTAAATCTTTTTTAAAGAAAAAAGTTTTTATCATTGTTGTGGGACCCACTTGCACATGTTAGATGCTGAATTCAGATGGTCAAGGTGGGCTAAGGAAAATTTTATATATATATATATTATTATATTAAATTTTCTGCTTTGGTATTCTAAGCAATTTCCTATAAATAGGTGTTTAGGTTAGAATTGAAAATCACACAAGAAACTGAAGTTTTCTCTCTATTTCTCTCTCTATATTATCGAGTGTATTCTTGCGAGTATTTTGATATCTTGAGTGTTGCTATACTGTTGCAAGTTCGTTCAACGTTATTCCAAATGTAAGTACCGCTTTTTTCGAGGTAAGGGATATTGTCGTTAGTATGTAAGGGTTATTATGTTTTTCAATTTCAAAATTTTTCTGAACCTTCAAAAATTTTGGAAAAATTTGAAATGCTAATTTGATGAGTTTTGTTGATTGTGTCCAAAAATGGCGATTTTTGGATATATAGATTAATAGTTATGGATTTTATGAGAAAAAATTATTTTAAAAGTAAACCCTTATAACTCCTTGTGGTTAACTCCAAAATTGATGAAATTTTTTTTGGGAGTACATCTATATAACATCAGTATATTCTGTAAATTTCGGAATTTTTGGATAAAAGTGTAATTTATGATAAATGTCTAAATATTCGGCAATTTTGGCCATATGAAAAATAGTAAATGAATTTTAAAAATTCTGAGAAAAATATATGTTCAATATGGGACTATATTATGTTAAATCCCAGAAAAGAAATATTTTTGGAACTGATTTGATATTTTTCATGAAAATGTTCTAGTTATGAGTAAATGAATTAAATATGTTTTGTGAAGTAAGAAAATTGGAAAATATGATTTTATGGCTTGAGAATCATATATAAGGTATATGCAGATTTTTGATGAGGGTTTTGGTTATTGGTGATGAAATTTTATGAGTTTGGCATTTTAGGATGATTAAATGCATTTATTAGTAAAGTGTAAACAATTAAAATAAATTGTTTATAAGTTTAAGAAATGATTAAAATATTGTGGTAGTATTAATAATATTAGATTATGAGATTATTAAGTGATTTATAACATTTTGATTAAGGTGTTATGAGATCATTGATTTATGAATCTTACTCTTGAGATTAAATATATATGTTGATTATATTATTTTTATTATCATATATAACATTCTTATAACCCTAATGATGATATTTCTCTTTGACTTGAGTGTAAAGATGGGTAGATTATTGGTATGATCGTGACTATAGATTCTCTTTGCCAAAGAAGGTGCAAAGTTGAATTGTTGGTGAATACGATCATGACCATTGAATTTATAATTGAATATCTTTAGCTTAGTGCAAAGGTGAATTGATCAACATATATGGTTATAATTATGGTTTATATAAATTCGAAATGATTATATATTTATTTGAGATATTAATATATTTGGCCCGTAGTGCAAATATGAATCATTGATGAATATATTTGGCCTGTGTAGTGCAAATAAAAGCTGTTGAGGAATATCTTTGGCTCTGTAGTGCAAAAGATGAATTATTAGTGAATATCTTTGGCCCGTAGTGCAAAAGATGACATGTTAATGAATGTTTTTGGCCCGTAGTGCAAAGATGGATTTATTAGTATGATTATGAATATGAATTGTGATTTGGTATAACCATGATCTTTGATATTTCGTGTAAAGACATGTGATAAAAATTATCTTCGATTACGGATGAGAAGAGAAATTTAGAATCACAATTATGATTATGAGTTATTCATATGATTGTGGAAAGGAATTGTTGATTGATGTTACTGAGGATAAAATATTGTTGGTGGACTTTTAACATGAAGAAGATAATGGACTTTATGGTCTATTTAACTCTTCTAATGGATCGCTTCGTTCATTATGACTATGGTTGAAAAGTTTTATCATCTACCATATGTTCTAAATCTCGATTTATTATCGTTGAAGGCTATTGATAATTTATTTATCTTTAGTCATGATATTCTTTATCGAGTTAGTCAGGCTCACCCTTTTGCTTCACAAATTCCTTTCGTGTAATAAAAGTGTATTTGGGTCTAGTGGGGAATAACAAGGAATAAGCGGTGGTCATAGATGTTGAGGGTGAGGTGAATTTAACTTAGAAGGGTGTTTTGCCACTATCATACAAGATGTCTAATGACATACAACCTTGTGTCATCATAAAGACGGGGTTGTCTTTCATCCACTTCTTCGAAAGTATATCTACCAAAGACTATCTATATGATCTTCGAGTCTATTTGAAATATAACCCTCAATTAGAGACAGTGGAGATAATGACATGTCAAGAGAAGACTCGCCATTGGAAAGAATATGATAGTAATCTTCTCATTTTTTTTGGGGTCTATTGGGTCAACCAAGGATAATTCTGTGAGCATATGATATCTATAATAACCTGACGCATGGCCTCCCGTATACGAAGGTTTCTTGAGCACTTCCCAAAGATTCTAATTTCTAAAATAGTTTTCGACTATACCTTTATATAAGGTGTCATTATAAGGTGCTGTCCACGGTTGGGACATGAGTCACAGTTGATATATATTTGTATCCAAACTCACAGCATATGTGTTGTTGTATTTTGCACGACAATTGTTGTAATAAAGTTGTAGTTGTTTTCTGTACCATGTATTTGGCGACTCAGAATGGGTTGGATAGAATGGAGCTATTTTGGGGGCGTCACATGTAGTGCAAAGATGAATGATTAACTGATGAATCTTTGGCCTGTAGTGCAAAGATGAACAGGTGTTGAGATTAACATGACCAACTGGTGATTTAAATGAATATCTTTGGCCTGTAGTGCAAAGATGAATATTGATTGTTGTTACAGGGATAAAATATTGATGATGGACTTTTAAACCTTAGAAGACAGGTTGAATTCTTTTCTACGTGACTCTTCTAATGGATCATTGTTTCATTTGCATTTGTTGATCTAAAACTTGTTGTCTATTGTATTCTATTAGATTTTTCCCTGTTGAAAACTAACGATAATTTGTTGTATATTATCTTAGTCATAATATTCTTTACTGGGCTAGTTGAGCTCACCCTTTTCCTTGTTGTTCCATTTTCTTCTCAGGAGGTGAGAACATAGCAGGATCGAGTCGGGGTATGAAATGAAGGTTCTAGAGAGAGTTGTTTAGTAGTCCTCACCATTTTTGTAAAATAATGTATCAATAATTATGATGGGGATTTATTTGCGTGTGGATATTGTCTAGACGGCAATATCTGTATTTAAACTCACAGTATGTATTGTCGTATTTCACACGACATTTGTATTATTGAAGTTGTAGTTATGTATTTGGCGACTCAGAATGGGTTGGGTGGAATGGACCTATTTTGGGGGCGTCACAGTTATTGGTATCGAGCTTAGGATATGATCTCAAGCGGAGATCGGGGAATAGAACTAGGAGGGAGACGAGTAAATCCTTCATTAAGTGTGTCCTACCTAAGCTTATTTGTTGGTTAGGTCATAATATAGGGATATTATGTGACATGTTAATTTGTTTAATTAACCCTTGTTTTATGATGTGATTTGAGAATGTTTGAGAATATTAATGATTGGAGTAAATGAGACGAGTGGAGACGTGCAGACTCACCAACGAGGAGAAACGTCAACAGGTGGCAATGTTCTTCCCGTAAACAACACTACCGAGCAAACGATGAACGATGGAATGTTTAGGAGCTTTTTACAGTTCATGCAAAATCGCATTTGAGGAGACTCGTGTACAAAATCTGGTGGAAATGATGGCAACCTTGCGGATCACATCACAAATGTTAGATTCAAGGAGTTGGGACCACCAGATTTCCATGGAAAGTTCGGATCCGATCAAGGTAAACGTGGGTCAAGCAAATTACCAAGATATTTGATGTCTTGGGATGACGGAGGAACGAAGGTTCCATTCGCCACCTTTATGTTTTTCGTGGTGAAGCTGATTCTTGGTGGGAATCGTGAAGCGCACTGACCAGATGCACTCAACATGTCTTGGGAAAGATTTAAAAACTTTTCAATGACAAGTACTTTCCCGAAAGTATTCATCGTATATGAAAGAGGTAGAGTTTATTAGACTAGAAGCGAGAACAACATGACGGTTTCCCAAAGTATGAAAGCGAAGTTTACTTGAGTTGTCCAGTTCGCACCTCATTTGGTGGAAAATGAGGAACGATGATGGCGTATGTTTCGAGGGGTCTAAAACTCGAAATTCGTCAATACCTCATTTCTCATAAATTTTCTCTATATTTAGATGTTGTAAAGCAGGCTCAATTATTAAGCGAGATAATGAGTCTCATTTAGCCAAGCGACCAACAACACGATAAAAATCATCTTGGTGGCAACTACCATCGGGACAATGATAATCATCGTGAAAGAAATTATTAGGCAAGAAATGGTAACCACTTCGGTGGTAATCATGGCCAAGATAATAGAAGAAATAATTCAAGTGGAAATTTCAAGAAGAGAAGATTAAACGATGGCGGGAAGACGTCGGCAACAACATCAACACCAGCAACAAATTCTAGGGGAGGAGAACGACCGCCAGTTAGATGTTACAAATGTGGAGAGGAGGGACATATAAGTCCAAACTGTTCACAGCCTTCCAAGGTATGTTTTAGTTGTGGAAAAGAAGATCACATAGCTCGATTTTGTCCTCAGAATAAATCAAGTCCAAATTTGAGCAGTGGCACCAAGGCGGGATTAAAAGAAAAGTCAAAGTCAACGGTTCTGGAAGAAGCGTTTGTCGTGAACCGGTCAAAATGTGAGGAACCCGAACGAAGTTAGCACGGGTTAGTTAATTATATATTCTTGCGAAGTTTATACCTTACTAGATACCGATTCTACCCATTCTTTTATCTCTCTCTTGCTTGCGCTCAACGTTTGAACTTGACTACGGAGAAATTAGACTTTGACCTATTATTGGAGACTTCGTTAGAGAAACTTTCATTACATCCGTTATTTAGAAATCTTGCTTGATTCAAGTTGGCACTATCACATTACTGTTGATCTTATCTCTTTAAAGATACTTGCTTTTGATGTGATTTTAGAGATTGATTGGTTAACTACTCATCATGCCAAATTGATTGCTTTTGTAAGGTTGTTAGTTTTCATATTCCTAAGCAACTTTGTTATTCAATTCAAGCAATCAAACCATTGTAGTCAAACATTTTCATATCAAGCCATGAAGTCATTCGTTTATTACGGATGTCAAGTTTTCTTAGTCCATGTTATGGATTTGAATAAAGACACGTCGATTTGAATAATATTCTGTTGTTATTGATTTTTCGACGTATTTCTGAAGAATTTCTTGGCTTACTCCTAAAGCCTCGATATTAAATTTTGTATCGACTTTGAACCCTGGTACAAAACTCATTTCTAAAACTCATATCGAATGGCTCTATTGAACTTCGTGGAGTTAAAATTCAACTATAAATTTGGTACCGAGAGCCTTTATCCGGTGACTTCCTTTGTGGAATGCACCAAGCCAAACTCTCTCGTAGGGACACCATATTCGTAAATGCGATAGTAAAACCGATAGGTGTCATTGTAACGTTTATCCAAGGTTGGGATATGAATCACGATTGAGAACAACCTAAGTCGGTGAGTCGAAATACGTAGCTTTCTAGGCTTAGTTGGTTATTATCGGAGATTCGTTGAAGGATATTCTCGAATCGCTATTCCATTAATGTAGCTGACTCGTAGAGATACAAAATTTGAATAGAGCAAGGAATGTGGGAAGAGCTTCGAAGAACTCAAGAGGAGACTCATTTCAGCACATGTTCTGACCATGCCATCCTGTAAAAGCGAACGTGGTAGCTGACGTGTTGAGTAAAAGATCGTATACGAGTACGAGTACGATATTGTCAAAGACTCATCTCGTATAACTTACAAATGATGAAGATAGAGTTAAAGACTCTAGGGACTCACGTGATGATATACGAGTATAATCGACTTTTATCGATAAAGTTAAAATCGCTCAGGCTACACACCGGAGCTGATGAATTTGAAGAAGGAGGTGCAAGAAGTTGTTATTTCAAAAGCGAGAATCGGTGAGGTGAGGAAAGCTCAAACCTTCGATTTATTAATCCATTTGAAATTCTCGATCGAGTAGGAACTGTGGCCTATAGACTCATTTTACCGCCAAGTATAACGCGTGTTCATAAGGTTTTTCATGTATCGATGTTACGTAAATATGTGGACGACCCGAACCACATTATTGAGTTAGAACCAGACGAGATAGTGAAGACTTAACGCATTTAAGAGGTACTGTCAAGATATTAGATATGAAGGAGCATGTCCTATGTACGGAGGTTATACCACAAGTTAAAGTTTTGTGGAGAAACCATGCTATTAAAGAAATGACCTGGGAGTTGGAAATAGAAATGAAAGCGAGGTATCCTCAACTTTTCAAACACAGTATCGTACGTCAATTTAGAGGACGAAATTTCATAAGGAGGGAGGTTGTAAGACCCTAATTTTTTTTTATAAATAAAATGGAATTTCCTTTATTTATTATTTTGAAATAGTAAGGGTTGATTTGATTAATGTGGTTAGTTATGGGTAAAATGCATAAATTTTACAAAATAATAAAGTGGTTATAAAATATTCATTGTTGTTTGGGAATATTCGTTTGGTCGTGGAATATTCAGATCGCTTTGTGGGAATATTAAATGCGACGACGTATGCAACCATGTATGTGGGCCCCATGTAAAAAGCGATTGGAGGAAGAAAACGACAAATATAAGTTATTTAAAAATAAGCTGGCGTGTAGTTGTTCACAATATTAATTTGTTGGAATACCGGTGGTTAAAATACGAAGAATACGCGTGGTCGCACAAGAAGTATTACCAGACGGTATTAAAGATTGTTGAATTATTGATCCTTACGTAAGACGGCAAGACTACTCAATAATTGTTACAAGAGTTATTATTCAATATTATATTGATTCAATAATTAATTGCGTTGATATTTGGTATCACCGTTGTTTCAATAATTGTCATTACACAAGATTTTCCATTATCAAATCAATAATTCATATTATTTGAATAATACTATCGATAACATTATTGGCAATGTCTAGAAAGTTACGTCTCAAGAGAGAGGTTTGGTCACCTAATTGCATGCCAAGAAGGAGAAATCCTTATTGGAAAAACCCTCTTTCCAGGAACCGCCTCTCAGTTGTTAGAATGTGATTCTATAATATTATTTGTGAATAATTAATTATTGATTTATATGATATTGATTTTATGTGGATATAGATGGAAAAATTTTAATGTGACAATTGTTGAAAATTAATATTTTATCTTTTTCGATAAAATAATTCATTTAAATATATTATTTTAATAATATATTAACGGTGATATTTTTATAATGAATGTGGGATATATGAGTATATGAGGAGGTAGAGTATTTTGTGGCATTAAATGTTTAACATATGTTTTGTGTGTCGGTGGACACAATTCTTGACCAAAAAATTGATTATGTAATCGTAAAATCGCTCATTTATGGATTTTGGATAATTTGCATTTGGAATTTGGAAAATCTTCTTCAGAAAGTTGTAGAGAATTGAATTTCCTATAAAAAATCGCGAGATTCAAATTTTTCGACAAAAGGGCTATTTATCATGAATTATTGAAGTTAGGAGTTCCAAAATAATTGATTTTTGGAAGTTTTAATTATTTTATATAAGAAAAATGTTTTTATGGTTGTTGGCACATGGGTGGCTGATGTTTTTGACCAAAGAAGGCATGCTAGAGTTTTCAAAATATGTGGGTAGGAATTTGGAATTAATAATAATATATTTTATTAATTTAGTCTCCTTTCATGCTCTAACATTTTCCTATAAATAGAGAGGGCTAAGTTAGAATTGAAAATCACAACGTAAACTAAGTTTTCTCTTTCTCTCTATATTATCGAAGCGTATTCTTGTGAGTATACTTTGAGTGTTGCTATACTATGTGAAGTTTCACAAGACTATACCGAAATTCAAATCGGAAATACGGTTATTTTGAGGTAAGGATGTTATTTCTTTCAAGAAATGATATTATTTTCTTCAATATCATTATGCCAAAATATTGGTTGAACTATTTATCAAATTTGGAACTTTTTCATGTGGGGTTACTATTCATGAGTTACTATTCACGAGTTCTTATTCACGAGTACTATTCACGTAAGCGTGAAGATGTTTTTTTTGTGAAATTTCTATCTTTTTGTGTCGAGGTTACTATTCACGATACGACATTATTCACGATATCTGACTATTCACGAATATTTAAGACTATTCATAGAAAAATGAAAATTTTTCTTTTTCTTCCAGATGTCTTTTATGGTTACTATATTTGATTGTATCCATGTTTTGATCATTATTTTTGAGTTCTACTACAAAATCGTTTATTATGAAGTATTATTGATCTTGGATAAAACTGTTGTATTTAATCCCTAATATTTGTCCTTCTATCTCATTGGATTCGATTCTTAAAAATATTTTTTATCATCCTCGGTCCTTAATGGTGATACTTGATGAATATCTTTGGCCTGTAGTGCAAAGATGAACGATTAACTGATGAATATCTTTGATGTCTTTTATCAAATTTGGAACTTTTTCATGTTTCAAAGTTCTTATTCATGATTCTTATTCACGAAGTTACTATTCACGAGTTCTTATTCATAGTACTATTCACGAAGCGTGAAGATGTTTTTTTGTGAAATTTCTATCTTTTGTGTTTGGGAAAGTTACTTATTCACGATATACTAAGACTATTCACGATATCTGATCTTATTCATAGAAAAATGAAAATTTTCTTTTTGTCCAAGATGTCTATTTTGGCTACTATCTTTGATTGTATCCATGTTTTGATCGTTATTTTGAGTTCGCTTCAAAATCGTTTATTATGAAGTATTATCGATCTTGGATAAACCGTTGTACGAATCCCTAATATTTGTCCTTCTATCTCTTTGGATTCGTTCTTAAAAATATTTTCATCATCCTCGGTCCTTAATGGTGATACTTGATGAATATCTTTGGCACGTAGTCTGCAAAGATGAACGATTAATCGATGAATATCTTTGGCTCGTAGTAGTGCAAAGATGAAGCAGTGTTGAGATTAACATGACCAATCGGTGATTTAAATGAATATCTTTGGCTCAGAGTGCAAAGATGAATATTGATTGTTGTTACTGAGGATAAAATATTGATGATGGACTTTTAAACCTTAGAAGACGGTTGAATTCTTTCTACGTGACTCTTCTAATGGATTCTTTCAAGTTTCATTTGCATTTGTTGATCTAAAACTTGTTGTCTATTGTATTCTATTAGATTTTTCCCTGTTGAAAACTAACGATAATTTGTTGTATATTATCTTAGTCATAATATTCTTTTATTGGGCTAGTTGAGCTCACCCTTTTCCTTGTTGTTCCATTTTCTTCTCGGGAGGTGAGAACACAAGAGGATCGAGTCGGGGTATGGAATGAAGGTTCTAGTAGAGAGTTGTTTAGTAGTCCTCACCATTTTGTAAAATAATGTATCAATAATTATGATGGGGATTTATTTTGCGTGTGGATATTGTCTGCAGGCGGCAATATCTCGTATTTAAACTCATAAGATGTATTGTCGTATTTCACACGACATTTATATTATTGAAGTTGTAGTTATGTATTTGGCGACTCAGAATGGGTTGGGTGGAATGGACCTATTTTGGGGGCGTGACAGTAGTCTTTCAATAGCTCGAGCCAACGTCGCTGCCGCATGTTGAGTTCTTTTTGAGTGAAGAAATATTTAAGGCTTTTATGGTCCGAATATATCTCCACTTTCTCCCCATATAGATAGTGCCTCCGGATCTTTAGCAGCAAAACGATCGCTACCAACTCTAGATCATGAGTAGGATAATTCCTCTCATACTCTTTTAAGTTGTCATGAGGCATAGGCTATGACTTTTCCACGTTGCATGAGAACACATCCTAACCCTTTGCCTCGAAGCATCGTGAGATAACAAATCCATCCGCATCAGATGGTATTGTTAAAAAAGGTGCTGAAATGAGTCTCCTCTTGAGCTCTTGGAAACTCTTCTCGCATTCTTCGCTCCAAACGAATTTTGTATCCTTCCGAGTTAGCTGGATTAATGGAGTAGCGATTCGAGAAAACCATTCCACGAATCTCCGATAATAACAAGCTAAGCTCAAAAAGCTACGTATTTCAGTCACCGACTTCGGTGGCTCCCAACTTTGTATTGCTTCAATCTTCGCCGGATCAACAGATACTCCATGTTTTGACACCACGTGCCCAAGAAATGCTACTTCCTCAAGCCAGAACTCACATTTCTTCAATTTGGCATATAGTTTGTTTTCACGAAGCCTTTGGAGTACCAGCTTCAAATGGTGCTCATGATCTTCACGACTTTTGGAATATATGAGGATGTCATCAAAAAAAATAACAACGAACTGATCCAAATATTCCTTGAATACTTGGTTCATCATATCCATGAAAGCCGCAGGAGCATTAGTCAATCCGAAAGACATGACTAAGAATTCATAATGCCCGTCATCAGGAGTTGAAGGTAGTCTTTGGAATATCCTCGATTCTAATCTTTAATCGATGATATTCGAACTAAGATCGATCTTTGAAAAGAATTGTGCTCCTTGCGGTGGTCAAACAGGTCATCAATACGAGGTAGAGGATACCTATTCTTGATGGTGACATGGTTCAATTCCGATAGTCAATATAAAGTCACATACTCTAAAGTCTTTCTTCTTTTTACTTAATAAAACAGAGCACCACAAGGAGATGTACTTGGGACGAATGAAACCGATGTCCAACAATTCTCGTAGTTGGACCTTTAACTCACGAAGTTCAATAGAGCCATTCGATATGGGGTTTTAGAAATGGGCTTTGTACCGGGTTCAAGATCAATAAAGAATTCAACTTCACGTTCGGGGTAGGACAAGGAAGTTCTTCAGAAATACGCCGGGAAAGTCAATAACAACAGGAATATTATTCAAATTTGACGTGTCTTTATTCAACTCTATAACATGGGCTAAGAAAAGCTTGACATCCATTTTTTAATAAACGAATAGCTTTATGATTAGATATAGCGGTGATTGATTTTAATGGTTTAGTTGCTTGAATTCGCATACAACAAAAGTTAGTTAGGAATATGAAAACTAACAACCTTACGAAAATAATCAATTTTGGCATGATGAGTAGTTAACCAATCAATCCCTAAAATCACATCGAAAGCAAGTATCTTTAAAGAGATAAGGTCAATGGTAAGTGATGGTGCCAACTTGAATCAAACAAGATTTATAAGCAGTGGATGTGATAAAAGTTTCTCTAATCTGAGTTTCCACGAGATAGGTAAAAGTCTAATTTCTCCTGAGTCAAGTTTAAACGTTGAGCACAAGCAAGTAGAGATAAATGAATGGGTAAGACCCGGTATCAAGTAAGGTATAAACTTCGCAAAAATTTATAAATAGCTTTACCGTGATCACCTCGTTTGGGTTCCTCGCATTTTGACGATCCACAACAAACGCTCTCAAGAACCGAATTGACTTTGACTTTTACGGGGACGATCTTTTGAGTCACCGTCTCGTTGAACTAGGTTTCGCCACCGCATAATCTCGAGCGATATGTCCTTCCTTTTCATAATTATAGCATACCTTAAAGCTGTTGGGGCGGTTTGGTGATATGTCCCTCTTTCCGCATTTATAGCATATATGACCGGTGGTCGTTCTCCTCCCTTAGAACCGATTCTTCGCCTTAAGCAATGTCGTCTTCATATATGGTCGTTGTTAAATCTCCTCTTTTAAAATCTCCTCGACTCGCTTCTTCTTCTATTTTCATGGCCATGATTACCACCCAGAGTGGTTACCATTTTTGTCCGTCTTTTTCTTTCTCCACTTTGGTTATCGTTGTTTTGTTGATCGCTATCTCCCCAGATGATCTCGATTGTGGTCCCTCGGTTGACCGTACTCGTTATCTCGCTCTAATAATTGAGCCCACATTTACAACATCCGAATAGAGATAAAATTTATGAGAAATGAGATATTGTCGTGTCTAGGGTTTCAAACCTCTCGGAAACATCCGCGTCATACGTTCCTCATTCTCCACCAAATGAGGTGCAAACCTGGATAACTCTGTAAACTTTGCCTCGTACTGAGACACCGTCATGTTGTTTTGTTCTAATCTGATGAACTCCACTTCCTTCATATGACGAACACTTTCAGGAAAGTATTTGTCATTAAATAGTTTCTGAAACGTCTCCCAAGACATGCTGAGTGCGGCTAGATGGGTACGCTTCACAGACTCCACCAAGATGGTCCGCCTCACCACGGAACATAAAGGTGGCGAATAGAACCTTACATTCTCCAAGTGCATCCCAAGACATCGAATATCTTGGTAATTTGCTTGACCCATGTTTACGCCATGATCGGATCTCGGTTTTCCTTAAATTACGGTGGTCCCAACTCTTTGAAGCGCTTGGTTGTGACAACCCGTGAATTACTATCATTTCTCCCTGTATTTTAAACACGAGTCTCCTCGTCTCGATTTTGCATGAATCGCAAAAAGCTTATAAACATCCCTCGTTCATCATCTCGCTTTCGGTGGTGTTGTTCACATGAGGAACATTGCCGACTGTTGCACGCTCTCCTCATTGGTGAGTCACAGCGTCTCCACGGTCTCATTTCCATTATTAATATTCTCGATCGACATTCTCAAAATCATTGTCATAAAATAAGGGTTAATTAAGGAAATCAATATATCACATAATATCCCTATATCTTGACTAACTAACAAATAAGCTTTAGTAGGACACACTTAGCGAAGGATTTACTCTCTCTCCCTCCTAGTTCTATTCCCGATCTCCATGAGATCATATCCCTAAGCTCGATACCAACTGTGACGCCTCCAAAATAGGTATACATCACCCATTCTCGAATTTGTCAATACATGGTACGTAAATAACTACAACTTTATTATTACAACAAGAAAGCGTGAGTTTGAATACAAATATTATCTTCTAGACAATATCTATACTCAAATAAATCTTCATCACATTTATTGATACATTATTTTACAAAGCGGTGAGGACTACTAAACAACTCTCTCTAGAACCTTCATTCTATACCCAGGCTAAATGCACTCGCTTATATTCTCGCCTCCGAGAAGAAAAATGGAACAAAAGGAAAAGGTGAGCTCAACTAGCCTAGTAAAGAATATTATGACTAAGATAATATACAAAAATTATCATTAGTCTTCAACAGGAAAAATCTAATAGAATACAATAGACAACAAGTTTTAAATCAATATTCGCAATGAAATAATAATTCATTAGAAGAGTTAAGTAGAGAATGCAAACTACTATCTTCTATGTATGAATTTAAAAGTTCATCGTCTATCTTTTATCCTGTAACATCAATCAATATATATCCGGAATCAAATATTCATCTTTTGCTACTAGGCATCAAAGATATTCATCGATTGGTCATGTTCATCTAAACACTGTTCATCTTTGCACTACACGGCCAAAGATATTTATCGAAATCATTCATCTTGCACTACGGGCCAAAGATATTCAATAATATCATCATTTAAAGATCGAGGATGATGAAAAATATTTTTAAAAAGCGAATCCAAATTGAAACAAAATGACAAGGATTAAGGATTAAGGATTCGTACTTTGTTTTATCCATGTCCAACAATACCTCAAAAATAATCATAGTGGTGTAAAATTCAAGGATGATCAAAACATGGATACAATCAAAGCTAGTATCCACAATAGATATTTTAGACGAAAAGGAAAATTTTCATTTTTCGATGAATAAGGTCGTGATTCGTGAATAGTGTCAGATATCGTGAATAGTCAGATATCGTGAATAGTAACTCAACACCAAAAGTTCCAAATTTGATAAAAACTTGGATCAATATTTCAAAGATAATGATATTGAAGAAATAATATCATTACGAAAAAAATAACTAGTTGAAACAATCGGATATAAATTTATGACTTGAACTTGCACCGTATAAAGAATGAAGACTCAAAGTATACTCAAAATAATCACAAGAATATTTCGATAATATAGAGAGAAAACTTGATTTTGGTGTGATTTTCAATTTAACTAAGCACCTCTATTTATAGGAAAATGCTTAAGAATGCAAAGCGAAAATTTAATAAAATATTAATATATATAATTTTATTCCAACGCACACTTATTTTGCTTCAAAACCTCAACCACCAAACAGCCACCCTCACAAGACTTGCAAAAAAAATATTTTTGTTATTTAAATTATTTTAAACTTCTAAAATCAATTATTTTGAGCTTCAAAACTTCAATAATTTATAATAAATAGCCCTTTTATCGGAAAATTGAATCTTGCAATTTTTATAGGAAATTTAATTTCTACAACAACTGCGGAAGAAAGTTTTTCCAAATCTAAATAGAAATTGACCCAAATCCATAAGCAAGCGATTTTTAAATTTATAATCAAATTTCGATCAAGAAATGGGGTCCACCGACACATAAAACATGCTTTAAATATTTTTGGTAACAAAAATACTCATCCTCCACATATACTCATATATCCCACATTTATCGTTAAAAATATCATTATTATTATATTATTAAAATATAATAATATATTTAAATGAATTATTTTATCGAAAAAGATAAAATTTCAATTTTCAACAATTGTCACATTAAAATTTTCTCCATCTATATCCACATAAAATCAATATTTCCTCATCATATGAATCAATAATTAATTATTCACAAATAATATTATTGAGAATCACAATATTGACAACAGGCGATTCACAGAGGAAGAGGGGCTTTCAATAAGAATTTTCTCCTTCTTGGTGCAAGCAATTAGGTGACCAAACCTCTCCTTAGATGTAACTTTCTAGACATTGTCAATAATGTTATCTAATAATATTATTCAGATAATATGAATTATTGCTTCGATAATGAAAAAATCTTGTGTAATGACAATTATTGAAACAATGAATATAAAATATCAACGCAAAGAATTATTAAATCAATAAAATAAAATATTTGAGCGATAATTATCGTAACCATTATTGAGTAGTGCCTTCTTTACGTAAGAATCAATAATTGGTGCAATACTGGTGTCTTCTTTGTGTTTTAACCAAAGTAGTATTTTAACAAAGATAATCTTGTGATATAACTACGTAGTTATTTTAAACAACTTATATTTGTCGTTTTCTTCATCCAATTGCTTTCCAGTTATGGGGCCCATATATGGTCTGCTTGTGGTCGTCATCGAATATTCCCCGACAAAGATCTGAATATTCCACGACCAAACGAATATTCCCCGATAACAATGAATATTTTATAACCACTTGCTTATTTTGAAATATTTGCGTATTTTACCATTAACTATCCACATTAATCAAATCAACCCTTACGAGTATATTCTGGCGTTTTCGCTCTCCCCTAGAATTCCATAACCCCTCCCACTTTTTTTCTAGAGATATACGAGTATATTCTTATTTTGCCATGCCAATATATGTCATTGTGCTGGTGTTTTGATAAAAGTAGTATTAGACTCTTATGCTACGTTTGGATTGAAGGAATGGAATAGAGTAGGGAATGGAATAGATGAGGGAATGGAATAAGGAAGGGAATGGAATTATTTTTTAATATTCCATGTACATGTTTGGTTGATATTATGAATACATCTAAGAATGAAATAAATAATTAGAAAGTGACCTAAATACCCCCAAATGTTCAAATTTAACTTAAATTCAATTTATATTAAAAATTAACACATATTTTGTAGATTTTTTTATAATTATATTCTTTTTTTTTTTACTATTTTTTCATATAATTTTTTTGGGTGGGGTGGGGTGGGGTGGGGTCTTATAGTAGAATTCTTTCTCTACTTGACTCTTACAATGGATTGTTGTTTACTGCTTTGCAGGTTGTTGATCTAAAACTTGTTTATACATTATATTTTATCGGATAATTTCTGTTGAAGATTAACGATAATTTGTTGTATATTATTTTAGTCATAATATTTTCTTCTTTGGGCTAGTTGAGCTCACCTTTTCCTTTTGTTCCATTTTTCTTCTCGGGAGGTGAGAACATATGCAGAACTAGCGGGGTTTGG
Source organism: Panax ginseng (assembly GCA_020205605.1). Classification (NCBI taxonomy): domain Eukaryota; kingdom Viridiplantae; phylum Streptophyta; class Magnoliopsida; order Apiales; family Araliaceae; genus Panax; species Panax ginseng. The sequence goes on along the minus strand of CM035127.1, from coordinate 16,529,692 downwards.
AGTGATGGTTCAGGATAGTTGTTTTAGTAGTCCTCACTATTTTGTAAAATAGTGTATCAATAATTGTAATGAGAACTCTTTTTGAGTTTTTATACTCTCTATTAGACAATAGTTGTATTCAAACTCACAGTATATGTGTTGTCGTATTTTGCACGACAATTATATTACTGAAGTTGTATTTGTTTTTGTACCGTGTATTTGGCGACTCAGAATGGGTTGGGTTGAATGGACCTATTTTGGGGTCGTCACATGGGGTCTGGATTTAGCGGGACGGCACTGATTGGTGTCAATAAAATAGGTGGACTTTGCTCCGAATCTTGGAAAACCATTGTTGAGGTTTCGCAGAGAAAGGAAGAAAAGTTCTGGAGAGAGAAAGAGAGCTCAAAGGTCCGAAAATTCAAATTAGCAAGTAAAACTGTCAAATTTGGTAAAGTTCACCTTTTATACTGACGGTTACACGAGTTACGAAGGCGGCACATTTAATTTCTGGCAATGATGAGAATTCGAATGGGGAGCGTCCGGGTCAATCCTTAGATATTTTATCAGATTGGGCCTCTCGTTTGGACTTAGGTTTTTAGTCCATCTTTTCAAATTTAATCCTTTCTTTGTTTGGGCCTTTTACGTTGGACATCCGGCCATCCTCTGTTTCATCTTATGGACCAAATCGGGTACGTCTCAATTACCCCTTATCATGGACCATTTATAGTTTTCTATTAAAAATTCTGTTTAATAAAAAATTAGAGGACAATGTTGGGTCATGATATTTCCCCTATTTGGGCCGAATGAATTGGGCTCACTTGTTTAATTAGTCTATTGGGCCTTCATTATTGAACCTTGAAAATCTTTGGGCCTAGTCATCATGTTATTTCTATTAAACCCTATGAGACCGGGTTGGTTCATTAGATTAACCCATTAGATATTTTAATATCTATTACTTTGACTTGTAATGATGAAAAAGTATGATGGTTGACTGTTACTACTGCCATGCATTAATGTGGATGGGATCCGGCGACGGCCGGCGGTAGAAAACAGAGGACAGAGATAGTGGGTGGACTGTACACATCCGGCAGAAACTATCGGATCGGTGTGTCAGGTCGACGATAGTGGTGTACAGAAACCAAAGGAGAGAAAGTATAACCTATCAACTAAGTCTTCACAAACAGGTACACTCACATACACACACAACTGAATTATCATCTCTCTCAATACACTAGACATTACATCCTCCATTATTAACCTTGTGAACACCGACATCGACTCTCACGCTCGAATTTATCCCCCGCCGGTCGGCCGTCAAGCTTCAGGGTGTTTATCGTGTTTACTGTGCAGGATCAGGGCGTCTTACGTGATTGGGACGTTGGAGAAGATCTTGGCGTTAACAAACGTTTCCTTAAAATCTACAAACGACAAATAAAAATGAACAAATTTCACTATCTAAAAAGACAAATAAAAAAGAACGGAAAGAGTAACTAATAATTCATAAATAAACACCTAGAATTAATGTTAAGTGAACTAATTAATACTCAATTGTACTCCCTCCATTTCATTATAACTGATGTTTATACTCTCTCTGTTCCTAAAAGATTGTCGTTTAAGGTTAATGCACACAGATTAAGGAATACAATTAATACCTAGCGAAAATACTATAGTACCCTTATTAATTGTATCAACCAATTATTCTCTTTCCAATGTTTCTTATTCAATTCAACCAATTACTTCTTATTCAACATATTACTACTTGGATTATAGCATTGAATTGAATAAAAATCATTGAAAAGGGAAGAAAGTTTTAAATATGAGAAAGCTTTAAATAAAGGTAAAGTAGGAAAAAATAGCTAATGTGTATTGATAAACTCAAAACGATAATTTTTTTAGAATAAAAATTACTTTCTAAAATGACAATCTTTTAAAAACGGAGGGAATAGCTTATTTTGTATATTTTAAAATAATTGTCATTTGCATATATCAAGGAGAACTTTCTTTTCTATCATACCCATATTTATATACTATTTTCAAGGATATTTAATACAATCAAACAACTACTCTTCTTTTTCTTTCCTTTTCTCAATAAAAGATGTCATTTTCGTCTTAAAACTAAGCTGTTATTCTTAGCAAGTGTATATTCTTTTAGTGTCTAGATAATATGAAATGACGGGAGTAGTTGTAGTGTTATGTTAAACAAACAATATGGTGTTCTTTTTTTTCTTTTCTTTTTTTTAACCATAATTATAATTATGAGAAAAATAAATAAAAAATAATAGAGCAAGTTTGAACAAAAAATTATAAAAAAAATATTTTTATTAAAAACACAACGTAAAGCTATTTATAGTGTTTTTTTAATAAAAAATATATTTTCTTTTATAATTTTTTATTCAAACTTGTTCTATTATTTTTTATTTATTTTTCTCATTATTGTGAATAAAAAACCAAAAAAAAAATAAAAAAATATTTTAAAATCAAAGTGCACCTGTCATTACCGGTTATTAAAGAACCGGACCGCCCCTTGATCCGTTGAGTATACTCACCAAACAATTAAATGTATGTCAACTTGTATCATATAATATGTAATTATGTATTAAATACACAGTTAAATAATTTGGCAGCACATGATTCATGAATAATCACCTATCTAATAATTTGCATAGTAGTAATCAACTAAGTAATAATTCATGAATAAGCACCTAGAATTTAATGTCAAGTGGACTAATTAATATTACCTACGTTTCAAAATTGGAGATACAGTTTGACTTTTGAAATCAAACGACGATATATTAAACTTTAAAATTGGTATGACTCATAAAAGTAATAGATTTTTTTTTATAATTAATAGTTTTTGTTATATTATATACAATTATAATAATTGTATCGATTAAAATTAAATAAATTCACATTAATTTAAAATTTAATATACCGCCATTTGATCTCAAAAATAAAATTATATCTATAATTTTAGAACGAAGAGAGGACTCAATTGTACAGTACTTGTGGTGTTATGTTAAACAAACAATAGCGTGTTGCATATACCCATTAAACAATTAAATGTATGTCAACTTGTATCATACAATATGCAATTATGTATTAAATATCCTGTTAATAATTTGGCAGCACATGATTCCTGAATGAATAATCAACTGACTAATAATTTGTATATGATAGTATTGACCAAGTAATAATTCATGAATAAGCACCTAGAGTTTAATGTCAAATGGACTAATTTTATACTTGTGGTGTTATGTTAAACAAACAATAGGATGTTGCATATATACACCTAACTAATAATTTGCATATCATATACTCCCTCCATTGCTTTTTATTTGTCTTTTTACTGAAATTTGTTTTTTTTTTAATTTGTCATTTGTAGATTTTAAGGAAGCATGAATGATTTAATTTCTCATATTATCCCTACATTAAATACTAATTTATTTCTCTTTCATTTTTTCCAATAAATTTTAGAAGGTTAATATTGAGATTTTATAATCATTGCGGTCAATTAGACAAAGCATTAATTAATTGCATTTCTTAATATGTGTTTTCTCCTAAAATGTCAATTCAAAAGTACTTCCCCTTGGTTGACTTTTTGCGCATGTTAAGAAATATGATAAAATGACAAAATTGTCCATATTTAAATTTTCATTTAATTGCATAGTTTTCTGCACATTACTAGTGATGCTCCATAAATATGCATAGAGAGTTGAAATATAACAATTAATAATAAGGGTATTATTATAAGCAAATTATTGTAAAAAATAGATGATTTAAGGTAAATAGACATTTAACTTGAGACTACTACCTAAAATAGTAATAAACCTGGACGGAGGGAGGGACTGAGGGAGTATGCAACTTCTTGTTTGTATATGTTTTAAATTTAACAATTTTATGTGAAGTAGCGCTATATAAGATAATAACAAAGTCAGCTTCAGGCTTCAAAGTTTGAATAAATTAGTTGTCCGTCATCATTTCAAGCTGAAGAAGAAAAAATGGCCGGGGCTGTTCTTTCTTTTCTTGTAGGGAGGCTTGGTGATTTGTTGACTGAAGAAGCAGGAGCTCTTAATGAATTGAGTGATCAAGTTGAGGAAGTTCAGGCAGGGCTAATGACCTTGCAAGGCCTCTTAAAAGAAGCCAAAGGCAGGCAAAATGAACAAGTCGTACAAGCTTGGATTGCAGACGTTAGAGAACTTGGGTACGATGCATCAAATGTTTTTGAAACCTTTGTTACATCCAAGAGAAAACAAGGTATGAAAAAATATGTTGTTAAGATATTTGTAAACTCTGATAACAATATTGAATCAAAGATCAAGAGTATCAAAAACAGGATCTATGAATTAGTCACTCGTTTACCAAAAGATCGGTTAAGATCCTTCTCTCAAGGAGAAAGCTCAGGTGCTAGCACTAGCACTAGCAGGGTAATTGATCAATTCTCACTGAATTTTAGTATTGGGGTTATTGAAGAAGAAGTTATTGGTTTGACGGAAGATATCAATATGTTGGTAGCTCGTTTATCCCAGGATGGACCTGACGGATCCGTTGTGGCTATTTATGGGATGGGCGGTCTGGGGAAGACCACCCTTGCTAGAAAGATATACAATCACCTGACGACTAAGCGAAATTTTGCTTGTCTAGCTTGGGTGTACATCTCCCGGAAATGGAAAAGGGATGCTATTTTGAAAGAGATCCTTTACAAACTTAGCCCAGAGAGGAGGAATGCGATTATCAATCTATCGGAAAAGGAGTTGGTAGATCAAATTTTTGAGATCCAGAAGACAAAAAGATGTCTAGTAGTTCTTGATGACATTTGGTCAAATGATGCGTGGGATTGCTTAAAAGCTGCATTTCCAACTGAAAGTATGTCTGGCAAGATATTGGTCACCACTCGGAATAAAATAATTGCGGAGCACGTAGCAAATGGGCAAGCTTTTCTCCACCAACCTAAACTGCTTGATGAAAAACAAAGTTTGGAACTACTCTTAAAAAAGACGTGTATAAGAAGTTATCAAGGTAATATGTAATTCGTTACATTTTTGCACTGCTAGTTTATTAGTTACTCAACTAAATTTATCATTCTTTAACTGATATTGTATCCTTTCTTTTGCTTGTTATATTGCAGACAGTAGAGATGTTAAGGAAATGGAGGCGTTGGGGGAAAAAATGATTAGCCACTGCAATGGTCTTCCACTAGGCATACTAGTGCTCGGCGGAATTTTGGTTACGAAACCAACCTTGAAAGAATGGGAGAGAGTGTATCAAACTGTAATGTCACATCTAAAGATGGACAGAGGAATGGGACAGCAACACCAAGATGAAGTACTTGAGATGTTAAGGTTCAGTTACGATGACTTACCGGATAAGTTGAGGCCCTGTTTCCTTTATTTGGGGCAATTCGGTGAAGATTCTGAAATTGAAGCTGAGAAATTATATCACCTGTGGGTAGCTGAAAGTTTTATACTGTCCAAGGATCGAATAGGAAAGGAAACAAGTCTCAATGTTGCAGAACGTTATTTGATTGAACTCTCACATCGAAGTATGGTTCAGATAGAACTCGAAGAAGATGAGTCTTCCATCAGGGAGATTAAATCGTGTCGCCTTCATGACCTTATGAGGGACTTATCTATGAGCAAAGCACAAGAGGAAAATTTCTTCAAGTCCCTTGATTTTCGGCATGATGGGAATAATAACGTGGAATCTTCTTCTTCATCTTCAACCAACTATACTCGACGAGTTGTCATTTTTCCTGGTAATGAAGCTAATAACATCAAAGACGTTCTCCTCGACAAGGAAGTTGGCGAGCACTTGCACTCGCTCGTATTGTTCCAAAGTCGCATGGAACGGTTGCCAACATTCTTAAGATCCAAGCTCAACAACTTCAAGATACTAAAAGTTTTAGCCATTGAAGGATTGGAATTATGTCCCGAGACAAATAAAGAGAAATCACACTCTTCCCAAGATCAAAAGAAGTTGGTAGAAGCAATAGGTAACCAAATTTGCTTGCGATACCTGAGCTGGAGGGGGTCAAATTTCTCAGTGTTTCCATCATCTTTTGTCCGCCTGAATCACATTCAAACACTTGATTTACGGGTATCTGCAAGTATTTCTATTCCATCAACAGCACAATATATGCTACAAAATTTAGATCGATTGCTGCATTTATATCTTCCAAATTTTGTATCAGCTGGATCCGGAAAGACCATTACCAAGCTACGGATAGATTCATTGATCAACTTGCAGACACTTGTAAACTTTGATCCGCATTGGTGTGAGGTTTATGATCTTTTCAAGTTACTCAATCTTCGAAAACTAACAATACGAGTGGGGAAAAGTGTTGAGGATGTCGAGAAGATCATCACCTACCTATCAAGTACCATCTCCAGCAGCCTCCAATACTCGACCTTATCCATTGATGACTGCAAGCTGGATTCTGAAGAAGGGAAATTTCTTGTGAGACAGCTGTTTCTGAGTGGGTCTCGCAGTCTTCATCACTTGGAAATAATTGGTTGTCTAAGTGCATTACCAGTACCCGACCCAACTGGCAATATTGTATTATCAACTGGCAATGTAATATCAAGGATTGCTCTCTCTACGTTGAGGTTTTCGATGTCTAACCTCCGGGTAGACCCTATGCCAATTCTTGGGAAGATTGATACCTTACAAAACCTCACACTAAGTTCCGGTGCCTTTATGGGGAAGAAAATGGTTTGCTCTGCTTCAGGATTTCCTCAACTCCGAAAATTGGAACTTGTGGGGCTTGACAACTTAGAGACAGTGGAGGTGGAGGAAGGATCCATGCCTAATCTTTCTGATTTGCTGATTGCTAAGTGTGAGAAACTGGAAATGCTTCCGGATGGCTTGATGTTCCTCTTTGCCCTCAAAGAATTGACAATTGATTCTATGCCTGAGCAATTCATTAATAGGGTTCGAGAGATAAATGGTGAAGAAGGAGTGGACTTTCACAAACTCCGACATGTGGCTTTCATCAATTTTTCAGCAATTCATTCCCTGTGAGTTATATGGAATCTTTTGTCCTCTATCTTTTCTGTGTGTTTCATGTTATGTATTGTTTTACTTATTGAGATGCGACACAAAACGGGAGAGCAAGTGTGAATTTTTAAATATATATTTCCTCTTAAGCATCGCTCTTCAAATTTATCTCCGTCTTTTGCTTCCTTTAAAGATTGTATCCCAAGATGAATAAATGGTACCATATGGAACTAGTGTGGCTAAAATTAATCTCTCCCATATAATATAAAAGGGCAAATCAGCAAATCAGAAACATTTAATCTCTTCCTCCACACAACCGATCGATTGTTGGAGAAGAAGCTCATTTTATAAACCGCTACAACTATGCAAGCAGAACTTTGTTACAAAATTTTTTTTTTTATAAACCGCTCTGAGTTGTAACGCAATTTGGCTAAAATGGATTGCTCCCCAACAACCGATTACTGTGAATGGATACATATATATATATATATATATATATATATATATAGAGCATGCAAATACAACTTTTTAATTTTTTTCTCATTAATTTTTGTTCAACACTAGAGACGTGCAACTTTTCTTGCTAAATAAATTCAACATTTTTTTATCGAGCTCGAGCAAGACTTGTAGGATTAATATAAGGAATAAAAGAGTGAAGCTACGTCAACTTCCTTTTCAGTAAAAGGTAGTGTTTCTGCACTTGCCTACACCTGATTCAGCATTTGTATTTTGGCACGATGAGTTATCATATGGTCGATTCGAAAGAAAACTAGGAAGTTCTCAGATGAGGCCAAGAACGACCTGATCAATAAGATAAACCTGGAATGACCTTAATTTCACACAAGAGTAGACGCCCAAAACTGCGAAACCAACCCACTAAGTTTGGTTTCCCACTAAGTTTATATAATGTAATAATTGAGGACCTACACAAAAATAAATTATATGGCTCTGCTTTTTTCCCAGTACATCTAATAGAAATGCATTCTAAAAACATTTTCTGTTCTCCAGAACTATACTGTGAATGTGCTGAACAAAAATGAGTTTTACCCAAAACTGGCTCCCTGGTTTTCAGAAAGATTTGAGCTCTTTAATCTGAAAGATCTGGTCCATTCCTCGACATTTCCCAACCGCCCGAAACCACTCTTTCTTGCCGGGGAGTGGGCCGATAGTACCCATTCCCTCTCGGTCTGTTGTAGTCACCATCCTGACCGCTACTCCTGCTAAAATTACGAGCACCAAAGCGCCCCCTTGATGCATCCATACGGTAGCTACCCCTGCCTCTACCTCTTCCTCCTGTATAGGAAATTTAATTATGCGACAAAATGGCAATATACCTAACATTAAAGATTCATCATCAAGATTGAGTCATATATAGGGATTATGCAGCTTAAACTATTTATATTTTGATAGACTAGAATGTCATATATGAATATACTAATACAATGGACATAGCAAAGTAAATTCAGAGGTAATATGACAATAGCAATGACAGGAAGAAGAAGCAGCATTGAGTTCGAAGAATCTATACAGGGGATTACTATAAAGAAAATTCAGCTCCATCATACAAAAATATAAAACTCGAGTGAACATTCTTTTTTTTTCTGTTCCTTTTTTTTTGGGGGGTAATAACTCGAGTGAATGTTATAAAGGCAATGGATTAAACAGCTAGAAAATGACAACATGCTGGAAGTAGACATGACGTAATGTACAGTAACAGCCCTTCAATATAAGAGTATACTTGCTAACATAAGACACTATGCTTGGAAAATATATATACATAATTACAAGAAAAGATTGCTGTAAAATATGTCATGCCAGTGATACCAAATGGAATATTTAGGTTAAATATAATAGGGATGATGTTGAAGCAGAAATTTAATGGCTCAAATTATTAAAGAGAAACAAACACATAGAACTTGAAAAGTGAATGAAGTGCATACTTCCTCCGCGAAACACATTGATTCTGCTTGCTCTCCTCCCCTCAATATATACTTGTTGTCCAGAAATCTGGACTGTTGATGCCTATAAAGAAACATAGAGCCCTCATTATATACACAATCCAATTAAGAAACAACCAAGCGAGAATAATTAAAAGTGATAAATCTTGACCCAGACAGCTGAATATTCTTTTGAAAAAAAAAGAAAAAAGAAGCAAAAAGATGATTAAAACAAGGTTAAATTATAGGAACTGGTGAATTTTGTTGAGAAAGAACACCTGCAACAGACTAAATTGAAGTTCTTGTTACCTTGATTGCATTTTGAACTCCAGCAATATCTTCAAATTCAACAAATGCGTAGCAGACATCAATATCCTTCATCAAGACATTAGACATGTACGCTTACATATTTAGTTTCATTCCATGAGGCAGAAATAGGGGCAAATTCTAAAGGACAAGCTGAAAGAACTAACCCTTCGCATTCTAATGGCCACACCATCAGGCTTGAGTTGACCAAATTTCTTAAATTCCTCCTCAATTTCAGAAGCAGATGCAGTAGATGGCACATTTCTCACATAGACAGACTTTATTTCAACTGTGAACAAATTATTCAGGAATCAGAAACTAGAGGAGATACTACAAGCACATGCACGCACATGAATACTTGCGTGCACACGAGGCAATTTTGCACGCAGACAGACAAGTTCATTAAGAAAATAATCTAGCATTTACTTGTATATGTTCTTTATCATATCATTATTCAAAGCAAAATGGAAAGACTATCAGAGAAGTAACAGAATAAAGTAAATAGATATTTCTAGGAACCAACATCTATAGTTCTTCTACATAAATCTGTTTAAAAGATCTAAAATCAGTGACAAGGAGTGAAAGAATTAGGAAAAGTAACCTTCATAAGCTGGAATATCCTCCACGACATCAGCCCCGAACCTTTCAACAGTAACTGACGGTGCAAAAGACGGCTGACTAAAGGTCTCTGGTACGTGATTCCGCTCTGAAGCAGGAGATGTGGTCTTGTTCAAAGACAACTGGGTAGGTACTGCCAGGGCAGATTGCCCTTTAGCAACCTGTAACTTCCAAATTACAATCAGGCAGAAAGTCAGTCCCATATAATTGTACCAAAATGCTACAACAGCTGTCAATTTATAGCAGTCAAAGACATAGTGCATACAATAGAAGCATAAGTGTGCTTTTGAGGCTCCCCAACAGGCTCCTCAATAGGAGTAGATGGATGCTCTTGTACGGGGTTCATTGTACTTTGAAGTGAACCATTTGACCGTACTGCAAAACTATCTTCATGTACATATTCAGTCTCTGGTACTTGCTGCAGCCGTTGCTCAGTGAAACTGTAATTGTCAACCGGACCATTTTCCTCAACATTAGCAGGAATCACAAACTCTCTTGCCTGGAAATCTCCACCAAGCATGTAGCTGGGCACTGCAGAAAAACTATTGTCATCTACAGTCTACCCCCCAAATTAGAATCAAAAATACATTGCATTTAAATAGGAAAACTAATATTTCATAAGCAGATAGACTAATCCTCTCTCTGATTCTGATTAGTATTTAGGGAACTCAATGGAGTACAAGTCCAATAACGGTACTGTGTTCTCAAGGTCTAGTTGGAGCATTAAGTTCAAGACTAATATCTTATGAGCAGCTATACAGCTCTTTATAGATTCAACTTAAATAAGTTAGCAAACTCCTAAAATACAAGTCCAATCACTATACCTTGATCTCGAATAACAGTTGAAGCATTCAGTTTGGAATCAGGATTGGTTGGAGCTAAATAGGCTACAGGAAGCTGGAGAATTTGATCCTCCTCAATGAAGTGAAAGATATCACTAAGAACAAAGTAACCTGTTTCCTGAGGTGCAAGAAAAAATGTCTGGACAAATTTCCTCCTGCCATTGAAATCCTTTAAATGCACAGAACCTGATACCATAACAAGAACGCCTCCATTCCAAGATTCTAGAGAATGTGCTGTCTTGATTTCTATTCCAGTATAATTGAGTGACATGATAAGATTATGGATTTGCTGCCAGGAAAGAAAGAACAAAAAATACAAATTACTTATAAATACAATAAAGTCTAATAAATACAAATCATAATAATATACTTGGAAAAGAAGAATACTATCAAAATGCAGAACATGAAGTGTATACATCCCCGGATTGGAAATAAGTAATTTAGAAGCACATCAAATAAATGAGTTTTGCAAGCATATTACTGGACTTGCAGGTCGTTAAATTTAGAATCGCAAAAAAATGAAGCAAACATATAACATGAATTATAGCTTCCATGTCTCTCAACTTATCAAAAATTAAAGAGAATAGTATGCGTCTCCAATTAAAGCTAATTTTATCGTTTGCTACCACATACAGAGATCAAATTCATGTCAATCTGTGTTAGTTTTTATATCATCATTCTAATTCATTAACGTTGATTAAATTTCGCTTTATTGGATTGCATAAATCTCTAAGATTTGTATATATTTTTTATAACTCTCTTGAACTTATATTTTTTATATGATACTTAAAATAATAGTTTAGTTTCCAAGAAAGAACTACATAAGAAGATACACCATTGAATAAGGATGAACTGAAATCAAATTCATACAGATACCCATTCAATACCCAACTTTATACAAGCTAGCATCTAGTATACAGAAAAGGAGTGACAAATGTCCATAGTCAATTAAAATACGATTATTATGGACACTTGACCATTCTAAATCACAAACAAACAATTCAAAAGGGAATAACAGAGAGATTTGAGTACAAATATTTAGAGACTTTGTACAAATAATAAAATTCCAAATAATAATCAAGCAGAAGCATAGAGAACAATCAAACTTAAACATTCCACGGCGAAACAAATAGAAGCAATTAAACTCCAATCCACAATCTTAATTTAAAAATATACTCCAACTTGACTTAGCCTTCGCACAAACACTTCCATACAATGTTAAATTTGAAATCTGTACTACTCTATCCCAATTTAAGTGTCTAATTCAACATATCAATGCATTAATAGTCAATTTATTATATTACTCTTACATAAAAAACGTAATATTGTTATATTACCATTAATGTTCAAAAAGTAAAAAAAAAAACTTTATATACCTCATTCCTTATATATTAATGCATTATTTAAGGTTGTATAAAAGGAACGGAATATAAGCCTTGTCAAATGTCAGCCATGCTTCTTGTAATACACAGTAAAAATTTCAATTTTTTTTTTTTTAAAAGCATATTGATTGGATTTTGTTTTTCATTTAGGTCAAACTAGTCATTAAATTTATGTGGGTTACTAATGTATTAATAAGTGATGTATAAATTAACTTGGTAAAGTTGGGCTTTAAATCCTATTAATATTAGGAGGGTTAATAACATATATCAATAAATAAACAAAACCTAACTACTTCATTATATCTGAAAACGATGAGAACGTGAGGCGGCATAAGAACTGGAAGAGGAATTTATCGAACTCGGGTATCCGGTAAGATCAAGTTAGTAAATTAATACTACTTTTAAATTGTTAGAAACATTATGTAAAAGTCCATTGACTAATGAGAAGATTAAAATGCATATTATGTATGTATAAGGTCTGTGCACAGTTGATGTCTAATTGGCTTGTTGCAGAGTATCTGGTGTGAATTGGTTAACGTGGATAGTAACAGGAATTGGGTAATATATATTGATTAAAATAACAAAAATCTTTTTCTAACTAATGAATACTAATGTATCCAGGTTAGTGGTTAGAAGTAAATATAAACATACATATTGGTTTAATTTATATGTATTTACCAACATGATCATGTATTCAGTATTATTAAAGAATGTATCTCATATTCATATGTATAAATAAGTACTATTTAGTTGTGTTAATTTTGTTTGTTTCAGTTCAATTAATTGACTTAGTTATTTCAGTTTATTATTTCTGCATTTTATATCCGTACTGGACATTTGGCTCATGTTGTGTTTTTCCTTCCAGCAGGTAATCAGGGGAATCAAGTGCAAGTGTAATGAGAGTTGCCTTCTATCCAATGGTCCAGATATTCTGTTTAGGTTGTGATGCATTGGTTTATTTGGAGTTGTAATAAATATCTTAGCCAATGGTTTGAGTCAGTTTGGCATTTTTTATGGTTTGTATTGTGATGTTTATTGGTTTGAAGACTATTCTTTTGTGGCTTAAAGACTTGTTATAATTTCGTCAGTTATGTTGTGTATTTGTGTAACCTCTCTTTCTATTTCGGAAAGGAGGTGTTACACTTCTACTGTCTTTTTTAAACTGTGTCGCACTTTCATTCTAATTTTTTGATAACTGAGCTGTGCCACACTTTTTTTATAAGAAAATTTACCTTCTCACTCAAAATACATAGATGGCCATCATAAGCCACCATTCTACTCATTACTCAAAACCTCTACTTCCTAAAAATTTTGAACAGTTAAAATAACTTCAGAAAATCAGAAAAAGTGAATCATTAAAAATCATCCCCTGTACCAATTTTTCCAACTTCAAAGCAAACCCATCAACCAAAATACCAAATGAAAAACTTCAAACAACATTAACTTCATAGCAGTAACTATATATATATATATATATATATATATATATATATATATATAACTAGAATTTACCAGCATTGCCGAGGCACTCTCTCTGATGTTCCCATCAATACGAACCATCGTGCTAGCGTCGTTGTAGTACTGATGAACATAATCCGGCTGCTGTTGCAGCATCTGGTAATACTGCCCAACAAAATAAGTCCCTACCTGAAATCAAAAACCATAATCAGAGTCAAAGCTACCCTAGAATATACATATATATGTATAGGTGGAGAGATAAGGAGGTACCTGGGCAGCAGTGACAGGCAAGTGAAATGGAGTAGCCATGGGGGAGCAAATGTTGAAACCCTAGATCTGCAATGGGACTCAAGATCTGTAGAAGCCAAACCCTAGTATAACCATTACATGTATATACATATATTAGAGTGAGAGACTGAGATTTTAGGAGAAAGAAAGGCAGGGGAACCTAGTGCAGACTTTTATTAGTGGAGGGGGGGAGTATGTGCTGTGGCTGAGCTTGTCTCGCCACTGGTTTGGCTGTAATTTGGGGAGGCGCATTTTAAAACGAAAATGACCCATTACAAGGTCGATTATTGCTAATGTGCGCTAACAGTTTAGCTTTCAGTGTTTCTTGTAAATGCAATTTTGACCCTGGATTAGGGAGTTTTTAGTTGTGCCCCAATTTTCCTTGTATGTTATTTAATGTTGTAGAATTGTATTAGTAATTTGAAAATTAATTATATGAGTTCTGCTAAAGATTTATGACGAATTATGAATAGATAGTATAAAATTGGGAAAATTGATTATTTAGTTTTTGAAATTAGTTTTTTCATTTTTTTTTAAAACGTAGTTACATCCTTAAATTGATTTTTTTATTAGTATTTGAGTAATCTCGTTCATAGATGCTAAAACAATTGTTGATACGAATACTTTTATGTCGTGTAATTTTTCTATCTATGTGGATTCTTAAGTGGACACGTGGACAATGGTGATGCTAAGTTTATAAGGCTCTCACAAATAGGAGATCCAATTTGCCACTAATTATACTATATAGCTATTGTGATCCCAACAAAGTGATCATATAGTTGGGTTATCCCTAATGCTCAATAAATAATGAAGAACAAATCATGTCATTATGAATTTCATAAGGAAAAATATGGAAGATATGCTGTTTAAATCATTAAAACGATGGCTGTTCTAAATTACATTCCATCACCATTAGCAAAGTCAGTGGCTTGACTTTACTTTTACAAAGGAGAATTCCACTGGTAAAGATACCAAAGGAGGGTAATAATGCTTTGTATAGACACCATTTGTAACAGCTAATAATGAAGAACATATCATGTACTTGGTTTCTGAGTGTTGTGCGTAAACACTAATAAGCTTCAATTCCTCTCGCATATACTCCTATCTTTTGGCACCTTATTGTCGTTTTCCTTGAGCTAGGCTAACACGCATAGGCCGACCTTCAAGTTCCTGAAAGAAAAAAGAAAAAAAAACTGTATAGACATCTGAATTAGAGACGATTATTCAGTTTACTAGCTAGCCACTACTTGATGTGTGTATTTGTACTCTGTCTGCAATCTTTCTACTCCCTAACAAGGAAAAATGATGAATGCTATTTATGTAGGTGGTTCTATACATAGAGGGAGAGATGGAATATACCACTCCGTCAAGCGATTGTAGCGCTGCTTCCATCTCTGATCTAGTTGGAAAGCATACAAAACCATAGCCGCGAGACCTTCCTGTGTCCCCATCATATAGAACTCTTGCACCAACCACATTTCCATATTCTTGAAACACTTTTGTCAAACTTTCAGATGTGACTGACCAGGTTAAATTCCCCACAAAAAGTTTGTGTTCGGTTTCTGGATATAGAGGTTCTTTTGGTTTTGGTTTGTCTGAAAAATTCACCCTCAATGTTCGGCCACCATACTCCTGAATTGTTCAAGTTATTAGTTTAGTAGAGGCCCCAAAAATATATGAACCAACACTTGTGCATAAACCCAAAAATCTTATTACTTCATACAAAGAAATGAACAAGAAAAGTAATCAACCATCTCTTTCAAACTTCAAAATTGCTGGTTTTTCGAGCTTAGGAACACGTACGCATACACATACACACTCAGAGAGAGACAGAGAGATTCATACACTTCCATCAAGATTGTCTATGACTGCTTTACAATCTTCAATAGTACTCATCGTTACAAAGGCAAATCCTCTGCTTCTTCCGGTGTCCCTATCATAAAGAACCTATAAAATATATTTACAACCGTTGAAGTGATCAATAATCTGTTTAAGACATCAAAATTTATAGGCAACATGCCAGTAATAATACGTCACCTCTACCTCATTTCTATAGCCAAATTTATAATATTTCTAATTTTAAGAATCACCACAACTGTCATAAGAAGACTGAAGAATTTTCATTATAAGAAGAATGTGACATTAATAATATACACAAGAATCAATATCACTATCTAGCCTTAAGAACTTCGTTGGGAACAAGCATACATGTGCCTCTACTGTTACAAATGCTTATCACTTTCATTTGAAAAAAATTGAATCATTGGATAAAAGTGGCTCCATTACACATTTCCTCCAATACACCAACTATTTGATCCTAGTAACTTTGTTAGATAATTGATGCGATTAATATCAATCCAATAAAAAATTAGAATCATAAAACTAAAATTCATCGTTAAAAGTCTAAAAGAATTTTCATCCATTGAAATTTTGATTAAAAATCCACATGTTCATGAAATGGTGAAATTACTTTAATTTTTGAAACAATTATGCTATTCAATATAATAAATTAGTTGATCGGTATCGATTTCAATTATTATATTCACAACTATAAAAATATATTGTATTGAATGAAATAGAGGGAATCCAAATCCTATAAAAGTGAATTTAACAATCTTGAAAAATAAAAAAGTGTTTAAATGTATTAGATTAATATTTCTTTTATAAATGTATTAAACTAGTATGAATAAAATAAAATAGTCCAATCTCATACTACATAAATTGTAAAGAAACATAGCCTTTGGTAAACAGGGTATTAGCTTTCACTTTTATCCCTACATAAACAAGAACAACTATTATCTTACTACTACCCTTGTTTCAAAGTTTTCCTATTCTGTTTTTTTAAATGCGAAAAACAGAAGCCAAATATTATATGCTTGGTTTCCATCTTACAAAATGCATATCAACTAGCCCAGGGGAAATTAATAAAATATGCTTTGCTGTTCCAAATAATTAACAAGCAAAGAGCTATTTTGTGTTCTATTCATCCCAAAATAAAGGTAGTTGATAATGCCAAACAACAATTCCGTTGCCATCTAGCAACAAGTGTCGTTAAAAGTTCAAAATGCAGTAGAAATAAGTATATATATATTTGTTAAGTAGCCATAAATATTACTTTGACATTATAGACGATCAAAATAAAAAATAAAAAATACCCAACTTTACCAAATTCAACTAAAGTAGTGACACACAAACCAAATCTCATGTATCATGCAATCTCTCTGTTTTGTGTTTCTCTTTTTGAAAATCAAGTATAGTAAGTATATACCTCAACTAGCTCCGGGCTACCATAATCTTGTATAATTCCAGCAAGCTGGGCACTGTCACAAAGATATGGCAAATTCCCAAAATAAAGCTTGGTGTTTATAGGAGTCTCATCTCCTCTGCTTGAAACTTCCTCATCCTCCTCTTTAATTTCCTCTGTTTCCACTTGGGCCGTTAAAGCAGCCTCCGCCGCCGCCGGAACTTCCTGGGTCTCCGCCTCAGCCGTTAGAGCCGCCTCCTCCTGCGCTACCGCCGCCGTTATCCTCCGCGAGCGGAATTTCTGGGACACTACGGCGATCAATATTGACTCGATCCCGAGGGAGTTAGATAGGGATGAAAATTGTGACGTGCTTTTAGATGTGATTTTAATTGGATCAGTATAATGCCAATTCTTGGAGCGGATACAGTACTTAAGGCTTTGCATTGATGTGGAGAAGGAAGAGCTTATAGCTGCGGCGGCCGTGGAGGCCATGTCGTCGGTATTGGGTTGTTAATGGCGGTGGAGTGGTGTAGCTGGTGGTTAAAGTTAAAAGAGAGTTAAATGTTGTTTGTGATTTGTAAAGGGAAAAAGAGAAGGTAGTATGGGTGTGGGATTGCATTAAGCTTATGTGGGCACATTGTGTCCAATAAGATTGGAAGAGATATGTGAGGGATAAGATTTTTGGGCCCACCTATAATGATTTTCCACTATTCTACACATTCTGCTGGTTGTCCTTCTCTTCTTCAATGTATATTTTGTTGCACAAAAAAGAGAAAAAAATATGTATATTTTGCCATCAATTTTCTATTAGAGAATCTGATTATATATATATATATATATATATATATATATATGTGGGGTAATGATTTATAAGATATATTTGTTATTGATTAAAAATAGATACACATCATCTTTATTGTTCAATATAAAAACCAACGATTGGCATTGAAATTGAAAAATTCACGTTCGCTACTATTAGTAATGAATAACGGGTTACATCTGCTACTAATAGTAGCGGACGACAATACTATTTTCAGCAACATCTATTACTATTAGCGGCAGATGTCACCCATCATCTGTTACTATTAATAATTGACGTATTCCGTCGTCCGTTACTAAAAATAACGAGTGTGAATTTTTTAGTTATAATATCGGCTGTTGGTTCTTGTATGTAATAATGGTGTTTGGTGAACAATGTATATTAAATAAAAAGATATACACTTGATTCTCGTCATGTGTGTGTATATATATATATATAAGCATACTATATTTTTTGACAACCTCTTATAATAGTATAGGAAAATTTAATTAATTGAATAAAAAATATTCAAATTACATGTATAATAATAGAGTTGAGTGGGATCTACTATATTTAAAAATTTTATTATCTCAATTGCATATACAATACAAATTATTATTTTTTAAATAGAAAATGGTAGGGATATATTTTATTTAAAAAATTATTCTTAAAATGTTCTTGTAGAATATTAAAACTTGTTTGTGAATAGTTTTTTTTACTATGAAATTGCCTAAAACACTCATTCTATTCAATCAAATTTTAACATTCAATAACTTCTAAAAAAAAAGTAAAAATTTAAACTTCAAATCAAAAGGTAATGGCTAATGTCTGAGCCCGGGTTCGAACCGGGGACCTCTAGTGTGTGAGACTAGCGTGATAACCGACTACACCACCCAGACTTGATTGTACGAGCTTAAAACAAATTACACATACTATAAGAATTATTATTATTATTATTAACCATGCTAAACTAATCTTGTAATGTTAATAAACACATCAATATTAAAAAGGAAAAAAGGGTTAATCCTGCTTTCCAAAAATTTGCATATAAATTCTTTGCCTTTTTGTCATCAGTGGTGAGGAAAAATTAGTAAGTTTGCTATTTACAGTGATAAGTGGTAACTTAATCAACCACATTAAACCACCTATGTAAATGAAAATCCAGAAAAAAAAAGTTGCATGTTTACTATAGCATGCAAATCATTACCAGATGCCTTTTAAGAATTCTGCATTGAAACTAAAATGGCAGCAGCAGGTCCCTTAGCACTGCAATGTTTTGATGATTTCTGTCTTTTTGAAATGAAGTCGAAGATTACTTGCACCATATTATAATGCAGCAAGAAATGATAAACACTTAAAAGAGAAGCACATCAGCTGTAATGGCTTTCAGAATCATCTATATAATAAAATACAAATAATTTTGAATTTCCCGTTCATCCTAACAAATCATATGGACCGTCCAAAGTTTGGGATAAATCCCACTGTCCATAGTGCCGGAGGCACAGGACTGTTGCTAGTATATATATTACACAAACATCCTTGTGAAATACGATGCACGCTATCAATCGTTTGACAGAAGTAAAACGTCAATTAGAGTATATATAATGAGCCATAAAAGTTGTTCTTCACCTAAGCATTTCAAGCTATTCGGGGTTCTTCAACTTTGAACAGGACGTAATTTTTCCCTTCTGAAATGTACTCTTTTACTTGGATCAGCTGTAGCTGTCCCCTTTATACATTTGGGATTGCTCTTACTGTGAGCAGCTTCATCGGCTTCTCTCCTTGTGTTTTGATGACTTTCAGTATCGCTGGATCTTGGAATAACCTTGCACTGGATGTGTCGGTTTTGACATGAATTATGATTTTTCAAACCTGAAAGTAGTTCTGCTCTTGTCTTGTTTTTGCTTCTAACGATCCCATCATTATCTGAATACAAAGATAACAGTATTTTCAGTAACATTCTCACAATATAAGAATCTAGCTGATCTATATTTAGTATATAGTATGTACATCCTGGAGACCACGAATATAGCGTAACTAAACATGTATGATACAGAATTCGAAAGTCGAATACATGGAAACTGTACATATATCACATTGTCCCAACAGTTTAGTTTTGAACCTCAGACATCTCCAAACTGAGATTCTCAACAGTAACCCCACAGCATTAGACAAACAAAATAGCTCAATCAAGTAAAGATCCCATTTAAGGTGCAAAGTGACATATTCCCCAATAATGCAGCTTACATTCTTTCTTTTGTTTTACATTATAGGTTCTTGTCATATTTCCTTTTCGTATCAATATAAGAAATTTGATGGCAAAAGGTAACTTTTTCAGGGTCCTCTGCGATAAGATTCATACCTCTACCCAGAATTACACTAACAATAATGTAAAATTATTCTGCTTTCTGTAGTGCAGCTCGCTTAGTTTGGTGGCAAAAGATAATTTTGAAAGAATCATAGAAGTGAATAAGTGATATTGAGAGACGTTGCATTATTGTTGTTGTATTACTACATTATCAGCATATGTGCATTGTGAGATATGCGGGAGTCCAGTTTTATCAACAAAAGCAGATATTGTCATATTGATGCAATTTCTTCCTTAGAATGATTGCAATAGTTATGGCAAGTGAGTAATGCGGAAGTACCTGGACTAGATAAGACAGCACGTGGTCGGGGGACTGAACTAGCTCTAATATTTTGTTTTTCTTCCTCTATAACATTTTTGTTAATGCTCTTTGCTGATCCTGTTGATCAAAAGAAGAGTATATAATTCAATATTACACAGAGAAAAGAAGGCAAGGATATCACATCAAGAATAAGTGTGAAAATAAAGACCGAACCTTTGGATACAGGAGCAAAAGGCATGTCTGATTTTGATACATAAGACTTGGGAATTCTTACAACTACTGGTGGGGATTCATCTTTATGTTCCTTAACTGTAAATGAAAAAGAAACTTGTTAAGGAATATATAAGAATATTCTAATGAAAGCATATAAAGCCAAGGCATTTTCTAATAAAAGAATAAAAGCCAATGCCCACACACACATATTTGGTCGGTATTTGATAATCTTCTTTGTGTTCAAATGCTTGCTTGTCTAAGAACAAAAAGATTCCTTTTTTCTTTTGGATAATTAAGAGTAACAAAAAAGATTCGCGTGAAGGTTGTGGTTCGGCATCGACATATACCTAACGGCGTAACGGCCGATACTTTCAATTGATCAGTAATTTTCAAGTATTCTCTCTCATTTTCATTTTATTCACTTAAGATTCACATAAGAAAAATTGTGCCAAGTTATTGGTGTCATTGTTGCTAGCTGTTTACAATTTCACTTCCTACAATTTTTTTGTTGAAGGTATATCCACAGACAATCACATAGATATCGAAATTCTTTGCTTTCCTACGAAACATTTCTCAAAAGAAAAATCAATTTCACCATAATGATGTGTTATGTAAATCCAAATATTTATTCAACAAATAACTGAGAAACCTTTTTTTTCCCTTTATTCTTTTTTATCCCCTTTCTTTTCTAATGAAATTTTACTTACAGAATATTACAATTTCGTGTATAATATATCTATATTACATATATATAGAGTTCTGATGGTTGCTTGTAGTTGTCCTTTTTAGTGGCCTTACTTCATGTGAACGTGACTGTTGCTTCCAATGAGGAGCATTTTTCTGAAATTCACTTGCAGAAAAGATAACTCCGAACCAACTGCAACTCAATATCAAGTGAATAATAGAGTCATAGACCCCATTTCAACAAACAGAAACTAAATTTCAAGCCTTGCTTTGACCTTAACCAGCATTAATCCACAATACAAAATGGACGACATATATATATACAAAAATATATGGAAATATATATTGGCTCTAACGTGAATTAAATTATAAAGGAATTAGCTTAATAATACATAAATAGGCCAGTGGAGAGTTTCATAATATTTGCCTGGTTTTGAAATTTTTTACAGTTCATATTCTTAATAGTCAAATTAAAGCAAAAGGGTCTTTATACTTTCTCATTCAACAGTAGAAAAGATGAGGCCTGGGAGTTTTGTAAAGCTAACACTGAAGGAACAATTTGCCAAAAGTATTGGCACACACAAGATTAATCCAACTGACCAAACAGATTTGCTGATAAAAAATCAAATTTGTCCGCGCAGGCCAAAACTTATTGCACACCAATTAGTGGGATGTGCCAAAAATAGCAAATTATTTATCAGAACCAGAACCAATGACAAACCTAGTTTTTCCCATTAATCGTACAGTGTTTTTTTAGGTAAACAAATTATTCATATGGCCTCTAATAGCTTTATAATATCACGTTAATCCAACGCAGAAAAGACTAGAGGGGAAGCGCACCTGCCGGAGAAGGATAACTATGCATATGCAAGGAGAGAGAGTCCAAAGCCTGATAAAAACTTCTGCCATAAACATCTTCATCATCTCGTGCTTCTTCTCTCACCTTCACCTTCGGATACACTTTAAACATCCAAAACAAGAAACAATTAAAAAACCCATCATCCAGATCAAAAACAGAACACAATAAAATCAAAATTGGTGACCTACTTGTTCTGTTTTGGCAGATGCTGATTCAGGTATGAACAATTATGATATAAACCAAGATTTGGATTCTAAATCACATATCACTGAAAACCCAAATACCAAAAATATGTTGGGAATACAAAATTATGGGTGTGCAAGAAATCAAAATGGTTTTCTTGATTTGAATAAGACTGTTAGGAGAAATGGAGATGTCAACTACCGAGTATTTTGGCACTTGGCAGTAGTGGGAGGCAATTTTGTACACTTTCGGTAGCTATCAATATCAGATTAGATACGTTTGCCAAATGGCTGGGTCGGCTCAACGGTTTCGTTTCCATTTGGCCGGCCACTTCTTCTCCTTTTGAATTCTTTTTAAAGAATTTGTATGCCATTTGAGTTCGTCTTCACAAAGGAAAGTTTAAAGTTGGAGTCTCAAAATTCTGGATTAATCTTAGGATTTTCTTTATTATATTTATATTTGGTTTTCTTTTAGAATTTATATTTTATTATAATTTAATTTTAGATATACATTTTATTCTAACACTTAAGTGGAGCTTGAGGAAGGACTAAGTAGGTAAGAAAGATAACTAAGGGGAACCTAGTTGAAATTTACCCTCTTTATGTAACAACTTAAGGAAATTTCTTTTCATACACACTCAGCCATATAAAAATTACATTTATCAATACAACAAATAATTAGCGACACAATAGAAATTATTATAAAAAATTATGTTATTGATATTTAAATGTTTTATTTCATTATTTAAAATGACAATATACAGGCGAGTTTACTATTTTGCCCTTAAAAAAGCCTCAACTCAGTAGGAGGACTGAAATAAACTATCGACAGTTTTGGGCAATATTGAGAGTTTCAAAAATTTAGAGGCCATATCAAAATTAAGTGATAATTTTACAAATCGGATTTAAATTTATAATAACGCATTCCACTCCAAACACATGGCCTAAACTAAATAAATGAACTTTTTCTTGGAACAGAAGTTTTGTCCGTTGGTAGACGTGACCATATATTGGCCCCACAATTTATGAATAGGATATCCAGGTTTTATTTTTCGCGGTAATTACCACAAGTCTAACCACGGACAGAGTTACTCCACTCCGGTCTATGACTTAAATGAGTATAACGATGTCGGTTTCGATGAGTGGGTGGGGGTTTGCTAGGGTTTTTCTTCTTCTCATCAGTGAAGTAAGTCCTTTTTCACGATCATGTTGCGAAGAGTAGCTAAATCGAGCTCAAGATCAAATATCCTCCGACAATTTTCTACTGAGATTCGCCGGAGTCATATAGACGACGAAGGAGATTGGAGTTACTCTTCTGAATGGTGGGATGACGAATTCCATAGCCGTCCTGTTTTCCGATCAACTTCTGATAAGGGAAATGGTGTCGTTTCTGTCTTAGCTTATCCTTCTTCAAGACCAGTTCAGTCTCTCTCTCTCTCTCCATATGAATTTAGTTTTCGTAAATTGATTTTGCAAAGCATGATTGCTACGTTGTATTTGTAGAAATCGAAAGCTTTATTTACGAAAGTTATAATCTTTTATGTTATTCTTTGTAGCCTTGAGAACACAAATTTCATGAACGAGAGGAAGCAATTATTAATTAATTTATTTATTTTATTTTATTTTATTTTTTTATTTTTTTTTTGGGGGGGTGAATGTATTATATTTCGAATGTAACAAAAATACATGCTTTCGAGTGATTTATAACAAGGTAGTATATCAAAAGAGCAAACCAATTGAATTATAGTTGTATCACATTTGATCATAAAATACGTTTATTCAGCCTATTGGCATGTAAAAACTAGGTCTGAACTCTAAACTATTCTGAAATATACAAGGAAACAAGGTGTCATCTGTTCTCTACGATAGCATAGAGCTAAAGCATAGATATAGTACAAAATAACCTTTTGGGCATAAAACATGGATTTCAATTGACAAGTGAGAAACAGAAAAAATACGAGCAAACGAAGTTGTGGCTCGAATCCTTGGTCAGGTGTAATGTTATAACTGCACTCTCAATATTGACAAACTTCACTAGTTAGAAGAATGGAAAGGACAAAAATACTATCAGTGTGATAGTTATACTGTGATTTCTCTCCTTTTCTCCATTTTCTGAATGACATTATCATTGTTATTGATTGTAGGATAAGAGTTTACTGGCCCGAAACAGAGAAGTGGCTTCAGCAAAGGTATTCAGAGATACATCCTGGTTGTCAACGGAATGGGACTTTCAGGATACTTGGTTATGTGTGGCGCTCTCTTCGATTCAATACAGAAACTCGCCAAAGCGCGGTTAAAATAATGGCTGCTTGTAGGGAATCAGATCCTGGATCTGTATACTTTATGCAGCAGGCACATTGTCTAGCTGTTCCATGTAACTTCCTTGAATTCTTACTTTTTCTTTTTGAAATCACTCTTATAATCCTACTTAAGAAAACTGTAATTTAATACTATATCCGTTCAAAAATATAATATCATTTACCTTTGTAAAACTGTTCCTAAATGTCCATATAATATCACTTGCCTTTGTACAAAAGTAAATGATCTTTTATTTTGGAACGTAGGGAGTATAGTTCTGTTTCCCTATAATGTCCGCGTTAGGTCTGTCTTCCGGTTCTCCTACTCCAGTATTAGCTAAAGTCTCTTCATTCTTATGCATATTGTGTATGATATCTAAATATATATTTTTAAATTATGTTTGATTAATGTTTTTCAAGATGTTCAAGCTGACTTGAATTGCCAAAATCTTGTTCAGTAGTAGATATCTTCCTCCCATGCTTCAGCTTCTCTGAAAAAGTTTTTCTTTGATCTCTTTATTTTTTATATAGCAAAAGATTTTTTAGACAAGTTAAATATAATTATTGACAACAGCATTATGTAAACCCAAATCTTTTGATTTGGAGACACATCCTATAGAATGTATTAAGCACCTGTCTCAAACCTCCCCAAGAACTCCTGCTCTCGTGGTTAATAGTTATTGGCAGTTTGATGCTTTAAATGAGCACAAAATCTATACATTTGAAGCATGAGTATCCTAGTAGCAGATATTAGAATTTGGTTTTCTCTTACAGTTTGTGTCTCAGTGAAGAGTTGTCTTCATCTTTTATGATCCCTCCATTTATTGTCGGAAACATTTCTGGGTCAACATCTTTAGCGTAATTTTTTTTTATATATTTAGTTGATAATGTCATCTGCAGATGTGAAGAGTATGTTATCTGCTGGGTTAGCCTCCATTGCATCTTGTAACTATGATCTGAAGAGTGCCATAAGTGGGAAGAAAATTATGAACATATTGTGCATCAGCCATGGTGGGGGAACCCTACCATTATTTTTGGCAGATAAAATTAAAGGTTAGAGAACCAAACTATTGTTTTTATTTTTTGGTTGTTGTTGTTGTTGTATTGAGTTTTGTCAGTACTTATTGAGAACACAAAATTTATATATGACCAAGCTCTGAGCTCTTAAAACTTAAAAGACCGTTGATTTTACCTGCATGATGTCTGTAATCAAGAGTATATCAAAGTCAAGAAATTGTCGAAGTGGTATAATTCAAGATTGACCATAGTATACGACAAAAATAGAGCACTATAGACTTGCTAGAATACACATGTTATTTCCTGGAAACACTAGCAACCTTTACTTTTCTCACAAAATTTTACTCCTCACTCTCCCCTTCCGC
Source organism: Panax ginseng (assembly GCA_020205605.1). Classification (NCBI taxonomy): domain Eukaryota; kingdom Viridiplantae; phylum Streptophyta; class Magnoliopsida; order Apiales; family Araliaceae; genus Panax; species Panax ginseng. The sequence goes on along the minus strand of CM035127.1, from coordinate 16,503,599 downwards.
CTTTTTGGCATTTTCGCTCTCCCCTAGAATTCCATAACCCCTCCCACTTTTTTTCTAGAGATATACGAGTATATTCTTATTTTGCCATGCCAATATATGTCATTGTGCTGGTGTTTTGATAAAAGTAGTATTAGACTCTTATGCTACGTTTGGATTGAAGGAATGGAATAGAGTAGGGAATGGAATAGATGAGGGAATGGAATTATTTTTTAATATTCCATGTACATGTTTGGTTGATATTATGAATACATCTAAGAATGAAATAAATAATTAGAAAGTGACCTAAATACCCCCAAATGTTCAAATTTAACTTAAATTCAATTTATATTAAAAAATTAACACATATTTCTGTAGACTTTTTTTATAATTATATTCTTTTTTTTTTACTATACTTTTTCATATAATTTTTTTTGGGTGAGGTGGGGTGGGGTGGGGTGGGGTGGTGGTAAGTGGTGTATACATAATCACATAATATTATTTTTTTTGGGTGAGGTGAGGGTGAGGCGAGGCGGGGTGTATACATAATCACATAATATTATTTTTTTGGGGTGGTGGGGAGTGGGTGAGGGTGGGGGTGGGGTGGGGGTGGGGTGGGGATGGGGTGGGGTGTATACATAATCACATAATATTATTTTTTTTGGGTGTGGGTGTGGGTGTGGGTGTGGGGGTGTGGGGATAATCACATAATATTATTCTTTTTGGTGGGGTGGGGGTGAGGGTAGGGTGGGGTGGGGTGAGGTGGGTTGGGTTGGGTTGGGGGTGGGGTGTATACATAATCACATAATATTATTTTTTTTGCGTGAGGGTAAGAGGTGTATACATAATCACATAATATTATTTTTTTGGGGTGGGGTGGGGTGGGGTGGGGTGGGGGGGTGGGGGGGTGGGGTAGGAATACATTATTCCGTTGGAATAAACAAACCAAACAACATTTTTATCATTCCAATGGAATGATTCATTCCATTCTCCCTCCTATTCCATCGATCCAAACGTAGCATTAGGGATTATATATCTCGTATCCAAAGGTAGGAGGTAGGTGGTAGTTTTCTCAAGCTGACAAGTATTATCTTCAGGTGCTATTATTCACATAGTAGAAATTGACCCTGTTGTTATCTCGGCTTCAACCAAAGCAATGGCATTCCCATCCTTTTCAGTTATGACCCCATCAGGTGAGCGTGCACATTCAAATCCGGATCCCATAGACGAAGTAATGTGGAAAGGGATTCATGAGAGGCTCCTTCTGCACGAGTCAGATGGTGAGAAGTTTATTATTGACAGTACAAAACTTTATGACATGGTCTTTGTAGATGCCTATGATGGGGAAGATATCTTTCCGCACAAGCTGTGGGACCCACATTCTCCATTTCTCAAAGCCCTAGCTAACCGGTTACATCCTGAGCATGGAACGGTAGTGGTTAACCTTCATGCAGATACTGACTTGTTGAACGATGATGGATCTGTTCCTCACGAGCTGCTTCTGCCAATGGGAAAATATGTCAAAAGGGTATGCAGAGCATACAAGGATGTGCTACTAGGAAATGGCAGTGATGGTTTGGCATTCAATGTTTTGGTGCCTTGGGTGTGTAATTCATCTCTCGTCGTGTCAAGAGGTTTTAGGAAGAGCAGGGGGGTTTTGGACAGGGATATGGTTCTAAACACTCTTGTATCCAACTCCCTTGAAGTTGATAGTATTCTTAACTTACCATTCTCATGTTTTGAGTACACAAGAAGAGGTCTTAATCTTGTCGATTAATCTCTATATGCTATAACTTGATGTTCTTTTCCTGTATTAGAAGTTTCCAAGGGGGATTTTAAAATGTGTGGATTTGGTAAAAGAATTTTCAGGATCTTAACAACCATCCGTAAAAGAATTTTGTAACTTTTTATCGGGGTAATATTAAAAGAAAGTAAATTGGTGTGAAAACTGAGGAGCAATATTATATACAAACAATCAATTATCAACAAATCAAATGCAATGGAGCAAAATAAGGGCCAGAAATTCATTGACTTCTCTTTCTTCAACTTTAATGAAAGTAATTCATTCCTAAATTAATCTTCATTTCCCCAAAAATTCACACAATCACCCTCTCTTTCTCATCTCCCCCACAAAGCTCTTTCTCATGTATGGATTATGGATAGGATAAGCAAACAAAAAAATTAAGGAAAAAATCCTCCTCAAAATTGAACTTGGTGTTCTTCAAAAGCTACATATCCTCTTATCAATAATCTGCACAGAAATAACAGATGAAATAGCGTCAGAAAAAGAAAAATCTAACAAACAATTAAAATCATCAACTATATAATCTCCTCGTCTCTAAGTTCTTATCTTACCATCATGTTTCTTCAGTAGACTTTTAACAAACAGCAAAAATATTATTAGAAAGCCCACTCCTGCTGACCCTCCTAATATAATTGCCACCGTCTTCCCTGTATTTTGCCCCGTCTCTACATCAATCAAACATAAACCGTTTAATAATATTCATAAATATCCTTTTTTAAAATGCTAAACCAATTTAATATTATACATGTATATATATACATGTGTATATATATATATATATATATATATATATATATATATATATAAAGCAATTGTACCTGAGGAGGAGGAGGAGGAAGAAGAAGATGTAGACGAAGAATATGATGATGATGATATTTTGGGGACCCCACTCCCATTTGGGTAATAACTATAACTAATAAAGCACTTGTGAAGATAAACTTGTCCAGAAATGGAACTCCCACATTCAACCTGAGCTCTCTGAACTGCACTCTGCACACAACTACCACAATCAGAAGTCCCCAAATCCCCCTGACATTGCCCCAACACATACATAGATTCATAGCTGGTTGAATAGAATCCATTCCCACTAGTCACCCCACTCTCTAGTGTTGAAAATGCAGTATCTCTCCTCTCTTCAAATCCACTCCCACCCACATTTGTTCCTCCACAGGTCTTGTACAGCATTTCTAGCCCAGAAATTTGAGCAAATCCAGCAACTTCATAGAGCATATAGCAGCCCAAAAGCTGGATTCTTGCTGCAACAGGCTCCCCACAAAGCTTGTCAATGAGAATTGGAAGTCTGCTCACACAGTTATAGCAGTCAATATTTGATAAATCACCTCTACACTGAAATAGGCCAGTGATTGTTGTTTGGGAACTCCCAGCTGTGGTTTTAAAGAACATTGATTTTGAAGATTGGGAAACTAAAGTTCCAAAAAGTGCTGAAATAGCTTGGGAGGAAATCCCAGTTGGATCTGATAAAGGTTGCGTTGCACAACCTTTGTATACCAAGGTGTTGTAATCAGATGCTGATTTTGTTAGCAAAATGAGCTCAAGATTGATAAAGATGAAGAGGAAAAGAAAGAGAAAGGAAATAGGTTTTGTGGGTAAACCCATTTTTGTGGGAGTGTTTGATGGATTGGATTCAAATCATGGTTGATTTTTTGGATGTTTTGAGATTTGGGTTTTGGTAAAGAATTGAGGGTTGTTTTTTTATTGTCTGGAATTTTGATTTTTTTACTCAAAATGGGCTCTTGATTTTGGTCTCTGGTGTTTGGGATTTACTTTGCATTTGGATGTGCAGCAGGGGGAGGGAGGGCATCTTTAGAAATGATAAAAAAAAAAAAATATAGTGCATGAAATTAAATAACGAACAAATTATCGGACTAAAAGAAAAGAGTTGTACAATGTACATACATCAATACAACTAGTATTAAAAAAAGTAATTTTGACCATCTTGATTGTATTTAAGAAATCATTTTTTTAGTACTATTTGAAGAGAATGAGAACAAAATGGTTGGAATAAATAATTAAAAAGGTTGAATAAATGTTCTCTAGGTAAAATAGGACAGAAGATGAAGGAATCTGATTGTGTGGGGGAGGCAAGTTTAGGAAGTTTGACTAAAGTACATCACACCAGGTAGGGTTTGAATCGAGTAAAAATAATTTGTTTTTAATTATTGAACAATGAACATATCATGCAAAAAGTGGCAATTTTGAGCCTTTCCAACAGACCATAAATTTGTAACTTGCATGCAAGTCTTGTGACAAATTCAAGTATCATTATTTATAGCTATGCATTCAACTATATTATTTGGAAATTGATATTTCTGCATGCATGTGTTTTTGATATTTTCTACTTTTATATTATTTGAAAATATCAAAAATTCATGAAAATAATAATGTTCTCCTATTATTTTTGTGGTTTGAGGATTCACTATAACCGTATAAATATAATGAATTCTTATAATAAGCCAGGGTCGACCCATATGTTAAGTTATTTAAGTAATGACTTGAGACCCTCAAAATTGAGAAGGTCCCCAAATGGCCCGAGAAAAATTAAGTGGATTAACGATATATCAATTGAAAATAATATGCTAGAGAAAATTGATTATAAAAGTTTGATCAATAATTTTACATCTAAAAGAGCAAGAAAAATAAAATTCTAATTAAAAAAAATCATAGATATTAATTTAATTTAATATTGAATGATTAAAAAAAAAATTCCAATTTCAGATGGAACTTGAGACCCCCAAAATTTAGACCGCACCTGTAATAAGTACACAATTACGATTATTATTTTTGTTCTTTTTGGTTATACCGTAATTAATCACGTTAGATTTAAATATTTTTATCTTTTTATTGTTATGGTGTTTAGATAATGAGCTAGTTAATGACTAAGCAAACAAATGTGACAATGAAAGGATTAATTCATCGGTGGAGGGAGTACTTGACCCCCATGGGCGTCAATCTGTACTCCTTTCTCCCCTCTATATAGTGTTTACTTAAAAAAAATTAGTGAATATTTTAAATTTGTACCAACTCTATTTTTTTTTTTCAGTCATCTAGTCATAACGTTAAAACATTAAAGAAAAATTCTTTAAAGCATAATATAATTTTTCTTTTTTATGATTTCACAAATTTAATAATTGTTTATAAATTTTTGTAATTATTTAAAATGAGGCTATTATAATATTTTGTAATAATTTTGACCCATAAAAAAATCAAAAATTAATGGATAAATGATTGTTTAGTAACTTGCATTAATGAACATGATATTTTTATAGTTATTGAAAATGAGATATCATGCACCAATTTCAAGTTATGAAGTCTCAAAAAATATTATTGTAAACAATATATGAACATTATTTAATTTTATAATTTATTATATTATATTTTATTAAAAATTTCTCTTCAAATTTGATCACACTAAAGGATATGGATTCTTTGTTTTTTTTTCCTTTCATAATAATAAATATTATAATATTAAAGTTGGCAAATATGTATATTATTTTAAAAAAAATTCACACTTCTTGAAATTATTGAGCCCAACAATTGGTGGGAGCCTTCAAGGAAATTATTATTCAAGTTATAATTGCATAGAGCATGTGCTCCATTTATCATTAGAAAAAAGCCAGCAGAGATTGCAAGTCAATATATTCTATAAACATAAATTTACTCTATTCATAGCTGAACATAATAAAACATGCATACAAAAAGAAATTAAGAAAATATATACCAAACCTTCGAAAAATTAATAAATATAAATATAAATTTCAGGTAGTAAAATCAAGTTTCACTGCGTTAATAATTTTCAGTACCATGAACTATGATTTATTATTTTTATTTTTGAAACAGTACCTGGGTCTATGCTCTCCTCAGGTCATTAATAATAATAATTATTATTATTAGGAGCTCAACAATTTCTAACAAAAAAAATTAGTAGTATTGCTTTGCATATTTTGTATATACAGAAATTTATATACTTTTACATTTTAATGTATACACGAGGTATACCGTATAAGAATATGTACTGACATATGCATCCCTTAATTGATAATTGCACTCTTTACGTATATATATTATATTGTTGTACATATTAATTGTGGTATATATTATAGGAAATTGATATTTTTACATATTAAAATAATATTTTTATATGAGTCTCTTTCACATGGAGATAAGACAAACTTATTATTCATGTGAGAGAAATCATGTGAAAATATTAATTTTTTATGTGAAAATATCAGTTCTCATATTATATAATACAAACTTTCCACGCATATTACTATCTGCAGGGCCGGCTCTGAGTTTTGAAGGCCCTAAAGCGGACAAAAAATAAATAAATAGGCCTTTTGCGAATTGCTATTAAGATAGGCATAAAAAGGAAGAACTTTTTCTGAACAAAAGAACATCAATACGAAAGAATATCAAATATAATAACCGACTATTTTAATATTTTCAAAGCATCATTTAGATATCACATTATCACTAAGTCAAAAAGTAATTACCAAATAGGGCCTCATTTATTAAGAGTCTAACACTACTCCCAAAAAATTAAAAAAACCCAAAAAATTGAATTTGATGATGAACCCCTAGGTACATAATAATTAAATTATTTTGTACAAATTACATGCTTTAAATATGTAGAATATTACAATAATCAGTATATGTAGAATATTACAGATCGATTATTTGCTTTAATATTTAAGTATTCTATTTAATTAATAAAAGGAAAAAAATATTTAAGGGGTCCCTAAAAAATTTTGGGCCTAAAGCCCGGGCACCTTAGGCTTTAACCCAGGGCCGGTACTGACTGTCTGTAATTATTAGTTCAATAATATTTTGGTGATTAAAAATTGGATACAAAAAGATGATATGAATGGTAGTTATTGTTTACAACTATTGGACACACCCATGTATAGACATCTACTAATTATAATTTGATACATCATTTTGCATCCATTTTTTTGTAGTAATTTTTTGTCATCGTAGTTAGAGAATGAACCAAAAGAATATAATCCCTTAATCTTTTCTCATTCATCCGTTGATAATATATACAAAGTATAAATAAATATTATGCCTACAAGTTAGGCTAAGAATAAGGAAACGGTATGATTTTACAACAGAATAATATCCTAAAATATTTACAATAATAATGAGAATAATCACATATATTCTATCACACCCCATGATCGAAGCGGGAGGTTGTCGAACGCTAGATCCGTCTCCGAAAGTCATCAAAAAGAATGCTTGCGGGAGCCCTTTGGTAAATATATCGGCAATCGATAGCGTGACGGAACATGAAGGACACGCGACTTCATGACGTTTTACCTTTTCACGAACAAAATGAATGTCCATCTCAATATGTTTAGTGCGTTGATGTTGTCTTTGGATTCTTAGAAGAGGTATATTGCACTCACATTATCGCAAGATACACAAGTGTTGCCTTGTGGGATGGGACAATGAAGTTCGAGGAGTAAATTCAGATCAAAGACGATTCGAGAGACAACATTGGCAAACCCTCGATATTCAGCCTCGGCACTTGATTTAGATAGTGTGGGTTGCCGTTTAGAGGACCATAAAATCAGGTTGTCACCGATGAATAGATAATAACCAGAGGTGGAGCGACGCGTGTCGGAGATGACCACCCCAATCAAAGATCCGTATAAGAAAAGAGAGAGTCAAGTTTAGACTTATGAGATGCAAACCATAATTAATCGTTAAAGTGAATATAGCGTAGTATACGCCGAGAGCATCCATGTGCTCGACTTTCGGATCATGCATATGTAAGCATACCTGTTGAACCGCATAGGAGATATCTGGTCTGGTAAAAGTAAGATATTGCAAAGCACCAGCTAGACGGCGATATTTAGTTGGGTCCTCATAAGGCTTTTCAGTAGAAATACTGAGTTTTCCCTTTGTGTCAACAGGAGTAGGACATGGCTTGCAACATGTCATATCAGCTCTTTCAAGTATTTCCTCGGCATATTTTGTCTGTGAGAGAAAAAGGCCATGGGCAGTCCGGGTGACTGCAATACCCAGAAAATAACTCAATTGTCCCAAATCCTTCATTGCCAACTCGGAACTGAGAAGAGATATGATAGATAATCGAAGAGCATCGGAGGAGGCTGTATGTAAGACCCCAACTTTTTGAATAAAGATTAAATTTTCTCGAAATATATTTTTGAATATTATGGTGTGGATTTGATATAATGTTATAGTTGTGGGTAATATTTACAAATTTTGCAAAATACGCAAGTTGTTATATTATATTCGATTGGTGGGGAATATTCGTTTTAACAGGGAATATTCGTGATAACCAAGACAATCATTGGTGGATCCCTAACGGAATTATTATCGGATTGAGAAAACGACAAAAATACTTTTTATGAAAATAACGGTGGAAGTTTTACTGAATTAATTGTTGAACTACTTTCGGTAGTAAAAATGCGATGTCTGGCGTAGTTGCATAGTAGCACCTTTGTATTGATTATTGATGCTTACGTGAGAAGTCACTCGGTTATACTCAATTATTGCTACGATAATTCTTTGATCATATTTCTCATATTATTGATTCGATTATTGTCATAGTATCATCTGCGTAATATGTTATTTTATTAAATCAATAATTGAGACGACAAAGTTATTCATATTATTAAATTGCAATATTTACAATATCTATAAGTTACATCGAGGAGAGGTTTGGTCACCTAATTGCGGCATGATAGGAGAAATCCTTATTGGAAAGCCCTCTTTCTGAGGAGCGACACGGTTGATAAATATTATGAGTTATAATATTAATGATGAATGTTATTAAAATTGAAGTTGTGTTCGGAGTTGAATTTGGAGACGCTTGGACGTGATATTTGAGTCGGAACGATGAAATTAGTAAAATAGTCTATAAACACAAAATTTTCCGGAATTCACTATTTGGTTGAAAAAGTCAACAGATTGACTTTTTTGGGAAAAATCAAACTTTGAAATTTCAAAATTTATATTTTGATAAAAATAGTTTCATTGTGTTGGAATTATTTGTGTTAGTGAAAATCGATAATTATTTCAATAATAATTGATGTCGGAGGTTATATTGACGATCGAATTATTTAACAGGATAAATGAGCAATTGATTGCTATTATTTAACATGATTATAACTATTTATTCATATGTGTATACTATTGTTTCACATTCTTGTTACTATTAAGGGAGTTGGTGCAAGATTGATAATACTTGCGTGTTAAGTTAAAAATGGAGGTATAGATGGAGAGTCTTATCTTTGTAATTCGTATTTTCACATGTCTAGAACTATTGATTCACATAATTTACTATTGAATCACATTATTTACTATTAGGGGAAGTGGTGCAAGTTTGATAATACTTCATGACTAAATTAAAAATAAAGGAAAAGTTGGAGGTATTAGATCGTAATTTTTCGAGTCCCCAAACGCGTAATGATTATCGAAACTATATTTTTATATAAATAGAAGCTCATTCTTCCTTCATTTCTCACCAATTCACAAAAGCTTTAGAAGCGATTATTATAGAGAGAAATTATAGAAAGAAGAAGAGAAGTCTGCTACCTCATTTATTCCGATTATCCGGTGTTTTAAGGTAGGGAGTATTATTTCTTTCTTATCCGTGAAGAGAACTTTCGTTATTCCATTCTTTATTATTACATTAGAATAACCTATATCTGTGAGCTACCCTATACTTGGTGAAATTCTTACATTGTTCCATTCTTTATCATTTCATTGGAACATCCCGTCTCATGCATGCTTTTCTGTGGGACTGGTTAAAATCTTTATTATTCTACGTTGGAATATCATATGCATGCTTTTTTCTTGGGACTGATTCCATCTTTATAATTCTGTTGAAAGATCCTGTTTGTGCGTTTTACACCGGACCGATTCCGTCTTTATTATTACATTGGAATATCTGTGTGTGTAATCGATTAGTCTTTATTATTCTATTGGAATATCATATGCATGCTTTTTCTGCTGGACTGATTCCGTCTTTATTATTACGTGGAATATCCTGTCTGCATGCATTTTACGTGGGACCGATTCGCCGTCTTTATTATTTTGTTGGAATATCATGTACATGCGTTTTCGCCGGACTGATTAGTTATTTATTATTCATTGGAATAACTGCGCATGTGCATGATCTATCGCATACTGGTGATTTCTTTTGTTATTCCATTCCTTATTATACTCGGTTGGTTAAAGTTTTGACTTTATACTCCATGAAATTAGTGGAATATCCTTGATATTTGCGCTTCATCCAAAGATCTTTTCATGGAAATATTCTTCCGAGCATTCTTGAATTTTACTCTACAAAGCAAAGATATCATGTTGACAATTTGGACGTTATTAGTTCCCGGATAAATTAATTCTTGAACTTGTTTTATTGAATTCTTATATCATTGTCATCATCCTCATGTTTATATTTTGTTGAAAGTCATCATCATGGCCTATAGTGCATAAATGGACTTGGTATGATTATGACCGAGGATTATTCGGTGTAATCATGGTAGTAATGTTATAAATGATGTGAAAAAAGTCCCGATTGGCTAGTAAAGCATTGATGGACGAGTTGTTGGCATGATCATGACCATTAATGAATACACAAATATTCTTGACCCGTCATTGCATGGATAATTGTGGTCGTGATACTAAAGAATATCCTTGGTAGTAGTGCGGGGGTGATTCGATGATGTGGATTATTTATTGTTTGAGTCTCGGCGATAAAAGTGATGAAAACCTTCTAAATCATAAAAGATAGTAGATTTTATTCTCTACTTGACTCTTTTAATGGATTGCTTGTTCAGCTATGATTAAACTTGATGGTTGTTATATTGTATCAATTTAACACCATTGTTGAAGGCTAACGATAATATATTCAAACATTATCTTAGTCATAATATTTTTCTTTGGGCTAGTTGAGCTCACCCTTTAACTTTTATTGTTCTCTTTAGGAAATGAGAGCGTGGCGAGGACTAGTCGGGAAGCGGAGTGATGGACGAGATGATAGCATTAGTAGTCCTCACTATTCGGTGAAATAGTGGAAAATAAATGTAATAATATTGAATTTGAGTTTGTATATTGTCTGCAGGCGACAATATTTGTATTAAAACTCACGACTTATGTTTTGTCGTACTTTTACTACGACGGTTGTATAATTAAGTTGTATTTGTATTACATACCATATATTTGGCGACTCGAGAATAGGTGATGTAAACCTATTTTGGGGCGTCACATTGTGAGAATTATATCATCGACATATAATAAAATATAAGCAATGTCTGTAAGACCCCAACTTTTTGAATAAAGATTAAATTTTCTCTAAATATATTTTTGAATATTATGGTGTGAATTTGATATAATGTTATAGTTGTGGGTAATATTTATAAATTTTGCAAAGTACGCAAATTGTTATATAATATTTGATTGGTCGGGGAATATTCGTTTTAACAGGGAATATTCGTACAACGGCACAATCATTGATGGACTCCCATAACGGAATTATTGTCGGATTGAGAAAACGACAAAAATACTTTATGAAAATAATGGCGGAAGTTTTACCGTTAACTGTTGAAACACCCGGTGTTAAAAGAAATGCGATGTCTGGCGTGGTTGCATAAGAAGACACGGTATTAATTATTGATGCTTACGTGAGAAGTCACCGGTTATATTCAATTATTGCTACAGTAATTGCTGCATCATATCTCTCATATTATCGATTCAATTATTGTCACAATATCATTTGTATAATATTTTATATTATTAAATCAATAATTGAGACGACAAAATTATTCATATTATTATTTGTAATATTGACAATGTCTGAGCGTTTTGTCGAGGAGAGGTTTAGTCACCTAATCAGCGCCATGATAAGGAGAAATCCTTATCGGAAGCCCCTCTTTTCCAGGAGCGACTTTGGTTGTTAAATATTGTGAGTTATAATATTAATGATGAATAAGTTGTGTTGATTAAAAATGAATTTTGATAGTTCCATTGTGTTGGGATTATTAGTTTTAGTGGAAATCGACATCTATTCCGATGATAATTGATGTCTAGGGGTTATATTGATAAATCGAGTAATTTATCGGATAAATGAGCAATTAATTGCTACTAATTCACATACTTATATAACTATTTGTTCACATGTGTGTACTATTGAATCACATTATTTACTATTAGGGGAATTGGTGCAAGATTGATAATACTTGCATGACTAAGTTAAAAATGGAGGTATAGATGGAATCTATATCTTTGTAATTCGTATTTTTCACATGATTATACTATTGATTCACATGATTGAACTATTGATTCACATTATTTACTATTAGGGGATGTGGTGCAAGTTTGATAATACTTGCAGGACTAAATTAAAAATAAAAGAAAAGTTGGAGGTATTGTATTGTAATTTTTCGAGCCACAAAACGTGCAATTATCGAAACTATATTTTCTATAAATAGAAGTTCATTTTTCCTTCATTTCTCACCAATTCACAAAAGCTTTAGAGCGTCCAGTATCCAGTTTTTCTAAAGGTAGGGAGTATTATTTCTTTCTTATCTATGAAGAGAACTTCTGTTATTCCATTCTTTATTATTCTGTTGGAATAACCTGTATACGTGGGCTACCTTATACTTGGTGAAATTCTTCTGTTGTTCTATTCTTTATCATTATGTTGGAACATCACATGCATGCGTTCTACTTGGGACTGGTTAAAATCTTTATTATTCATTGGAATATCACGTCTATCGCTTTTCTGTGGGACCGATTCCGTCTTTATTATTACATTGGAATATCCATGCATGCATGCGTTTCTTACTGGGACTGATTCCGTTATTTATTATTACATTGGAATAACACGCACTGTCTGCGATCTATCGCATGCACGGTGATTTCTTTTGTTATTCCATTCCTTGTTATACTCGGTTGGTTAAAGTTTTGACTTTATACTCCATGAAATTAGTGGAATATCCTTGATATTTGCGCTTCATCCGATATCTTTTCGTGGAAATATTCTTCTAAGCATTCTTGAATTTTTACTCTACAAAGCGAAGTATCATGTTGACAATTTGGACGTTTTTAGTTCTGGATAAATTAATTCTTGAACTTGTTTTATTGAATTCTTATATCATTGTCATCATCCTCATGTTTATATTTTTTTTGAAAGTCATCTGTGGCCTGTAGTGCATAGATGGACTTGGTATGATTATGACCGAGGATTATTTGATTGTAATCATGGACCGTAATGTTACAAATGATGTGGTAAAAGTCCTCATTGGGCGTAGTGCATTGATGGGACCGAGTTGTTGGCATGATCATGACCATTAATAAATACACAAATATTCTTGGCCCGTAGTGCATGGATAATTGTGGTCGTGATCTTAAAGAATATCCTTGGCCAGTAGTAGTGCAGGGGTGATTCGAAGATGTGAATTATTTATTGTTGAGTCCCAGTGATAAAAGTGATGAAAAACCTTTTAAATCATAAAAGATAGTAGATTTTATTCTCTACTTGACTCTTTTAATGGATTGCTTGTTCATTATGATTAAACTTGATGGTTGTTATATTGTATCGACGTTTAACAACTCGTTGAAGGCTAACGATAATATATTACGCATTATCTTAGTCATAATATTTTCTCTTGGGCTAGTTGAGCTCACCCTTTTACTTTCATTGTTTTCTTGAGAAATGAGAGCGTAGCGAGGACTAGTCGGAAGCGGAGTGACGGGCGAGATGATAGCATTAGTAGTCCTCACTATTACGTGAAATAGTGTGATAATAATTGTAATGAGGACTCCTTTTGAGTTTGTATAATCTCTAGTAGACAATATTTGTATTCAAACTCACGACTTATGTTTTGTCGTATTATGCATATGACAATTGTATTATTAAGTTGTATTTGTAGATTACATACCATATATTTGTGACTCGGAATAGGTGATGTATACCTATTTTGGGGCGTCCACAATGTCGAATCCATTTTGTAGATGAACAAGGAATGATCGGACACTTTGTGAGAAGAAACCAATAGTGGCCACATAGATGCGCAAAGCGTTGATACCATGCACGAGGGCTTGCTTAAGACCGTAGAGTGATTTTTCACCAACAGACATAGTCGGGATGAACTACATCCTTGAAACCCAAAGGTCGATACATATAAGCAGTTTGGTTAGATTACCATGAAGAAACACATTTTAACATCCAGTGATGAATGACCCAAGATTTGGATAATCTGATGCTCAAAGCTGTATGAATAGTGGTAGGTTTAACAAGCAAAATTTGAACGTCTCATCACGATCCATTCCGACTTTTTGAGACACATCATCACCTACAAGACAGGCTTTATGCCTCTCAAAAGAACCATCAGATTTCTTTTTATTTCTAAAAATCCACATTGAACAAATAACATTAACATCAGATGGACGAGGTACTAATTTCCACGTCTTATTTTGAATAAGAGCATCATATTCATCCTGCATGGCCAATTTCCAATTCGGGTCATGAAGTGCACCTCCTTGGGGTTCATGGGGTATAGGAGAAATAGAGGTAGTGGTCGAGAGGGCACTTAAGTTATGGTATTTAGGATTGGGCTTGTGGATACCATGTTGACTCCTAGTTCTCATTCGATGGGCTGGAAGAGGAGGGCGAATGGATGTAGTGGAAATTAGACCGAGGTGAATGGATGTTGGGGTTGGCGTGGTAGTGGAAAAAGGGGAACGAGTGGGCTGAGGAGGGGGCTGTGTTGCAACGCGGGCTGGGGAGGAATGGGAGGATGTTTGTGTGGGTGAAGAGGGAGGCTCAACAGGGGAAGTGGACGACTGAGTCTGTAGATCTAATGAGGTAGGGGCATGCAATTGATGAAGGATATGGGGATGCAAACCATCATCTAAAAATTCATAGGAGGTAGAAGAGGGAGTATGAAGTGTCAAAAAAGAAAATTTAGATTCATCAAAAAGAACATGTCGGGAAATAATAATTTTTCGATTCGAAATATCATAGCATTTATAACCCTGATGGTTTGACGAATAGCTTAAGAAGACATATGGAGTCGAACGGGCTTGTAATTTATTGATGGTGGTGGAAGGAAATAAAGGGTAACACAAACATCCAAAAACTCGAAGATGGGTATAATCTGGAGTTTTTCCATAAAGAATTTGAGTAGGAGAGTAGTAGCGTAATGTCTTGGAAGGAAGAATATTTAGAAGGTACGTTGCCATTTCGAGAGCATGAGGCCAAAAGGAGGGTGGCATGGAAGCATGAGCAAGTAAAGTACGAACCATGTTATTGATAGTTTTTATTTTTCGTTCGGCTTTAACATTTTGAGGAGAGGTGTGGGGACAGGAGAAACGAAAATACATACCATTTAATTCACAAAATTTCTGAAAGGGACCATTGTCATACTCACGGCCATTATCACATTGAAATTATTTAATTTCTTTTTCGAATTGAGTTTTGATATATGCTCTAAATGATAAAAAAAAATGGAATAAACTTGTGATTTTCTGGACATAGGAAAAGTCCACAAGAAATTACTATAATTATCAAAAAAAGAGAGCATAGTAACGATGATCGGATGAACTTAATACAGGAGATGTCCATAAGTCACGGTGAATTATATCAAATGGCATAATAGTAAAAGAACGAGAATCATTAAATGGCAACTTAATGTGTTTTCCAAGAGGACAAGACTCACAAAAAGAATTATGAGCCTTATTATATTTAATAAAATTACTACTACGAAGAGAATTCAAAAGCGGCACTTCTGGGGTGCCCTAAAGCGAGAATGCCACAAATCAAAAGAAAAAAGAAAAAAGCGAAGGTAGAAAAGTGAAGGTGGTGTGCCCCGAAGTTTGGTGAAGGGATAGAGATCGCTCGAGCTATCACATCTCATTAGGTGCTTCCCCGTCTGTAAATCCTTCACAGAAAATCTAAATGGGTCAAATTCAACAGACACCATATTATCATTAGTAAATTGACGAACTGAGATGAGGTTTTTAATAAGTTTAGGTGCATGCAACACATTTTTAAGCGTCAAAGGTGGATTTGTTTGGGTTAGTGAGGCACTTCCATAACTAAGAATCGGAATTGTATGACCATTACCAACAATAATGTCATTATGTTTGCTCAAATTAAAATAAGACGAGAGAGTACCATGATTAGCAGTCATGTGTGAGGTGGCACCGGTATCCATGTACCAATTGTCATCCGGTTGATGGAGGGAGAGAGTGTGCATAGCCGCATTAATGTCTATAGGTTCGTAATTCACACTTGGGGCTGCTGCCGTGTAGTGGGCTTGGGAAGGTTGAGTCCCAAGAACTCCTTTTGTAGATGATTGACGGATCTGCTCTGTAGTGGGAAATGGGCAAGGTGGGCTAGCCCAAGTGGGAGGTGACCAGGGAGCCCAAGGAGACATGGAAGCCCATTGTTGCGGCCATGACGGTGCTAAATGTCGCTGTTGTCCCCCGCCACGAGATCCTACGATTGCCACTCTGGCCACCACGACCACCATGCATCATGAGAATGGCATGCCTACCACCATGACCACCATAATTTGATTACTAGAATTATTATGCCCATTTGCATTTGCTTGCTGCTGATTGGAATTATTGCCACCAGAAACATTATCATTAGTTGAATGCATAAGCAAAGTGGAATCCGAACCGGATTCAAGAGCGACACGTTGTTTCATGCTTTCCTCTTCTAATGAAAGCATCGAGCGGGTTTGTCTGAAAGGTCGGAAGAGGATCGTGGTGTTGAATTATGGTGACGAACCCGCGTAAGCTTCGTCAAGCCATGAATCATTTTGAGAACCATGTGCTCGTCGGATACTTTTGCTCCCACGTTGGCGATTGATCATCCTGACACTTTAAGTCATTTGGTGATATCGTGCAACATTGGAAAAGTCTCGAAGGTGAGTGTTGGTGAATTGGGTTTCAAGGTGAGCGGCCCTCGTATTCTTGTTGTCTTAGAACAAATCGCTACTACGGTTCCAAGCATCTTTTCTTTGTATCATTCGGATCGATGATAGTGTTGAGAATATCCAAAGAAACCATCTTTATAAATCCATTCTGCGTGACAATGGCATCGATCCTCTGCCAAGTCATGCTTTTGACATCCGTCTTGTACGACTACAACTTCCAAGTAGGCGGGATGAGGTGGTCGAGGGCGAGGTTAAGCGTGAGCATGGAGCTTGAAGAGAGTTGCCCAGTTGTTGTATTGGCTGCTTTCGAGATCGAGAGTGATGGGGATGGCTGTTTTGATTTTGGTGACGGTGGTGGCAGGATGGAGTTTTGAGTAAGCCATTGATACAGAGAAGAAGAATATGGCAAAAGGTAGAGAGGAAGAAAACTAGGGCTTTGATACCATAAAAGAATATAATCCCTTAATCTTTTCTCATTCATCCGTTGGTAATATATACAAAGTATAAACAAATATTATGCCTTTAAGTTAGGCTAAGAATAAGGAAACGGTATGATTTTACAACAGAATAATATCCTAAAATATTTACAATAATAATGAGAATAATCACATATATTCTATCATGAACCAAGTCGAACCGAGTATATATTGGGTTGCTCGAATTTGATTAATAAAATTTATGAAGTATTAAATAAAATTTGATCTCGAATCGAACTTTAAAATTTATTCATATTTAAATCGTTTATATTTAGAATTGAGTTCGAATCGAATTTTTAGTCGCATGAATATAATTTAATCGTAGTATTACTCTTTATTTTTCTTTCTTTCTTTGTGAATATACTAATGTGTGTTTTTGCATGTGCAGCCACACTTGGTACATAAATAAAGTAATTGAAGAAAAAATTGAAATGAAAAGAAATTAATAACTGTGAAAAATGCCTTAAAAACTTTTTAATATTTCATCCGTTCCATAGTTATAGACTGATTTTCTATTTTAATATATCATAATATATAGGCTACTTACTAATTTATAAATTTTAGTTGGTTCATTGTTTTACTTTTATGCCCTTATAATAAATATTCAACCATTACTTTTTTTTTGAAGAAACAACATCATATTTAATGTTGTTGTATTCTCTTTGGTTAAAGTTCTATGGTTATGGACTTTAATAGTCAGTACACGTCAATCAATGAAATTGAGAGTTTCAGTGTAATAAGTAAAGAATAATTAACTTATTTATTAATTTCATATTAAGATGTATATGTGGAAAATTTCTATTAAAAATTATCACTTAAATTAATTTTTTTAAATTATGTATCAAAAAAAATTAACCAATAACTATGAGACAGAGGAAGTACAACTTTTTATGCATGCAAGTTGTTAGCCGTTAGCACATTGTTATTTTCTAATGAGACGCGTATCTTTCCATGTAAAGATGAGTCTAATTAATTATGTATATTATAAATACAAACTTTCTGTATATACACGTTCTTTTTGTCCCATATTGTTTGTCCATTTACACACAAATGACATTTAGATAATGGTATTATTTATAAAGTTTGTACCTTTTGTCCGGCTCTCTCCAGTGAACTGAAAAGAATAAACTAAAAACAAATTGACATCGATTTTCTATCTATATATAACAAAAAAAAAATCGATATAAATGGGGGTTAGATTCTTGAATTCGATCCTCCAGGTTTCTTTAGAGAAGCGTCTTGTGTACCCTTTAACATCAAAAATACAATTTTGATAAAGGTGCTACTTTTTCTTTTTTTTAGAATAAGAGAAATAATATAAACAAAAATAATTATTAGTAATAATTCTTTTAATCAGATATATAATATGGTGCACCAATCTTATAATCCTATTCAATCTGATATGTGTGGTAAATCGGCAAAAAACTTTTGCAATACAGAACATGTGTCAAACTTTTGTTGTCAGTTTTAGGATAAAGTCGGAAGAGAAAAAACTAATATATTGATATTTTCACGTGTTAAAATGATATTTACACATGAGTCTCTCACACATGGAGGTGGGACCCACTCACTATCAATTCCCAAAAACTATCCTAATAGACGCAGAAGATCCAACAGGTCAGTTATAACTTGCAAGCCAACAGCAGAACCTCCAGGCCTTGCCCAAACCACAATTTATAACTTAAAAACAGCTGAGCATTAAACTGCAGCAGCAGCACCACAATCTGCATGACTTGATCAAAATATAGCTGTGCAAAGGAGGGGAGAATGGCTAGAAATCCAATACCAAACTAGTGATGACCGCCCACAACCTTGCCATGGCACTTCTAAGGTACCAAAGTACCAAAGAGACCCTAATTAGAGAGTATAAAATAGTACTAAAATAGGGATATACCCTAAATCAGAACTCAACAATCACAGGAAATTGGGAATGAAAACTGAGGGAAACCAGAAAAGGTGAACCCCCATACTCAAGCTACACAACTTGATGCAGGAAGAGGTAATAATAGAAGACCTAAAAATCCTTTCAAGAATATGTACAGACACAGACAAACACTTGGAAGAAGAAATTATAAGGAACTTAAATGGTCTGGTATATATGCTTGAAGAGTTTCGCAATACACTTCTATGATGCTTAACAATTCATATGGTTTCGGCAGTCATGTAATTAATATGGATTCCACATTTATTTGAAACAGAAAATATACTAGTAGGATATAATACATTTTCCCAACATGCTAATTTCAGTAGGGATGACAATTGGACCGAAATCGATCCGAAACCAGTTTTTATGTTGGCCTCACCGGTGCGGTTTTGATGCAAAAAAATTTAGATCGGAACCAATGCGGTGTTGTTTTGGTATTTGCCTCTAAACCACTGCTGCATCACACCACTTCTTGAATAAGCGGTGCATCGGTCCTTTAACCGCTCTATATATACTTGTTTATTTTAACTATATCTCCATATTTCATTATATTATTATTTTTATATTGTATTACATATTATCAGAGAGTCACTCAAACATATATTTTAATTATTTTTTACTTTTGCGTATCAAAAGTTAATTTATGAATATTTTTATATGATTAAAATTATAACAATGTTATCGAAACTTTAATTGAACATACATTCTTATATTACTTGCTAATATTTCTTGATTTATTTTAATGAATGTTATTATAATTTGTGTTGTAAAATATTAAACTAATTTAACATATATCAAATAAAAAATATTAGTAATTTTGATCGGTGCAAGTCGGTGCAGTGCTGGCGTACGGTTTGGTATAAAAAAATCTTGTACCACTACTGATGCGATGCGGTCGGTTCCGGTTCAAGATTATTTAAGACCGATACAGTTCCAAATGATAAAAAAAACCAAAACCGCACCGCATGCCATCCCTAAACGTCAAGTTGAAAGAGCACACTAACATATGAAAAGCAATTTCAAGAATACGTACAAACAAAACATTTCAATAGCATAATTACAGGAAAAGCAACAAACTAGTCGTGGAGTTCAAAATAGAGAATGGTCGAATTTAGCCAAGGGACTATTATTTTACGAGTAATGCTACATACACAAACTATTCTACAAACATTTTACAAATTGTTGATGTGACATACTCCACATCAACATATTGATCAACAAATTGCTTCACTGTAGTCTTCGGCCCCACACAATATGATGCGATGGAATATGCCACATCAGCAGTTTATAAAATGTTTGTAGAATAGTTTGTGTCTCTAGCATTTTTCATATTTTACTTGTATCACCGAACACACAGTTTGTATAGCAGTGAGGACTAGCAATATAAATGCAGCAATGAGAGACATGACAGACCATGGATTGTTGAAATAATTACTTCTCAAGATTACCTTCCACCTGAACCACCTTGACTTCCACTTGTGCAGGTAGTCTTTGCTGTATTCGTCCAGATGGCCACAAATTTTAGCAAAATAGAATTGCCTCTGATCCGGTAGAATTTCCTTATAAAGATTGTTAAATAGATCAGCCACTTGTTGACTTTCACCCAAAAAATTCTCAATTATGTTATGTTTAATAAGGAGGTCCACGTCTTTGGGAGTGTTTATTAGGCTGTCCATGAAGATTATGTAGCTAGTTATGTTCTTGGAATGATGCCCACACTGCTCAAAGGCTATTAGATTCCGGAAAAATGTTTCTGACAAATCATTTACCTTCAATCGTTGAATTGTTAGCACACCATCATCCACGGAAAATGATACGTCGAATAAACTATGTCCTGTTCCAACATTGAACTTGACCCCAGCCTCATGAAGTTCACTTGCACTTCGGGTGTATTCAAACTTACCAGAAAGAATTGATCCTTGGCTTTCACGAGAAGGCTGGTGAAGATATACTAATAACTCAACAAAATGCCTTGCGCGACTACAATTATCAGTCAACCGAAGTCTCTTTGTATTTCCTACATCCTTAAAATATTCACGTGCATAATCAACAAAGGACATCTGAACATACGAAGAACCTTCCAACAAGTTGAATAGTCCTGCAATGAAACTGATAGGAAGTTGATTCTCAAGTAACAACATGTCGTGCAATATATCATGCAACATCCAACTGTTTTCAAATATTACATCACCTGAGTCTCTCATCCGAAAAGATTGATTCTTCAGGAAGAGCTCAACAATAAAAATACCATCTAACAAAATTATTTCTGAAAACTCCTTGCAGCTAAACTGAACAGTATCTTCATAACAACCACGAACATAACTTTCCTCTTCAGCTGCAAATTTAACCAATTTCCCTATGCTGATTCCTAACCTGGACTTGAAACTCTTTAGGCATCTCAATTTATATGCTTCCATGGCTTGCAATTGGCTTTTTCCATGGTGAAGAGGGCCAATTGAGACTAATCGAGGTGTGTAGGCTTCTTTGTTAATTTTGCTATGTTTCTTAGAAATTCTATAGATGCAAACTGTATAGGAATCATCAGGCAGTGTATCCAGCTTCTTTGTAATGGAATGCGTTAAACTGTAAATTGTTTTTTCCAATTTAGACCTCGGTGAATCCTCCACATTGATGTCAGCATCCGTACTTTCCATTCTTCTGCTGTTTCTCCCATTAACAAGTGTCAAACAATGTTATATAATTTTTCTATTAACACCGTCAGTTTTCAGCAGTACTGACAATTAACTGTGGTATTTTTCCCAGTCATAAAAGGTAAAACTTCAAAGAAAATAAAAAGGGAGGATTCACAACTCACTTGTATAAAGACTTCAGAATTTAAGATATATTATCTCATTATTCTACTAAATAGTTTACTCTACCATCCAGATCCAGGCTATAATTTTAAATCACTAAACTTATCAGAGGAATTTTCTTTAACTACTCTCCTGTTGATTTTACTCTAAAAATTCCAAAGAATTAAAAAACTTATTCAGGATAGAACACAAAGTTCTGACTTATTCAGGATAGAACACAAAGTTCTGGGGACAAGGCATACCTGGCAACGAGTTATCCCATTACAAACTTTGTTTAACATATATCTTGCCCTCCCCCCTCTCCTTTCCTTTTCCTTCTTCAGTTAGATTTAATTCCTTTTATGTACAGGTAGATTAGTCAGCAGCATGATTTTTTTATTTTTTTTTCAAGGACAAACTAATCAAGTTTGGAACACAGAGAATGCGAGGGGGAAAGGAAAGAAATATGCAAATGTAATGATTCCCAAGTATTCATAAATGATTTATACTTTAATTAACTTTAAACTGTACTAAATATTAGAATTTTATATATATATATATATATATATATATATATATATATATATATATATATATAACTAAAACTGTGTTCACAAGGAGATTTCTTAAAATTTATTTTCCCCTTTCTTTCCATTTTGTTTTCCTCTTCCTTTCCTCAATTGTTTCAAGTTCAAGCATGGACAAGGTTAAAAAGAAATAGAAAAGGAACAAGAAAAAAGTGTGAAATTTACAGTATTATACTTTCCTGGACATAATTTTAGTATTCTATAAACTTCATTCTCTGTTTTGATAATAATTGCATCAACTGATTTTACCATTAACAGATCCAAATCATGGATATATAAGCTAAAAATAAAACAGCACAAGAAATTCAAATTATTCAAGCATATGCACAAGGAAAGAGAGAGAACCTGAAAGCTGTGTTTTTCTAGGGAAAAAGGCAGAACTAAGAAATTGGGTTTCTCATAGGAATATCATTTCTGTAATTCAATTTTTTATTGTAACTTTCTTTTCCCCCTCCCTCGACCCTCAGTTTTCAGTTCACACCAGATAACATAACAACAAAATTCATTGCAGATAAAGGTATTAACTTATAAGAATAATAGTATACTAATAAAAATATGTAAAATATTAAATAATAAATCTCGCTTCATATATTTGTGTTATTAAATAGTATATATTAAAGAATATTAAGTGAAAGATGTAATGAAATGATCCTCTTCCAGCCTCACAAAAACAAAACTCATAACTACATTTAAGTTTATAAAAAATGTATTCCTTCCGTCCTCAAAAAAATAACACAAATACATTTTTCATATAAATTAAGAAACACGAAATGTAGAGGAAAGAAAATAAATAAAAATCTAAATTTATTTTTAGTGGTCCTACACAATTATATAAATTGATGAGTATTTTTGATATATATTAATATATTTCACTAAATAACATATTTATCTTTCACTTTATGTACATTTAATCATACTTGAGGACAAGAAAAATTGTAAATTTAATCATTATTTTGAGGACGTTGGGAGTATCAACTTAAAGAATAATTCTATGTATGCACAAACTATATACAAAAGTTGTACATAAAAAGTATGATCAATATATTATTTATCAATAGAAATATGTAAATTATCCGATGATTGGTCCTAATTCTTATTTCCTCTCTTTTCTATACTGTTTGTACATAATTTTGTGTACATAACAAATAGATTAATTGATCAATATAGAATTGACATACAGAAAAAGAGATCATCTTCCACCTGCGTATGGATACTGCATTGACGAATTAATCAAAATTAACTTCAATCCTAACTATTACAAAATTTACTACCGTGCACACACACTAAAGATGGGTGTTAATTATTAGTACTAATATCTTCATAGAGATAGATATATAGAACAGATAACGTGTGGAATTTCCATTGGAGTTGTTGGATAAATGTTGAGGCTGCTGACATGACAGAGTTTGGAAGATTGTAATGGCTGATAGAGAAGAACGGGCCCTGCTGCCTGCTTGCCCACTTGAACATTGGACTTGACTCGCTCAATTCACACCCACCACAAACCCAACCTTCCGACAAAAATCAAAGAAGAAAAAAAGAATCGCTTGTAATCTAAACCCTTTGTGGGTATATAGTTTTTGGTGAGATTTTTTTTGTGGGTATTTAGTTTTTGGTGAGAAATTTTCAACTTTCCAACATAAAATTTAGATTAAACTCATCATCGGAGTAAATATGGGCGAGGCAGTTGTGAGTTTTCTTGTGGAGAGGCTTTGTGATTTGCTGCATGAACAAGAAGAAGAAGTTCTACAAAGAGTTCGTGATCCAGTTGAAGAAATTATAGCTGCGCTGAGGATTTTGTTAGGCTTATTAAGAAATGCTGGAGCAAAGCGACATGAAGAGCGCATCCGAAATTGGGCTGCAGAGGTAAGAGAACTTGTATATGATGCAACTGATACTCTTGAAAGTTTGATCATAAAAGTTTCATCGGAGAAGAAAGGAATAAAAAATAGTGGTATTAAGGGAGATTTCAAGACCATTAGGAGCAGGATCTCTAAACTAATCACTTGTTCACGAATTTATGGCATAAGATCTTTGTCAGAAGATGATTCTAATCGGATTGCGTACAGGAGGCAACATCCATTAAATCGGACTTATTCCCATGTTGTTACTGACCAAGAAGTTATTGGGTTGGAGGGAGATATAGAGTACTTGGTAGGGCATTTGACAAATTATAGAAGAAGAGAAAATTGCTACCGAGTTCTCTCCATTTGTGGCATGGGTGGTTTGGGCAAAACCACCCTTGCTGGGAAAATTTACAATCACCCAACTGTTATGCGACATTTTGATTGTTTATCTTGGGTATGTATATCGCGACAATGGCAAACAAATGATATCTTGCAAAGGATCCTTCTCAAGCTTTGTCCTGAAAGAAGGAACGAGGATCTAAGTTTGAGAGATGATGATGAACTAGTGAAGATGATCTTTGATATTCTACGGGGTAAAAGATACTTGGTAGTTCTTGATGACATTTGGTCCAATGATGCTTGGGATTGTATAAAAGCGGCATTCCCAATTGAAAATATGTCAAGTAAAATTCTACTCACAACTCGTAATGTCGAAGTGGCTAGGCATGTAGAACGTGAAAGTCTAGTCCACCACCCAAAATTTTTGAATGAAGAACAAAGTTGGGAGCTTCTTCTTAAGAAAACTTGCATCAAAAGAAATCGCACAGGTAAATTTTTAACTTTGTTCTACATTGTTATGCTGTTTAGTAGTAATTACTGCATGAGTTCGTATTGCTTTCCCTAATTTTTCTTTTTAAAAAAAACTTAAAACCAAAAGTCCAAGTCTCAATGAGTATCCTTAATAAGAATTTGTTAACCAAGACATACAATTAAGTGTTGTAACATTTTTCTAACATATGTAGTCTTCTACTTTATTTAAATCCAAACGAGGTTAATGCTAATTCTAAATGCTACTGAAATAACCCGGGTCAAATTCCGAGTCCGGAAAAAATCTCGAGTCAAATTCATCCAAATAAGGGGCCTTAATCTATTGACCCAATAATTAATATCTTTTTGGATCATCTTAGCCCACCACAAACTCACCTAAAAGGTCATGACACTATTGGTAGTACCTTATTTCCTTGTATGTAGATAAATTTTTCTCTTATCTTTTGATATGGAATTGGGATGTTACAGCTAGTATCTTAAAAAAGTTGGAATTAAAAAAAGAAAGAAAAGAGTACATAAATAGGTCCCGAACAAATAATACAAACATTCATGCTTGTTCTAAAAGTGCTTTATTCTGCCATCCAACTGTATATACTTGCATTTTCTTCCTTCCAATTATTGTTGTTTCACAGACCCTAGAGACGCCATCGAAAGGGAGAAGCTAGGGAGGGAAATGATTAGACGTTGCAGGGGTCTTCCATTAGCAATTCTTGTACTTGGAGGAATTTTGGCAACAAAACCAGCCCTAAGTCAGTGGGAGATTGTGCATGAAAATATTGTGACAGGCGAAGGCATTGGAAAACATCATCAAGCAGAAGTAGAAGAAATACTGATTTCAAGTTATTACGACTTGCCAGATGAGTTAAAACCTTGCTTCCTATATTTGTGCAAGTTCCCTGAAGATTCTGAGATTGAAGCAGAGAGATTATACCAGTTATGGATGGCCGAAGGCATGGTATTGTCGAAGGACCGAAGAGAGGGTGAAACAATGATGGAAGTGGCAGAATCTTATATGGGCGAACTGAGTCACAGGTGTATGATTCAGGTAGAATTTGAAGAAGATGAGTCATCGGTTAGGAAGTTTAAATCATGTTGCCTCCATGACTGCATGAGAGACCTATCCTTAAAGAAAGCAAAAGAGGAAGATTTCTTCAAAGTCCTTGATATTCATAATCGTAATAACCATGAAGTTGGGGAATTGTCTTCTTCAAGCAATTATACCCGATGACTTGTAATTTCTCCTGGTTATGAAGCTAATAGTGATGATGTCCAAATAATCCATGACAAGGAAGTCGGTCAGCACTTGCGCTCACTTCTGCTGACAAATTTTGTACAGTGGGAATGGAAGCCTCCAATACCGGTGGTGGCTGGATTTCATCCCAGCAACCTCAAGTATTTGAGAATTTTAGCTTTGGAAGGAATAAGACTGGAGTTCAAGCTCAAGAGAAATAGAATAAGAAACTTTTTTGGCATTAATTGTTGTTCTTCTGATCACAAAAAAAATAATACTATTATAGAAGAAGAAGAAGAAGAAGAGCATGGTGATGAAGATGATGATAATGTAAAAGTATATTTCCGAATCCCATCGAGAGAAGAAAAAGTGTTGCTAAGTAACTTAATCCACTTGAGATACTTAAGTTTTAGGTGGTCTAGTATAAAGGTCTTCCCATCATATACCGGAAACTTGGAACATTTGCAAACCCTTGACTTACGGGTCCATGGTAAAAGGCGGTATATATTTTCCTGTGTTTTAAGATCCGTCAAATTCTGTATTGTTTAGTTCAATACGAAGCAGCATACATGCGTTATCTCAGTTGACACTATGTTTTCCTTAAACATTGCCTCAACATTTACCCAAAAAAAAAAGAAGAAGAAATACTTTGATTTGTTTGTATCCTGGTTTCTTTTCCACTTATATGTATGAAATGGATAACATACTTCGTTTTGATGTGCAAGTGCTAGTGCTGTAGTTGTGCTTTGATGCAATAGTCTCAACTTATGAGTTTTATTTCCACGAGCAAAAATGATAGTTCCACAAGGTTCTCCCATATGAATAATAAATGAGATCCCACATCTATGTGAGAGAGACTTCCCTCTTCTTTTGGTCCTTTCTGTATGCTCTCTTTCAGACATTTACTTATTGTATGAAATCTGAGTTATTGTTCCAGTACCAAAAAATATATGTACCGCTCTTGTTTGATTTGTGTTGGAATGTGTTTCCTGACTTCATATAATATTGGTCCGAAGCATACAACATACTTCAGTTGCTGTCTGTCAGGACAACTTTAAACTGACACTACAAATTCATATATTAAACATGTAATTCTATTACTGAAACTAATTCACTGGCAAAAAGACTCTTACGCCAATTGAATAACTAAGCATGCTTCATTGGCTGATTATGTTACTTTTGCTGTTCTTTAATATTTTAAAGATGGATATGGTTGTCAAATCTGGTGTCTTTGATTATTTTATATGAAATGCATTTCCTCTCGTACTGTTAATAAATGTTATGGGCAGTGATGCGACATTCTTTGGAGGACTGTCAGGGCCTTTATTTCTCATCCTAGTAGGAGAAGTTTTTCAACTGTTTGATCACCAAGTATTGCTTCCGGTGAAAAGACCTTGTTCACTTAGGTCGGCGTCTTCAGAAGCATATGAATCAAGAATTTTGACACACGAGGTTTACCTACATCTAATTAAGTTTGTACGATTTAGTCTTACAATTTGATGCATTATAGCCTTTATTATATTGTACAGAATATGGAAAACACAGCATAACTAGTGTATTTTCTTTTCAAGTGAGGACCATGAGTAAAGAATATAATTTTCCAAGTGTTTAATGTATTTTCTTCGGAAACATGAGAGAATTTCGACAAGGATGTTTGATGAAAAGCTCACTGTAATTAGGGCTTCAAGTACAGAGAATATTCAAGTTTGATTGTTTGTGGAGTTTAGTTATGTGTTGATTTTTTTTTAATTTGGTAGGATAAGGGAAGATGTGCACAATTTTGGTTGCAAATTAAATTAAAAAATTAGGCTACTAGAGAATCAGACTGCAAAGTATACATTACTATATTTAAGTGCTGCTTTCCCGAATGCTATTTGGAGCCTTCAGAATTTTAAGAACAGTAGCTTCAATATTTCAAAATAACCAGGATCAGTCAAAAACTGTTACACTCTTGCAGTGAAGTTATAAACATAGAACATAAAGACGACCCTATTCAACAAATAAAGAGTCCAACAATTCAAGTACTTGGCTCAGAACATATAATAGCAAAAAGAGAGTTTCTAGTTTAAAATGGTGAGAAAACGAATCACTGTTTTCATGTTTATGCTTTTTTACAGATTGACTTGCATGAATGTAGTTCTGTCGTTTCACACTCAATGTGCCCAAGGCGCTCATTGCCTTCCACATCATCTTGGATTGAGTAGTGCCTCTACGACTAATAACTGAATATGTGTTTACACAATAGATTCAACTATCAAGTCCCACTTCTTCATCCCATAAAGTACACCAATCCAGTGACGGCAGCAAAGATGCAGCAGGAAAAGCTACAAAACCCGCCCAACATTGGTGGGGTGAAAGCATTTCTAAGACTCCATTTCCATTTGACCGTCCTCCCCTGGCAGGCCAAATATCCTGAGGTTCCGATCCATTGATCCAACCGCCATGTATTTTGCATCTGGGCCAAATTTTACAGAGGACACCTTACCTGCATTCACAACATCAGGTTTCTTTTTGTTCAAGTATGCTATGAACACAGTTACAGGCATAACAGAGCCCATGGTAGTTAAAAAGAAGAAACAAAACTTTGACTGGGTGTGTTTGTTGGTGAGAGAGAAAGAGGAAGTACCTGTGCCAGACAAATCAGGGAAGGTTTTAATACAATTCCATTCAGATTTAACATTGGCAACTTGGTAAACTCTGCAGAAGTAAATGGGATGATCAGCTTCAGTAATGACCCAAAGCAGGATATAGTCATGATGCAATTCATTGAAAAAGTATACCACAACATTTATCAACTATAACGCTCCGTAAGGATTTCATGACAAACTTTGGATGAACTATGAAGTAAAAGTATATTGACAAACTGTCTAAAGAATTCTTAAACTTTTTACCAAGTCCAGAACAATGGGTTCATTTCAATACCAACCTGATATCTGAGCCTCCTATTGCAAGGTAACTTCCACTATGATCAAAGTCGACTGCAAAAACCACAAATAAGTATTATTATGAATAGCTATTGACAAATAAGAAATTAAAAAGGCTGCAAAATAGCAGAAAATATTCTCTCCCCCATTACAGTTACTGCAAGATCAAAAGATGGAACTGATCCCTCAAAGAGTGAGAACTGAGAAGACTACCTACTTTAATGCAAGATAAGAATGAAAACGCTTACTTCAATCTTCAATATATGGTAAACTGCAATAAGCCATTGCAATTTCTGTCTGCAAGTGGCTAAGCATTGACAAAGTGACAGTAGTAAGAAGGTCAACTTTTAAGGGACACTGGCATAAAAAATGACATTGTCAATATTGTAATTGGTGACTTGAGCCTACTAGTATTTTAAAAATAATTATTGCCACAAGGGTATTTAACCCACTATTTGGCTATCTTTGTGACGTATATGTGCTCGTGCAGAAGGCATACGTATGTAGATGTAAACATGTGTTTGACTAGTCTATATATTTATATTATGTATATTTTTGTGCACAAATAATTATGATGACTCCTTAAATAAATGAACCCCCGTGCTCAATTCGTACTCCTTCCCGTGCTAGTTACCCTTTTTTAGGGTGTTGTACAGATTTTGAGAAGTTTCAAAAAAAATTATATAATATTAATTTTATATTCTAGATATATATGAAAAAAATATATAATAGATAAATGTATTCAGCCTTTTAGCACATCTTAAAATCCTTGCTACTTCCGAAAAAAAGGACAACAAAAATGGGACGGAGGTGATTGTAAAATCCTATGACCAATTCATCTTACATTCATTAGGAAATGTAATGGAATCTTTAAAATACACAGAAATTAGTAATACAACATTTGAAAGTTCTTGCCATTTAATTGAGGTGTCCTAGAAATTTTGGGATTATCCAAATTATCAGTGATTATCTTATTAAAATGGAGACAAATTCACAATTAGCTAGACACGTTTCTAGGAGTGTGCTAAAAGGAAACACCGCCGTGAAATCTTCAACAGCAGTACAACTCCATTCTATAAGCCTTCATTAGAATCTTAAAACAAAACTATTCCATTTGGAATGGTAGTAGTACCAGATTGTGTTGGTGTATTTTCATCATATGGTGTAAAGGTCCTGAAATTCCTCAGTTTGCGTAGATCCCATAGCTTAACACCATCTTGAGCAGCAGTCTGACAAGTTGAACAAAAGTTAAGTTATGAAATGTTTTTTTAACTATCAAATTGTGCATCTACCTGTTATAGAAACACATACCGCTAGAAAGTAACCATTTTCTGAAAAAGATATTGCAGTTACTGCCCCGACATGACCATCAAATCTTGCAACATTTGCCTGCAGACGAATAAGAAGCTAAGAAGACTTGAACGGGGGAAACAAGAATAAATAAGAAGGGCAGAACAACAGCATCATACTTGGCTTTTTACATCCCAAATCTTCACAAGAGCCCCTGAGGTGCCTGTTCCAAGGATGAGACCATCAGGATGAAAAGCTGCAGATGTATAACCATCGAATCCTGAAGCATCAGCAACCTGCAGAATACCATAAAAGATTCAAGTTCAGCAGTTGGGGAGTAACAGTGCCCAGAGGCATTCAGACACATTTTCTCAGGTACCTGAACGTGTGTATAAATCATAGTTATCAAGGCGACAAGTCGAGGCGAGTCGACAGCCGGGAGCTTAAGCGCTTAGGCGACAAGGAGCCCGACTAGTCGTCCACAAGTCGACAAGTCGTTAACAATGTAAATTTTATACGAATAAAATTATATATATTTAATATTTATATGAATATTGAACAAGATCAAGTCAAAATGGATAATTTTATTATAGTTGTAAACTTGTAATTTTTTAAACTTGTACCAACTTCAAATTATATTGGTGATACATTTGCAATATTTAGTTTAATTCAATATAATTTTTAAATTTATGTTTAGTTTTTTAAATTTTAATATTATATATATAGAATACCATGAATTTATAATTAAGCATCCTATTATAATTTTACATTAAGATGTTACATTAATTTTACAAAAAGGACATAATTATATAATATAGCAGTCTAGGCATACACTAGTGATAACTTGTATTATAGATAATATAATACAGTACAAATTATAATATAATATAGTACAAATTATAATATAATATAGTACAGACAAGTAATAAAGTTATGCACTATATAAAGTAATAAAGTAATAAGTATATAGGTAGCAGCACATGCCTCCTCAAGTAATAAAGTATTACTACTTCATAGAATAGAATACAGTCAGTCAGTTGAGGCGTGATGTGTACGATGGTCTAAGCATAAGCATAGATGGTCTAAGCATAAAAAAAACCCAGTTAGTCGCCGGAGTCGAAGTCGACGAAGTGAAGCGAAGTCAGTTGAGTCGTCGAAGCCACAGAAGCGAAGTCGTCAAGTATACACTGTAAACTTCATGGGAGTAGAGCGCTAAGTCGTCGTCGCGCCATGGCCGAGTCGATCGTGTCGGGATCGATTAGCGAGTAGTTTTCTCTCTCTCTCACTCGTTCGTTTCCTCTTTGCTATACCCAATTTGCGATCGATGTTCTGAAGTGAAGCGATCGATCGTTCGATGATTAGCGAAGTTCTTTATACCCAATTTCATGATGAAGTTTTTATCATAGTAGATGATTGATAAACTGAAGTTGAAGCGATCGATTAGGTTTAATCTATCTTTAGGTTTTTTTAATGGGTCGGACCAAACCCGCTCCAACAAGTCGACCGATTACGAATATAGTCGTCCAAGTCGCTCGGCGATCGTCAAGTAAATGAAGAGTCGGTGTCCGGAAAGCTACGCTATCGAGATCTCTCACCAAGGGGGTAGGACGACTTGGCTTTCTTTACCGACTTGACGCCTAGTCGTCGCCCAGGCAACGACTAGTCGACGACTTGATAAGCATGGTATGAATGTTTGTAATTGTGTGTGTGGAGTGAGTGAATGAAAGAGTTAGCAAATGAATGAGTGAGCAGTGGAAATGAGAGAGGGAAGGAGGGAAACCTGTGTGAGACATAAACCAGAAGAGAGTTCGTAAAAGCACCATGTACTATCAAGAGAAGCTGTCACAAGGTAGTTGTTAGTTGCGTGGACGGTTACAGCTTGCACCTGTCAAAAATAATACATGGATTTTTTTATCAAATCAAGGACTATGCAAGAAAAGACAGAACTATTAACCAGTAAGCCATATAACTAATATAATGATGAGAGCAAAAGTGATCATTAATAACAACAATCATTAGACAAATTACATAAGAATATTTACGAGGCTTATTTTGTAACTTTTGTTTAAAAGACCAACATACAACTGTTCCGACTAATAAGGAGGACGTGTATCATTGTAACTAGTAGATAGTAATATTGCAGTGTGGTGCCTTTGATGAGTCTGTGAACGAGGAGTTATTGTTGTAAAGCCGTCTTTCACTAATGTAGAAATATTGCAGCTACTTATTTCCTTGAAGATTAATTTTAATTTATTAACTGATGTATGCATATAAGAGTTTTGGAACAGGCTGCAAATATTTCAATAGTCCGAGTCAAGGAGGAAAATCCCATAAGCGAGTTTATCCTTGCCTGACCATCAGGAGAAAAAAACTTACTACTTGCCTGAGATAGGGACTGATTAAGTTTTACAAGATCATCAATTTCCATTGAATGTGATTGTTTGATGTGCATGGTAGGAGGAAAAATGTGTCAAAATCATTGAAGTCTTCAGATAAATAGAACTATAAGAAGATACACCAGATAGTCTTTTCTGGCAATTAAGCGGATGATTAATTTTCATTACAGCAAATTACGGAAGACTGGTAGTAGTCCAATAAAGGGCTGTTATAGAAAACTTTTCCGGCCAGAACATACTTGCAACTTTCCACTCTATGTTCCTCAATAAAACGATTTCCATACAATAGTTATAAAATTAAAATGACGTTATAAATTTGGAACAAACTCTTGGACCGACAAAGTTCCTCAATCAAATCAACTATTAATTTGAAAAAGTGTGCAAAAATATTTAGGAATTCAAGAGATAGCAAGCCACATGAAAAACCAAACAATCAATTGCAGATGTCAATTCTTATAATCTTATAGGACATCTTGCTGTCAGATACCTGCAAACAAACACACCTAAAGTTGAGGAGAATGACATAAATTTTTACAGTGAAGGAAGAAAGACCCACTAAATAATGGACAAAATAGGTTTCTAAAACCATTACATGTTTTATAAAAAAAAATGAATTTGTTATTTTCACATGCCTTTTTATAGTTCCACAAGATGAGAATAGTAAATATGTCTCACGCTCGTGAGAGAGAGGGGACTTGCAGAAATATCAAAAAAGACTTGTTGAAATAACAATTCCATAAAAATTAAATAAATGTTTTCTTCCTTGAACTATTTAGTTTGTAGCGATAACCTAGTCTTCAGATAATGTACCGAGTTTGTGGACCTAGGAGGGTAGCATTCCCTTTGAGTATCCCCTTATCTTCATGACAGATTGCCTTCAATCTCAAGTCTGAGTGCCTGTTTGGTGGCGTTGAGTAGGGAGACAAAGCACTTTTACTAGTATAGCTGTCAGAAAAGTGTTCTGATGTAAAAGTGAAATAATGTTTGGTAAATTGTTCTAAAAGCACTTTCTAGAGATAATTTGGTTAGTTTTTAACATAAATAGACATTCAAAAGTCCTAAATTTTAGCCTCTTCTGAAAGTAGTTAACCCAAAACCTCAATTGCTAAAAAGCACTTTCATTATGTTGTCAGACACTCTCAAACACACAACACTAAATATGCTGTAGCCCACCGCAATGCTCTGCACGCGGTGACTTTCCCTGGAAAATATCCATTTATTACAAGAACCTGCATGAATCAACTTATTTTGACGAATCAATGTACATGCATTTCCATTTAAGCATCTCAATTAGATGCTTTCTTATCCAAGGACTAACAACATTAGAAACCCCAAACATCAAAAGAGAAGCAATTCTGGACTGGTAATTCAGTAATTAGTGATACAATTATCACCAGTTAAGGATGCGAAACTTGTCTACCTCTGCAGTATGATCCTTTAGGATGTGCCTACAATCATAGTTCCCATTCTCCGACACTTGCCATACACGTACCGTCTGCAAAACCATTAAAGTGATTACAAAATAATCCAGCAAAAATGCCTAGTCCTCTATAGCATTCATGGAGAAAGTGTAACACAATCTGCAGCACACTCTTGTTCTTTATGAATCCTGGAATACACACTAAATAAACATGACATCTAACAAGTTCCATAGAGTCACGAGTATTTCAACAAAATGAACAACGAGAACACAATCAATTAGAACATAAAGGTAAAAGAAAGTTTGATACATAGATTAAAGTGCAACCAAAGTAGGCTTACCTTGTCAGCTGAGCCAGTAACTACTAATTCACCTTCAGCTACAAATTTGACACTAGTTACCTAACAAAAAGTTAACAATAAAAGAAAAATAAAATTGAATTAGTCAAGAATCTTAACCAAAATTCAAAGATTCAACAGAGGAGAAAAGACCTTTTTTGAATGACCACTAAGTGTAGATAGGATCTCTCCTGAAGATCGATCAAAGACGATAGCATTGGTATCAAGGCCACCAGTAGCAATAATATCCTGATAACCATCAAAGAGATGACTTAACATTTTAGTTTCAGTTCCCTTTCAGTAAGAACAATATAACATTTAATAATAACAGAAATCATTCCACTAACATGCAGTGCATAATAAAACAAATCCCAGGCCATGTCAGATGTCATTAACAATTCCCCTCTGATGTTCATATTGATGTCCATATTTATGTTCTTTGATTATGCATTTCAAACATGGAACTTAACTACATGATGCCACTTATGCAACTCAGTCAAAATAAAGCCACATTCATTGATTTTTAATTGTGAATCTCTGGTCATTTTGCTTACTTAACAGACAGGTGAAACTCTCCCCAAGGCCCAAAGGAATAGAGAAAGAGAGAGGGAGTAGTCCAAAATCATCCATTCAAGGAGTTAAAGGAAATGGCCTGCAGTTAGAAGCATCTATTGCACGTGCCTAGTAATTTGCACACGCCACACAGCTACATACCACATACTAATTGAATTTAAGCATAGAAATTTTGCACAAAACAATGGAAGCATTGACCACACAAATCATGATGTCTAATGTTGTACACAGCACTATAACTTCGCACTAAATTTCACGGGGAAAAAACGAAAACAATTTTTTTTTAATTAACAACGTTCATAGAAATAGAATATGGCTAATGAACTACAATTTTCAGACACAAATTGGAAAAGTTATATTTGTAGCTTCAATTGCAATGGGTCCCATACCTTGGAGTTGTGGATATCCAGTGACAATATGCCTGGCTTATTGGTTTTGTGAAGAGGATAACTATGGAGTTGGGTGTATCTCTCCACAGCATCAATGGGGGCCAATGATGGAGGGATCTGAAAATATTAAAACATAAAAACGTTTCTCAAACTATACATCATCCAGCTGTATAGATTAGGCTATAAAGAGGAATGCTTTCCAAAAATAAATGCTGATGATATCCAAATTAGAAGAAAAACTGAAATATCCTATTGCTTGGAAGCACCACAAAAAAATTGTAGTTGTAGTAACATGGATAATACCTGCCGCCTTTTCCTTTGCTGTGAGAGTGCCGCATTGCAGTCCGTTAACTCCGCAATGATACTAGTTGAAATTCCTGGCCGTACTCTCTTTCCATCAAGGCCCATTTCATCATCCTCGGCAGCTTTAAGGACAACAAGAAAACAAAATGTGTTATCATGTATAAAGCAACAAAGATAAGATAAACCTAGAACCCAAAAACGAGAAAAATATAAGAAAAAAACATGTAATATAAATATTTAAAAAGGAAAAAAGAGGAACCTCTTTTCCCGTTACTTAAAGCAGAAGTGTTCACTGTTATTGTCGTAGATGTTGACACGGGTATCTGTCTTTCTGCTTGTGCTAGCAATGACCTCGCCTCATCTCTTTCTTTCTTTAGTCTAGCAATTACACGGCAAGCAGCATCATGCTGCCAACACATAGGGAACCAGATTATAAATAAGTAGATGAAGTAACTAATGAGCTGAATAAGCCAGAGATGAGTAGAGAAATAATAAAAGGGGTGTAATTTTTTAACAAAAATAAGTCATACTAAACAAAACAAGACCAAGAAAGGTAAGATTAGAAACAGTAAGTTGACATGTATCACTAGAAACCAATGCATTTAAATTACACTTACTTTTTCATAAAACAAGTCATCATGCAGAACTACCCTTGTCAAATTAAAATAAATACTTTAATCATAAAAAGGAGGCTAAATCAGCGAGAAGCCGAGAAAACATATACAAATATGTGTGTGTGTATACATTATACATGGATGTTGATCAGTCTGATTTAGAGTCTATTTTGGCATTCATTCTTTTTTGAGTACAGCATGACACCTTTGTTAAAACAACTTACTTTTAGCGAGGATGGTCCATCAAGGTCATAACAAAGAAAAGCTATTTTTGAACAAGTAAAGAAAAATACTATTAAAGGAAGAATAGGAGATATCTTGGTTAACGTTATATGCTACATAATGCGATATATTATACTAGATTAGAATGTAATGAAATATTGACACTCAACGAACAATAAGGCATAAGCTAACCATAAGTACCTGGTAAAGGGAATGACTTAGCTCTTTCCTTGCTGTATGTAGTTGTTTCTCCAATGAAAAATTTGATAGCATCAAGCCATCCCATTCCTAGCAATTAACAACGAAGAAAAAATTATAACATACCAAAAATAAGGAGTTCTCTACCTCCTATAATACAAGTGGAGTAAACCAAAACCTTATTCACCAAACAACAATTTGAAACACGATAGAATAACAATTTGTACAAGGAATGACATCAGTTGTCAAACTAACTTAAATATGTCCTCAATCATAAAACAAGTGTCCCGTTTCAAAAACCTATGCTTTTAAAAACGGTATTGATTTGAGCACTTTCCATTCAGGAAAACTATGGAACAGCATGTTTCATGTAACTTTTTAGCCTCTTTTGGATACTCCCACAATTGGAACGGAAGGTGTATTTTGTAATCCATAGAAGTATATGCAGTACAATAGTTGCCAAGAATCAGAAGCACCTACAATTTGGAACATCCCAAGCATCCCAGGAATGCTTGCGGCCTGTATTGGTCTTGGCTTCATTACCTGCATTTGTTTCCACCAAAATTTAGGAAGTTATAACTTGAAAACTAATATTAAGACAGCTTATACAAACTAATAATGACATTATACATATATATGTGTGTAAGCAAACCTTCCCAGTTTTGATTGAAACAATGTTGTCGATGGTTAACTGCTCCCCAGTAACTGGGCATTTTCCATAGTCCTATTTAGGAGGAAACAACAATAGAGCTAAACAGACGTCTAAAATTACACACAAAAAAAATATCATATTAATCAATACAATACACTATGAAACACTCTGGTTTGTTGCCAAGAAACCTATGACTAACAAGAAGGAAAAAAATTCACATTAACCATTCTAAATATTTATATTATGCTGAGTCCAGTGATAATTCGAGGTAAATTTTTATTTATGGGCGCATTTCGTGTAAAGGTTAAATTTTTATTTCATTTTTTCTTTTCAGACATCTTGTTTAAACCCTAGAAGTAGTAATGAGAACAAAAACGTACCAATATGTGTCTCTCAATTAATCGTTTCTCGAACACAAGTCCGGAATTCTTCGAAACCACCGGCTCCTCCGGCACGTCGCCGGAAACTGTATGTACAGCAAACAAAGAGAAACAGAGGTCAGTGAAGAACAGTACTTATGCAGATACGTATATATGTATATATAGATATTTATAGATATACTTGTTTATAGAGAGATAATAGAATTACTTGAACAATTCATTGTTCTGAAGAGACTCTTCGCCGCAGTTCAGTGTTATGAGCTGCTGAGGAAGAGGGGGGAAAGAATGAAGATCAAGATTTAACAGGGCTATAAATGTAATAATGGCATACCCGACTTGAATTTTGGGTAGTTGGGTTGTACAAATGGATACGATAAGGAATATGGATCCGGTTTATAGGGTCAAAAAAGAAGAAAAGTACCGGTAATATATACAAAAAAATTAAGGATAAATTTCAGATGGCCACCTCAGTTTTTTTTTATTTACTTTTTTTCTAATTTGACACACAGCCTTAAGGATTGAACAACCAACCTTATGGTAAACATAAGTTGGGTCATGACACATAATTGTGAGGTGAAATGAAATTGTTAAGTTTTCCATCTAATTTAACGGTACGTGTAAAACACTTTCTCAAAATACGTAAAAACAATTATCACGCTGTCAAATCTTTAACAAAATACTCAAAATTTCATTTTAATTTCTTTAATTTTTCAAACCCTTTCCCTAATTCTCATGCCCAAATTCTAACCACATGCACAAACTCCAACCCTTCTCTCTCATCAAATTCTTTTTATTCATCTTTAATAACGGTACAAATCGAATCAAACAATTCGGACTCCACTTAAAAAAATACGAACAAAACTCGGATTCGTTAATAATGTGATTCAAATTTAAGTACAAAAAATAGTTTGAATAAAAATACGAGTAGAATCTGAGCAAAGTTATGCTCAACTAGTCTAAGATTCAAACTACTTGAATTCTCGATTG
Source organism: Panax ginseng (assembly GCA_020205605.1). Taxonomy (NCBI): domain Eukaryota; kingdom Viridiplantae; phylum Streptophyta; class Magnoliopsida; order Apiales; family Araliaceae; genus Panax; species Panax ginseng. The sequence continues at coordinate 16,464,512 of CM035127.1, read as the reverse complement.
TAACTCGATATATATTCGAGTATATACTCAATACATTCTCTTATAATATGTGCAAAGTTTACTAAATTAGGATAATTATGTTTTATTTTTTTATTTTGTTTTTAATTGTTATTATGATTTTATATTTGTAAAGTATAATTGTAAATTTATTTTCTCATTTCTAAGTAAACTAATAAGTTCAATTTATAATTACATGTATTATAAAGCAAGTCACTATATGGAGATTCGAATTTAAGCTTGAATTCAAAATTCGCAAGTAATTTTAATATAATTTTATTCAATTCGAGTCGGATCGAATTCGAGTAATGAATATTCGAGTCAAACCTGAATAGAGTTTTTTCAAATGTAATTCGAATCGAGTTGAATTCGAAAATGCATTTAATTTTTTGAATCAAATTCGAGTGGCTCTCAGCGGTTCAATTCAACTCACTTACACCCCTAACCATTAACTATCTAACACCATCAATTTCAAAAAGTTTTTTCTGATGGAAAAATGTTCAACACACATCTAAATAAAGAGCAACAACATTAATTAAAGTATATCAACCTGATAAAAAACCTAATTTAAGTGAATATTAAGTTAATATTTTGCACTTTTAAAGATTAAAAATTTGTTGTTTTGGGAATAGATCTTTATATCGATGATAAAGTTAATAATAGTGAACTACAACGAAGCTAGTATGATGGATCAATAACTTAAATGGTGATGGATATAATTCAAAATCACAATTAATAATGTTAAAAATAGAGCTCGTGAACTAGGGTTTTCCGACCTGACCATTTTTTCCTGTTGCTTGAGGCCGATTCTTAGGCTATACCGTTCAAAAAATTTTAGATAACAAAGCCATGTGTTTTTTGAACTCCAACTGATGGATTAAGGTAGATTTTTAGCTTCATTTATTCAAAGGGCATAATTGCCTTTACATTAGTTTGGTTAACAGAGTTTAAACAGAAAGATGTTTTTCACTTCACCTCACAATTATAGGTATGTTGATTTTTAAAACTCGAGCGTTGATGTGAGAAAACGGATAAACCTTAGGGAGTCATTTGAAATTTATCAAAAAAATTACAAGAGTGTAAAATCTCAAATTTTACGAATAAAGATTTAATTTTTTCGAAATATTTTTTTAATATTATGATGTGAATTTGAGATAATATTATAGTTGTGGGTAGTATTTATAAATTTTGCAAAGTATGCAAGTTGTTATATAATATTCGATTGGTCGGGGAATATTCTTTTTGTCGGAGAATATCCGTACGACGGCATAATCATTGGTGGACCCTAGCGGAATTATTGTCGGATTGAGAAAAGCGACAAAAATATTTTATTGAAAATAACGGTGGAAGTTTTCACTGTTATTATCTTGTTGAACTACTTTCGGTAGTAAAGAAAGTACGATGTCTGGCGTGGTTGCGTAGTAGCACTGCGGTATTGATTATTGATGCTTACGTGAGAAGTCACTCGGTTATACTCAATTATTGCATCATATCTCTCATATTATTGATTCGATTATTGTCACGATATCATACGCATTATATGATATATTATTAAGTCGATAATTGAGATGACAAAGTTATTCATATTATTAAATTACAATATTTACAATGTCAGAAGTTCGTTAAGGAGAGGTTTGGTCACCTAATCATGGCTATAATAGGGAGAAATCCTTATTAGAAAGCCCCTCTTTCTCAGGAGCGACTGGTTGATAAATATTGTGAGTTATAATATTAATGATGAATGTTATTAATATTGAAGTTGTCTTTCGGAGTTGAATTTAGAGAGCGCTTGGACGTGATATTTGAGTGCGAAACGATGAAATTAGTAAAATAGACTATAAACACAAAATTTGCCGATTTTTACTATTTGGTGAAAAAGTCAACAGTTGACTTTTTCGGGAAAAGTCAAACTTCGAAATTTCAAAATTTATATTTTTGATAAAATAGTTTCATTATGTTGGAATTATTTGTGTTAGTGAAAATCGACATTTATTTCGATAAAAATTGATGTCTGGAGGTTATTTTAACCAATTGGGTATTTAACCGGATAAATGAGCAATTGATTGCTATTATTTTACATGATTATAACTATTTGTTCACATGTGTATACTAGTGTTTCACATTCTTATTCTTATTAGGGGGAGTTAGTGCAAGATTGATAATACTTGCATTGACTAAGTTAAAAATGGAGGTATAGATGGAAGTCTTATCTTTGTAATTCGCATTTTCACATGTCTATAACTATTGATTCACATGATTTACTATTGATTCACATTATTTACTATTAGGGGGAGGTGGTGTAAGTTTGATAATACTTGCGGGACTAAATTAAAAATGAAAGAAAAGTTGGAGGTATTGTTACGTAATTTTTCGAGCCCCCAAAATGTGCAATTATCGAAACTATATTTTTTATAAATAGAAGCTCATTCTTCCTTCATTTCTCACCAATTCACTAAAGCTATAGAGCACTTATTATAGAGAGAAATTATAGAAAGAAGCTATAAGAGAAAATCTATATAGAAGAAGAAGCTCTACTACTTCACTTTACTCCTATATCCGGTTTCTTTTACGGTAAGAAGGGTATTATTTCTTTTGTATTCATGAAGAGAACTTACATTATTCCATTCTTTATTATTATGTTGGAATAACTTGCATACATGCAAAATCTTCGCATACATGGTGAAATTCTTACAATATTTCATTCTTTATTATTACATTGGAATATCATCTGCATGCATGCGTTTTATCTAGGACCTAGTTAAATTATTTATTATTACATTGGAATATATCACATGCATGCGTTTTTTATGGGACCTAGTTCCGTTATTTATTATTACATTTGGAATATCACATGCATGCGTTTTAAGGGACCTTGTTAGATTATTTATTATTACATTGGAATATAATGCATCCGGTGCGTTTTACGTCGGACTGGTTCCATTCTTTATTATTACATTGGAATATCCTGTTTATGCATTTTACATGCACTAGTTCCGTTATTTATTATTCTATTGGAATAACTGCGTATGCGATCTATCGCATGCATGGTGATTTCTTTTGTTATTCCATTCTTTATTATACTCGGTTGGTTAAAACTTTGACTTTATACTCCATGAAATTAGTGGAATATCCTTGATATGCGGCTTCATCCGATATCTTTTCATGGAAATATTCTTACGAGCATTCTTGAATTTTACTCTACAAAGCGGTATTATGTTGACAATTTGGGCGTTATCGGTTCTAGATAAATTAATTCTTGAACTTGTTTTATTAAATTCTTATATCATCGTCATCATCCTCGTGTTTATATTTTGTTGAAAGTCATACGTGGCACTGTAGTGCATAGATGGACTTGGTATGATTATGACCGAGGATTATTCGGTATAATCATAATAGTAATGTTACAAATGATGTGAAAAAAGTCTTCATTGGGCCGTATTGCATTGATGAACAATTTTTGGTATGATTATGGCTATGGATTCTCTTTGGTCGTAGTCACAAAGATGAATTGTTTTATGGCATGATCAGAATAGTTGATGAAAACATGATTATCTTTAAGTAGTAGTGCATGGATAATTAAGTGGTCGTGATCTTAAATAATATCCTTGGCGTAGTAGTGTAGGGGTGATTCGATGATGTGGATTATTTATTAAAATTTGAGTCCAGTGATAAAAGTGATGAAAAACCTTTTAAATCATAGAAGATAGTAGATTTTATTCCTACTTGACTCTTTAATGGATTGCTTGTTCACCGCAGATTAAACTTGATAGTTATTATATTTTATCGGTTTAACAACTTTGTTGAAGGCTAACGATAAATTATTCTGCATTATCTTAGTCATAATATTTCTTACTGGGCTAGTTGAGCTCACCCTTTCTTTTACTGTTCTCTTTAGGAAATGAGAACGTAGCTGGGACTAGTTAGGGAACAGAATGATGGTCCTAGATGTTTGCATTAATAGTCCTCACTATTCTGTGAAATAGTGTGATAATAATTGTAATGAGGACTCCTTTTGAGTTTGTATACTCTCTAGTAGACAATATTTTTATTTAAACTCACATTTTATGTTTTGTCGTATTGTACTCAACTGTTGTATATTAAGATTGTATTTGTATTATGTACCATGTATTTGGCGACTCGAGATGGGTGATGTATACCTATTTTGGGGGCGTCACAGTTGGTATCAAAGCTTAGGGATATGATCCACAGCTAAGATGTGAGAATAGAACTAGAGGAGAGAGAGGGAATTTCTTGTTAGTATGACTACCAAAGTTTATTTGGTATTTAATTGGTGGTCGAGAATATAGGAAAATATGTTATATGTCGATTAACCTTTGTTTTTTGTGGCGATGTCTGAAAATGACATCGAGAATGTTGAGAATAGCAATGGAGCCTGAGAGACCGTTGATTCTCCACAAATCAATAATCGAGGACAATGTGCAACAGGATGGCGATAATCCTCCTGTAAACAACAAAGATCGATCAATTGATTGAACGATGGTAATGCGTTTAGGAGCTTTTTAGAATTCATACAACATCGGTGGCGGCTCCCATTCATAATGCGAGGAGAAACAAGGCAACCCACGGTTGGTCACCGCATAAGCAATTCAAGGAGCTGGGACCACCGGAGTTTTGGGAAAGCGAGAACCACTTAAGGCGGAGGCGTGGTTAAAGCAGATCACCAAGATATTTTATGTCTTGGGATGCTCGAAGGAGAAAAAGGTTCCTTTGCCTCCTTTTATGTTGCGTGAAAGCGAGATCCTTTGGTGGGAATCGTAAAAGCGTACCCTGACTAACGCTTTCAAGATGTCTTGGGAGAAGTTTCAAGAGTCATTGATGATAAGTACTTTCCGAAAGTATTCGTCACATGAAGGAGGTGGAGTTTATCAAGTTGGAGCAAAATAACATGACCAAGTGTCGCGAAGACGAAGCCAAGTTTGCGAATTGTCCCGATTTGTGTCCCATTTGGTTGATAATGAGGAGAGAATGGCGAATATTTCTAAGAGGTTTGAAGCGAGATATCGTCGACATCTTATTTCTCATAAAGCGTGTTTGTATTGAGATGTTGTAAATAGGGCTCGATTAGTGGAGTAGCGATAACGAGTCAATGCAACCAAAAAGAAGCGACGAAAAAATTGATAATCTGGGGTGATACTTGATCGTGAAAGCGGTGAAAATAAGCATGGAGGAATTAACATGCCAGAAATGGTAACCACTTCGGTGGTAATCATGGTCAAAACAATAAGAATGGACATTTCAAGAAGAGAAGGTTCAACAATGACGTGAAGGCGTCGACACCAGCACCCGTTTCAAAGGAAGAAGAACGACCACCGGTCATATGTTTCAAATGCGGACAGGAGGGACACATCCGTCCAAACTGTACGCATCAATCCAAAGCGTGTTTTAATTGTGGAAGAGAAGGTCACCTAGCTCGATTTTGTCGTATGGTGAAGTCAATTCCAGCTGGGATAGTGATGTCAAAGGATGTCCCGAGACAAAGCCAAAGCCTAGTAGTTTAAGAGAGAGCATTTTTTTGTGACGAGTAACTTTGAATAAAATTATCACGGGTATGTTAGTCATAAACTCTTGCGAAATCTATCTGAGTGTTGAATCCGATTCTACTCACTTTTTTATTTCACATAGTTGTGTTCAATGTTTGAAGTTAACTCCGGAGAAGTTAGACTTTGATATATCTGTTGGGAGAAACCTTCATTACCTCCACGGAAAGGAGTTTGATATATAGGAGATCATGTGTTGTTACGTGTTGCTCCATGGAAAGGAGTTACGAGATTTGAAAAGAGAGGAAAGCTCAATCCTCGATTCATCGGCCCATTTTTAATCCTCTATCGAGTAGGAACGGTGGCCTATAGACTCGCTTTACCGCCAAGTATGTCTCGTGTTCATAACGTTTTTCACATATCCATGTTACGTAAATATGTGGAAGACCCGAACCACATTATTGAGTTAGAACCGGACAAAATAGCGGAAGATTTGACATATGAAGAGGTTCATGTTCAAATCTTGGATAAGAAGGAACATATTCTACGCTCCAAGGTTATACCTCAAGTCAAAGTTTTTGGAGAAACCACGATATTGAGAAAATGACACAGGAGTTAGAATCGAAATGAAATCAAGGTATCCTTACCTCTTGACATACCAGTGCGTACCTAATTTCAGGGCGAAATTTCAAAAAGGGGAGGTTGTAAGACCCCAACTTTTATAAAGAAAGATGAATTTTCTATAAATATCATTTTTGAATATTATGGAGTAAATTTGATATAATGTTATAGTTGTGGGTAATATTTATAAATTTTGTAAAATCGTAAGTTGTTATATAATATTCGATTGGTGGGGAATATTCGTTTTAACGGGGAATATTCATACAATGGCACAATCATTGGTGGACCCCTGATGAAATTATTGTCGGATTGAAAGCGACAAAAATACTTTATAAAAATAACGGCGGAAGTTTTACAGATTAAGCTGTTGAAACACCGGTGTTAAAAAAATACGATAATCTGGCGTGGTTGCGTAGTAGCATTACGGTATTGATTATTGATCTTACGTGAGAAGTCACCGGTTTTGTTCAATTATTCTACTGATAATTCTTTGCGTAGTATCTCACGTTATTTGATTCAATTATTATCAATATTTATATATTATTAAATCAATAATTGAGATGGCAAAGTTATTAATATTATTATTTGAAATATTAACGATATCTAGAAGTTCTATCAAGGAGAGGTTTGGTCACCTAATTGCGCGCCAATTGGGAGAAATCCTTATTGGAAAGCCTCCTCTTTCGTGGGAACGACCTGGTCGATTAATAGTGTGAATTATAATAATGATGATGAGTTTTGTTTTATTAATATTATTAGTGTAATAAAACAGAAAAGCTTTTTATATAAAACAGAATAATTTTATAAAGTTATTCGTTTTATTAGACTATAAATAGAATATATAATATTCTATTATACATAGTATTTTGCATAGTAAAATCTTTTTATAATGTGAATCAATAGTTCAATCATGTGAATCAATAGTATAATCATGCGAAAAATATGAATTACAGTATAGTACCTCCATCTATACCTCTATTTTTAACTTAGTCATGCAAGTATTATCAATCTTGCACCAATTCCTCTAATAGTAAATAATGTGATTCAATAGTACACACATGTGAACAAATAGTTATATAAGTATGTGAATTAGTAGCAATTAATTGCTCATTTATCTGATAAATTACCCGATTTATCAATATAACCCCTAGACATCAATTATCATCGAAATAGATGTCAATTTTCACTAACACTAATAATCCCAACACAATGGAACTATCAAAATTCATTTTTAATCAACACAACTTATTCATCATTAATATTATAACTCACAATATTTAACAACGAATGTCGTTCCCGGGAAGAGGAGGCTTTCCAGATAAGGATTTCTCTTTATTGGCGCACAATTAGGTGACTAAACCTCTCCTCGATGAACTTCTAGACATTGTCGATATTGCAAATAATAATATGAATAACTTTGTCGTCTCAATTATTGATTTAATAATATAAAATATTATGCAAATGATCTTGTGTGACAATAATTGAATCAATAATATGAGAGATATGATGCCGCAATTCTTTGTAGCAATAATAATGAGTATAAGCGGTGACTTCTCACGTAAGCATCAATAATCAATACCGTGTGCTCTTATGCAACCACGTGTATTCTTCGTATTTTTAACACCGGTGTTTCAACAATTAACAGTAAAACTTCCGTAGTTATTTTCATAAAGTATTTTTGTCGTTTTCTCAATTCGACAATAATTCTATTAATGAAGTCCGCCAATGATTGTCTTAGTTATGCGAATATTTCTGTTAAAAGCGAATATTCCCCAACCAATCGAATATTATATATAACAACTCGTACTTTGTAAAATTTGTAAATATTACCCACAACTATAACATTATATCAAATCCACACTATAATATTCAAAAATATATTTCGAGAAAATTGAATCTTTATTCAAAAAGTTGGGGTATTACAATATATTATATTTTATTATGCATAGTGTTGCATAGTGCCTGCATAGTATTTTGCATAGTAAATCTTTTTATATAAAACAGAATACTTTTATAAAGTTATTCGTTTTATTAGATTATAAATAGATTATATATTTTATTTTATTTAAAAGATTTTTTTTTAAATCTGGACCGTCCAGTTTAAAGTAAATCAATCTGGACCGTTCATGAATTAATTCTTATGCGGTCCATTCTTACATAAATAGAAGCTCATTCCTTCATTATTTCTTACGAATTCTTTGAAACTCTAGAGAGAGAAACTATAGAGAGAAAAGAAAAAAGTGTTCGCTACTTCACTACTTCTATATCCGGTACTCTTCTTTCTAAGGTAGGGATATTATTTGTTGTCTTTCGTGTAAGGGGTATTATTTCTTTCGTATTCATGAAGAGAAAGTCTATTATTCCATTCTTTATTATTACATTGGAATAACATGTATCTGTGAGCTACCTATACTTGGTGAAATTCTTACATTATTATTCCATTCTTTATCATTACATTTGGAAAACATCATGTTTGTGATTTCTGTTATTGGTTCCATTCTTTATTATTACTGTTGGAACATCATGCATGCATGCTTTCGCGTGACTGGTTAGATTCTTTATTATTACATTGGAACATCTTATGCATCTTTATACATTGGAACACTGCGTTCGCGTGATTATTCATTATTTATTTACATTGGAATAACACATGCATCTTGATCTATCACATGCTTGGTGATTTCTTTTGTTATTCCATTCTTTATTATACTCGGTTGGTTAAAGTTTTGACTTCTATACTCCATGAAATTAGTGGAATATCCTTGATATTTGCGCTTCATCCGATATCTTTTCATGAAAATATTCTTACGAGCATTCTTGAATTTTACTCCACAAAGAAGTATCATGTTGACAATTTGGGCGTTATTGGTTCTGGATAAATTAATTCTTGAACTTGTTTTATTGAATTCTTATATCATTGTCATCATCCTCATATTTTATATTATGTTGAAAGTCATATATGGCACTGTAGTGCATAGATGGACTTGGTATGATTATGACCGAGGATTATTGATTGTAATCATGGTAGTAATGTTACAAATGATGTGAAAAAAAAGTCCTCATTGGGCGTAGTGCATTGATGGGACGAGTTGTTGGCATGATCATGACCATTAATGAAATACGAATATCCTTGGGCGTAGTGCATGGATAATTTGTGGTCGTGATCTAAAGAATATCCTTGGTAGTAGTGCGGGGTGATTGATGATGTGGATTATTTATTAAAGTGAGTCTCGTGATAAAAGTGATGAAAAACCTTTTAAATCATAAAAGATAGTAGATTTTATTTTCTACTTGACTCTTTTAATGGATTGCTTGTTCCATTATGATTAAACTTGATGTTTGTTATATTGTATCGGTTTAACTTTATTGAAGACTAAGGATAATTTATTACGCTTTATCTTAGTCATAATATTTCTTCTTTGGGCTAGTTGAGCTCACCCTTTCTTCTTTGTTCTCTTGAGGAAATAAGAGCGTAGCGAGGGACTAGTTAGGGAGCGGAGTGCGGTCCGGGAGGATAACATTAGTAGTCCTCTTTATTACGTGAAATAGTGTGTTAATAAATGTATTGAGGACTTATTTTGAGTTTTAATCTTTATGCAGAAGACAATGTTTGTATTAAAACTCACAGCTCATGTTGTATATTTAAGATTGTATTTGAATTTTGTACCATGTATTTGGCGACTCAAGATGGGTGATGTATACTTATTTTGGGGGCGTCACAGTTGATATCAAAGCTTAAGGATATAATCCCTGGCTAAGATGTGAGACTAGAACTAGGAGGGGAGAGACGGGAAATTCCTTCGCTAGTATGACCTACCTAAGTTTATTTGATATTTAATTGGTCGGTCAGAGTATAATGATAATATGTTACATGTCAATTGACCCTTGTTTTGTGGCAGTATCTGAAAATGACATCCGAGAATGTTGAGAATATCAATGGAGCACAGAAGACCGTTGAGTTACCACAAATTAACACCCAGGATAATGTGCATCAGGAAGGCAATAATCCTTAGGTGAACAACAACAGAGAACCAAATGGCGAGCAGACGGAATGTTTAGGAGCTTTACTGCTGAATTAAATCTGACATCATCGAAGAGAGACTCTGTCCAAAATACGGTGGAAACACTTGGCAACTCTCGGGACGGTCGCGCTAAGCGAGGAGGCTGGGACCACCGGAGTTTATTGGAGAACCAAAACCACTTAAGGCGGAGAGCGTGGATAAAGCGAGATCACCAAGATATTTGATGTCTTGGGATGCTCTCCAAAGGTTCCTTTGCCACCTTTATGTTGCGAGGAGAAGCAGATTCTTGGTGGGAATCGGTAAAAGCGTACTCAACTGCTTGCTTGAAGATGTCTTGGGAGAAGTTCAAGAACTATTCAACGACAAGTACTTTCCGAAAGTATTTCGTCACATGAAAGAGGTAGAGTTCATCAAGTTAGAAGCGAGAACAATATGGCCAGTGTCGCGATCTGAAGCTAAGTTTGCCGAGTTGTCGGTTTGCGTCTCACTTGGTTGACAATGAGAGAGAATAGCGCGGATGTTTCTAAGAGGTTTGAAACCGAGATCGTCGATATCTAATTTCTCATAAAGCGTGTTTGTATTAGGATGTTGTAAATAGGGCTCGATTATTGGAAGTAGCGATAACGAGTCAACGCAAACAACCAAGAAAGCGGTAGGCAAAATGATAATACCGGTGAGAAGCGATCATGAGAAGCGGTGACAACAAGCGTGGAGGAATCAACAAGGCGAAATGGTAACCACTTCGGTGGTAATCAAGGCCAAAACAATAAGAATGGACATTTCAAGAAGAGGAGATTCAACAATGATGGAAAGGCGTCGGACACCGGCACCGTTGTTAAGGAAGGGAAGCGACCACCTATCATATGCTTCAAATGCGGAGGGAGGGACACATTAGTCAAAGCTGTGCGATGGCGTCCAAAGCATGTTATAATTATGGAAGAGAAGGTCACCTAGCGATTTTGTCGTTCATAGAAGACAAGTTCATTTAGGATGGAGGCACCAGTAGTAGTCGAGAAAAGTCAAAAGCCGGTAGTGCAAAGGAGGCGTTTGTTGTTACCTCCCAAAAAGTAAGGAACCCGAACGAGGTCATCACGGGTAAGCTTATCATAAACTCTAGCGAAAGTCTATACCTTATTTGATCTAGGTTCTACCCATTCTTTTATTTCTCTACTTGCGCTCAGCGATTAAATTTGACTCAGGAGAAATTAGACTTTGACTTATCTGTAGAAACTCCGTTGGGAGAAACCTTCATTACATCCACTTCATTTATAAGTCTTGTTTGGTTCAAATCGGTACCCTCACATTACTGTCGATCTTATTTCATTAAAAATACTTGCATTTGATGTGATTACAAGGGATTGATTGGTTAACTACTCATCATACAAAAATTGATTATTTTTCGTAAGGTTGTTAGCTTTCATATTTCTAACCAACCTATTATGCGAATTCAAACAACCAAACCATTAAAATCAATCATTTGTCATCTCAAGCCATAAAGCTATTCGTTTATTAAAAAGCGGATGTCAAGCTTTTTCTTAGCTCATATCACGGATCTAAACAAAAATCGTCGGGTTTTGAATGATATTTCTATTGTTAATAAATTTCTGGCGTATTCACTGAAGAACTTCTGGCCTACCCCAGGCGTGAAATTGAATTTTGTATCGACCTTGAACGGTACAAAACCCATTTTCAAAGCCCATATCGAATAGCTCTATTGAACTTGAGGAGTTAAAGACCCAGCTGCGAGGAATTGTTAGACATTGGCTTTATTCGTCCTAGTACTTCTCCTTGGGGTGCTCTCTGTTCTATTCGTGAAGAAGAAAGATGGGAGTATCGACTTTGTATTGATTATCGGGAGTTGAATCATGTCACCATCAAAAATAGGTACCCATTGCCACGTATTGATGACTGTTTGACCCGGTTGCAAGGAGCAAATTCTTTTTAAAGATTGATCTTCGTTCGGATATCACCAATTAAAGATTAGAAGCAGATGACATTCAAAGGCGGCTTTCGGAACTCGATGCGGGCATTATGAATTCTAGTCATGTCCTTTGGATTGACTAATGCTCTCTTTGCCTTCATGGATATGATGAGCCAGAGTATTCAAAGAATATTTGGATCACTTTGTGGTCGTCTTTATTGATGACATCCTTATTTATTCAAAAGCCGTGAAGATCATGAGCAACACTTGAGGTTGATACTCAAAAGCCGTGAATACAAGCTTTATGCCAAGTTGAAGAAATCACGAGTTACGGCTTGAGGAAGTAGCATTCCTTGGGCACGTAGTATCAAGTCATGGAATATCTGTTGACGACAAAATTGAAGCTATTATTCAAAGTGGGAGCAACCTAAATCGATGGTAGAAATCGTAGCTTTCTCGGTTTATTTGGTTATTATCGGAGATTCGTGGAAGGATTTTCTCGAATCGTTACTCCATTAACATTAACTTCGGTGACTCGAAAGATACAAAATTCGGTTGGAAGCGAGAATGTGAGAAGAGTTTTCAAGAACTTAAGAGGAGACTCATTTGATTTTTATTACGACAATACCATCGGCTCGGAAGGATTTGTCATCTACGGTGATGCTTGGGCAAAAGGTTAGGATGTGTTCTCATGCAACATGGGAAAGTCATATGCTTTATGCCTCAAGACAACTCAAAGAATATGAGAGGAATTATCTACTCATGATCTAGAGTTGGCATTTGTTGTCTTCTTGCACTTAAAATTTGGAGGCATTACTTGTATGGAGAGAAAGTGGAGATCTTTACGGATCATAAAAGCCTCAAATATTTCTTCACTCAAAAGGAACTCAACATCACGACAACGGCGTTGGCTTGAAGCTATTGAAAGATTATGATCATACCATCGATACCATCACGGAAAAGCGAGCGTGGTAGGCGGCGCATTGAGTAGAAGATCATATATGCGAATGCGAGTGCGATATTGTCAACGTAAAGGCCCATTTTGTGTGACTTGCAAAGGATGGAGATAGAGTTAAAGACTCAGGGGACCCATGTGATGATGGCGAATATCTGAGTAGAATCGACTTTAATCGATAAAGTTAAAAGTTGCTCAAGCTACGGACACTGGGCGATGCGTATGAGGAAGAAAGTGCAAGAAGGTCTTTATATGTAGGAAGTAAGAATTGATGAAGAAGGAATACTTGAGTCAACTCTAGACTTTGTGTTCTAACGACCACGATTTAAAGTATAAAATCATGATGGGGCGCTGACACACCGTTTGCAATCCATCTTGGGAGTACCAAAATGTATCGTGATCTTCTTCATACATTTTGGTGGAGAAATATGAAGAGAGAGAGATATTTATTTATCTCAAAGGTGTCTAACTTGTCAGCGAGTCAAGGCGAGACATCAAGTACCAAAAGGTCCATTGCAACCACTTGAAATTCTAGAATGGAAGTGGGAGCACATTACCATGGATTTCATTCTTTGGTCTTCCCAAGGTTTCTCAAGGCATAGATGCGATTTGGGTCATTGTTGATAGATTGACCAAGTCTGCTCATTTCTTCTCGATCGAAAAACTTATACACTTGAGCGTCTTGCTCGTATGTACATATAAGCGAGATTGTAAGATTGCATGGTATGCGGTATCCATAGTTTACGATCGAGACCCAAGATTCACTTCAAGATTTTGGGTTAGTTTGCAAAAAGCTATGGAGCGCGGATTTACTGATTTAGCTTCGGCATATCATCCTCGAGACAGATGAGGCGATCGGAGAGGACGATTCAAACTCTTGAAGATCTATTAAGACTACTGTGTCCTTGACTTGAGGGAAGTTGGGACAAGTTCTTACCATTGGTGGAGTTTTCCTACAACAACATTTATCAAGCAAGTATTGGCATGGCTCCATTGAGCGTTGTATGGAAGAAAAGTGTCGTTCTCGGTATCTTTGGGATGAGGTGGGTGAAGCAACGTTGTTGGGGACGGAGTTGATGCGTATGACTATGGAAAAGATTCAAGCGATCCGACAACGTATAAAAATCTCACAAGATCGACAAAAGAGTTATCTTGATCTTCATCGAAAGGGCGTGGAATTCGATATAGGAGATCATGTGTTATTACGTGTTGCTCCGTGGAAGGAGTTACGAGATTTTGAAAGAGAGAAAGCTCGATCCTCGATTCATGGCCCATTTTAATCCTCGATCGAGTAGGAGCGGTGGCTATAGACTCGCTTTCTGCTTAAGTATGTCTCGTGTTCATAACGTTTTTCATATATCCATATTACGTAAATATGTGGAAGACCCGAACCACATTATTGAGTTAGAACCAGGACGAAATAGCGGAAGATTTGGCGTATGAAGAGGTTCTGTTCAAATCTTGGATAAGAAGGAACATATTCTACGCTCGAGGTTATACCTCAAGTCAAAGTTTTGTGGAGAAACCACGATGTTGAGGAAATGACTTGGAGTTAGAATCTGAAATGAAATCAAGGTATCCTTACCTCTTGACATACACAGTACGTACCCTAATTTGAGGCGAAATTTCATAAAAAGGGAGGTTGTAAGACCCCAACTTTTATAAATAAAGATGAATTTTCTATAAATATCATTTTTGAATATTATGGAGTAAATTTGATATAATGTTATAGTTGTGGGTAATATTTATAAATTTTGCAAAATACATGAAGTTGTTATATAATATTCGATTGGTGGAGAATATTCGTTTTAATGAGGGAATATTTGTACAATGACACAATTATTGGTGGACCCCTAGCGAAATTATTGTCGGATTGAAAAGCGACAAAAATACTTTATGAAAATAACGGCGGAAGTTTTTCTGATTTAGCTGTTGAAACACCGGTGTTAAAAAATGCGATGTCTGGCGTGGTTGCATAGTAGCGCACGGTATTGATTATTGATCTTACGTGAGAAGTCACTCGGTTTTGTTCAATTATTGCTACGATAATTCTTTGCGTAGTATCTCACGTTATTTGATTCAATTATTGTCAATAATTTATATATTATTAAATCAATAATTGAGATGACAAGTTATTAATATTATTATTTGAAATATTAACGATGTTTAGAAGTTACATCGAGAGAGAGGTTTGGTCACCTAATTCTTGGCGTCGATAGGGAGAAATTCTTATTGGAAAGCCCCTCTTTCACAGGAGCGACACAGTCGATTAATATTGTGAATTATAATAATGATGATGAGTTTTGTTTTATTAGTATTATTAATGTAATAAAAGCAGAAAAAGCTTTTTTATATAAAGCAGAATATTTTTATAAAGTTATTCGTTTTATTAGACTATAAATAGAATATATATATATTCTATTATACATAGTATTTTGCATAGTAAAATCTTTTTATATAAAAGCAGAATACTTTTATAAAGTTATTTGTTTTATTAGACAATAATTAGAATATATTATATTTTATTATGCATAGTGTTGCATAATGCCTGTATAGTGTTTTGCATAGTAAAATCTTTTTATATAAAATAGAATACTTTTATAAAGTTATTCGTTTTATTAGATTATAAATAGAATATATTATATTTTATTTAAAAAATTTTGTTTTAAATCTGGACCGTTCGTTTAAAGTAAATCAATCTGGACCGTTCATGAATTTAATTCTTATGCGGTCCATTCTTCTATAAATAGAAGCTCATTCCTTCATTATTTCTTACGAATTCTTTGAAACTCTAGAGAGAGAAACTATAGAGAGAAAAGAAGAAAAGTGTTATTCGCTACTTCACTACTTACATATCCGATACTCTTTCTTTCTAAGGTGGGGATATTATTTGTTGTACTCGTAAAGGGTATTATTTCTTTTCGTATTCATGAAGAGAAAGTACATTATTCCATTCTTTATTATTTTGTTGGAATAACTTTTGTATCTGTAAAAGCTACCCTATACTTGGTGAAATTCTTACATTATTATTCCATTCTTTATCATTATGTTGGAATAACACATGCATTCATTTCTTGGTGACTGGTTCCGATTCTTTATTATTACATTGGAACATCATATACATGCGTTGCTTTACGCATGACTTAATTAAGATTCTTTATTATTGACTGGTTGGAAAATCCTATCACGCATGCTTTATGCATGACACTGGTTCCATTATTTATCATTACTGTTGGAACATCATATGCATGTGTTTACGCATGACTGGTTAGATTATTCATTATTACATTGGAATAACTTTATGCATCTTGATCATCGCATGCTTGGTGATTTCTTTTGTTATTCCATACTTTATTATACTCGGTTGGTTAAAGTTTTGACTTCTATACTCCATGAAATTAGTGGAATATCTTTGATATTTTGCGCTTCATCGATATCTTTTCATGGAAATATTCTTTGAGCATTCTTGAATTTTACTCCAAAAAAGTATCGTGTTGACAATTTGGACGTTATTGGTTCTGGATAAATTAATTCTTGAACTTGTTTTATTGAATTCTTATATCATTGTCATCATCCCATGTTTTATATTATGTTGAAAGTCATATATGGCTGTAGTGCATAGATGGACTTGGTATGATTATGACCGAGGATTATTCGATGTAATCATGGTAGTAATGTTACAAATGATGTGGAAATAATCCTCATTGGCACGTAGTGCATTGATGGGACGAGTTGTTGGCATGATCATGACCATTAATGAATACACGAATATCCTTTGGCGTAGTGCATGGATAATTTGTGGTCGTGATACTAAAGAATATCCTTGGTAGTAGTGCGGGGTGATTGATGATGTGGATTATTTATTAATTTGAGTCTCGGTGATAAAAGTGATGAAAAACCTTTTAAATCATAAAAGATAGTAGATTTTATTTTCTACTTGACTCTTTTAATGGATTGCTTTTTCCGCTGCAGTTAAACTTGATATTTGTTATATTGTATCAGTTTAACACTATTGAAGACTAAGGATAATTTATTACGCTTTATCTTAGTCATAATATTTCTTATTGGGCTAGTTGAGCTCACCTTTCTTTTCTTTGTTCTCTTGAGGAAATGAGAGCGTAGCGAGGGACTAGTCGGGGAGCGGAGTGGCGGTCGAGAGGATAACATTAGTAGTCCTCACTATTACGTGAAATAGTGTGTTAATAAATGTATTGAGGACTTATTTTGAGTTTTAATCTTTGTCTAGAAGACAATGTTTGTATTAAAACTCACATTTCATCATTGTATAATTAAGATTGTATTTGAATTTTGTACCATGTATTTGGCGACTCAAGATGGGTGATGTATACCTATTTTGGGGCGTCCATGGCGATGTTGTAAAAATCTTGTTATGTGCTTCTTACAACAAAGTTAATGGAATTCTACTTGCGTTGATCCACAACTTTTAAAAAATACTATTATTAGGCGAATGAAATCTTCAGGTATATATTTACTATATAAAATTAATTACTTTTAGGTAGTCATAAACTTTGAATTCATAAAATTTATAGTTGTTAATTATTAGGATAACTAATGCGCTTCGTTCAATTATATATATATATATGTATATATATATATATACGTATATAGTTTTTGATTGTGATTGAGTTGGAGTTATAGTAGATAATCAACATTGGCTCAATGAGCGAACCCGAGGATCTTTGTTTCACAAACATTAAAAGCAGGTTTGGATTTGGATTGTGGAGATACATATCCCAAGTTTGTTGGATTCAGTTGGTCTTTCCTGTTGTTGAAGAAGCTTTTAGTCTAATAAATCAGCTGACAATTATGGTTTAAATTTTTGAATGATTGAAATTTTATATAGATGGTAGGAATCTTTGCAATCTCGCAATGCTCATATTGCACATTAACCCATTAACTTTATAGATGCCATCATTTGGCAGTCAAACAGGGACTCTGTTAGAGTAAGGGATTAGCTTCAGCGTGATATAGATATTATATTGTCATAGTCAGATTGCCAAAGCTCTCTGAGCTTACTTCATCATATGAGGTACCTAACCTTGGTAGTTGGCAGTTATCAAGCTTTAAGTAGATTTGAAATAATTTCTTGACAAGTCTTTATGGAAATTTAAGGAGATTTCAGTATTTTAATCTTCAGCATCAATTTCTGAATTTTGCAAAGTTTTTCCTCGAAAATATAACTGTGTAAATGGCAAGCTTAGTGCAAAAAAAGCATATGTTTCTATTGTTTAGGTGAAATATGAGTGCTAGAAATGGCAAACCTAATACAAGAAAAGAAAAAATATGTATCATGACTTGCAAAATTCATTACATTCCCAAATCGTCTAACATGTTTTTAGGTCATAAGTTGTATAATTAGTTGAAATATTATATGCAAAAATTGTATGTAATGGGACATGAATGCGGATAACTCTGCATGAATATTCCATAATCTTTATCATATGAATCAAGCTTCTGATGAGAATTTCTAGTGCAGAAAATATTAAATGAGGCATTGTCTGCCTCTGTGGAAGCTCTGCTAGATGGTGCTTTATATTTGGATTTGAGATGTGTTCCACAGTCAAATATTAAATGAGGCATTGTCTGCCCCCGTTGATAATATTATTTATTCGAATATATGATAGCGTAGATTTTAAAGAACAATTTTCATTTTTTATTTTTCAAACTAGCCTGTGCATTGCACGGATTATCAACTAGTAGTTAATAAAAAGATATGAAGCATATTTATTCATAACTCAACATTTAATTTAAAGCATAGTTTTCATTAGAGTTCGAATCTAACAAATGAAATATTTCAATTCCAAATGAACATTGTTGGGTAAATTCTATATACGCTCTACATGCAAGTGTACGTGGTCAACAAGTAATATAATGATGAATAGGGTATCGTTCCCACATAGACTAGTATGAAATTTAATCTAACAATTACCAGTTTTATATTATTTCAAATTTATTAAACTATTCAAATTAATGATTATAATTAATAAAAACTAATAAACTAAAAATCAAAATAAATTAACACAAATTATTAACCGTAATTTCAAGCAGATAATGGAGAATTAGGCTTACAATTTTACTTTATGTTTCACTTTGATTATCACATATTTTTCAGTTTAGTTTACTATCTCAGTTTATTAATGAAGAACACTTAAGTAGAATTAGCCATCTCTCGATGTACTAACACCATATTAACTTAAATCCACAAATTGATAGAAGTAAGCCAAACACCCTAATTAACTAATTCACTATATATCTATGTGAATTAAAATCAAATAAGGTTTGAATTCCAAGTTCTTCAAGGATTACATGCGATGTTAGGTATATCTCTATCCTAAACATTCATCAAGATTCCATCAAAACGCAGAATTCAAGAACACATGCTATTGTAATTAGGTCTAGATTCATACATCATCTCTCGAGTCCTTACAAATCCACATAAAATTGGTGATCAAGCAATTCATAAATTAAGTAAAAATCACAATAGATAAACCGAATTGATAGTATTATTCAACTGATATTAAGGCATGACAATCATTGTTCAACACTAAAGATCCATTGTAAGCCTAAAAAGTAATTTAGTTCATAATCAATGAATTAAAACTGAATAAAGTAAAGAATTCATCATCCCAATTATAAAAACTGAATTTAAGAAATAGAATAGCAATACACCACCATTCTTTGCCTTCAATTATGTAATCTTCGTGAATCTAGCTTCTTTGCTCTGCTCCTCCACTGTTCTTCTCTCAGTTAGGGTTCCAAAAGTGTAATTGATTGTGTGTTAATTGAAGCCTCTCTTCTAATTAACATAAGTCATTTAATAGCTAATAAAATAAAAAAAACCCTACAATTCCAATCCATGCCAAAGTTATCCAATCCAAGTCCCTACAGAATTTAAATCAAAACAAAACTCCTTTCTGGCCCCAATGGTTGTCAGACCCAAGAATCCCTAAAACCAAGGAATAACTTCCTTTCTATACTCCTAACCTAACCCTCTTACAGAAGGAAATCATCAGTCCTTTTAAAACTCAACTTCCATACTTAAAGAAACAAAAACTGTAGTTAAGCCATCAGATCGGCGCTCCCCGCGCCAGGTCCCCGTCGTTAAGTAGTGCGGCCCGCGCCATCCCAATAGTGTGTTGTCTCGGTCTTGGTAGGCGCCACGCGTTGTTACATATCATCATCGTATGGCATTTCTGTGGCCGATTGAACATAATGTAAAAAATCGTTGTAATTTCTTCAAATGTCGGCTCTTAGACGTCTTCACCTCATTAACCTGTAAAAAGAGCAAAACCAATCAAAAGTAACATGATATACCCAAAAATTAACAGCATACCAAGCTAATTAAGATCAAATCGTAGGTTAAAAATTTACTCATCAAACATCAATTTGTATTTTCCAAATCAAATTTAAAGACATACCCCTTCTTGCATATGCGTCAACGTCCCCATGTGTGTGTGTGTGTGTGTATATATATATATATATATATAGCCATATAGTCTTCGACGACGGGTAGAACCGTCGCCATAGACACCAAAGACGACGATTTGTATTTGGTTCGCTTTTTAAGGTTCGCTTTAGGGACGGACTGTATATATATATATATATGGAACTGATAAATTCATAATAGTTTTTGATATTTTCACACGTAGGGGTTAGGGCCTATTTTTTTAACAAATTAATATTAATATTTGGTTGAAAAGTGAGCCGCACGTGTGAAAATATCAATTATATATTGGAGTTGATATTTCCACGATAATTTTTGATATTTTCATACGTGGGGCCAACTTTTTTACCAAAATAATATTAATAAATGGTTAAAGAGTGGACCCTACGTGTGAAAAATATCAAAAAGTATTATAAATTTATCAGTTCCTTGTGTGTGTGTTAAGGGTGTAAATGAATCGAGTCGAACCGAGTATTGAGTTTTTCAGATTTGGTTTACAAAATTTATTGAATACTCCCTCTGTCCCAAATCATCTGCTGTTTTAGCAAAAAAAAATTATCCCACAATATCTGCTTTTTCAAGATTTCAATGCATTTTTTTCATTTATTTTCTAAATTTGCCCCTTTACCCTAATTGTTGATAGTCATTACTCTCATCCTCTCTCCACACATATATATGCACTCATACTTTCTCTCTCTGCAGACTATTTGTCTATTTAATGCACTCATACCTTCTCTCTTCCTCTCTCTACAAACTATTTCATGCACTCTTTTTTAAACACCTTTTTCATATTTCCACCAATAAGGGTATTTTAGTATTTTTATCACACATATTGGTATCTGTGTGGAACTCTAGAACAGCAGATAATTTGGGACGGAAGGAGTATAAAATAAGGTTTGATTGAGGCTTATTTAGCTATCGAATCGAGCACGATATCGAATCGAGCCCGATCAATTTGAACTTTTTGAACGAATATGATCCGAGTATCAATATAAAATTACAATTTGATCGAGGAGGTTCGAGTAATTTATCAAATTTTAAAATTTGCTCATATTTGACTCATTTATATTTCAAGTCTAGCTCGAATCGAATTTTTAGTCGAGTAAGTACGAATCAAGTTCGAACTGTTTGCTCATTTTACAGCCTTATGTGTATGTAATCATAGTCCACGTTACCTTTACCTTGTAATGGTACTATTGAAAACTTATGTAGAATAGAATTAATCCCAAATTAAGAAAAAGCCATCTCTCTCTAGCCTTGAACCATTTTTGTTGATCATTTATGATGAGTCCTCCACACAGCTTCTTCCTCTAGCTAGGTTCCCTTCCCTTCTCCAATATTCAGTTTGAAGTGATTTGGGTATGTATTGATTTCGTTAGCATGCATGAGTGAATAACAATTGGTTTATGAGAAGGGGTTATTACACAGCTATTTTATAGCAGGCAAATATCTGTAGTATTCAGGTTGGTCGGAATTACAGATATATTTTTGATATTTTATGTGAGAAATGACGGTAAAAATATCAAATATATATATGAAAATATCAGTTCCCAATTATTTATTATATACCACAATGAGCTAGGTGATTTCTCTTGTAAATATAATAGCTAATTTTATTGACCACTTATAATTAAGGGAGGTTCTCAAACATTAATTCTACATCCAAAAGAAGTATGCATAAAGTGTAAACAGAATCACATATATTTTCTTGCTCTATAAGTAGAATAATCCTTGAAGAAAGAATTTTATTATTGTTTATACAAATATACAATAATAATCAATATCTTGGACATCCAAGTTCATTCTATTTATCTTCTTTTTTTTTAGCCTCGGTTTTAGGGTGTCTATTAAAGAATATAGAACCTCACTAATTTTTTGTAATTAGTGCACTTATTAAACAGAAATAATTCTTAATATTTTTTAATAATGATGACATGAGTCCTTTGCCTTTGTTTAGAAAACAATTAAACAGAAATAATTAAAGAAGCTGATAGCTTAGGTGGGGGTGATAAATTGATTATTCTCTTTCACTATATCACATGCCTTGTTTAAAGGATTACCTACATTATAATCTACTGCATGCATGTTTATATATTTGAAGTTATATATGTTCTTCAAAGAAAAGTTAGACACAAAAACAAAAGGCCATTTAGTAAGAATATATATATCTTCCAACCCTTTTCTCCATATATCCCAAACACAAGCCCAAGAACATTTTAAGGATTTGACCTGATGCTCACATCGGTTCCATTCAGATAAGACCTCTTTTCGGAACAGGAAATGATATATATTGGAAATTGACTTTTTGTGTTGTTTTATGAGTATTAGACTATTAGTTGTAACTGTTTTAAAAAGATATGTATCTTATAATTCTACGTAAAACTTGTCTTGGTGTAAATAAAACCATGATCAAAATTCATCCAACGACTTGGAGATCATGAAGTCATTTCATTTGGATATTGTTTGATCGATCATTGTTAATGTATTATAATAGGCCCCGTAGGCAGATTCTTGGGCATAAATACCAGCCTGTGTGAACTGGTACTCCTAGTCCTGTCATGCTTTGAATAATAATGTATCAGCTTCAACTCCAAGAAAGTTGTACCACAGTAAAGCAACATAATCTTAGATTCCAATTCCAATTCAGCTGCTGTTTTTATGTAGTGAGTACTAATTTCGGAGAAATTCACGAGACACTGGGAAAGAACAACGAATTTTGCCAAAACAAGTTAAAGTGAAGCTGTCCCTTTGGGGAATTCTGTTTCCATTTCAAGTAATTAAGTTATGCCATTTGACCAACAGAGCACAAACATTGGATTGGCTACAAGGGTATTTCTTCCATATATATAAGATATCAATAAGATATTTTGTCAAAGAGACTAGGCGGCTAATTGAGATATTTTGGAAGAAAAGATGCAAAAGAAAAAGAAACTGGAAAATATAAGATATCAATAAGTATATGCGGACAGAAAAATTGGACTGAAAGAACAAAATGAACAAATAAATTGTATTGTCTATTTGTTAACGGGAACAAATTTATTTTATTTGTTCGGTTCAATTTTCTTGTCTGTGTAGAAGTTTCTACTCGTAAGATATTTGTCCAATAGGTTGGTACTTGAAAAGGATAAAATTATGTGGCAAAGTTTTTAAGTGTATCTCAAAGTTTTTTGGGTTTTTTAATTACTAAAAAATGAGGGTGCATTTCCTTTAGCGCAACGAATTTTGGGATGCATTTTATTGAGCTAAAATAAATTTTGGGGTGTTTTTTTTGTCTAATTTAAACTTTGGAAGGTGCATTATTTTAGTATAAAATATTATTGAGGTGCACTTAAATATATTTTAATCATTAGGGTGCAAACCTTAGCTACTCTACAAACTTTGAGATTCAAACTGTATTTTAGTCTAAAGAAAATTCTCTCATCTAACTTATAAGTGGAAGTTTTTAAAAAATAAAATCATATATTTCCATTCATTCTCTGGAGTGTTGAAGACTTGATGTGAAGCTAAAAAAATGTCTTCATTATAACAAATATTCATCTACCTATAGAAACTATCTATTCCATCAGTCCCTTAATATATGTAGTTTTAGAGTTATTCATAAAAATTAAGAAAATTATTGTATAACATTAAATATAATACAATTGTCTATAATATCTTTAAATTCTCATAATTACCATATTTATCTCATACTCTCATCTTTAACGTTTTCTCATGAGAAATAATTTTAAAAATATTATAGTTAATTTTCTTATATTATATAAAACGATAAATAATTATAAAAAATTGAAATACCTAAAACAACATATATTAAGGGACGGAGGGAATAATAACATATATATATATAGGGGAATGATCCATAGCATCTATATGCTATGGAATAAAAAGTGGCATATAACATCTATACCATCCATCTAATTAATGAATGGATGTGATATTATTGAGAGAAAACCCGTCCGCTAGACTTACTAGCGGACGTATTAAGTAATTTTTTCAGACACTATTGCCCCCTGCTAGCACTGCTATCCACTTGGAAATAACATCATCCGCTAGTAAGTCTAGCGGATGGATAAAAACTATCACAGTACATCATACACGAACAACAACATACTACACCATACTACACAGGTACCTTCATCATACAACTCCTGGAACATTCATCATACAAGAAATCCCTCATGCAACATACTACACGATACCTTCGTCATACAAGAAATCCCTCATGCGATACAACAACATCATACAAGTTGGCCTGCATACACACAACAACATCATACAACAATATCATACAAGAGAGCCTGCATACACACAGCAACGTCATAAAAGAATTCCCTCCTGCATACACGCATAATCATTCACAGGTTCTTCTCAAGCATGGGTGAATTTTTATACTTTCAAAGGCGAGAATCCAACCTATGGGGTTGGAGCTCGCTTTTTTCAGCGACTGGGATGGAGCAAATGGAGGTTATATTTTTTTGCTTACCTTCCATGAATATGGAGGAGGGTGGTGAAGCTTCAATATAGCTTAACTATGTCTTTCTACTAATTTTCTTGCCATAAAGTATGCGGTAGTAGCAGACACCAAAGAAGTCGCATATGGGTTGGACGGTGTTTTAGTACTTCATTTTTTTTTTTGTTTTTGTGTGTTAGGTTTGGTGTGGTGGTTTTATCAATCTTTTAGTTATTTCTTGTTGTGAGAAAGAGAAAGAGATCTCTCATTTAGCAGGAGGGAGGAGGGTTAGATAGGAGGAGAAGATGGTAAAATTTTACTTATTCTTCATTATTCACCTACTGTAACTAAAATGTTTCTGATATGCATTCTCTGGTTTAATTGGCATCTTGTCAGTGTTTGTCAACAGAAATTGAAAGCAGAACATTGTGTTGTTGAATGCCCCTACGAATATCTATATTAAGCATTTATTGAAAAATTTGTTATGTTCCTACCTATCAAGTTATCGTCGTATTCATGGTGATTATCACTGAATAACATATTTTAGGGACTCTAATATGTTATATTGTAATTGTTGGTCATTAATAGTCTATCTGATTTGAGAAATGAACTGAACCCTGTTTTTATATTTCCCGTGAAATAAGATATAATTTCACATTTATTTTTGACTTTTGTAGTGTCTTGTTATTATTTATATGATATTTGTCTTAGTTTGTTCTTTATTCTTTGTAGTTGTATATTATTGATTTCCAAAACTAATGTATGGGTTTTGTAAATGATTATGCGTGTATGCAGGAGGGAATTCTTGTATGACGTTGTTCTGTGTATGCAGGCCCTCTTGTATGATATTGTTGTATGATGTTGATATGTGTATGCAGGCTAACTTGTATGATGTTGCTGTATCGCATGAGGGATTTCTTGTATGATGAAGGTACCGTGTAGTATGTTGCATGAGGGATTTCTTGTATGATGAATGTTGCAGGAGTTGTATGATGAAGGTACATGTGTAGTATGGTGTAGTATGTTGTTGTTCGTGCAGGAGTTGTATGATGAAGGTACCTATGTAGTATGGTGTAGTATGTTGTTGTTCGTGTATGATGTACTGTGATAGTTTTTATCCATCCGCTAGACTTACTAGCGGATGATGTTAGGGCAATAGTGCCTGGAAAAATTACTTAATATGTCCGCTAGTAAGTCTAGCGGACGGGTTTTCTCTCAATAATATCACAGCCATTCATTAATCAGATGGATGGTATAGATGTTATATGCCACTTTTTATTTCATAACATATAGATGCTATAGATCATTCCCCATATATATATATATATATATATATATATATATATATATATATATATATATATACACACACACATTAGTCAGGTCCCGTGCCTCCTAAGACCTGTATGGACAATGGGATTTATCTCAAACTTTGGCTGGCTCAGATGATTTATTGATTTAGCGGGAAATTCAAAATCATTTGTATTTTATTAGATAGATATAACCAGTTTTCTATAGATCATTTCTTAGTTTATTGACGGATAAAACCGAATTATCGAATCAAATTAATTTTTTTAACTTGAACTATTTTGGTTGCTCAGTTATTTTGCTTAGAGATAATTGTATATCGTACTCCGAAATATAGACCATTTTATCATTCCTATCTTGAGATTATTTAAACGCTTACATTCAACTACTCAAATTATCGTTAAGTGATATTAACGACGCTTTTGTTATTTTCGACCAAAAAAGTGGTCGGAACTGTCACGTGTTTCGGTAGAGAGAGTATAAGTACGATTTGACCATATATTTTTATATTTAACCGTATAAAATCAACTTAAAAATAATTTTATATTAATCAAATTCAAATAAAATACCAATCATTTTCAAATATCCAAAAATAATATAATTTCTTTTTTCTCTTCACTTCTTTCCCATCACCATTAAACTCAAATATTTCCAAACTCCAAAATATGCAAACAATAAACACAAATTGGAGAAGAAATCTAAATCCAAAACATGTTTTCTCTCTAAAACATAAAACCCAGATTTATACATGGTAGAATATTTGTAGGAAATGTTCCTGTTCCATTAGATTGAAAAACAAATACTTTTTTTTATTAAATAGTCTAAAAGAAAAAAATTTATTAAAACCATAATTCCAGGTCAGCAAAAAGAATATCCCACGTAGGCAAGCATGAATGAATGGCAAAGCGACTCTCTTGGGTTGACTGAAATTGTACGGGCACCCATAACGTACCTTATATAACTAACCTCGTCCCTTTGTCGCCAATCTAACGTCCCCCCATGCTTAATATAGTCCGTCTCTCTCCTATCCAAACTTTCTCTCTCTCTCTCTCTCTAAAAATTTCTCTCTCTCTTTATGTTGTTTGTTTGTTTGTTGTTCTCATGGATTTTCTTCTTCTTTCATTGTTGGTTTCAGTCATGGATTCGAAGCCAGGGATAAAAGGTGATGAGTGGCATGTTTTCACGTGCCCGCCATTACTGCACTAGACCAAAGCTATATATATGGTCCAGCTTGAAGAAAACAGAAAAATTACATAAGATTTATTAATAATCCTCCAACGGGGCGGGCGGATTTAATAATGTTACAGGACGTCGTGCTTCCTCCGGAACAGCTTCAGATTGTAATTCTCTCACTTTTGACCATATATATTAATTACTGATTACATGCATGTTTATTAATTCATTTCTTCTTCTGTTTAATTAATTCCTTTATATAAACAGGGGAAAATTATGCACCATGTTAAATTTCTTGATTCTTTTTTTAATTTGTTGCTTGTTTATGTGCTTGGTAAACTTTTTCATGTTTATATATAGTAGTATGATATGATCACTCTGTTTGATATGTAATATGTTTTGGTGTTTTTACTTTTTACTCTTTTCGTGGTTATAATTTTTCACATGTTTCCATCTTCATGTTTGCCTTTCAACCATATATATATATATATATATATATATATATATATATATATAGATTATAAATCCAAAATTATAAAAAAAATTCTCAACTTTGGCAAGTGAATTAAGAGCAAAACATTACGTGTTAATTACTTTATCTTAAAGATAAAAATTCAACTTCAAAATGGGCACGAAACTCACTTGAACTCGGACAACATGCATGATATATACACAATCAACTCACAGCTATCTGTTTATGTGACTCAATTATTAATTAGTCAAACACGGCTTATTATACGGGAATCAACTTGGGCGAGATGTTTCAATCTAGAAAAGGTTGCACACCCAGTGGTCCTTTTCTAGGGACACTTTCATCTCAGGAATGTTATAATCTTGAACTCCCCCTCGTAATTTCATTCGTTTACGATCTCTCTTTCAAAATCATTGATTACGGAATATATTTTTGACCATGCGTAAAGCTTAAGTTTGTCTAATCTTGATTCTTTTATTCAGTTAGATTGATAAAGGAACCTAAATGCATGTTAGCACTTCACATGCATAACAATTAACAACTTTTAGTGCTTATATATATATTGTTCCAAGTGTTTGTCCAATTCTGGGTATTTCTATATCTTGCACAAGATTTATATGCCTTCCTGCCATTCAATTTGGTACCTTACTTTCGTACAACTCACATGGAGCAGCATATCTTTTTCTATATGGCCACTTCTGTTTTACTGTCATATTTAGATGCAAAAACCTTGGGCATCATGCATAATGATCCCGAAATTGTAAATTGTCCACTTAGCTACAAAGCGCACTATATATACAAAATTTAACACGTTACCCTTTTTAGAAGAATGCATGATTTTAATTAATTGTTGTTCTTGTTATGCAGGAAGAAATTTCGAGCCCGCTTAGTGCTCAAATCTTGGAATTTTGTGAATCTGAATTATTCCCAGAAACACTACAAAACTCTGAAGTGGCTTCTAGTTCCTATTGCTGCTATGAGGAGCACTCTTCCTATACTAATAGTCTTTGTTTTAGTACTCCAGAAATAAACAAAATTCCCGGCCAAATAAATAACAATGACACCACCAAAACAGCCACCACCAGTACCCCTCCACCTATCTCCATCAATAACAACACTAACCTCTCCATAATCTTTGACTCATCGGATGACCTTGAAAACGACATATCGGCTTCCATAGACTTTTCATCTTCCCCTCCCTTTTCTGTTCCGCAATTCCTCAATGGCCAACAAGAACAGTTTGATCTCTCTTTATTGCAGAATCAAATGGGAGTACCGGATAATGTTGTTGAGGCCGTGCTGTCCCAATATGCGCCTGATCCTGTTGTTCCTCAGCTTATGGGGCCGCCTTTGCCTGCTCTTCATGAAGATGATTGCTTGTCCTCTTATATCCGAATGAATCCTGCGTCCCCTAATTGTTCTTTTCTTGATCCTGGAATCAATTCATTCCTGCCTAGTAATCTCAATGCTGCTTTATCTACTGAAAATTCTGGGATTTTTACTGGGAATTTGTTTTTAGGCAATCAACTGCAGCCTCAAGAATTGGACTTTCAGGGAGATAATGGTGGAATCTTTTGTATAGAACCTCTGGCTCGCTATAACAGTGATCTTCAGGTACTAAACATGATCCCCAAGAAAATTCCCTTTACTTTTAGAGAAAAAAATTATGATTTTAAGAAAGAAAAAAAAGGCAATAAAATTGAGGGACTAATTTCTAATCGAGTCTTGCTATACCTTGCAACAAAACATTGCTAGTTTTATTGCAATAGCTCCCTATGTAAATAAGTGCATATATATATATATATGGAAAAATTGTGGATGTGTCTACTAGCATAGCAACAAAATAATATCATTTTCCTTCTTTTTGTATGTTCATAATTAATATATAATTATAATTCTCTGAAAAGGCACTTAGCAATGAGAGCCAACATCTTGTGAGTGGGGGTGCAAATTCTACTCCATTGGCTTCAGAGATTACAAGCTTGGAAGATTCAACATTCAAGGTTGGCAAACTCTCAGTAGAAGAAAGGAAAGAGAAGATACATAGATACATGAAGAAAAGGAATGAAAGGAATTTCAGCAAGAAAATTAAGGTTTCTCTTTCACAAAATCATTTTCACGATAATTTCGAAAATAGAATAAGCATTCTTATGCATGCATGTACTAACAAACATCATATATATCTCCAAAAATTTCATGCATGCATGTTTGGAATATAAATGGCATATTCATTATGCAGTATGCGTGTCGCAAAACTCTGGCAGACAGCAGGCCTCGGGTTAGAGGAAGGTTTGCAAAGAACGACGATTTCGGGGAGACCACTAGAACAACTTGTAGCACTCATGAAGAGGACACAGATGATGATGTGAGATCTATTCATGTATGTCCCACAATCACCGACAAATTTTGTTAGAATTAATTTAAGAACGAATTAATAATAGCACACTCACACACGATATTCATATACCCACGTTCACCGATTTGATTAACTAAAGTTGTTTTTTGATGCTTAATTCATTTTGTGATTTTGCTTCAGGTGGTGGTGAAAGAGGAAGAAGATATGGTTGATTCTTCGGACATCTTCGCTCATATCAGTGGTGTGAATTCCTTCAAATGCAACTATTCCATCCAATCCTGGATTTGATTATTGAATTTAGCATTTTCCCGACTACAATTTAGCCAGGACCCTGTTTCAGCAGGATAGATTAATCCTATCCTGGAATAAGTAGAGGATAAATAATTGGGGTCATATTATGACTTTTTGTAATTATTTTCACAATCAATTGAGTGATTATATATTAGTAGCTAGTACATGAATAACAACAGTGTATATACTTCTATTTATGTGCTTTATTGACTATAACAATTAATTTAAGAAGTTTGTGGTTATGAGTGTTACTCAGATTGGTTGCTAGAAACTGAGCACTAAATATTACTCCATCCGTTCTATATTATTTAATTATTATTAGTTTTTTAAAATTAATTTTAAAAAAAATTAAACTCAATTAATTTATATTATTTTTATTTTAATCACTACAATGATGGTATTATTTATTATAAATTTTATAATTTTTAATAAGTTATCTTAATTTTAAATTTAAAATATCTATAATAGACTTTTAAAAGTCAATAATAATCATATAATTTAGAACAAAAAATTATAAACTATATTTAATTTTTAATAACTTTGATTAAACATTACTGTCCAAGTCAAATTCAATTAAATCTATACTCATGTTTTTTTTTTTGAGGTCAATCGAGATTAAATCTTTTCCCGGACGATTTAAAGGCACACTTCCCACATCATCTTGGTGCATTAAAGAGAATTCTCGTGCTAACCCTAAGGTTCAAATCTAGAAAATTAAAAAAGAGAAAAAAACTCCTTAACCATCAGGCTAACTTATTGGGGTTAAAAATCTTGACAGGTTATTCAAATTGAATTAGGATCCTCTCCATTTTAAATGACAGAGGATCCATTTAATGGTTCAGATTAAAATGTGAGATGATGATGAAAGAGAGACGATGATAAAAAAATGTACAAAAAATAGTGCCTCTCCGTTTCAAATGAAATGGGGAGAATCTTCAAATTGGTTATAATATTAACATATAAACATGCCGCGTGTTAGCACACCTGTTTTAGGTTCCTAAATTATGAATATAATTTGATCCATTCCTTCCCTCTAAAAGGCCGATTTGGGATAAAGGAAGTCCAGCCCAATAAGAGCTTAGACGAAGTTCTTCTTTAGGGGAGAACTTTGTGATTTTTCACATATATATATATATATATATATATATAGGCTATATGTATATAGCCAACTATGTATTATATAATAGAAATTTATAATGACGATTTTTTTTTTTAAATTTACGATTGACGGGTGTGTATCTTACACGAAGTTGCATATATATATTTTCCCTATATATATTTTTTCATTTTGGCAAGATTTTCTTTCATATGAGAGAAGAATGGCTGAGTGGCCCCACTTTCGTGTAAGAAGGGACTATGTAAATATAAATATATTAAAAATACATGAAGTTATTAATTTTTATCTAAGTTGTTTTTTTTGTCTAACTCACTTTCTTTTTCTTGGTGAATTTTGAGAATATCCCTATGCATATGTCCAAGATCTACATCTTTGAATTAAAAAGTTTGAATAATCAAATCTGCAATCAAATCAGTTGTTAGAATCAATAAATATTTAAATTCTTCATCTAAAAAAGTGGGATTTCATAATTTTCTTTCTTCTATTGTGTTTTTCCATTATCATTTTCGCCCCCATATAAAACTTCATATATGCTTCGGTAGGTGAGGTTCGTGAGGACTTGAATTACACACACGACACATAACTCTTAAATTTTGAGCAATACTATATACATAAATTATTCTATAAATATTTTACAAATTGCTGATATGACATACTTTACTTCAGCTTTTTATGTGGGGCCAAATATTATATTGAAATAATTTTTTGATCGATAGAGTATGTCAAATCAGCAATTTGTAAAATATTTATAAAATAATTTGTCTATAACATTATTCTTACATTTTTATTTGAACAATCTTAAGATCAACCCGACTCCACCCCATCCCATCCCATATCATATTTTCTTAAAAGTCAGCTGTCCCTATATTTTCTTAAAAGTCAGTTGTGAATCAAATAAATATAAATATCACATCAACAAGAA
This sequence comes from Panax ginseng, assembly GCA_020205605.1. Classification (NCBI taxonomy): domain Eukaryota; kingdom Viridiplantae; phylum Streptophyta; class Magnoliopsida; order Apiales; family Araliaceae; genus Panax; species Panax ginseng. The sequence goes on along the minus strand of CM035127.1, from coordinate 16,431,947 downwards.
AAGCTATTAAAATTTATAATATTAGGGTCAGTTCACCTTAATGTGACATTTACTCAATAATCCATAGCCAATTCCTAAATTTTATGATTAGCATTTGACAAATGAATCCGAGAATATTTCACAATATTGGACACTAGTATTTGGTGTGAATCAAATTGTTAAATTGATACTCCATTAAAATTGAAAACAACTAAAGGGTCATATTCTTTAATATATATATATATATATATATATATATATATATATATATATATATATATATATATATATATATATATAAGGAACCCTTCCATAAGAAATTTTCTGCCACATGAGAATCATGCAACAACAACTTTTTAGGCAGTTGATAAACTTATTGAAAAATTGAGATTGAAACATAAATATACCAAGTTTCAAGCACAACATGCATCTGCTTTTATTTTAATATGAGGACCCACATAGTCAACATGTTGTCGGTTTGTTGAAATAAAATGAATTTTTAATATTAAATAATGCCTGACCTAAGACAAATTTTGACTTATCTAATTTGTGCTTTTTTATTTTTATTTTTAAGCATTTCCCCATTAATAGTCATGACTCAGCACATTGCGTAAACTTAAAAAAATATAAAATACTCCCGACCTTACGGCTGTTAATAAAAAAAAAAAAAAAAATCCAAACCGGCACAACCTCTTCCGGCTTGGAATAAAAAGCTTATATCCTATTTGTGGCACAAGTTCTTTATTTGCTATTTTTATAAAATATTTGTTATTTTTATAACTCTTTCATTTAATAACAAATAAAGAATTATAATTCAAATAAAAAATAATATCCTATTTTATAAAAATAGCAAATAAAGAATTATAAAATAACAAATATTTGCTATTTTTATATAAAGAATTATAAAAATATTTTTATATCCTATTATAAAATAAAAATAAAGAATATTATATATTTTAATAACTCTTTCATTTAATACAAATAAAGAATTATAAAATAACAAATATCCTATTATATATTCTTTCATTTAATTTTTATTTGTATTAGAAGGACTCAGTAGCATTTGTATCCTATTAGTAGCTCTAATTTATTTGTATATCCTATTATAAAATAACAAATATCCTATTATTTATTTGTATTTAGAAGGACTCGGTAGCATTTGTATGGTAGTATTTAGAAGTTTCAAAGGTAGAAAATCACATCATCATTTTTGGTGCATGCTTGCGGTTGAGCCATAATATGTAACCACTTGCAATTTCAAACATTAGCAAAATACTCTAAAATTAATTGTAGCAAGCAAGTATCAAAGGCATGAAAATAAATACACATTTTTTTATTATAAAGAAGATAATTTAAGACAACATAAATAAATACTCCTTAATAGCATTTGCCAGAGTCCAAAACCAAAAATCTTGTTCATAAATTGTGAAAATAACACTTAAAGGTTAGGTAGCTGACAATGAAACTTATAAAACCAAATTGAGCATTTTGTACTACTCTTGAATTTGGATTTTTATTTATTCATATTTAAAATTAGAAAACAACAAAAGGGTCATGTTCATTTGTCCATATATAGTTGGTGTTAGGCGCCTCCTATACAATTCTCCAAATGCTCCCACATCAATAACCACTTATTTCAAACTAACTAGTACAACCCACATCCAAGTTGAGCACCACAAGTTTTGTCAATTTTTAAAATTTGTATATATGGTACCCCACCTTTTGTGTACAAATAAATCGAGTATTGAGTTGTTCAGATTTAGTTCACTAAAATTTATTGAGTATAAAATAAAGTGTGACCGAAACTAGTTTAGCTATCAAGTTGAGCATGATCTCAAATTGTAATTTCATATAGTAAAAAAAATTACAATTTGAGGATGTTCAAATAATTTATCAAACTTTAAAATGTGTTCATATTTGAATCATTTATATTTCGAGTTTAGCTCAAATCAAATTTTTGGTCGAATAAGTACGAATTGAGCTCTAACTATTTGTTCATTTTACAGCATTACCCAACTCGTCAAATTTTGAACCTTTGAACTAAATACTCGGAACAGAGTCCATAATTTGTGACCATTATAATAAATAAGAAAAAACAAGAGGGTTTAAATTGTGAAGCACATGGTACTTTTTACACAAATTTGAATTTTGTAGATCAAATATCAATATTTTGACTCGGTTATTAAAAATACTCCTGAGTCCTGTTATAAGCATGTGCACAGCTTTACAGAATCATTTATATATAGAGAAATCCAGGAGATAATGTTGTAGTACAAAGATTTTTTATTTTTTCCTTTTTTTAAATTTTTTTTATTTTATTTTAGTTGTGTTCCCTTGTCCATGATCCTTGTAATGTTGTTGTACAGTGCATTGTTAGTAGTGAATTAATATTTTCATAAATAAAAGTGTTAATTTCATAATATTCTATCATATTAACGTGAACTCAATTTACTATTTATGTGAGGAAGAATTTGTGAAATTATCAAATTTATTTGTGAAAATTTTAATTCACTGGCCTTAATCTATGACTTTTGGATGATGGCATTTTTACTTTTAGTAATAGCTTTTTGCTTTTTGCTTTTTGCTTTTGCTAGAAAAAACAAGAGGGATAAAAAAGAACAAATTTCACTCTCTAAAAAAAACAAATAAAAAGGAACGGAGGGAGGGAGTATAAATAAAAAGGATATATATATATATATATATACACTCCAGATATTAAGTTTATCCCTTATCTAATATACTTTGTATATCCCCTTTAGCAACGGACCGGGTGACGATTCGGTCCGTTACTATAGGTTATCCGTCGCTAAAAGTTAAAACGACGGTTCTATATAGCGACGGACCGAATCGTCGCCCGATCCGTCGTTAAAGTGGGGTATGCAAGGTATGTTAAATAAAGGATAAACTTAAGATATGGACCGATATATATATACACCGGTCCGGATCAAGTGTATACCCTTTATCTTACTCACCCGTGCTCACCTCCCTTTAGGCGACGGTTTCGATCATACAACCGTCTATACTTTTAACGACGCTATATGTTGTCCGTCGCTAAAAGTATAGACAACGGTTGTATGACCAAAAACATCGTCTAAAGGGGTATGCAGTTGATAAGGGGGTGAGCACGAGTGAGTACGGGTGAGTAAGATAAGGGGTATGCAGTTGATTCTTGCTCATATATACACACTTAAATTGTTATTAAAAGATACTCGTGTACGTTTCTTTGGATGTATAATTTAAATGTATACATAGAGATATTCAAATAAAAAAAAGGAATTAATATTTTTATAAAATTTTACTCACATGAATATGAATTTCGTATACTATTCATGCGAAAAGAGTCTTGTAAAAATATTAGTAATATAAAAAGACTGGGACCAAACCATCAACCATATTGACTTCGAGCCTTCCAAAAGGAGAATCAAGTCAAATTAATAACTACCTAATTCTATTATGGCAAGGATTGAGAAACGTTCCTAACTTTGTTTTATTTTTAATCGGTATGAAAGATGTCTCCGTCAGGACCGTCACTAACCATTTTTGATAACAATACTGGTACGCGCACAGAAAAATTAATTTGAAAGAATAAAATAAATAAATAAATAATACAATTTATTTATTCACGAGAATAAATTTATTTTATTCTTTCGGATCAATTTAGTTATTGTTTTGATAAATTACAGGTTTATAATAAATTTTTTATTAAACTTTGAATTATCGTCCTTCATTGGTTTCAAAATATATGAGAAATACTTTTAAATTTGAAATTAATATAAATTTCTTTAATATTACTCGATTCAGTAATAAATTATTTAAAAATTACTATGTATTATAAGATTTATTACTTTTTAGTCCCAAATATTTGGGTTGCTTTTTTTGTATAAATCATTTCAATTTTAACGACAAGATTAACTGTTTTTTATGAGATATAACGACGATTCACCAAATATACACTTTCTCTCTCTAAATATATATCCCCTTCTTCACCAAATCAAAAATAAATAAATTAAAGACGAATCGACTATAACGACGATTTTATGAGATATAACGACGATTCAAACCGTCGTCATAATTATATCGTCGGCTTTGTATGCTATAGCGACATAAGAAACCGTCGCTATAACTGGTTCATTTTTGAAAAGGGAACCATATATATTTGTATTTACAAAAATATCACCGCATCCCTTCAAAACGACGTAGTTTTAATAAAAAAATGTTATTTAAGCGGAATGCTATTTAAGGAGAATGCTCTTGATTTCATCAGTATATATATATATATAGTGGGATCAGAGCATACCCCTTATCTTACTCACCAGACTAACTCCTTTTAGATGACGGTTTTACATACAACTCGTTGCTCATACTTTTAATGACGTTATATGTTGTCTGCATTAAAAGTATGAGCGACGTATTGTATAATCAAACCGGCCGCTTAAAGTGGGATGAAGACGGTGAGTAAGATAAGGTATATGACTTGATCTCATATATATATATATATATATATATATATATATATATATATATATATATGGTCTCCATCCACAAAGAAGGTTGTTAGGGAAGCAACCCATTTTGGCGGTATTACAACAAGCTCTCTCCGGCATTAAAAAAAAAAAATTGTCCAAGTAGGTAGAAAATTGTAAATTACCGGCCAAAATGGGTTGCTCCCCAACAACCGGTTGCTGTGGATGGAGACCCTATATATATATATATATATATATATGAGTTCTCATGTGACGCCACCAAAATTAGGTATACGTCACCCATCTTGGGTCGCCACTTACATAGTACAAAATTCAAATATAACTTAATAATACAACTGTCGTGTACAATTCGATAAAACATAAACTGTGAGTTTGAATACAAATATTGTATACTAGAGATTATACAAACTCAAAAAGAGTCCTTATTACAATTATTATTACACTATTTTACAGAATAGTGAGGACTACTAATGCTATCATCTGGTCTGTCACTCCGTTCCCCGACTAGTCCCTGCTATGTTCTCATTTCCTGAATAGAACAATAAAAGTAAAAGGATGAGCTCAACTAGCCCAGTAAGAAATATTATGACTAAGATAATGCGAGAATATATTATCGTTAGCCTTCAACAAATGTTAAACCGATATAATATAACAACCATCAAGTTTAAGCAAGTGAACAAGCAATCCATTAAAAGAGTCAAGTAAAGAATAAAATCTACTATCTTTTATGATTTAGAAGGTTTTTCATCACTTTTATCATTTGGGACTCAAATTTTAATAAACAATCCACATCATCGAATCACCCTCGCACTACTACCAATGATATTCTTTTAAGTATCAACGACCATAATTATCCACGCACTACGGGCCAAGAATATTTGTGTATTCATTAATGGTCATGATCATGCCAACAATCATCCATCAATGCACTACGGGCCAATGAGAATTTTTACCACATTATTTGTAACATTACTTGGCCATGATTACACCGGATAATTCTCGGTCATAATCATACCAAGTCCATCTCTCGCACTATAGGCCATGATGACTTTTAACAAAATATAAACATGAGGATGATGACAATGATATAAGAATTCAATAAAAAAAGTTCAAGAATTATTTTATCCAGAACTAATAACGTCCAAATTGTCAACATGATATCGCTTTGTAGAGTAAAATTCAAAAATGCTCGTAAGAATATTTCCACGAAAAAGATTTGGATGAAGCGCAAATATCAAAGATATTCCACTAATTTCATGGAGTATAGAAGTTAAAACTTTAACCATCCGAGTATAATAAGGAATGGAATAACAAAAGAAATCACCGTGCATGCGATAGGCCATGCATGACAAAGTTATTCCAGCGAGAATAATAAATAACGGAATCAGTTAGGAGTAAAACGCATGCACGACGTAATATTCCAACGAGAATAATAAAGGCGGAATAAGGTCCGGCGTAAAACGCATGCATGTGATATTCCAATGTAATAATAAAGATGGAATCAGTCCGGCGTAGAACCCATGCATGGGATATTCCAACAGAATAATAAAGGCGGAACAAGGTCCCGGTAGAAACTTGTGATGTACGTAATGTTCCAATGAATGATAAAGAATGGAACAATGTAAGAATTTCACCAAGTATAGGGTAGCTCAGCGATATCTGAGTTATTCCAATGTAATAATAAGAATGGAATAATGGAAGTTTCTTCATAGATAAGAAAGAAATAATACTCCCTACCTTGGAAAAGCGGAACCGGAATAGTGAGTAGCAGATTTCTCTTCTTCTTTCTCTTTATAATTTATCTCTATAATAATCGCTCTAAAGCTTTTGTGAATTGGTGAGAAATGAAGGAAGAATGAGCTTCTATTTATAGAAAAATATAGTTTCGATAATCGCACGTTTGGGGGCTCAAATTACAAAGACAATACCTCCAACTTTTCTTTCATTTTTAATTTAGTCCCGCAAGTATTATCAAACTTGCACCACCTCCCTAATAGTAAATAATGTGAATCAATAGTTCAATTATGTGAATCAATAGTATAATCATGTGAAAAATACGAATTACAAAAGATAAGACTCCATCTATACCTCCATTTTTAATTTAGTCATGCAAGTATTATCAATCTTGCACCAACTCCCCTAATAGTAAATAATGTGATTCAATAGTACACATATGTGAACAAATAGTTATATAAGCATGTGAATTAGTAGCAATTAATTGCTCATTTATCCGATAAATTACCCGATTTATCAATATAACCCCTAGACATCAATTATCATCGGAATAAATGTCAATTTTCACTAACACAAACAATTCCAACATAATGAAATTATTTTTATCAAAAATATAAATTTTAAAATTTTAAAATTTGACTTTTCCCGAAAAAATTAACTGTTGACTTTTTGACCAAATAGTGAATCCCGAAAAATTTTGTGTTTATAGACTATTTTTACTAATTTCTTCGTTCCGGACTCAAATATCACCTCCGCGTCTCCAAATTCAACTCCGAACAACATTCATCATTAATATTATAACTCACAATATTTATCAACCAGGTCGTTCCTAGGAAAGAGGGAGCTTTTCAATAAGGATTTCTCCCTATTGGCGCACAATTAGGTGACCAAACCTCTCCTTGACAGAACTTCTAGACATTATAAATATTGCAGTTTATAATATGAATAACTTTGTCGTCTCAAGTATTGATTTAATAAAAAAATATTTTATGCAGAGTGACAATAATTGAATCAATAATATGATAGATATGATGCAAAGAATTATCGTAAAGTAATAAATTAGTATAAGCGGTGACTTCTCACGTAAGCATCAATAATCAATACCGTATGCTACTATACAACCACGCGTATTACTGTACTTTTACTACAAAGTAGTTCAACAGTTTTAACGGTAACACTTCCACCGTTATTTTTATAAAAAGATAATTCTGTTATTTTCTAATTACGACAATACTTCCGTTGTGGGGTCCACCAATGATTGTGCCGTCGTACGAATATTCTCCGATAAAAAGAATATTCCCCGACTAATCGAATATTTTATAACAACTTGCATACTTTGAAAAATTTATAAATACTACTCACAACTATAACATTATATCAAATCCACACCATAATATTAAAAAAAATATTTCGATAAATTTAAATCTTTATTCATAAAATCTGGGGTTTCACATCTCATACATAGCAATCAATTGTTATAGACACTATTTCAGCAACCAACTTGTCAGCCGTGATCAATTAAATGGAAGGCTGAAATGAAAAAAAAGTATATTGCGGCCCAAACAACATACTCTAGTGACTTTTATTTTAATAAAAAGTCAAATTAACTTGTTAATGTGGGCTCATATTGTCAGATAGAAAGATATAAAATAAATTTATTTTTTTAATATACCAACCGCTACAACTTGTATCGGCTTGGTCTTAATATTTTTTTATAACGTGGGCCCATTTTTGAGAAATAGAAAGATAAAAAGGGAATTTATTTTTTTTATATACCAACCGCTACAGCTTGTAGCGGCTTGGTCATAATTTTTTTTTGTGCCATCCGTTGTTCCACTTTGTTGGTAATAGTGTTATTACTTGCCTTTTTATTATTAATACTAATATTAATTAAATGAGAACTAAAAAGTAAAAAAAAGACGATTAATATTACAATATTATCTTTCTATCTCTCAATTTTCTTACAACGGAAGTCATTAAAAAAAAAACACCAAGCGGCTACATTTTGTAGCGGTTGGTAATAGTGTTATTACTTACCTTTTTTATTACTAATATTACTAATATTAATTGCCTTTTTATTACTAATACTAATATTAATTGCCTATTTAGTAATATTAGTAATTACCTTTTTAAAAATAATATTAGTAATTGACTTTTTATTACTATTACTAATATTAATTACCTTTTTATTACTAATACTAATATTAATTATCTTTTAATAATATTAATAATTGCCTTTTTTCGTATTAATATTAGTAATTATCTTTTAGTATTAATATTAATTGTCTTTTTATTACTATTACTAATATTAATTACCTTCTTGTTAGTATTACTAATATTAATTGCCTTCTTATTAGTGGCTTGGTTTTTTTTAATGCATTTAGTATTGTCTTTAGTAATAAAAAAGACAAGTAATAACACTACTACCAACCGCTATAAGATGTAGCTACTTGGTGTTTTTTTAATGACTTAGTTATGAGAAAATTGAGAGATAAAAAGATAATATTGTAATATTAATTGTCTTTTTAATTCTCATTTAATTAATATTATGACACAAAAAAAAAATTATAACCAAGCCGCTACAAGTCAGAAGCAATTGGTATATATATATATATATATATATATATATATATATATATATATATATATATATATATAATTCCCTTTTATCATTCTATTTTTCAAAATGGGCTCACGTTATAAAAAAATATTAAGATCAAGCCGCCCATGTCAGAATTAGCAGTTGATATATATAAAAAATAAATTTATTTTATATCTTTCTATCTGATAATATGGACTCCTATTAACAAATTAATTTAATTTTTATTAAAATAGAAGCCGCTATGGTATGTTATTTGGGCCGCTACATATTGTAGCGACGGACAATATATTCTTTCCCATATCAGCCTTCCATTTAATTGATATACGGCTGATAAGTTAATTACTAAAATAGTATCTATAGCAATCGATTATTATGGATGAGATATATATATATATATATATATATATATATATATATATATATATATAGTTCTCTTTTCAAAAACGTATTTAAATTTTATTTATTTACATTTTTACTCAATTAAAAATTAAAATACAATATCTTGAAATTCAAATATACTCGACAGTTTTTGGGTATAAATTTCTCCAAACAAACGTGGCTTACGACCTCAATCCAAACCTACTCTCCCTCTCTCCCTCCATCTCTCTCTCTCTAATGTTTGTTTGTCCAACAGTTAGTTGCAGTAGTGGCACTAATCGTTTCATGTTCTCAAGTAGGTAAAGACTTCATTTTTCTTTGCCCATTATTATTATTTATATAATAGCAGTAACTTTTAAGCTCTATCTGATAGCTTAGCTTATATATTATCTTTGTTACTAATCATTGCGCTTTGTGGGTTAGTCTCAAATTTAAAGATTAAGCATTTTTCTTTTTGGGTTTCAGCTGGTTTTTGGTAAGAGTTGTGGTATAGCTTGCTATCTGTACTGGGTATTGATTACTTGGATCCAGTTCCTCAAGGTGAGGTATTAAAGTTTCAATAGGCAATGTTCTCCTTTTTGTAACATTTTTGGTTTTTTTTGTTGTGTATTTTTTTATGTTTATTCTTTGTACTTGTGGATTTATTAGTTGCATCTAAGGGTGATTTGCTTTTAGTACTTGTTTAATTTTCTTTTAGAGGGGTCCGATTAATAGATAAGTATGTCTGGATGAGGTTTAAGCTTTGTTTTGTGCTTTACTGTTTTGAATGATGATATTATTGTCTTTTAGGTTGGTTTATTGTTTAGTTGAAGCTTTGCCATTATGTTTTTCATTTTCTCTTACATAATTACCAGACAGACATATCTTCTTACCTTTTTTGTGTGTCATATCTCTGTGCGTGTCTGCTTATTGTAATAAGTAGTTTTATGAAATGTGTTTTTGGAGCTTTATTGAGATTAAATCCAAGTTAAATACTTTTTTCTTTTGTCATGGGACTTGATATGGCCTATATTGACTTGATAATTGCTGCTGATGCACAAATCACAGTGATTTGGAGCTTCCATCAGGAGATTTATTTATTATTCTGACAATTTAACTTACCATCCTCATATTAATTACTATGGAATTGATGCAATAAGTTCACCATTTCTTGTTTGAGGACATCAATTGTATAAGTAACATACTGTTCCCTCCCACCCCTCTACTTGAAGATGCATGTACTTGTTACATTTTATTGAGGGTATTATATCTTCTGAAAATTGTTACACAGTGTAACAGTATAAAATTACAAACGGATATTAGAAGATCTGCTTCTACTTATGATTTGTTTCTTGGAGTTTTCGTTATGTTACTTCTTGCTGTAATGTTGGATTGCGACAAATACATAAGTAGCCGTTAGTTTTCTTTGGCCAAATTTTGTTTCTTCTCAGGTTGAAATTTTATATTACTGAATGTATACGAACTTTTTTTGCTCATACATGATTTCATTACCAATTTATTGATGCTCACTTTTTGTTGCACTTGCTTTTTAATATGTTTGTAGTTTACTGTGGGACGCAGAGGTCGAAACTGCAGTGTCTGCCAATAAGTGTTTTAATATGGTTGGGGGTTAGTAATGGTAAGAATTTGTTTCCATCTGTAGCTACTTCTTTGTTGGAGGTGGAAGATGGAGAGTCCAATTGCGGACGCGGAGAATGATGTCCAAATGAATGAAGATGCATTGCAATGCTTGAGCAAAAATATAAAATCAGCAGAAGACGATAGTTGGTCAGAAAGATTGGTAAGAAAGGTGAATCCAGAGCATGCATTGTTATTAGACAGTAGGATTCCGAAGCAAATTATCAGTTTTGATGAAAAATATCTTCGTCATTGCCTGGAACTTATAGAATTCAGCGCGCTGAAAGTGGGCTCATGCACTATTCCATCAGATATGGGTGTTTTTCTTGATAATTCAAGTTCAAGGAAAATCAGCACTGGAAATATACATGATTTGAATGGGATTGTTACTGAATGCCCTTCTGTAGCAGGGACTGAGAATGTTGTCATAAGCTCTTCTGGAGATTCAATTCTTGGTGCAATCACCAGGAGCAAAAGTATGATAAACATTTTAAACAGTCCTTTATTACGCCAATTGGGTGATTCAGATAGTGATGTCAACTTTGGAAGAACAAGTTTAGTAGATTTTGGAGAACCAAAATACACTAATTTTCTGAGTTCTTGTGGTGGGTCACATACCACTACATCACAGAAGTTACAGAAAGATATGGTGGTTAACAGACATCATAGACATGGATCTGTGCCTGTCCGTAAGAGCCTTGGTTCTCTATCAAGCACATACTCCACCTGCTCTGATCAGTCGTCGTCTTCTTTGCCTGCCACTGTTTCTCAGGGAATGCTACACTGCACATGGAATAATGGGTTTCCACATTACGTTTTCTCCGTTGATGATCAGAGGGAAATCTATATCGCAAACTTGTTGAAGGTCGAGTCACCAGATAATAAAATTTTGGATTACATGTACACGTTTCATTCCAGAGCAGGTGGGAGAATGGAAGATGATATTCATGTGAAAGAATCAGATCTTGTTGGTAAGATGAGGGTATCTACTTCGTTTACCGTCCTTTCAGACAATTCAGAGATTATGGAGACTCAGTTTGTTCTGTTTGGTTTTAGTGACGATTGTGTGGGAGAGATGCAAAGTACAAGCCATACTCTTAAAAAGAACAAGGGGTTCTCTAAGAAGGTGGTGGTAGTTATAAAGGCAAGTCACACTTATAAGCAGAGGAACTCCACCAAATTGGGGGTTTCAAGTGCCATACTAGAAAATTCTTCGTGGGATCCAACAAGCCAAGATGAACCCAGTACTCCTGACCCAGTGTCGAGGGCCATTCTTTCAGAAGATCATCTTGTTCCAAACCTTGAGTTGGCAGCCATTATTGTGAAAGATCATATTCCTGAAACTAATAATGAGGCCGATATTGGAGGATGGGGATTGAAATTCCTCAAGAAAGTTGGGAATAGGAACACAAATGCTTCTGTACTACCTTGTCAATGTTGGGTACGTAATGATGGTGAGTGCTCTACCAGTATGGACATTCTAATCCCAGCTGGTTTTCATGGCGGACCAAGAACAAGAAAGGGTGGCCCTTCTAGTCTTACTGAAAGATGGAGGTCTGGTGGGTGCTGCGATTGTGGTGGCTGGGATATTGGGTGCCCAATCACCGTACTCAACACTAAGCGAAGCAGAACAGAGGTTTTACCACAAACAGATATTCGCTGGGAGAGCAAGACATTTGATCTCTTTGTAGAGGTGTGTCAAACTTACTTTTTCCTCAAAAGTTTAAACTTTTTGTTGGCAACCAACCTCATACTGTGAAAAATCATGTGATCCTTTGTACAACTTCTGTTTTGCAGGGTTCAAATCAAGATTCACCTACCATGAAAATGGTAAACATCCACGATGGTTTATATTATATTCCTTTCCAATCAAATCTTTCAGCTATACAATCTTTCTCAATTGCTGCAGCTATTATTCATAGACGTAGTCCCACCCTCCAACCAAAACTGTACAAGGTGAAATAGCAACAATCAAGGATAAGGTTCGAGTTGTTGCCAGTCTCTTACTAAAACTACTGGAGTGAGAATGTTGAAGTTTATTTATTATACTTAAGTTTATTTATTATTATGGTTGTCAATTCCTCTAATACGAAACCATTCTCTTCTCACGGCTAGTTGGCCCAATTGTAATTAAGTTAATATTTGGTGCCTAATTCTTGTAATTTATTATATCTTTTTGACTGAATATATATAAATTATGTCAGACTGAAATAGATATCAGATTTTGTTAATGTTTCTTCCTACTTTTTGTTTGTTTTTCTTTTTCGTGCATGTAAAGTAGCAAGCTTGGTCCCAAGTATAGGATTTGTGAATGTAACCAGCAACCTACAAGTTATTACTTCAAGCATTATGCTGAGTTTCTTGTGATATATGAAAAGTATTAGATTTACAATACTAATTTTCAATGCTCTATCATCTCCAAATATGAAATAGGCTTTTTGTTAATGACAAAATTAGTTAATGTCCCCCCGCTCCCGCTTAATATAAGTCTAAAGTTTTAGAGTATTGTTTTTGTTCCTTAATATAAGTCGTTTGAGAATTTCAATATTACCCCAAGTAATAAATATAATTTTGGTTTCTCTCACTATTTTTTGCTCAATAAATATCACTCTATTTTTCTAATACAAAAGCAATATAGATAATTGATATTATATTTAATACAATATAATTATTTTCTTAATAGTTGTGCATAAATCTAAAACGAAGGAACGGAGGGAGGGATTAATTTTTAAGAAACTTACTTTTCCAAATATGTTCCTAATATTACAGAACAACTCTTGCCATTTTTCATAAAAACTTGGTTGTTTCAAAATTAAAATATTTTGTTCTATTATTATCTAATTATACTAGTAAAATTATACATGCATTAATTAATACTTTTATCTTCAACTTATGCAAGAAAAAACTTTTCATATTTCCAGTCATCCGAGAGCCATCCAATTTTTTTAAAATAAAATAAAATTATTCTCACTTTTTCGAAAAATAATAGGAACAATTACATATTATAGTTCATTTATAAAAATAATTACAAAAATCATACAGTTATAAAATAATTACAAAAATATGACAATTTACCATATATATTTATAATACTAATTATATTAGGAGTCCTTAATTTAAGGAGTTAATATTATTTGGCTGACATGGCAAAAACTTTTTTTTTGAATTGCGTGATAACCGCCTATCATTTGTACGGGACTCTTTAGTTACCAAATCATTCTGCATACTGAAACCATTATTTCTCTCTCCTCTGTTTGTTCGTTCTTCATCTCTATCGATTTTTTCTAGTGATTTAATTTGTTCGTTCTTCATCTCATTTGTTCGTTCGTGATCTCGTTATCGTCTTCGTTAGTTATTCGCCATATTTGTTAGTTATTCGTCATTGTCGTTGTTTCTTTCATTTCATTGCGACCGTTCGATTAGTGATTTAACCCTTATTCTGGCATTTGAGTATGGTTTTCTTCTCCATTGATCGATCGGGTGTTTATTATTGCTTCAAGTGAGTATTTTCTTAATAGTTTAATGTATTATATATTAAAGTAGTTTACTAATAGAATGGAGTATTCATTGTTTTGGTTTGTGTTGTTTTTATGTTTTGTATAGAATGGTTGATCTGAGGAAGAAGGATGGAAAGAGGAAAAGGATCGTGGAGGGTGATTCTGTTAAGAACTTGAAGAAGTTTGTTGTGGAGAGCAAGGGGAAGGAAGGGGGAAGGATGTAGGTAATAATTCGAGTAAGAATGAGAGCAGTTTGGTGATACATAGTGATATCAAACATTCCGAAGTGCAATTAGATTCTGATTTTGATGTCCCTGTCAAGAATGAAGCTCAAGTGCTTATCCAGAAGATAATTCCAACTCAACGAATTTTAAAGGTGTGTTAATTTAAATATTGTTATTGTTTCTTCAGATAATGCTTAATTGGTTACTGTATAATGATTAATTGGTTACTGCATAATATTAATGATTAATGCTTGGTAACCACATGATTGGTAACCAATGCATTAGACAATAACCACCATGTTGCATGAAGGTAACCAAAACTGACTTGGGTACTGTCTAATTATGTCTTGGTTACTGTTTTATGATATTTTGGTTATGATGTCTTGGCTACTGTCTAATGATGTCTTGGTTACTGTCTTATGATGTCTTGTTTACTGTCTTATGATATTTTGTTCTTTGTCTCAATGATGTCTTGGTTCTTTGTATTATGTGTGTCTTGGTTCTTTGTCTAATGATGTATTTCACATTGTATTTACATTG
This sequence comes from Panax ginseng, assembly GCA_020205605.1. NCBI lineage: Eukaryota > Viridiplantae > Streptophyta > Magnoliopsida > Apiales > Araliaceae > Panax > Panax ginseng. Next base: position 16,416,892 of record CM035127.1, on the reverse strand, counting down.
GTTACCTTCTTCGCAACATGTTGTTTCTTGTATAATGTTGTCTTGGTTCTTTGTCTAATGATTTATTGGTTGTTGTCTAACTATTATATTGTGTAATCTTTGTCTTGGTTATCAGATTATGTGTGTCTTGTTACCGCCTAATGATGCCTTAGTTCTTGTCTCAACCAATATATTGTCTAAAGCTATATTAGTTCTTGTGCAACATTGTATTAGTTCTTGTATAATCTTTGAATGGGTTCTTCGACTAATCTTTGTTTTAGTTCTTTGCATAATATTTTTGACTAATGATTGGTAATCACATGGTTGGTAACCAATGTATTAGATAAATAATCGAGATGTTAGATGAAGGCAACCAAGATGGCATTAGTCAAGAACCCATTCACATAGTTACCTTCTTCGCAACATGTTGTTTCATCGTATAATCTTTGTCTTGGTTCTTTGTCTAATGATTTATTGGTTGTTGTCTAACTATTATATTGTGTAATCTTTGTCTTGATTCTTGTCTAATCTTTGGATTGGTTATTGATTAACGATGTTTTGTTTAATGACTAAAGCTATATTGGTTACTTGTCTATTTTGTTTTAGTTCTTATCATATGATTGGTTGGTTAACTTTGTAAATCGATTTTGTTTACTTGCGGTTATGGGATCTTTATTACGAGGAATGGAGCGAGAAAATTCAAGAAAAAGTGATATATTGGTGCGATATGGAAGTCCCCAAAGATCATTGCAAAAAATTGAATAATAGTCAGATGGATAAATTTAAGGCAATATGTTTTGGGAATTTTCTTGAGTTTGGTGAGCACCAAATGTATTCCCAGATTATTCACCACGCTCTTGTGAGGGAGGTTCACCAGAGGGATGATGGTGAAATGTGGTTTTTGTTCGGAGATAAAAGGGTCAGGTTCGGTTTGCCTGAGTTTTGTATGATATCTGGGTTGAGATGGAAAGGTGAGGATGATATAACTCCATATAAAGGTATGGAGAATATGCTTATTGGTAAGTTTTTTGGTGACGAAGTTGTGACACGTAGTAGTATAGGTAGGATATATAGGAAGGCAGTTTTTGATGATGATGACGAGGCTATTAAGATGTCTATGATATTTTTGGTCTTTAATTTCATTATGTGCACATTTTCTGAAAATTACGTTGATGGTGCAATGGTTAATTTTTTGTGTTACGGCGATGTTAGTAGTTTTCCTTGGGGGAAAGTTGCTTTTGAGATGACAAAGTACTCTTTGTCTAATGCTTTGAAGGGGCGTTATAGGAAAGGAAAGAATGGTGTTTCAACATACAATTTTTACATGGATCATTACACCAAACTGTACAAGTTGAATGGGCTTCCGTATGTATTCCAAGTTTTTATGTTTGAAACTATTCCGAGCATTCAAAAGTGGGGTATATCTACAATGACGAGCATCCGTCGGATGTCCGTTTATTCAGATGGAAGGAGTTAATGAAGCCGCTTTCTAATGACAAGTTGAATGAATTAGTTTTTTGTTCCGGACAGGTATGTTGTTTTACCTTTAGTTATATACTTGATAAATGAAAATATTATGTGAAGTTTACTATCAACAAAGTAGTTAGTTACCTTTATATACACGTTTGGTTACTGATTATTTTATATGCATGTTAATAATAACAATGTTTTTGGTTACTTGAATATTCAAATACGGTTACTGATTAGATTACATTCAGGTTACTAATGACATTGTTGTTGGTTACCAATTATATACACATTTGGTTATATTTATACATTTAGTTGGTTACTACTTATTATACATTTGGTTACCTGTATATATGTATTTGGTTCTTGATTATGTTTTATGATTCCTTATTTTTTCGCATTTATTTCAATGTAATTGTACATTGTTTGTTAGATGATATACTAAAGTATACTTATTATTTTTCAAAGCTGAGGATAAACAGTTTGATTCCCATGGCCGAGGAGAAGGATCGGCTTGATTTGGGCGATTTTCACTTTTTAATGGGAAGGATGGTGACAAGAAAGTAGACAAAAAAAGTGAAAGGCCGACAACATTGGTGTTGATGTATCTGTTGTGAAAGAGGCAATTGATGTACTGGCCTGCCGTTGGAGAAGAAAGTGTACGAATTGAAGAAGAAGTTTCGAATTGAAGAAAGAATTTGGAAAGTTGCGAATCGATATTAAAGATGAAATCTGACTTTTACATGTCCGATTATGCGGGGACCTTAGGTCCATTATTAGAGATGAGTTACGTCTTATCAAAGGCGTGGGGGACAAAAAGCTTGATGGTGATTACGATGATGACGATTCGACAATCTTTGGTGATGATGATGATGATGATGATGATGATGATGAAGATGAAGGTGATGAAGGTGATGAAGGTTATGAAGGCGGTGAAGGTGGTGAAGGTGATGAAGGTGGTGAAGGTGATGGTGATGCTGCTGATGACGTTGCTGATGAGAATGCTGATGTCATGGTGGAGGAGGTCCATGTTGATGAGGATGTTGATCATGGTTCAAAAGTGAATAAGAATAATGATGGTGATGATGTGTTGTATGAAGTTGAGAAGAAGGGTGGGAATGAAATTGAATTGGTTAATGAAGTTGGTGATGATGTGTCAATATTCGTGGAGAAGAATGATGTGAATGTAATTGAGATTGCTAATGAAGTTGAACGTGCTGTTATGGTTGAAGAACCCGATGAAAAAAAAAATAATGATGATGAAGAAGATGTCAAGGTTAGACATATTTGTTTGTTTTGTTATGTGATATATGTATTTTGTTTTAATTATTAAATGGTTCTTTATTTTGTGTAGATTGACAATAATAATGACATGCCGTCTTTTGACATATTAAGCCAATGTACTGAGAAAGAGATTATTGTGTATGATGCTGATAAGTTTAGTGTTATAATTATGGGCCATCATTTATTTAAATGTTATTTATGTTTTGGTTACCATTATATAGTGAATTAGTTCTTATGATATTGTGTTTTGGTTACCATAATATTGTGTTTTAGCTACTTATTATATTATGATTTGGTTAGTAGTTTATGTTATTGATTCTTAATATAACATGTTCATTTTAGTTTGTTGGTCGTTTATGCGATCGGTTGGTTATTAGTTTATTTTATTCAAAGTTCTTAATCATTATATATTACCTTTTTTTATGCAACCGAAAAAAGGGAAAGAAAGGTGAGGCGGCAAAGCGGTATGCTCTTGATTTTATGGTTCTCACCACACGTGACATATAGCTAAGTGTGATGATTTGGAGAAGAGTGTCCACAAAGCGGTGCAGTGGTAGACCTATCGTGAACTGTAAAGAGTGCCATTTACGGTCTCCATATCAGCTGACTTTTCGGATCGGCGGGTTCATCATCTCTCTTGTAGTGGGTCTTTCGCTAGTCAAACACTTGCACGTTTAAGTGCATTCCCAAATCATGCATGGAGATGCCCTCAAATTTTGAAGAGGCATTGTTTGAAGAATGGTTCAAAATTGGAATAAACAATGAAAAAGGTTTGTTTTTTTGTTGTTAACAATGCTATAGTTTTTTATGAAACAAATAAGTTTGTATTATTGTAGTAATATATGGTTAATATTAAATAAATGTTATGGTTCTTATTATTTTATATTCGTTACTATTAGATCATGTTTTGGTTACCTAGTAGTTATGTTTTGATTCATTATGTGATTATGGTTTGGTTACCAGATTAATGTTTAAAATTAAGTTGTTGATTAGTTTCTTGATTTTTGTATCTTTGTTTTTATTCTTTGTCTAATGATGTATTGGTAGTTCTTGTCGAATGTTGTATTGGTTAATGTGTAACATTACATTTAGTTCTTGTATAATACTTAATTAATTCTTGATTAATGCTATTTTGGTTTCTTGCATAATATTAAATATTTAATAAATGTTAATATTAAATAAATGGTGTGGTTCTTATTAAATAAATGTTATGGTTACTTATTACTTTATATTCTCGTTAATATTAGTTTATGTTTTGGTTACCTATTAGTTATGTATTAATTCTTTATTTGATTATGGTTATGATTTTAATATTTGTTGGTTAGCAGGTCTTCATTTTAAAATTAAGTTGGTTAATTAGTATGTTAATTATAGAACGTGCAAGTTTGATTTGTAGTAGTGTGTATATTAATATGGTAATTGTTAATGTTAGTTTGTATACTAATATTATGTTTTTATATTGAAGGACGGATAAATTTCCTGGAAAGAACGATATTATCATGCCTTCTTTTGTATTTGGATCCATTGCAATATCATCGAAGATGTAGTTCTATAAATTAAAGAAGCTCAGGCAAAGTTGGTTAGAGGACGATGTGAGTATTTGTTTTAAAATTATATTTTTATAGTTATGTTTACATTATTTAGTTACATTAATCACATACTTGCATTTTCCAACAAACTGTTAATATCCTATTAATTTTTTTTTTGGCTCAAGACATCAATATTGCCTTGTATTATTTCCAGTAAATTGGCAAGACATTAGAAAGTGTTCTATATAAGGGTAACGACCACGGATTGTTGGTTTCACAAACAAGATCACCGCTTCTTTTCGAGGAGTATACAAAAAAAATTGTGACAAAATTGTTACGTGCGGGGAGGGTGATGTTCTTTGAATACATACACGGGTCATTTGTTTATGGATGTCAACACACCATGGAGGAACGTTGACTATGTGTTGTTGTTCCCAATTCATATGTCATCACGGACCATTGGTTGTTGTTGTCTTTTGATGTGCATCGTAGGTGTCTAATTTTTACAATTCTCTACTGACCAAAAAGGAAATCCATGCAAACTAAAATGAACATGTTATATTAAGTAATCGATTCTTCCCATACTACTCGCATGTAAGTCCTGGTTTTTGGAAGGACAAGTCGACATCGACTTCAATTGATGAATTCGTATCGCACAAGCGATTTAAGACGATATAATTGAGTTGGAATTTCTTGAGACGGTTCTGAACAAGTAGGGGTAAGGGTTAAATTGTGTACATTTTTTAATTATTACATATAGGTTGATTTTATTTTTGATTTTTGTTATATGTTGTTTGTTGTTTACAGTGATTGTGGGATGTTCACAATTTGTTTTTCTGAGCATGTCATTCATCAGAAGTTTGATCGATTCCTATTTCTTTCCCCATTCATGAAGTATCGAAAAAGTTATGCACAAACCTATTTATGCATGCTAGGAACAAGCTGTTGGAGGGCTATGATACTGATAGAGAATTTCCAGGAAGATTTGTTCCAGATTTTGATTAGTTCGGATTTTATTGTTTTGTTTTTATTAATTTTGTTGTGTATTTTTTTTAAGTTTTGGTGTTATACACAACATTTGTGTATGGTTTATGATTTTTTGATGTTCACTGGATCTTATGTAGATGGGATTATATATTTGATTATATTAGCATTAATGAAAGAGATATTGTTTGTTGGTTGGTATTTTGTTTCTTTTTAAGTTGTGTTTGTTGATTTTTTTTGAAATATCTGATTGGTAACCAATCATGTATAAAAGGGTAATCAGATAATGATTTGATAGTAACGAGTAGTTACAAGATTGTATCGGGACATATATCATATGTTAAGTGTACATGTGTGTTATGTATACATGGGTTTCATAAACTTCAATACCCTTTTAATTACTGAGTTCTTTGAATATCTGAGTTGTTTATGTTGTGGTTACCATTATAAACCTGGTTTTTGTTTATTATTATGAAATTAGGTGGTTATTGTGATGGTTACTTGTTATGTAATTATTTGGGTACCATTAAACATTGTTATGGTTATTGTTATGTAATTAGTTGGTTTACATTAAAACTGGCATAATTCTTTTGTTATGGTTCTTTGCACATGTATAAAATGGTAACCAATTATAATTTTGTAATATCTGATTTGGTAACCAATCGGTATAAATAGGTAACAGATAATGATTTGATAGTAACCAGAGAGATTATTTGGGTACCATTAAACATTGTTATGGTTACTGTTATGTAATTATTTGGTTTACATTAAAAACTGGCATGGTTACTGTTATGGTTACTGTCATGTATAAAATGGTAACCAATTATAATTTTATAATATACAGTTGGTAACCAATCATGTATAAATAGGTAACCAGATAATGATTTGATAGTAACCAGAGAGTTACAATATTGTATCAGGACATATGTTATATGTTAAGTGGACATGTGTGAGTATACATGGGTTTCATAAACTTCAATACCCTTTTAATTATATGTTGCTGGATATACAGGTTGTTTATGTTGTGGTTACCATTATAAAATGGTATTATTATTATTATGAAATTAGGTGGTTCTTGTGATGGTTCTTTGTTATGTAATTATTTGGAAATCATTAAACATTGTTATGGTTCTTTGTTATGTAATTATTTTGTTAAAAGCGGTATGGTTATCAAGTTATGTTATTATAAAGTAGCTATATATAGTTATCATTATGTAAATATGTTGTTACCATTAAAATCATTATGGTTATTGTTATGTATTTATTTGATTCTTTATTATTATCAATGTTTCATTGAAATCGTAAATCAATATATAAATGAATAACAATTTTGTTTACTATACACAATCAAAATTTTACAAACCAATCGTTTAATGGTTACTCAAAGTAAACAATAATACATTCATGTATCTACACTCTTAATTTAATCGCACTATATCGGACCCTTTTTAGTGGTCTTAAAATCGGGATTATTCTGCATGTTTTTTACTGTTTGTGTCCTTTTCTTGCTTTTCTTTGCATTTGTTTTGAATTTTGATTTCGGATCCGTGTTTGTACCTCTCTTTTTTGGTCTTCCTATTTGGCCTTCTTATGTTGGGTGGTTTTATACATATGTTTTTTACTTCTTCCGATACATCCAGGTTTTTCTTTGTCATTTAATGGCATGATAGAAGGTTGAATATGTCTTGACCAAAGTTGCTTTAGTGTAATTTCTTGAGCAAAAATCATATGACTCAAATTTCTCTTCTTTCATACTTATTGTTAGCGTCGCAAGGGCAAGGCATCTCATGGTCTTGAAATTTACGTGCATGTGCATGTCTTTTGTTCGATGTCCACAATATATTGTTTAGAGACATCGTAAACAAAGTGAAAATCACTAAGTTTGATGTCTCAACCTAAAACACCCAATGTATACAATCGATTAACGGTTGATCCCAAATATACAAAGAACCAATTAACTAGTACACAATATTAGTCAATAAGTAACCATCAATATAAAAGAAACAATTATAAATCTCAAAGTAACATTATAATGTTATATAGTAACTAAGTCAAGATTGATCAAGAATCAATATAATGTTACAAAGAACCAAATAAGCATTATATAGTAACGGTATATAAGTACACGATAGAAGTTAATTCAAGAGTAATCAAGAATCAATATAATGTTGCACATTAAGTAAGTTAGCATTACTCCAGTAACCAATAAAGATTATAATTTTATCCAAGAACCAAATTATTGTTAGTCAAGATAATGTTACGCAAAGATAACCAACTCAAAGAATAGCCAACAACCATTATATGGTTACACAAAGAACTAACTCAAAGAATAATCAAGAATCAATTTAATGTTGCCACAAGAACTAAGTTAGCATTAGTAAGTAACCAAGTTAGTAATAGTCAGTAGATTGCAAATGCAAATTAGGATGCAATAATTTAAATCGAGTATTAATTACCTTAAGTATATTTGATTTAAAGATATTAGATTGCAACTTTCTCTCAACTGTTGTGGAAAGTGTTGTGAATGTTGATATGGCTGCTTGTTTGTTTGTGAAATACCATCTTTGAACCAGACAACGTAGGCATTCAATCATTATCGCAAGCTGGAAGATCCACGATAAACTTGATTGCATTGTTAATAGATTCGGCGGTGTTTGAAGTCATTGTTGAGTACCTGCTTACAGTCCCATGGAGCCTGGTGCACCTATCCAACTTGACCTCTTCCTCCAGATATGTCCTTATTCGAGGATCAATGACATCAAGTTCAGCCATGTGTTTGTTGAATTGTTCAACGATTGTAAGCTCTACAAACCCCGTTGTAAGTCCTGCATTTAACTTCTTCTCCTTTCTTTTTGAATCTGCTTTTTATATTTTTCAAGATATGATATGTAAGGGAACTATGCATGATATCCAAAACACACAATTCGATCCTTGTATAATGGCTTCATGTCTATCACGAAACAATACATTGACCTTCCCTAACTCTACAAGCATTTCTCAAATTTATTTAAAAACCATTTCCAAGACAATTCATTTTTGTCAACAATGAAAAAGCAATCGGAATAATGTTTTGGTTTCAGATCTTGTGTACTTGCTTATCGATAATGTCCCCCGTAAGTTGATTGTATGAATGTGCCATCGATTACAATGATTGGAAAACAATGGTGCCATGCTTGAATGGATGCTCCAATGGCAAAGAATAGATACTTGAAACGACCATTGTTTTCAACTCAAGGGTCATGTGACGGAACTCGATATAAAACATCAAGACTATCATTAGAATTACAAGTAGATATCGTATCCAAATCACTAAGTCGATCCAGAATCGCTCATGTGGTTAATGGTATACAAATTGTATAGTACATTTAGTAACTAAACATGCGTATTAAGGTAACCAAACATATATAATAAACCGCATACAAATGGTCTAATACTAATAATAACTAAACATGCATCTCATACAAAAGGTGTATTGAGTTATTGTGTAATAGTTTATTGTTTATCGATAATGCTTAATTGGTTCCGACTAATGATATTTTGGTTCTTGAATAATATTATTGACTAATGCTTGGTAACCACATGTTTGGTAACCAATGCATTATACAAGAATTCAAAGCATGTTGCATGAAGGTAACCAATACAATATTAATCAAGAACAATTTACATTGGTAAACAATCTATCGTGTAATCATATCTTCGTTCTTGTGGAACATCATATTAGTTCCTGAATAATGATATAAAAGCAATAAATGTTTTTAAGGTGTTACCTGGATTTGTTTTCTTCAGCATGTGTAACCATGATGGGATGAGTGAGTAGTCGTGTGGATTTTCTCTCACCTTTTCCAACGCTTTCTCCTTCGATCTCCATGCTTTTTGGTAAGAGATAGACACATTATATTCTGACATCATGTCTTCCATAATATCGGTTGATGTGTATATTTTCTTTAAATTTGTTATTTTTTGCATTATGCATTCACTGACCAACTCACTATTTGCCTGTCTGTGGTCTCCCAACAATACATTCACCGAACAAGTGTGGATATCATTGAATTTTCTAACCTTGAACATACTGGTTTTTCTGAAACTTGATGCTCTCATCTTCCATTTGCAATCTTCATCGCATACACACAATAGCACAAAGTCTCTATAACTTGTTCGTTGGACTTTGTGTTGTCTGCTTTTTTGATTGAATCTGATTTCATAGCTTGTGAGAGGATTTTTTGTCTCATGTAGGTTTGATGTAATTTTACTTCACATTCATTCGGATCCAATATTACATCATCATATCGTTCTTCCGCGTATGATTTGTCATGTTATCGTCTCGTTGTTGTTCAATAATTTCCATTGCAAGTCGATCAAAGATATTGCGTTCCAAATTGGCATGATTGGCTTCTTTAGTGGAACTAGTGTTGAATTCCTTGTGTTGATCTCGATTGGCATTACATCGTGAATTGTAGATTCTTCTACATTTGTCAAGTTATGCAAGATCGTTGTGCGTCCCATCTCGTGTTCAATATCCACAATCGGTGGGAATTTACCTTGTTCATCGATTTTCTACTCATTTCGTAAAGAATTGTAAGGTTGCTTTCATCCGATATCTTGATCGGTGGAATGTCGTTTTTCTAACGAAATTTGATTGACAATGTTGTTGCGTTTGTGTTCAGCAGTAATAATCGCATATTTTGGTTAGCATTTCTTTGAACGAAATTGTTGATGGAACTAATATGCCAAGAACTTCAAATTTGGTGTAATCGGTTATTCTTTATCAACCCCATGTCATAGATTGAAATAAAGTACAACCGAATCATCTCCATCATTCGTCAATGTAATAAGTAATGGTAAGTAACAAAATCAATGCTATCCGGTAACCAATATAATGTTAAACAAAGAACCAAGTCAAGATTAGTCAAGAATCAAGTCTTCATCAAGAATAACCATTATAATGTTACACAAGAATAAAGTAATTTTTAGTTAAGAACCAATGCAATGGAACATAGTAACATATACATAGTCGACAAGAACTACCAATGTAATGTTAAGCGAGAATTAAGTCAGCATTAGTCAATAACCAAGTTTTCATTAGTAACCATTATAATGTTACACAAGAATAAAGTCATTATTAGTCGGTAACCAATGCAATGATACACGTAGCCAATTAATTATTAGTCAATAACCTATGTTACTTTCAGAACCAATATAATGTTAAACAAAGAACCAAGTCATCATTAACAAGAACCAAGTCTTCATCATAAACATTATAATGTTACACAAGAATAAAGTCATTATTAGTCAAGAACAATGCGTTGGTACACAAAGAACCAAATCAAGATAGTCAAGAATATGTATATAGTCGGACATTAAGCAATGTAATGTTAAGCGAAGAATTAAGTCAAGATTAGTCAAGAACTCAAGTCTTCATTAGTAACCATTATAATGTTACACATTAACAAAGTCATTATTAGTCAAGAAACAAATCATTATTAGTCAATAATCAATGTAATGGTACACAAGAACCAAATCATTATTAGTCAAGAACTAACGCAACATTAGTTAGTACCATTATGCATTAACCAATCCAAAGATTAAACAAAGAATATGTATATAGTCGACGGTAACCAATGTAATGTTAAGTAATAACCAAATCAAAGATTAGTCAAGAATCAAGTAATAATCAAGAACCATTATAATGTTACACAAGAATAAAGTCATTATTAGTCAAGAACTCAAAGAGACGGTACACAATATCCAATTCATTATTAACAAGAACCAATGTAATGGACACGATGAACCAAATCATTATTAATCAAAGAACCAATGCAACATTAGTTAGTACCATTATGCATTAACCAATCCAAAGATTAAACAAAGAACATAGACATAGGTTGAGCAAAGAACTAAATGTAATGTTAAGTTAAAGAACAAGTGCATTTTTACATGCAATTCGCAATCAAAACATTCTATATTGCAATCAAAATGTAAGACCCCGAATTTTTTTTTATAAATAAAATGGAATTTCCTTTATTTATTATTTTGAAATATAAGGGTTGATTTGATTAATGTGGTTAGTTATGGGTAAAATGCGCAAATTTTACAAAATAAGCAAGTGGTTATAAAATATTCATTGTTGTCGGGGAATATTCGTTTGGTCGTGAAATATTCGTCTTTGTCGGGAATATTCGTATTGACAAGCAGCGACCATGTGTGGGCCCCATAACGAAAAAGCGATTGGAGGAAGAAAACGATAAATATAAGTTGTTTAAAAATAACTCACAGTAGTTATTACCTGCTTTTACTTTGTTGGAATACCCCGGTGGTTAAAATACGATAATATGCGTGGTTCGCACAAAGAAAGACACCAGTATTACATAAAGATTGTTGAATTATTGATCCTTACGTAAGAAGGCACTACTCAATAATTGTTACAAAGAGTTTCTCGCTCAATATTATATTGATTCAATAATTGTCTGCGTTGATATTTGGTATCACCGTTGTTTCAATAATTATCATTACACAAGATTTTCCATTATCAAATCAATAATTCATATTATTTGAATAATATTATCGATAACATTATTGGCAATGTCTAGAAAGTTACATTCAAGGAGAGGTTTGGTCAATTAATCATGGCCGAGTAGAAGAGAAATCCTTATTGGAAAGCCCCCTCTTTCCTAGGAACTGCCTGGTTGTTAGTAATGTGATTCTATAATATTATTTGTGAATAATTAATTATTGATTTATATGATATTGATTTTATGTGGATATAGATGGAGAAAATTTTTAATGTGACAATTGTTGAAAATTAATATTTTATCTTTTTCTGATAAAATAATTCATTTAAATATATTATTTTAATAATATATTAACGGTGATATTTTTATAATGAATGTGGGATATATGAGTATATGAGGAGGTAGAGTATTTTGTGGCATTAAATGTTTAACATATGTTTTGTGTGTCGGTGGACACAATTCTTGACCAAAAAATTGATTATAGACTGTAAAATCGCTCATTTATGGATTTCGGATAATTTCTGTTTGGAATTTGGAAAATCTTCCTTCTGTAAAGTTGTAGAGAATTGAATTTCCTATAAAAACTCGCGAGATTCAAATTTTATGACAAAAGGGCTATTTATCATGAATTATTGAAGTTCCGGAGTTCCGAAATAATTGATTTTTGGAAGTTTTAATTATTTTATATAAGAAAAATGTTTTTGTGGTTGTTGGCACATGGGTGACTGATGTTTTTGACCAAAGAAGGCATGCTAGAGTTTTCAAAATATGTGGGTAGGAATTTGGAATTAATAATAATATATTTTATTAATTTAGTCTCCTTTGGCGTTCTAACATTTTCCTATAAATAGAGGCTAAGTTAGAATTGAAAATCACACCGAAACTAAGTTTCTCTCTTCTCTCTCTATATTATCGAGCATATTCTTGTGAGTATACTTTGAGTGTTCTTTATACGGTGCGAGTTTTTACACAAGACTATCTAGAAATTCAAATGTAAATACGGTTATTTTGAGGTAAGGATGTTATTTCTTTCATAAATGATATTATTTTCTTCAATATCATTATGCAAAAATATTGGTTGAACTTTTATCAAATTTGGAACTTTTTCATGTCGGGATTACTATTCATGAGTTCTTATTCACGAGTTCTTATTCATGAGTTCTTATTCACGATTATTATTCAAAAGTACTTATTCACGTAAGCGTGAAGATATTTTTGTGAAATTTCTATCTTTTGTGTCGAGGTTATTATTCACGATACTAAGACTATTCACGAATCTGACTATTCACAGAAAAATGAAAATTTTTCTTTTCTTCCAGATATCTTTTATGGTTACTATCTTTGATTGTATCCATGTTTTGATCGTTATTTTTGAGTTCGCTTCAAAATCGTTTATTATGAAGTATTATTGATCTTGGATAAACCTGTTATACGAATCCCCTAATATTTGTCCTTCTATCTCATTGGATTCGATTCTTAAAAATATTTTCATCATCCTCGGTCCTTAATGGTGATACTTGATGAATATCTTTGGCCCGTGAAGTGCAAAGATGAGCGATTAATCGATGAATATCTTTGGCCTATAGTGCAAAGATGAGCAGTGTTGAGATGAACATGACCAACGGTGATTTAAATGAATATCTTGGCTCAGAGTGCAAAGATGAATATTGATTGTTATTACTGAGGATAAAATATTGATGATGGACTTTTAAACCTTGAAAGCATGTAGAATTCTTTCTCTACGTGACTCTTCTAATGGATTCTTTTATTTCATTGCATTTGTTGATCTAAAACTTGTTGTCTATTGTATTCTATTAGATTTTTCCCTGTTGAAGACTAACGATAATTTGTTGTATATTATCTTAGTCATAATATTCTTTACTGGGCTAGTTGAGCTCACCCTTTTCCTTGTTGTTCCATTTTCTTCTCAAGAGGTGAGAACATAGCAGGATCGAGTCGGAGTATGGAATGAAGGTTCTAGAGAGAGTTGTTTAGTAGTCCTCACCATTTTTGTAAAATAATGTATCCATAATTATGATGGGGATTTATTTGCGTGTGGATATTGTCTAGACGGCAATATCTGTATTTAAACTCACAATATGTATTGTCGTATTTCACACAACATTTGTATTATTGAAGTTGTAGTTATTTCTGTACCATGTATTTGGCGACTCAGAATGGGTTGGGTGGAATGGACCTATTTTGGGGGCGTCACACAAAACATTCATTATTCTTACCGTGTGACCATTTTAAGTGCAAAAAACTTAAGAAAGGTAACCAATATAGTAATTAAGTAGAATAATAGGTAAACTATATGATTATAAATTTTAAACTCACATACCTCGGTATTTTTGATCGAAATTGATGTTGATTTGTATTCAACAATCACCGCAGATGTTGGTTTCGATCTTGAAGGCGTTGTTGATTTTGTATGCTTTATTTTCGATCTTAGAGATGTGTCGCGACAACCAAGAACGCCTTCTAAAATCGTTGATCCGCAGATTTGGCTTCGTCTTTCTCCGTCGTTGATCTTAGAGATGCGTCGTTGATCTTAGAGATTACGAGTTTAGTCATGACAGGAGGCTTTTGGTTTCAATATTTTGTCTTCTCCGTCGTTGATCCGTTGTTCGATTTCAAAGTTGCATGATTTTAGGGACGGTTAATTTCAAATATGAAATTGGATGACTGACTGGATAATAACACGTGATTTTAGGGGCGTTATATTGCTTATGTTTTACTTTTGTAATTATGTTGTGTATATTTTATTTTTGTAATTACTTTCTAAATGTTGTATATTAGTGTAAAGGACCCAAAATAATATTCTTTTCTCTCACTTCATTGGGCCAATTTTGGGCCCAAAAATCACCAGGCCTAAAATTCAACTCCGACATTTTGTTAGAGTACACTGTACCGGCGCAAACCCTAGATTTATCCCACCACTATATATATATATATATAGTAGCACACGACTCAAAACCCTAATTGTATTCACTCAGCTCACCAAAATGTCGAAGCGAGGTCAGTTCTTCCTCTTGACTGATATTTATATATCTATTAACCTTTATTAAAGCATAATTTATTTCTACTTTATTTTTTTATTTCTGATTTAATTTGGCATCTCTGTAAGTGGTTGATATGGTTCGAATCTGATGTTTGTAATATCAGCAAACAACTGATAGATTTATTCTTTTTTAGTTAATTTGCCTAGAAAATGGACTGTAAAATTGAATGGATGTATAAATTTGCTTCAAAGAGAGAGTTTAGGGAAATGTTATTGACTTATTGCAAACTTATTGTTAATGGCAGCTTAAGTAAACCAATTTACGCACATTGCTTTAGTATAAGCAAAATCAGCTTTGTAAATATTGCTTGCCATGGTTAATTTCCAATTATTTGTTTTTTCTTTTTGTTTTTGAGCTGTTATTAGGGAGAGGAGGGTCGGCAGGTAACAAATTCCGGATGTCACTGGGTCTGCCAGTGGCAGCCACAGTGAACTGTGCTGATAATACTGGGGCAAAGAACCTCTACATCATTTCAGTGAAGGGGATCAAGGGTCGTTTGAATAGATTGCCTTCAGCTTGTGTGGGAGACATGGTGATGGCTACTGTGAAGAAAGGGAAGCCTGAACTTCGTAAGAAGGTGATGCCTGCTGTCATTGTTAGGCAGCGCAAGCCGTGGCGCCGAAAGGATGGTGTTTTCATGTATTTTGAAGGTTTGCTCATTAAAGTTCAGTCATGTTCCTTTGTTGCTTATATTAGTGTGTGTTGGTTTTGGTGAGTGTTTGGTTTGCCTTTTCTGCTTAGTTGCTTAAAAGAAGTTTGTATTATTGTTTTTAATAACAATTATGGTCTGCATAGTTCGAAATGAAAGTTGTACGGAGTTATGAATTTTTCTGTGGTTGGTTTTGCTGGTGATGTGGTGCCAAGAATATTTTAATTTATGTTTCTTACATTATTATTACATCATGTTTCTTTAATCATTACCCTCATTTCTCATCAATGTCTAATTTTTTTTAATCCCTCAAAACTGAGTTAATCCTTATATAAGCTGCAGGAAATTGTTACGATGTTAAGGAACTCATGTTTATAGTTTCTGTTTAGTGACTCAGTTCTTGTACTGTTGTACAGAACTATATGCTGAAGCATTTAGCTTTTTGGAAAATGTTGATGTTATTTTTTTCCTTGAAGATAGGAGGATTAGTTCCATTGTGGTTGTAAGTAGTAAAGATATCATCCCCAGACTTAAGTCAGGTGTCCACTCTATATTCTATGGTTGATACAGTTACTAGTCTGGAAAAGAGATAGTGTCTATCGTTACGGATGTGCTGATTCTTGTCAAGGTCACATCTGCTCCATTCAGACCCTATATTTACTTTTTCTTTTTTTTTGTTTACTTTATTTTAGCAAAGACTTGAAGGTTTTTGGTCCTAATCATGCAGGTCAATTCTCGTTGCTGTACTTGGTTTTAGTGTAGGCTTATTTTGCTCACTCTAGAAGTCTGTTATGACATTGCCTTTCCCCTTTAGTCTATTTAAGAAATATTTGAAAGGGTCTGTGATTGTTAGTGGCCAGTGGGTGTGAAACTAATTATAACTTAACCATACATAAGTCAGGTATACACCATATTAGTGGTTTATACGGTTACACGTCTGGAAAATTAACCAGTGTCCATCGTTGCAGTTGTGATAATAATTTTCACAATCACATCTGCTCCATTTGGGCCCTACATAGCTTGCTAACTGTTATAGTAGTGTTATCTGTTGAGATATTTTTGAATTTGTTACTATTGCAATCACTAACTTCTGCACAAATTTTCATGTTCAGTACTCTACTTTTTGTTTTTATTTCTCTTTTAACTTTGTTTGATATGTTGCTAGCATCAGTTTTTAAAGGACGTAGTTTATTATGGGACTATTTTGTTTTTATTCAAAATAATTAGGACAATAGTTTCATGGTTGAAGGAAATCTATGTATTTTATTCTGAGATTCATGATTCTGTTTGGAAGATTTCAATGTGCTAATATAAAGATGCATTATCTTTTTTAAATTTATAATTCTTTTTGAAAAAAAATAATGAGAAAAGGTTGTTTTTATCTCAGTACTTATTTCTATGTGTTGGTGTTGACCTATTACTTTGTTCCATTTGCAGACAATGCTGGTGTTATTGTGAATCCCAAGGGAGAAATGAAAGGTATGCCGAATTTAGTGCACTTAAAGAACTTCAATCTCCTTGATATATGCCTATTCAGTGCTGAGTTATTACAAACTTAGAATCTGCATTTCTTTCCTGATAGAATTTCTTTGCCTCTTTGGTAGTCTATGGCAATGTAGTAGTAGTAGCATTATAGTAACAAGTACCTCTCCTTTTGTAATATTGGTAGGAAAAACAGATACTGCCTCCTTTCCCTTTCCTTTTCCCTTTCCCTTGTATTCAAAATGGTGACAAAGAGGACCATTGATAACATTGTAAACTTGGTTTTATTCTTGTATGCCATAAAGTTAATTCTTAATTTGCTTTATGGCTGTTTCAGGGTCTGCTATTACTGGCCCAATCGGGAAGGAGTGTGCTGATCTGTGGCCTAGGATTGCCAGCGCAGCTAATGCCATTGTCTAGAGTTCGTGTCTTTCTCGACTTTTGTTAAACTCTGTTGAACAATAATTTGGTTATTTGTCACAATTTAATGTATGTTTCTGTTGTTTGGAAACTTGAATTGGATGCTGAAGGAGTTGTAATATTCTTAAAACAGTTGAGAATTTGTGCAAATGTGTTCTATTTCATATATATGTATTTTGCTATACATATAACTTTAGCTTTATATTTGCAAATACACAATACGTACACACATGTATGGCCGTTGACAATTTGCTGGAGACGTGGATCCAACTTTCTTGCTTTGTTCATTTTAAGCTGTAACATGTGGCCTTTGAGACATAGCGATCAGTTTATATATGATTTAAAAAATGCCTAGTTAAATGAATTCAACCTCCATCTCCCATTCCATTCTTGTTGATCCAACACAAAATGGCAAAATATTTTCTGCTTCTATTATTAGCTACATTATGCCTCTGCACTGGCTTAACAGCTGCAGATTGGAACATCTTGCACCAAAGAAGGCTGAAAATCAGCTTGAAAAATTATTGCGAGAGTTGGAGAATGAATGTTGAGCTAAACAACATTCAAGAATTCCAAGTTGTACCCCAAGAATGTGTGGATTACATCGGAAAGTACATGTCAGGGACTCCATACAAGGTGGATTCTCAAGGCACAATTGATCAGTGCAAGCTTTTTCTTACCACTAGTTGCAATTTGAAGAACGATGGTAAAGATGCTTGGATTTTTGACATTGATGATACTATTCTATCCACCTTGCCTTACTACAAGAAACATAATTTCGGGTAATTAATATTTTTTCTTTTAAATTTGTTTTCAATCGTTATCTTATATATGTTGGATCCAAATACTTAAATAAGTTAGCTGACCCTATAAGAACTGGACCCTTGAAATTTGAACCATGGGGCGGATTTTTTTAAGCTGAAAAATAAAGTGAATGGCTAAAACTTAGTGAGTTAGAGAGCCAGAGTTTGAATACATTATATATCCGCGTGTTTAGTTTTTTTTTTTTTTTTTATCGTAATAGTAGTTTTAGTTTATCAAGTTTTATTTTTACCCTTATCCCTATACCTATAAAAAAATTAAAAAAATTAAAACATAGGCCCTGCCTACTCTTCCCTCTTAATAGATTCGCCACTGGCCTCATTACCACTTTGAGTTTCGCTTGGTTTATGTACAAATATGGTTCTACAATTTTTTGTCTGTCTATTTTTTTTTAAAAAAAATTAGCGGCTTATTTTGATGTAGAAACAAACATTGCAATTGATTCGCAGCAGCATGTACTTGGTAACATATCAATTTATATAGCAATATAAATTATTTAGTCACAAAATTTTAATATAAATTAAAAACCAATAGTTAATTAAATAAATGAAGGCAATATGTACACTATAAAAGTGAGAACTCAATGGGTTTAAAAACTAATCATAACAAACATGCATAAATAATTTAATTAACTTAAAAGATGCAACTTGCATAACATTAATTTCAAACCACTCTTGCCATGAATCTTTAACAAGAATTTGGTAACCGATTTATGGCTAGTCCTTAATTTTCAGTTGGTTACTTGTAGATGACAATTTTTAATCCACACAATTTATCACGGGGGAGCCAACTAGCCAAGTTAATTGCCAGAAAACTATTCAATTTAGAAGATCCTCTGCATTGCCACATTAATCTTCTTCTTTTCTTAATCCTTTTAAACAAATTAAAAAAAATATTTTTTTTTAAAAAAAAAGGTCAATCACAAAAATAACTAATAAATATCACAAATAATCTTCAAAACAATGATTGAAGTGAAAAAAGTCCCAAAAATGTCTAAACTAAATATATCAAAGTTATAATTTACTCTCTCCGTCCCCAAAAAGATGAATAAAATATAATTTGCACACATATTAAGAAAAATAAGAGTAGAGGAAAGAGAATAAAAAAATTCTAAATTTATCCTTAGTGGCTCCACAAGATTATATAAAGTGATGAATACTTTTATTTTTTTATATTAATAGATCTCACTAAATAACATATGTATCATTCACTTTATATATTTTAACTCACCTTTTTTGAAACAAAAAAATATACATTTAGTCATCCTTTATGGGGACGGAGGGAGTAGTACATCTCATCTAAAACTACTTCATATCATTGGAACAATAAAATATATTCTCTTTAATTTTAATTTTTTGAAGTTAACTTAAAATATTTTAATATAAATATGTGTCTAATCTCATACCTACTTCTTCATCAGCAGGCATAAAATAGATTAGCAGATTTGCAGCTCAAATGAAAGCTACAAAATAGATTCATTTAAATTTTAAAATTAAGAATAAAATATATTTTTTTTGCCTCTTCTAAGTATAACCCCTCCCTATACCTATTAAAAAAAAACTCAGCGTAGGCAGCCTATGTTGTCCAAGCATAGGTCCGTCCCTGCAACACAATATATACATCTGCATCCGGTTATTATAAAATTAATTTCATGGTAAGTTAGTCAATTGATCAATACAATGCCGACTCGCAAAAAGAGATCATCTCCCGGTTTGTGTGCTGACCAAAGTTCCCTATTCATCTTTATGTGATCTGATCCAGGGGAGATAAGTTGAACTTGACATCGTTGGAAGAATGGATGAGGTCCGGTAAGGCACCAGCACTTGATCACTCTCTCGAGCTGTTTAATGATCTAAAAGCCGAAGGAGTTCAGATCATTTTAGTTTCTTCAAGAAGGGAATCTCTCAAATCTGCCACTATTGACAACCTTGTTAATGTTGGCTACCATGGTTGGACTAGTCTCATTCTAAGGTTTGCTCACTTGCTCTCTCTGTCTCCCTCTCTTTTGTTTAATCAAATAGAAAATAATCCGAGTTGATATTTGGTTTTTATCTCCGATTTTGAAACAGACGGACAGAAAAAGAAAATGTATTTCTAATTTTGGAACGGAGGGAGAGAGTAGAAAATAATCTAAAGTTGTTATTTGGTTTTTATGTAGGGGTCAAAATGATGAATGCAAGTCTGTCCAAAGCTACAAGGCTAAGATGAGGAATAACTTGGTTGCAAGCGGCTATCGCATATGGGGCATTGTTGGAGATCAGTGGAGCAGCATTCATGGATTTCCAAGCGCAAAAAGGACATTCAAGCTTCCAAATTCTTTGTATTACACTGCCTGAAAAGATAACAAATCTTCCTGTATTTACTATTTTGATTTGCTTATTCGACTGTTTAAAATAAAATTTAGTGTTCGCTTGAAGGTAGTTTCCATATATGCTAATAATGAACACATATTGCACTAGGTGGAAATGTGCAGTGAGAAACTTAAAACAACAATGTTCTTATATAAGCTGTATCAATTACCAATGCAAATTAACACATGATCACAAACTTAAAATATATTTCCATGCATTGTAATAATTAAGTTCTCCACAAAACGCTGAAATTCCAGAACATTGCCGGATGTAGAAACTTTATATGGCTTTCCATGAGGATAAGGGTGGAGTATCTGATTGGTTCCATGTTGCTAAGCCACGGAACCTGTCACCCTTTACACCATCAGCTGAAGCAATGAACTCAAGCTCGGCCATTTCTTCTGATGTTAGTTTTATAGATAAAGCTCCTATGTTCTGCTCGAGGTTTTTGATACTGGTGGTGCCAGGTATCGGACACACATGGTTTCCTTGGTGATGAACCCATGCCAATGCTAGCTGAGATGGGGTGCATCCTTTCCTAGTTGCCATTTTGTTCACCAGGTTAAACATGTTTCCATTATGCTCCAGATTTTCAGGTTGGAACCTGGGTAGTAGCTGTACAATAAGGGATATTAAACAAATATATAAGAACTAACTAATCCTGCTAATTATAATACCAACGAATGTGTGGAGATTATTACTGGAAAATTCCAAATTAGTAGTTATGTCCAAGTGTCAGTACGGATTTAATATGTTACTTTGGCATCATGCGTAGGAAATACTGAAAAGTTTTTGATCAATACCAATCGAATTTCAAAATAAGATTGTTATGGTGAGGCTTAAATCTGCCATTTATTCAAGTAAAAAAAACAACAACAAAATACTGTATGCACTAGGAACTACAGACATGTACAAATTGCTATTATGCACATAAAACCAACTGTTGGTCAGTAACATAACATAATTGTTAACGTCAAGATCTTTCTCCACGTCCCAATCACGAAAAGACGTCCCCGATCCTCGCAGACAAAGAACACGACAAACACCACAAGCTTGATTTACACGGACCACGGGGATAGCTCAAAGCGTGAGAGTAAGTATGTCCGCTCACAAAGTTAACTCAAGAGGATAATAAAATTTAGCGATTGAGAGTGATCATTTTCTATATGTTGTGTGAATGTGTATATATGAATAAAACGTACCTCCTTGTGAAGACTTACTCACTAAGAAATAATATCTTTGCCTGGATTACTATGCCACCCACTACCACCTGACATATCCCCCTGATCTGATGGGTTCGACCGACTACATGGAGTTTATCCACCGCTTGGCACATCGCTTGCACCACGTACGGCTTATAATCCCATCCACATTAATGCATGGCAGATATCTTGGTCAATCATCATACTATATCATCATTACAAGTCAAAGTAATAGATATTAAATGATCTAATAGGTTAATCCAACGAACCAACCCTATCTCAATAGGATTAAATAAAGTCGACATAATAAATGGGCTCAACGAGCCCTACGGGCTTAATTATAAAAGCCCAACAGATTAAATCGATAAATTGGCCCAATATACCCTACCAAAATAGAGAAATAGCGCCAATGTTAACGCCAAGATCTTTCTCCACGCCCCAATCATTTAAAGACGCCCCGATCTCAAGACAAGAAACACGACAAACACCACAAAGCTTGATTTTACGGACCACGGGGATAGCTCAGGCGTGAGAGTAAGTATGTCTGTTCACAAAGTTAACTCAAGAGGATAATAGAATTTAGCGTATTGAGAGTGATCATTTTCTATATGTTGTGTGAATGTGTATATATGAATAAAACGTACCTCCTTGTGAAGACTTACTCACTAAGAAATAATATCTTTGCCTGGATTACTATGCCACCCACTACCACCTGACATATCCCCCTGATCTGATGGGTTCGACCGACTACATGGAGTTTATCCACTACTTCGCCATCGCTTTGCATCACGGTACGGCTTATAATCTCATCCACATTAATGCATGGCAGATATCTTGGTCAACTGTTATACTATATCATCATTACAAGTCAAAGTAATAGATATTAAATGACCCAATGGGTTAATCCAACGAACCAACCCGGTCCAATAGGATTAAAGGCTTCGGCCAGACTCTTCGGGTGATTAAACATAAGTTTTTTCACCAACTTCTCTGACTTGACCAGATCCAGCCCGTTCTGAAATAGTCCCACCGCTTGTAGATCATTCAGTTCCGCCACTTCATCGCTTCCGAACCGCTTCACACATCGCCCAAAGATTCATTAGAGGATTGCCGAACTCGAGCCAAAAAGAACGGTTGGCTTTCCCTTCTTCTTGTTGCTCCCAAAACGTGCATGGAATTTACTGCACATATCTTCCCAGGATGAGATAGAATTTGAAGGTAAGGTCCCCATCCACTGCTGGGCATCCTTTCTAAGAGTTGTGACAAAAGTATGACATTTAGCAGCATCACTAAAGTCATAATAATCCATGAGTCGGTCGAACGCCTGACTATGGTCGTAAGGGTCACCCGATCCATCATAACTTTCTATATGGGGCAACTTCTTAGTGGGGTCAGCTTTTTCTCTGAGAATATCCGCAGAAAAAGGGGATGCCTTCTTTCCCGGAATGTCTTTGGTTTTCTCGGACTTCAAAGTCGCTCAAGTTCTTTCGGTTCTTTAACCAGATACTCCACGCCTTTCGGTTGAGATGACGCCTCTTTCTCCTGGTGACCCCTTCTTCTTATAAGCGAACCGGATTCTTTCAATGTAACCTTCAATTTTAGAGGGTTTCTCCGATGACGAAGTGTTCATAGTATGGGTGCCCTCAGTGAGACTTTCGGGAGTATGTCCTCCGGATACACTTCGACTCGATCTCTGCACTATGGTGAGAATGTGCGATGATGATGTTGTTCTCTTTGCATGCTTCTGAGTGCGATCTCGGATCGACCTCTTCTCGCTTCCCTCGTTCTCCGTAATTCGCGTAATAACGAGTCCTCTTTGATCTCTCGAGGAGTAGGGCTTGGGACCTTCTTCTTTCCCTATTTCGACCTGCAGACCTGTCCGCCTGAATGAGCAGGTGTTCTTTCCCACTCGATGTCCTTGCTTTCTTGGATTGGGTATACCGAGCTCTTCATCTCTCAATTTTACCATTCGAGCCATCTGCTCGGCTATATCTTGACGCTGCTTTAAAAGTACTTCCATGGCCTTATCCGCCTCATCCGCCATTTTAGCCAACCGGGAAGCCTTTGCGTCCTGGTCATCTCGGTATCGAGTTCTAGGCGAGGTGCCTTCTACTCGTTTCCGACCATGGCCAGACCCCTTCTCCGTCGGGTATACTAGCTTACGCTTTGCTTTGCCTACTGCCTTCGGTCGAGAATGTTCAGGTGACCGTTTAGACGCCGTGCTAGCATGCACACTTAGGGTTGGTCCCAAACGATCCTTGACAGATACTCGCGGTAATGACTCACTGACAGACATCGGCTGTCCTTCGGGTGTAGGTGTTCTACTCTTTCCCATGAAAAATGAATAGAATAAAACACACTCTGTGATTGAAAAATACTCAAGACACTAAAACGGGCCATCCTTCTAGCGCCAATGTTAACGCCAAGATCTTTCTCCACGTCCCAATCACGAAAGACGTCCTGATCATGCACAGTAAACACGACAAACACCACAAGCTTGACGACCGGACCGCCGGGGGATAGCTCAGGCGTGAGAGTAAGTATGTCTGTTCACAAAGTTAACTCAAGGGGATAATAGAATTTAGCGTATTGAGAGTGATCATTTTCTATATGTTGTGTGAATGTGTATATATGAATAAAACGTACCTCCTTGTGAAGACTTACTCACTAAGAAATAATATCTTTGCCTGGATTACTATGCCACCCACTACCACCTGACATATCCCCCTGATCTGATGGGTTCGACCGACTGCATGGAATTTATCCACCGCTTGCACATCGTTTGCACCACGCCACGGCTTATAATCCCATCCACATTAATGCATGGCAGATATCTTGGTCAACTGTCATACTATATCATCATTACAAGTCAAAGTAATAGATATTAAATGACCCAATGGGTTAATCCAACGAACCAACCCGGTCCAATAAAATTAAATAAAGTTGACACAATAAATGGGCTCAACGAGCCCCATGGCTTAATTATAAAAGCCCAACAGATTAAACTGATAAATGGGCCCAATATACCCGGCCCAAAATAGGAGAAATAGCGCCAATGTTAACGCCAAGATCTTTCTCCACGTCCCAATCACGAAAGACGTCCTGATCCTGCACAGTAAACACGACAAACACCACAAGCTTGACGGTACCGGACCACGGGGATAGCCAAAGCGTGAGAGTAAGTATGTATACATTCACAAAGTTAACTCAAGAGGATAATAGAATTTAGCGTATTGAGAGTGATCATTTTCTATATGTTGTGTGAATGTGTATATATGAATAAAACGTACCTCCTTGTGAAGACTTACTCACTAAGAAATAATATCTTTGCCTGGATTACTATGCCACCCACTACCACCTGGCATATCCCCCTGATCTGATGGGTTCGATCGACTACATGGAGTTTATCCACTGCTCTTGGCCACTGTTTGCACCGCCGGCCGGCTATAATCCCATCCACATTAATGCGTGACAGATATCTTGGTCAACTGTCATACTATATCATCATTACAAGTCAAAGTAATAGATATTAAATGACCCAATGGGTTAATCCAACGAACCAACCCGATCCAATAGGATTAAATAAAGTTGACACAATAAATGGGCTCAACGAGCCCCATGGCTTAATTATAAAAGCCCAACAGATTAAACTGATAAATGGGCCCAATATACCCGGCCCAAAATAGGAGAAATATCATGACCCAACATTACCCCCTAGTTTTTTAGTTAAACAGGATGTTTAATGGAAAACTATATATGATTCATGATATTTAGAATTCAATAAAGGCCCAAGGATAGGAAATAAGTGAATCATACCCACTTTTAACATATGAAGTGGAATAAGGAGTATTTGGATAGTGGATACCCGAGCAATAAGCCCAATCTGATAAAGGATTTGAATTTGAACAGGATGGGCCAATAAAATAGAAACCCAACAGTCAGGCCCAATCTGATAAGATATCCAAAGGTCATCCAAACGCGTCCCATTTGAATTCTCATCATTACTGACATTAAATGCGCGGCCCGCTCCCGTGTAAAATCAAGATAAAAGATAAACCTCACCAAATTTGGCGGCTTTTACTCATCGATTTGAAATTGAACCTTTGAGTTTTCTTTCCTTTCTCGTAAAACCTCTCTTTAGCTTTCGAAAACTCAACAATGATGAATCCAAGCCAAACCCCTTCAAGGATTTAACTTCAAATAATTAAGCATGTCATATAACAGATGAAATGAGTTTAAAGAACGAGGCATTCCGTACTCAACACTTAGAAAAAACTCAGTAATAAAGTAAAGAGATACTTATCAAGTTACCGAAGTGCGAGACATCTTGCTTTATTGGGAGTTTGTTTACCCCGAAAGGCCTAACAGAACTCATAAGATAACATTCGCCTACCACGAAGGGCCCGACGAAGTTTAAAGTGTCGATCATTGCTTTACCCCGGAGGGCTTCGACAATGTCTTAAAGATGACACTTGCTTACCCTCAAAGGCCCGACAATGCCAAATAGTGGCGACAATTTGCTACCCGAAGGGCCCGACAATGCCAAATAGTGACCTCCCGCCAAAAAGGCTACCATCGAATGGTCGTAAGTCCTCCCGAACCTCCTAACACCAATGAACCGAAAGTAAAGAACAAAGACAAAATTTACTTGAGACAAAAGAGGATCTTTTATTGATGATGATGTAAATATTTACGACTTTTGATGTATCGACATCAATCTCATCGAAAGTACTTTCTAAGTTCTCGCCAAAGATGTCAAGTGTTTTTAATCATCGACCCATCTAATGCTTTCAAACGATAAGTCCCCGGCTTCGAACTTCAAAGTGACTTCAGTAGGTCCTTCCCAATTTGGCATCACCACCTGTGTTCGAGGTGTAGATGCTTCGACTTCTCTAAGGACAAAATCTCCCACTTCAAATCTGCAAGATTCACCCCTTATTATAATGCTTAGCCACTCTTCGTTGATAGGCCGCCAATTTGATTAAGGCTATTTCTCCGACTTCTTCCAACAAATCAAGATTGGCCTCTCTTCTTCTTCATTATAGACCTCTCGGAAAAAAGACTAACTCAAGACTTGGAGATTCAATTTCAACTGGGACTAAGGCATCGCATTACCATAAGCCGATCAGCGAAAGGTGAATCCCGTTGTAGTCCCCTGAGTAGTTCGATAAGCCCATAGTACACTTAGCAACTCTTCTCGCCATCCGCTTTAGCTTGCCGTCAACCTACGCTTGATCCCATTCAAAGCAGATGTTCGTTGGTTACTTCAACTCGTCTGTTTGATTGAGGATGAGCCCATCAAGTCTTTTCATCTTTGGATCCCCAATTCGGCCAAAAAATGCTTCAAACTTCGATCCCACAAACCGACGTCCATTATCCGATACTACCACCTTAGGAATTCCAAAACGGAATACCACCGATTCTTTCATTTAATTTCAAACACTCTGTTCGTTATTGACCCAAGTGGCTTTTCTTCTACCCATTTGGTCATATAGTCTATGGCAACTATAACAAAAACCGACCGACCTTTTGCCTTCTCAGAAGGGACCCCAGATATCAATAATAATGTTAAGGAAACTAATACTGCTGAGGTGAATGAATTTAAAGTACAAACCTTCCCGAAGTCATTCCTTGAGAAATTCTCAACCATTTTGGGACCTGACGAGAAGAAGCCGAGGGCTGTATGCAACAATTCCAACACCCTTACATATATTGTTGCAACTTGCAAGATAGCGAGGAATGTAGTAGCTTGCCAAGGAGTATTTGGTTGGTGAAGGGGCCATAGACGTCGATCGGCTGTGTCGAAGAAGGTGACACCACAATGAATGGCATGGTGGATGCATGAGAGCAATCATGTGAGCTAGGTTCAGGCTTGGGAGAGCCATAAAAGGATGACATGCCCATGCAACCTAGTCCCTGTGCTGATACCTCCAGGCCCTATCATCCTCCTTGCTGTTTCCATTTTTTTGCCTTGTAAAATTAATTCAAACCTCCTTCAACACACCATGTCTATATATAGAAATGTATTCGCTGTCTGATTATTGCTGATAAAACTATATATATGATAAGGTTTATAATTGTGTGTTTGATCTGTCATAGGTTTATAATAATGTAATTAAAGGGTAGTTGTTTTGTTACTATTAAGAGTAGTTCACATCACCCACTGGCTACAATTGTTTTAGTGAAAAATACGTTCATAATCTATATTTAATTGTTTTTATTCTGATAAATATTGAAGAGCAGAAACAGAAATCTTTTTATACTGCAGTGCAGGCCATTGTTTAATACAGTATATATATATATATATATATATATATATATATATATATATATATATATATATATATATATATATATACTCCCTCTTTCCAAGAACCACCTTATAACTACTTTTTTTTACTATTTGAGTGTTCACTTATTTTAACTTATAAGTCAGTTTTTGATAAGTAATAATTTCTTACTTCTCAAAAACAATTAATTTTAAAATAAGTAGGTTTGAGTAAATATAAAGACTATTTTGCCTTTATTTAACTAATAGTTACAACTTATTTTAAGTTCTAACTTATAAGTCATTTTAGTAAAACACCTTAAGCTTGTTTTAACTTAATTTTTGAATTATAAATTAAAATAGTGTCAAACACTTGTACTTATACTTATATGTTATACGTTAAAATGACTTGTAAATTATTTTAAATTTTAAGTTATAAGTAGGTTTAAATTCGTTCCAATGACTTGTCAAATTGGAACTGTAAAGAGATACTTGCAAAGATTTCATCCCATTCCAACATTCCTGAAAGGGATTTGACTTGTATAATAATAATTAAAAAAACAGGGCCAATCTGCAACCCACATAAATTTCATCAAAATCAGAAATTTTGCATCTCCAAAAGAAAATAATACTATATTGAAAACATATATACATACAAAGGGAAGCTTGCAGCAGCAAAAGCACTGATAGCAGAAACTGAGGTAGGCAAGTATACATTAAAATTTAAAAGGGAGCTCAATGGTTGAAGAACTCCAGTTATCATGAAATTAACGTTATGATTAGGTCAATACAATACTGACACGCAAAAAAAAATCACATCTCGCCGCCTGTGGTACTATCCACTCACCTGCTAACCTCAAAAGTGAGTCCATGAGTGAGAGTTGGTGATACAAGAAAGTGGGATTTGGCCAAGTATCAAAAAAAAGCCCAAAAATTTTATTTTTCTATCTTGTATTATTATTGATCAACACATAGTGACATAAAAAGTATGTTGAGGTAAAATAATTTTTTTATAAAATTTATGTTTAAGTAGTTAGAAAGATTAAAAAAAAAAAGACGAATGATGAATTATGACAAGATTGAATGACAATTTTATCCTTTTAAATTGTTATGTATTTAATTCTACAATAATTTCTAAAATGATAAAAGTGACATTAATTATTGACAAATTGAGTCAACTGAAAATTTCCGTTGACTACCTCTCAAAATTTCCAAAGGTCTATGTGCTACTCACATCACGTGTTAATTTAGTGAGGGTAATAACGTCAAACCACATATGTATATAGGTAGGAAATAAATAGGAATAACCTTATTTTCTTTTGGGTCGTCAAGTAGAAACCTAATCTGAAATGGACTACCATACGAATGGGCCTATATAAAGTAGTCCACAAAAGTATCAAAGCCTTTTTCGTCGCCCCGTAGTTAGAGAGAGAGAACCAGAGAGAGAGAATGGCGAGCGAAGGAACGATAGTGGAAGCTAGCCGAGGAGCTGCGGCGGAGATACCAGTGGAGAAGCAACCGCACCGCCTGGAAAGAATGTGGACGTTTTGGTTCGACAACCAGTCTAAGCCAAAAGCAGGCGCCGCTTGGGGCTCTTCCCTTCGCAAGGCCTTTACTTTCGAAACTGTCGAAGACTTCTGGTGGTACGTCTAATCTCCTCTCTCTTTATATATATTTATACATCTATGTTTATATATACATCTACATGTTTTTGATCTGTTTCTAATCTAGATTTAACTGCTGGGTTTAGTTTCTTTTACTTTATTTTATCTCATTCTCTAATTTTATTGTTTCTGCAAGATTTTATGGTATCAGGTTTATAGGTTATACTAATTTTGATATGTTATGCTTTTTGGGTTATTTTAGCATATTTCTGGAATTTCAGATGAAATTATTAGAGTTTTTTTAACGTGGGTAGATTTTGATTATCTTTAGCTGATGAAATTATTGTTCAAGATTGGATTTTGTTTCACCCCTTATTTACAATACTATGATATTGACTATGGTAGTCTGAATTGTAAAAAGAAATGGAAAAGTTAAGACCGATTTTATATATGTATGAATTGAAGTTATGAATGTTGTTGCAGCTTGTATGATCAGGTATTCAGGCCGAGCAAATTGCCTGCAAATGCTGATTTTCATTTGTTTAAAGCTGGTATTGAGCCCAAGTGGGAAGATCTCGAGTGTGCTAATGGAGGCAAATGGACTGCTATTAGTAGCAGAAAGGCCACCCTTGACACCATGTGGCTAGAAACTGTAAATATCTTTATCCTTCCCCAGTTTAATATTGTCATCAATGTTTTGTGATTGTACATCTTTTTTTTTTCCAAATGATTTTGTTGGATTATTCATTAGTTGATTTTTTTGGGGGTAGCTAATGGCTTTAATTGGAGAGCAATTTGAGGAAGCTGATGAGATATGTGGTGTGGTTGTCAGTGTCCGTCCAAGACAGGATAAAATTGCATTGTGGACTAAGAATGCAGCGAACGAAGCTGCTCAGGTTTTAACTTTTACTCTAATAAACAATGCTGACTTTTTACTATCTTTAAGCGGCACATATTTGCTAGTTACTTCCTTGTTCATTTGTTGGTTCTGTAGATACATAATTAGTTGCACTAAAGTTTATATGATTGCCTTCTGTAATTACATATAAGCAAGTGAAATCTTTTTCACTTGTATGATATAAAGCGCCAAAGAATAGTTTTTCTTTTATGGAATGCTTAGCTTCTACAGTTAGTCAGTTACTTAATGTGAGAAAAGAATTTTCATAGAAGGACAAAATAGTAGGTAGATAAATTATGTGTGATGTGAGGATGCCGGATTTGCATTGTTAACTTTTTTTTCTGG
The DNA here is from genome assembly GCA_020205605.1 of Panax ginseng. Classification (NCBI taxonomy): domain Eukaryota; kingdom Viridiplantae; phylum Streptophyta; class Magnoliopsida; order Apiales; family Araliaceae; genus Panax; species Panax ginseng. The sequence continues at coordinate 16,386,037 of CM035127.1, read as the reverse complement.
AGTAGTTGTAGCTGTACAAACAACTTGTCTATTTTGCAGTTGTCATTTGTATTCATGGGCATGTCTGAGCCGATAATATGCTTTGCAATCTTTAAACTTGATTAAACATATTATGATTCATGACAAGAGACTCAAAAGTTTTGGTGATTCTCTCCTGTGGGAGAGACAACTGGATAACTAAATTGTTGTGCCTTACAAAAATAAATGTTTTGTCAATTGGATGGATTTCTTCGATTTAGTAAAAAGCCATTTGTTGTTTTACTGGTCATCTCGACTCAAAACTGTTGCAGCAGGAGTATTTTTATTTTCATCTTTTGTTGTTTGTTTGTTTTTTTGGGGTTGGGGGTGTAGAGGTTGAACTCTCTCCTTTTAATTCCAAGTCTCTATTTGCCCTCAACCTGTGGGCAATGTTGTTTTCTGTTATTCTTTTCCCCCAAGAATACATCAAAAGTCATTAGCTGTATGGACTTGTTCTCGGTCTACTATATGAATGATTTCGTCATGCATATATGATATAACAGAAGAAAGTTTGGGAAGAGACAATGAACTGATAGGAATCCTTGCTGTAACTGCATAGTTGTTCACTTCCTTCATCCAGTGTTCTCCTTTTCTTTTTTTAAGTAAATGAACAACCATCTCAAGGTATTAGGTGTTTGCGTCTGTAGGAACATAGGGGTGGGGTTATAGGGCCATAGAGGTAGGCCTTTTTACATGTTAAAACATTGTTTCCAAATGAATTGAGATATAGAAGGAGAATAAGATGAAATATGTAGAAGATTATGTATCACCCACATGATATGTAATATAAACTTGATGGAGATCAAAGATGTTATTTCAAAAATGAAGAAGATTATGTTGCATTCATAGAATCCCTCATATCCTTGGTTTGAATTGTAGCCAACAAGTCACAGGAATTTCACATGTAAATCCAAGTTCCTTGAACTGATATCTGGATAATTAAAAAAATATATAGTTATTTGTAAATTTCAGTCCTCTCTAGGATTGTAAATTTAGGGTTTTATTATTAAGAAGCAACTCTCTGGATGGTAAGAAAGTGACCCTATGGAAAGCTTAACTCATATTAGGAAAGTGTGAAGTCCAGGAGCTTTTAATATGGCAGTAATATGATTTGGTAAATCACAGCTAATGGTATTTAGGGTTTTATTATTAAGAAGCAACTCTCTGGATGGTAAGAAAGTGACCCTATGGAAAGCTTAACTCATATTAGGAAAGTGTGAAGTCCAGGAGCTTTTAATATGGCAGTAATATGATTTGGTAAATCACAGCTAATGGTCTACCGTCTATGCCGAATATAAGAATTATTCATACCTGTTCATCTGTTGCCCTCCTGTTACCTATTCTGCTGTACGGTAGACAGGAAGACTTCAGTATACACCATCATACAGAATGTGATTCGGTAAGGTAGAAAAGAAGTGACATTCTCTATCAGTTAACCGGGAAGAGACAAACTAGATTGCTAACAGCCAACAACATAGACAGACCATAGACAGACCAGATTATTTCTGTAACTAACAATCTTATGCTTAACTGGATCGTTGAAATATTTTCGTCGTGTTAGCAATGACAAATTGATGTTTTTCTCTCCCAAAAGTGTATAAATTTCTTTAAATCCTGTGCACAATGTGATTAAATAAATTTAATTTGACTATTGTGATGTGTAGATGAGCATCGGAAGGAAGTGGAAGGAGGTTCTTGATGTTACTGATAAGATCTCATATAGCTTCCATGTAAAAATTCATTAAGCTTACTTTTTTTAGTATATTTTTAGAAAGCTGTGAACTTTAGCTCGGTTCTAATGAGTTGTGCATTTGTTTATTGCATTGTTGCAGGATGATTCTAAGAGGGAGAGATCTGCAAAAAGCCGATATTTCGTCTAACTCAGTAATTGTCATTTCATCGTTTTGTTCCAAGCTTTCTACTTTCAATCCTCAGATTGTAATGATCCCAAAATGGATCACATTTTTAAATTTAAATTCTGCATGTACTGCTTTTTTTTGTAGAAATACTTTACCTGTGAGATTTTTCTTTGAATGTACTTGTTAATTCTTATATTTAAAATTGAGCAATATAATGTTGTTTGTTGTTGACCTTTTTGCAATCAGCTTTTACTCTGATAAGAAATATAACTACTATCAAATACTCCCACACTCCTCTCTGCAAACTGCACAAGATCTTGCCATCTTTTAAGTTTACCAAAACTTCTATATAGTTTGAACTTTGAAGCCAACTCTTCAAGGAAATAGTTAGTATTAAGACAGACGACTAGGGACTCGAGTCCAAGCAAAGTTACCCTTGTTCTCTATATCTCTTTTAAAAAGATATCTTGTACCGCTTAGATAGTTTGTACTAAGAAGAATACAAAATATAGTTCACCCTGAATGATCCAACCCATGTTGAAATACTGAGAAACTAGATTGTAAATTTTTGTTCCTTCCCCCTTTTGGAACTTGGTATACCAGAACAGAGTATTGACTGAGATAGTGCCTAATAAATTGAATCGACCCTAGTAAATTCTATTTTGTCTTAAACCTGTCTTGAATTATGAGGTGAATATGAATCATTCCTTAGTATAACTGGAAACCTAGATGAAGAGAAGAGTGTGTATACACATATGGAACTCCTCAATATATACTAGCTGGTACAAACTTTGAATTATATTCTCTCAGCTGAAATCAGGCTAGGAATCCAAGTCTCTCTCCATTCTTCTTTGCTAGTCGGATTAGTCCTTGTCGTTGTTTTGCATCTGCCCCTATTGCCTTGCAGAATTCATTAATTACCTGAAAGTATTTTTTGTAAAATGAGTGGATTTAAGTTGAAATATTGCAGTTACTTGTATTAGTTGTAGTACGAGAAAAGAACTCTTCTAGGTGGACATGAAAATTGGACATTGGGGGTCAAAATACAAATAAGTGAAATTCAAATACACTAATGTCCAATTTTCATGTCCACATAGAGTTTTTGATCAGGAAAAGATAGATAGGCTCAGAGGTGTTAGGTACCTGAGAGTGTAGAGCAATTGCCTTTCCTCTAAGCTTGTTGAACCTTTTCTTGCCAACTATGTTCCGCGTCAGGACAACAGCTGGTGCGAAAACACCTTTTCCTTCATTAACATTTTTCATCATGGGCTGCGATCGCACTGGCTTTCCAACGGTTACTTGTGTTGGCACTGACTTGACTAGCACAGTGTAATCTTCAGCTGCTATGGAAGTTCCCCAACTTACATTAAAAGAAGAATACAAGCCTACTCCTGGTTTAATCCCGATTGCTGAAACTGAAGTTACTGCTGCCATTACTATATCTTTTTTTCCTGCCTGCTGGTAGCTTAGCACTTGGAGATTTTGGTGGAGGAGGTTCTTGTAATAACTTGTGCTTGATGTGTTTTGTTTTTAAAAATAAATAAATTAGTTTCTCTGTTTCTAGTTCCTTGTTATCTGGTGATGATTTTTTGATTTAGGTATAATGAGAACCTTAGGTTATTTTGGATGGTATTGTAAAGGACTGGATTGAGGAGGAAAAGTTGAGTGGGGAGACCTTAAGAGCCACACATACTGGTGGCTTCATAATTAAAGTTTGATTTTTTTTCTAAATTATTTAGGTTCAACAAACAGGGTCTTGTCCTATGGTCCCGTCTTGTTGGATTGGCATTAATGGAGTTCATGTTTTTATCATAAGCCCTTGTGACAGCATGTGAACCTTTTATTGCAGATGGATGATATAATATAGGATTCAAAATTTCAAATACTCCTTCCTTCAAAATTATAGATATATTTTTAAAAAACTGACTTTTAAATAATAATAAAAGAAATGGCATATAAAAAAAATTATATCGCTTTACAATCCAAAAATTAAATGTATTCTGAATAACTAGTGGATACTAAATATATTTCTCATAATAGTATGCGTATCTAAGCTAGTAAGCCAGGTTTGGCAAGTAGGCTGTAAACGAGTCGAGTCGAAGTAAATAGAGAATTGCTCGAATTCGATTCGAAATGATAAATTTGTACTCGAATTCGAATTATATTTGAAATTTTACTCAAATTCGACTTGACTCGAATATTTATTTCTCAAATTCGATTCAACTTGGATTGAATTATATTCAAACTACTCACGAGCTTCAAATTCAAGCTCGAATTCGAGTCTTCACATAATAACTAATTTTATAATAAATATAATTATAAATTGAATTTGTTATTTTACTTAGAAATGAGAAAATATATTTACTATTACACTTTACAAATATAAAAGTACAATTAAAATAAAAAATAAAAACAAAATAATAATTAATTATTCGATTTAAATTTGTATATATTATAAGAGAATGTATTGAGCATTTAATTGAATATGTATCAATCGAGTATGTATCGAATCACAATCAAGAATTCTAGTTTGAATCTTAAACGAGTCGAGTATAACCTTACTCAGATTTTACTCATATTTTTATTTTAACTATTTTTAATGCTCATATTTGAATCATATTATTAACGAATCTGAGTCTCGCTCGTTTACAGCCTTACCCAGTAGGCTCATTAATTCCTTAACAAAAATGTGTTTGCAATTTGTGCGTCCAAAATAACAGCTTTTGTTTTAAGATTCTTTACACTACTATACAACAATTAGAAAGTAATTACAAGATTAGTGCATCCATAAAATAATTACAAAAAGAGTGCAACACAAATTGGTTACCTTCAGGTTACCTTCAATTCAGGTACTGACTCGTAGTTACTACACATTCATAAATTGGTTACCTTCATATAAGTGTTTGGTTACCTAGGTTTAATTGTTCAATTTTTAACTGGTCACCATGTCATGATACTCAGTGATTTAATTATAAACTGAATGCAAACAATGTGTTTTCGATTTATGGTTACTAATTAGATATATTTTAGTTACTGTATAATGTTGATTTGGTTAACATTCACAATATTGTATTATTTTTAATGTTTAAGTTGTACTTTATTTTATGATAAAAAAAGGTCTGATATAGTACATCAACAAAAAAAGTGTAACTACAAAAACAACTAAATGTTTACTGTGAGTAACCAATAACCAGACATATGATAATCTTTTTATTGATGTAAGGTAACCGAGATTGTGTTACACAATATTGAATAATATTTTACTTTTTTTTTGTTTTTACATTAAGTAAGAGGAAAACCATACGACTACTCTCTGATTTCATCATGATTTAACAAGATAAAGAAAATAAATACATATAACACTTGGTAACTGTTCTGAATTTTTTTTTATAACTATTTGGTTACCCACAAAAACTAAAATGGTTACCTGTGTATGAAGGTTTGGCTACCAACTGCACCATATTCAAAATAATTTTATTTTTAAAATGTTATTTATAAGTAATGATGAAGTTATGTCACTCACTAATACGCATTTGGTTACATCTAAAGGAAATAGTCCAAAAAATCCAATATGAACAAACAAATAATGTCAAACTACTGGTAATAGAATCAAAGATCAATCAGCAATATCCAACTATATAAGCACTACTAACCAAAAAACACAATCAACAGGTTTCCAAAACCAATTTAATCAACCTTCATATTGTCAAAAAGTACCTAATAACCAAAACAGAATATAACAGTAACCAAACGAAGCAGCGACGACAACCACAAACAAACCAAACGAAGCAGCGGCGTCTGGAAACTAAGAAACAAAGCCCTGATGAGTTCATTTAGGGACTATCAATAGACAATCCACGCCTTGATTGTTCCGGTTGCATTCATTGTTATCCACGATCATTTGGCATGGCCACGTGATTGGGCTTCTTCTCATTCTGCTTTTTCTCATTCTACTTCCCGACGACAATGTCCTTGCCTTCACCAATCTGATTCGAGGTGGATTTTGGTTCGGATTTTGATGATTCTTTAATTTTGGTTTAGATTATTACTAAGAGGCTTCTCTGTATCAAGAAATAGCCTAAAATGCATTTGTTTGTTGAAATTGAACTCTTGAAAAGTATTACTAGTTATAAAATTATTATTTTCAAGATTAAAAATTTACAACAATTTTACATTAAAAATAGTCTCAAAACTTTTAAAAAAATCGAACTTGCTCTAAGAGCATCTCCATTGTATATGTTAATAAAGAATTTTGTGTCAGATTCTTATTTTAAAATATAAAAAATATTGTATTGTATATGTTAGGGAGGAGGTTAGTAGTGGGTCCCATGTGTCAGAATTTTGTTTCTTTGTTAACGGTAACATGAAGTTTAACATTGCCAAATGGTGGGGCCCAACAATGTAAAAATCTTTATAGCCGTTGAATCTGTTGGAGTTGTTGGAGGCCCACCATTAATATATTTCGTGTCAAGAAAATAGTCGTTGGAGCATCAATTTTTATACCCTTTGAACAACAAAATTTTCCTATAAATTCTAGTTTTCTCGTATCATTCTCCACTTAAAAAAAACATCTCACTCTTCTCATTCTTAATTTTCTTTATTCACCCCATATCATGGATCCCCCACCTCTAATTTTTAATTCTCAAGTCAATCAACACTACAATTCTCAACCACCACCTCCACCACAAATTAATTCACATTCGTTTACTCAAACACCGCAATTTGATTTTCAATCAAATCCTCGACAATATCCGTTCAATCCACAATATTACCCTACATTACTCAATCCTCATTTTTTTCCTAGACAACCTCAATTCCCATTTCATCAACCTGTCCAACCTACTAATTTAGAGCCTACCACAATGCAAAAAAAATGTGATCAACAAAGTGAAAGGAATTCAAATTGGACTAAGCAAGAAGATGAAGTATTATGTGAAACATGGGTACGAGTGTCAGAAAATCTTATCACGAGCACTGATCAAACGTGGACGAATTTGTGGGAAAATATTTTGGATGAATTCAAAATCGTATTAGGTACTAGCACAGACCGTCCCAGCAAGAGTTTTCCAATCGTTGATCAATCCTTCAAAGAGAGCTCAACAAGTATACTGCATGTGCACGTAGCTCCAACAGGCGGATTTAACATGAAAAATACAGTAAGTTATATATTACGTGGATTTTTTTATTCATTCATGACTAAATAAAGTGGTTGTGCTTACTTTCTTATTTATTTTTAATTTTTTTTAGATTGAAGCTTACAATCAAACATTTTTTGGAATCCACAAGCATCAATTTAAGTATTTTGATTGTTGGTTAATTCTTAAAGATTGTGCAAAATGGTTCAAATATACTAAAGACCAAGAGGAGAAACAACGAATAATTAAGCACAGAAAAAGAGCTAGTTTGAATTTGGATGTTGATGCCATTGAAAAATCATCCAATGCATCTACCCTAACGACACCAGTTTCGGCCACAACCTCAATTAACCTTAACGGTGATGATTCACCATTTAGTCAAAGAGCGCATGAACTAAAACGACCTATAGGTCGCAAACAAGCAAAGACCAAAAGTTCCAACAAAAACTCTGATGGTATGAACGTATTCGCTGAACAATTTGACAATATGAAAAAGAGCCAAATAGAAATTACAGAAAAAAGATCATCTTGGCACGTGAACTAGTTGAGCGGAGGTTTCAAATAAAGCAAGATCAAGAAAGACAAATGCGAGAAACTAAATTGGAACAAGAGTGAATGAGAATTGAAGCAAAATATAAGCAAGAACAAAAGAAGATGGATAAGGAGCTTATGACGATAGATCCAAATTCGTTTTTTATTAAAGAAGGAAAAACTTGGTTAATTGCATGACAAAAAGAAATATGGACGCGCATGCAAGGAGTCGTTGAAGACCACTCTAGTGGCAGTAGAGTTTAATTTAATATTATGTGATGTAGTAAGTTTATTTATTTTTTTAATATTAAATGGTTCGATCACCGAACATTTTCAACAAATGTTCCATGAGATCATACCTCAACGTCTTATTTGTGTCTCTGTCACGAATTCTAGCAAGGCTGGATGAGATATGTGCCACCTAAATTGTTGGATTTCGAGTCTATTCTGGAGGAGATATAGTCTCATCTGATGGAGGCGTCCATGTTTCGACATTGGTACCACGTTTATCTTCAATGATCATATTGTGTAATATAATGCATGTTTCATTATGATGCAAATATAATCTTTTTTCCAGAATTTCACTGGTTCTTGTGTTATACCCCACCTAATCTGCAATACGCCAAATGCTCGTTCCACATCCTTCCTAACAACCTCTTATTTTTTAGCAAAAAGTTTCTCTTTTACTGATGTTGGATGAGTAATGGTTTGCATCAAAGTTGCTCACTGAGGGTAGATATCATCAGTTAGGTAATACCCCATATTATAACGTTGACCATTTACCTCGTAATTAACTGGAGGCATGTTTCCATGAATGAGATTGTCAAATATTGGGGAATGATCTAAAACAGTTAAGTCATTATGTGTACCTGCCAAACTAAAGAAAGCATGCCAAATCCACAAATCTTTCGATGCAACTGCCTCTAATATGAGGGTAGGCTTATGGTGGTGGCCTCTATGCGTTCTATGCCATGTAGTAGGGCAATTTTTCCATTCCCAATGCATACAGTCTAAAGAGCCAAGCATACTCGGAAATCCTCTCTCATCGCCTTCTTGAAGCAAACACGCGATGTCTTCTTCGTTTGGCGAGTGCATGTTGTGACGCCCCCAAAATGGGTATACATCACCTATTCTGAGTCGCCAAATACATGGTACAAAATTCAAATACAACTTAATTATACAACAGTCGTGTAAAATGCGACTAAACATATGCTGTGAGTTTTAATACAAATATTGTCATCTAGACAATATACAAACTCAATGGGGTCCTCATTACATTTAATATCACACTATTTCATAGAATAGTGATGACTATTAATGCTATTATCTGGACCATCACTCTGTTCCCCGACTAGTCCCTGCTACGTTCTCATTTTCTGAAGAGAACAATGAAATCAAAAGGGTGAGCTCAACTAGCCCAGTAAGAAATATTATGACTAAGATAATGCAGAATAAATTATCATTAGCCTTCAACAGTGTTAAACTGATAAAATATAACAAACATCAAGTTTAATTGGAGCGGAATAAGCAATCCATTAGAAGAGTCAGTTAGAGAATAAAATCTACTATCTTCTATGATTTAAAAGGTTTTTTATGACTTTTATCGCCGAGACTCAGCTTAATAAATAATCCACATCATCCCTGCACTACGGCCAAGAATATTCATTAGTATCACAACCACAAATTATCCATACACCACAGCCAAGGATATTCGTGTATTCATCAATAGTCATGATCATGCCAACAACTGTCCATCAATGCACTACGGGTCAATGAAAACTTTTTTCACATCATTTGTAACATTACGGTTAATGATTACAAAGAATAATCCTCGGTCATAATCATACCAAGTCCATCTATGCACTATGTGCCATGGATGACTTTCAACATAATATAAACATGAGTATGATGACAATGATATAAGAATTCAATAAAACAAGTTCAAGAATTAATTTATCCAGAACTAATAATGTCCAAATTGTCAACATGATACTTCTTTGTAGAAAGAAGCACTCAAGAATGCTCGGAAGAATATTTTCATGAAAAGATCTTGGATGAAGCCAAAAATATCAAGGATATTCCACTAATTTCATGGAGTATAGAAGTCAAAACTTTAACCATTTGAGTATAATAAAGAATGGAATAACAAAAGAATTTCACCAATAAGAAAGAAGGAATACCCCTAACGAAAGTACAACAAATAATATCCCTTACGTAAAAAGAAGAGTATTTTGATTTGGTAGAGGCGAGGATATACTCAAAGAAAACTCAGACTACGCTTCAAAGCTTTCTTAAACTCTAAATAAATACGCTCAAGATTATAGAAGAAGAACTCTCTCTCTATAGTTTTCTCTCAGAGTTTCAAATTGAATTCGTAAGAAATAATGAAGGAATGAGCTTCTATTTATAGAAGAATGGATTGCGATAAGTAACTAATTCATGAACGGTCCAGATTGATTTACTTTAAGCAGACGGTCAGATTGGTTTACAATAAAATATAATATATTCTATTTATAATCTAATTAAATGAATAACTTTATAAAAGTATTACATTTTTATATAAAAGATTTTCTGTTTTATTACATTAATAATACTAATAAAAACAAAACTCATCATCATTATTATAATTCACAATATTAATCGACTGTGTGTCGTTCCTGGAAAGAGGGCTTTCAATAAGGATTTCTCCCCATTGGCATGCAATTAGGTGACCAACCTCTCCTCGATGAATTTCTGAGACATCGTTAATATTGCAAATAATAATATTAATAACTTTGTCATCTCAATTATTGATTATAAAATATTGACAATAATTGAATCAAATAACGAGATATCTTGCACGGCAATTCTTTGTAACAATAATTGAACAAAAGCGAGTGACTTTCTCACGTAAGCATCAATAATCAATACCGTGTCTTCTTTGTGCAACTACGCCAGTATTCAGATTTTTTAACACCGGATGTTTCAACAGATTAACGGTAAAACTTCCGTAGATTATTTTCATAAAGTATTTTTATCATTTTCTCAATCCAAACAATAATTCCGTTGTGGGGTCCACCAATGATTGTGTCGTTGTACGAATATTCCCTGTTAAAACGAATATCCCCCGACCAATCGAATATTATATAACAACTTGTGTACTTTGCAAAATTTATAAATATTACCCACAACTATAACATTATATCAAATTCATTCCATAATATTCAAAAATGATATTTATAGAAAATTCATCATTATTCATAAAAGTTGGGGTCTTACACATGTATTATTCCTCGTACAATGAAATGACAGTATTGCAAAAGAGCATTAAGCTTTTGATTACAGTGCTCTCGCCAATCTTTAAGTATTCATCACAATGATCTGCTGCAAATCCATAAGCGAGTATTCGTATTGCAACTGCCATCTTTTGAATAGAAACGACCACAAACATCCTTCATTTGGACGAAGTACTTTTCATATATTTCAACGTCTTTTAAAATGCGAAGAAATTACTCTCGTCGCATCCGCTATCGACGGTGAAAGTAATTAGCTGAATAAGTAGAATTTTTATTGAAGTAGTCTTTCCATATTTGTTGATGGCTTCCTTCTCGGTTACGATGAATATATAGTTTCGTATTCAATTGTGAGTGTACTGCTAGCATTTACACCGCCGGCAACAAATTCATCATCATTTGCACTCGTGTATTTTCACGGTGGAAAAATTGTCTCGTGCTCCTCATCAGATGAGCTCTCATTGCTTAGAGAACTTGATGATGTAGAACGAGCGAACTAGACTCGTTCATAGAAATAAATCAAGATGACGAAGCCATTAGATTATTGAAAATATAAGATGAAAAGAAAATAATGTATGAAAGTTTATGGTTTAAAGAAGTATGAAGTGGTGTATATATAATGAATTATAAATATTACCGTTGGATTGTTGGTATTACTGTTGGAGTATTGTATATTGTGGGATGGTCCAGGCTTTTTGGTTGATCGATGTGGAAGTGATATTAAACACTTCCACTACAATAAATAAACTTTTAACAATTTGATCTTTACTACTCCCTCCGTTCCTTAATATAGGTCGTTTTAGACATGTGCACAAGAATTAAGGAAATGATTGAGAAGCATTAATTATATTATCAATTGTCTATAATACCCTTCACCTCACTTATCTTATAAATATGGATCAAAAAATTAGGTAGAGTAATAAGAGGCAATTTAGGAAAAATAGTAATCAATTCTCCTAGATAACCACAAACGACAAATAACTAGGAATAACAAAAAAAGTCTAAAACGATTTCATGATGACAGATTGACCGGGTCAGAATTTTTCGTCAATTTATCGACTCGAGCGTCAAGTGTTCAACAAATGATTTTAAGTAATTGGGTTAAAGATTATTTAAAAGAGTACAATTTATGTGTTATTGGATGACCCAATTCAAAGAAGTCAATTTATATTCATTTAGGCCTTCTAATTAAGCATCATTCGTGTTACTTCAAATCACCCCATGCCGGATATGTAAAGGAATAAAGATATGCCAACACTTATTTAATCATATGGGCCGTACCTTTTAATTCTTCAAGTTATCGGACTCAAAGATATTCTCCATCATGTAAAACATAGCAATTCAAGTGGGCTTCTCAACATTAATATTTATGAAGCAAAGCACGATTCCAATTAAGGTCCACTAAGTGATCCGATTTGAAGATGTCAACATATTTTTATGTGGGCCACGTTCTACATAATCATAAAAGTCGAGTACACGAATTAGTAGCAAAGACGACGGCTTGGAAAATATTTGGGATCTAGAATTAGTTTTAAATTCTATTGTAATTAGGATTTCTTTTTTTTAATTAGGATTTCTTTTCCAAATTGACTTCTATTAGGGTTATAGTTTATAAATTCCTATTAGGATTTGGATTGTTTTGAGTAGTATAAATAGATGTCTAAGTTGATGTAATGAAACATTATTATACATTATTGTTATTCAATATATTTTTGAGGTTATTCTCTACTTTTGGTTCTTTGAAGAATTCCTAAGTATTTTTCTTAGTTATTTCTTTGAGATTCAATTTGACTTATCATACAACAATTCATAGTTGTGTGTGGTGTCTTCTACCGCATCAATCGTCGATTGTACCGAGATTACCGCTCAATATAAGCGAGGGGTCAAGGTGTCGCGTTGGTGTCCATTCAACGCAGAATTCGAAACGCGAGCAATTGTACCAAGATTACCGCTCTACATATATAGGCGAGGAGTTAAGGTGTTGCAAGCAATTCACCCAACAATTTGTCTTTAGAAAGCGATCGGTGGCGACCACCTCACGCATGGCGTCAAGTGGAGTCTATCATTTATGATGATGATCGATAGGGTCGTAATTTTTATCAATTTATCAACTCGGCGCCAAGTGTTCAACAAATGATTTTAAGTAATTGGGTTAAAGATTATTTAAAAGAGTACAATTTATGTGTTATTGGGTGACCCAATTCAAAGAAGTCAATTTATATTCATTTGGGCCTTCTAATTAAGATCATTCGTGTTACTTCAAATCACCCATGCCGGACATGTAAAGGAATAAAGATATGCCAACACTTATTTAATCATGTGGGCCGTACCTTTTAATTCTTGAGTTATCGACTCAAGATATTCTCCATCATGTAAACATAACAATTCAAGTGGGCTTCTCAACATTAATATTTATGAAGAAAGCACGGATTCCAATTAAAGTCCACTAAGTGATCTGATTTCAGCATGTCAACATATTTTTATGTGGGCCACGTTCTACATAATCATAAAGCTGGAGTACACGAATTAGTAGCTGCACGCGGCTTGGAAAATATTTGGGATCTAGAATTAGTTTTAAATTCTATTGTAATTAGGATTTCTTTTTTTTAATTAAGATTTCTTTTCCAAATTGACTTCTATTAGGGTTATAGTTTATAAATTTCTATTAGGATTTGGATTATTTTGAGTAGTATAAATAGATGTCTAAGTTGATGTAATCAAACATTATTATACATTATTGTTATTCAATATATTTGTGAGGTTATTCTCTACTTTTGGTTCTTTGAAGAATTCCTAAGTATTTTTCTTAGTTATTTCTTTGAGATTCAATTTGACTTATCATACAACAATTCATAATTGTGTGTGGCGTCTTCTACTGCATCAATCGTCGATTGTACCTAGATTACCGTTTCAATATAAGCGAGGGGTCAAGGTGTCGTTGGTGTCCATTCAATGCAGAATTCCGAACGCGAGCAATTGTACCAAGATTACCGTCTACATATAGGCGAGGGGTTAAGGTGTTGCAAGCAATTCACCCAACAACTGTACTAGAAACGATCGGGGCGGCGACCACCTCACGCAAGCGTGCCGTGGGAATGAATGGAGTATTAAATATTTGACAGGCTTGCCATGTCCGAGCATCTTCAATGGAGATGCTCTAAGTTTTGCACCTAATGGATTACTTCCTTAGATTTGTCACTAGATACACCTAAATAAGGAGCAAAAACACCTAACATTGTTTATACCCAAAGTGGAATGCTTATAATTATCTACTTTTTGTCAATAAGCCCGATTTTAACTAGGTAGAAATATAATTAATTATACACTTCACTTTATACCAAGTTTTTCACCTTTTACCTTTAAATGTGAAACTATTGACTTGTAAAAATAAATTACTCCTAGTATAACATAAAAAACGTAACATCACAAGGCACCATAATACAAATGAAGCTCTTTACCTTAAAAAAAATAAATTGATAAATAAAAGAATTGATTTACTTCAAGATATTTTATTTTTTACTAACAATATTATATTTTAAGGGATCATTATTTTTATATGAGTTTTTGATATTTTCACATGGTCTCTTTTCGATTCACTTTCTGTAAAATTCCAACTTTTTGAATAAAGATGAATTTTCTATAAATATTATTTTTGAATATTATGGAGTGAAATTGATATAATAGTTGTGGGTAATATTTATAAATTTTGCAAAGTACGTAAGTTGTTATATAATATTCTATTGGTCGGAGAATATTCGTTTTAACAGGGAATATTCGTACAACGGCACAATCATTGGTGGACCCCCTAACGGAATTATTATCGGATTGAGAAAGCGACAAAAATACTTTTTATGAAAATAACGGCGGAAGTTTTACTGTTAACTATCAAAAACACCGGTGTTAAAAGAAATGCGATGTCTGGCGTGGTTACATAGTAGCTTGCGGTATTAATTATTGATGCTTAAGTGATAAGTCACTCGGTTTTGTTGGTATTATTAATGTAATAATACGAGAAAATCTTTTATATAAAATAGAATACTTTTATAAAGTTATTCTATAAATAGAATATATTATATTCTATTATGCATAGTGTCTGCATAGTGTTTTGCATAGTAAATTTTTTTATATAAAATAGAATACTTTTATAAAGTTATCTGTTTTATTAGACAATAATTAGAATATATTATATTTTATTATGCATAGTGTTTATATAAGGCTCAGATAGTGTTCAGATAGTAAAATCTTTTATAAAGTTATTCGTTTTATTAGATTATAAATAGAATATATTTTATTTTATTTAAAAGATTTTGCTTTAAATATGGACCGTCAGATTAAAGTAAATCAATCTTGACTGTTCATGAGTTAGTTCTTATGCATTCCATTTTTCTATAAATAGAAGCTCATTCATTCATTATTTTCTTTTAATTCTTTGAAACTCTCAGAGAGATAAACTATAGAGAGAAAGAAGAAAGTATTCTCATTATTTCATTACTTATATATCCGATCTTCTTCTTAAGGTAGGAAATATTATTTGTTGTATTCGTAAAGGGTGTTATTCTTTCTTATTCATGAAGAGAAGCGTTGTTATTCCATCTGCTTATTATTACATTGGAATAACTTTGTATATCTGTGATCTACCCTATACTTGGTGACATTCTTCTATTATTCCATATTTCTTATTCATTTGGAATATCGTATACATGCGTTTCTGCCGGACCGATTAAAATCTTTATTATTATGTTAGAATATCTTGTTCATGCGCTTTTCTGTAGAACACAGTTAAAATCTTTATTATTATTTTGTTGGATTCCGCCCTTATTAGTATTCTCATTGGAATAACTTGCATCACAATCAAGTACCGCATGCATGATGATTTCGTTGTTATTCCATTCTTTATTATTCATTAGAACATCCCGCTTGCATGCAATTTGGTGAATTCGGTTCAGTTATTTAGTATTTTATTGGAATACTTTGTACATCTGAAATCTCGCATGCGTGGTGATTTCTTTTGTTATTCCATTCTTTATTATACTCGGTTGGTTAAAGTTTTGATTTCTATACTCCATGAAATTAGTAGAATATCCTTGATATTCAAGGCTTCATCCGAAGATCTTTTCATGGAAATATTCTTACGATCATTCTTGAATTTTACTCTACAAAGCGATGATCATGTTGACAATTTGGACATTAGTAGTTCTTGGACAAATTAATTCTTGAACTTATTTTATTGAATTCTTATATCATTGTCATCATCCTCATGTTTATATTATGTTGAAAGTCATTTTGTGGCTGTAGTGCGTAGATGGACTTGGTATGATTATGACCGAGGATTATTCGGTGTAATCATATAACCGTAATGTTACAAATGATGTGGTAAAAGTCCTCATTAGCCCGTAATGCATTGATGGATGATTGTTGGCATGATCATGACCATTAATGAATACACAAATATTCTCGGCCCGTGGTGCGTGGATAATTGTGGTCGTGATACTAAAGAATATCCTTGGCCAGTAGTGCGGGGGTGATTCGATGATGTGGAATATTTATTGTCGAGTCTCGGCGATAATAATGATGATGAAAACCTTTTTAATCATAAAAGATAGTAGATTTTATTTTCTACTTGACTCTTTTAATGGATTGCTTGTTCACCGCAGATTAAACTTGATGTCTATTATATTTTATCGGTTTAACATTGTTGGAGACTAATGATAATTTATTACGCATTATCTTAGTCATAATATTTTTTCTTGGGCTAGTTGAGCTCACCCTTTCTTTCACCATTCTCTTTAGAAAATGAGAATATATTTGGGACGAGTGGGGGAACGGAGTGATGGTCCAGATGATAGCATTAGTAGTCCTCACTATTCTGTGAAATAGTGTGATAATAATTGTAATGAGAACTTCTTATGAGTTTGTATAATCTCTAATAGATAATATTTGTATTCAAACTCATGATTTATGTTTTGTGCATCTTGTACGCATGATTGTATTAGTAAGTTGTATTTGAATT
This sequence comes from Panax ginseng, assembly GCA_020205605.1. Taxonomy (NCBI): domain Eukaryota; kingdom Viridiplantae; phylum Streptophyta; class Magnoliopsida; order Apiales; family Araliaceae; genus Panax; species Panax ginseng. The sequence goes on along the minus strand of CM035127.1, from coordinate 16,369,212 downwards.
CTGTACCATGTATTTGACGACCCAAGATGAGTGATGTATACTTAATTTTAGGGGCGTCACACTTTCTTTTATAAAAAAAATATGTAAAAATATAAAAAAAACATGTAAAAATATCAATTTCCTATATTTTAACTAGATTAACTAACTTAAGTGATGTTTCATTGCATCTTAATCCATTTTAAGAACTTAGCTCTTAATACATCTTAACAACTCACATCTGTATATTAAGAAATTTTTTAAATAATTTAGACTCATATTTATATTTTAACTATTCACATGAAAGGATATGAACTATTAAGAGGCGAACCGTTACTAATTTCCACAAATCAACTACCATCAAATCCTGGCCGTTGAATTGTAGTTCTCAATAGGGTCTACATTACATCTTTTTCTTTATTTTATTTATTTATTTATTTTAACTTCCAAACAAACAAATTAATAGTACATCAGTTTCGAACTAATTTTCAAAGCCCCCATCATCATAACCTAAGTAAACGCTTTTCTCCACCCTCCAATTCATCCCTCTTTTAATTCTAGGGTTTCTGATTTATCTAGCTTTCTCTCCAATTGGTTTCTGACATTTTAGAAATACATTTTCATCACCAATTATTATAAGAACAAAATATTTTAATTTGATTTTTTTTTGATTTTTTTCCGGCTGAAAGATTAATGTTTTGTGTTTCTTCTTGTTAAGGATGATGATTCGATGTAATATTGTTAGATTTTCTTGAAAGTTGTATTCTTTATTGTTAAAAGGCTTCAGGGCTTCAGATTTAGTGATGATTGTGTCAAACTAGCGTTGACCTTGTTGGTCGATGACGGTGGATGAAAAATGTTATTTAAATTTTGAAATTTACTTGCAAAATTTAGGATTTTAGGGTTTAGGGATTCTGGAATATTGATTTGAAGAATTGGGTTGTGGGGATAGGTTGATAATGTGCTAAAAAGTCGTTCATTATTTTGTCCCATTATTGGTTTTACATTGAAGTGATCAAGCTTTTTGATAGCTGAATTTCAATGGATAAACATGGGAACAATTATAATGGTGAAAAATTTGATGTTAAAAGTAAGCCCTTGACTGATGTGGACTCCCAAAATATTTTACTAAATGGGGAGGGAGAGAAGGATGATGAAACGGCGTCGCTGTTGCCGCCTCGGATTGGTGGTGGCTTGTCGAGAAAGTTGGATCAGAAGCCGCAACGGAAGGTTCAGTGGAAAGATAATAATGGGAAGAAGCTTGAAGAGGTGTTGGAATACCAACCAAGGTAATTTATTGGTGCAGTTCATTCATTAACATGTGCTTGATCTTTTGAAGTGTGAAGTAATTTGATTCTTTTGCTCTGCTTCTGTGTAGTATTATAAACCGGAAAAGTTACCAAATTGTGATTAGTCAATTTTGTAAGTTATCTGGTTAGTTGCTTGTCTTTATAGAATGTTTGAATGCGTAACACTTTTTTTAGCTATCTATTTGAATCAAGAACAAATAGGTGCATTTCAGCTGTTGAATTAACAAATTACTATATCTTATCATAAATGTTGGGAAAATAGTGACCTTAGATAGAAACCAGTGAGAATAAAGTTGGAAAGTGTGATGATGGATGAGATTCCCTATTTGAATTAATTTGCAACAGATGTTTCAAACCAAAACCTGCGTATTGATAACATGTACGGGAGCAGCATGTTAGCTGATGCAAGCCTAATTATATATTTTTTAATGTGACGTTGTTCTTCTATGGTGAATTGTAAACAGTTTGAGCTGCAGATTTTTTAAAGGTGTGAGCTGGTATATTAGGACTGACTGTTTATTTGATATTGTTATTGTGTTGGGATGTGATTTGCTCTCCCTTTCCTTTCTTTTTATTTTGTACAAGTAAAATATTCAATTCTTATGGAACAAAAATTTGCTTGGTCAAAATGAGAAATGGATTCTAGCAGAATGAACGCTATGGAAAAGCTAACATGGCTAATATAAGGATTTAATCAGGAAGGTTCCTTTGTTGTCTACATGACCAGCAGAATTACAAAATATGTCTAAAATATGACTTAATTTTCTAACTGTTGATCATAGCTAGGACTTTCACTACTGCCAGGAGGCCAATGGTTGCAAGAAACTCTCACAATTACCCCTATGTATCTAATAATCTTTATCATTAGGCTCAGTAACCCAATGCTAATGATGACCTCTTGCTTGTCTTGTAATGGAGATGATATATTCCATCCTAGAGTAATATTTGAATTAGTGATGATCTGCTTTGTAAAATCTATTGAAGAAAAGAAATGTTGAGTTGTTGTCTTGCTATCCTAATCTTACATATAATCTCCTTTTTGTGTCTGCAGTGACGTGAGTGATTCTGACGACGAGGATTCAGATTCTTGCATCTGTAGAATAATGTAGATCTTGTTCACTATAAATTTCTCAGCAAACGTCTGAACTAATTGATCAAAGGTTTGTCTCCAACTCAGATTTGTGGTTTTAAAGAAACAGTTAATGGGTGACAGTTTGCTGCTGTATGGACCAAGTTTATGATTAGTACACCATTAGTCACTGTTGGAGAAAAGTTCAGTTCCACATCTTAAATTGGTATGAGTTATTGTGACAAGAGCTGTCTGCCTTTCTTGTCCTTTAAATGAAAGTGGGTGTAGAGATGAAAAAGAAATTCACTATCATGATCATGTAACATAGAGAGTAATACAGCTTTTTGAAAAAAGAAAAGAAAGTTACACTGTATATATGTGCTCAATAACCACATCCTGTGACCATTATATATAGTGAAGCATTGGTGCTGCTCTGCCATCTTTATTTCTTGCTAGATTTTGTCACATCACGAGAAAACTCATTTATGCTATTGTTGATTCTCATTTTTGTTCCTATTAAATTTTCTCTGATAAGACCAGTTATTGAAAACTGTTCCTATTGACTATGGTGTGTACAGCGTGTGCGTTGTCATTATCTATCTGTTACAATATTTGATTATGATCTTAAAAAATCATGTGTATCAGTGTCTTTAAGCAGTATTCACATAGAAGATCTAGTAAATCATTCTATTACTTGTTTTTGTTGTTGTCTTACCATGTAGAAGTAAGCCTCAGTTGTGCATAATTTTTCTCTCATATACCTTGGCTGAATTTTGAAATTATATATTGCATTTATTCATCTACAACAAGGAATTACAAACAATCACCAGATCACACTTAACAGTATCAACTTGTGCTAGTCAATCAGTAAAGTAAGCAATTTACGGATACAATCACACAAAACAAAACAACACTCTCAATTATGTCGATCTCTTCCCTAACATATTGTATAAGAAGACGAGTGGTTCAACACATAACTTATTCTGTATGCTTCCAGCAACTCTGCTGAACATAGAGATGGTGTAAATCATTAAACCTGCGACTTGGAGATATTTATAATGTTTCCCTTCCTAGTTGATGACGAATTTACCCTTTTATTGTTTGGTGAAATTAGCCAATTTGTGAGGCTGGCATCAACTGCCATTTCTTGCATTAGAGGCTTGGAATTTTCTAAATCTGATCTGGACCCAGAAAGTAGTGGATTGAAACTTGGCTTCAAATTTAAGGGTCTTTGCTGTTCTTCATTTGTTGTGATATTCTCCTTCTGGCGCTTCAAGGGTGGTTTCGATCTAGCTTTTATTGCTTTCCACTGACTCAGATTTTCAACTGGATTTAGCACAGAATGTACATAAAGACTCCTATCCCGAGCATTATTGTTTCCTTCAAACTTTTTCAGCTCTTGAACTGGCAAAGCATGAAGCAGCACAAGGTGGTTACTTTTTTCCACAGGCAATTCAGCATTGCTAACCTTTTTTTCATTAGAGCCCTTGTTTTGAGTGTAGAACTGCTCTATAAACTCAAGTTTGCTCGTTTTCCAACCATTATCTTCTTCATCATTGCTGTCACAACCATCTTCTTCATCAGTATCGCTAAATTCATCATCATCCAGACCACTTTCCTCGAGTCTTATCTCATCCTCTTCATCATAGCTATCACCGTAATTCTGGTACCTATAATTTGAAGGGTATGATACCATTCCTGACCCTATTGAATCCCTTTCACAGTTTTTCGAGGAAATTGTGGATTTCTCTGTTTCATCTTCATTCTTAACCCATGTTTCCTTTTCACAGCTCTCCGAAAAATAATCAGCAGTTTCATCATTTGGGATTGGCTCATAGGTCTTCACATTCAAATTAAACCTTACTTTCTTTTTAATCTTAGGGCTCAGGCGCTTATCTCTATAAACAATAAATTTAATCGAAATCAAAAGCACAAACATATAGATTGATGCATTATAACTGAATATTTTTACTGTGTTTTTATGAGGTCAGAGTGAGATAGAGAGAGAGAGAGAGCAAATATTTGAATGCTTAACCTGAACCCAGAATCCGAGCTGGTGGTGTTTTTTGTGATGTTGAATTTGCTAGTGACCTCAGGTTGAAGAGGAATATAGCTTCCATGTCCCTGAAACAAATTCAAGTAAAAAACCCGATATAGATTATTATGATTGAAGTAAAAAAAATTGAATGAAGCTTGTTGATGGCTTACTTGATCTTGAGATAAAATTATTTTTCTTGAACCTGTTATGGACTTTCTACGATTCTTCCTCTTCTTTGAGTAACCAAAACAGGCAAGAAAACATCCCATTTGAGAGTTTCTGCAGATTCCCTTGTTGAGGAGGAATAGATAGATTATACACTCTTGAGGTCATGTATATATATATATATATATATATAGAGAGAGAGAGAGAGAGAGAGAGAGAGAGAGAGATGGGGAAAGGGAGAGGTTTGAATTAGATGGGCTCCAAGAGTGTTTGAAAATAGAAACGTTGAGAGACCTGAAAGAGTAGAGTAGTAATGATGATTGTCGATTGATGTGGTGGGGGTGCACGACGAGTTTATTAAAGACATTGGACCAAACTAGCTTTCTCTTTACACCACTGCGGTTTCACTTTGGCATTTACCGCCATGAAATTAAATTCACAGATCGATAAAGGATTAATTCTATATCAAACAAACGTACATTGGCTACTAATGTGAAGCCATAAAATAGGGTGCTTCTTTTTTCTTTTTCTTTTTTATTATCGATATAAATTTGTTGTCATATATACGGATCCACTTCCGTATTAGAGATACACAATATTGAATTCCATTTAATACTCCATATATATATTTGGATTTTTTTGAGTCAATTTACGAAATTTTAAAACTCAAAATTAATATGAAATTATTTAGTTTTAATACAAATAAATATAATAATTGTAAACTAACCAACTATAAATTACTACTACTAATTATATCAATTTTGAGTTTTAAAAATAAACTTAAAAAAATCAAAATGTATCTATACTTTTAGAAAGGAGGAGGTAGTAATATTTTATAAATATACTTTTTTAATATTTCATTTAAACAAATCCATCCCCATATCATATCAAATTCAACATGTGATTTATGTGTAAAAGGTTCAGCCAATGGAATGGAGTAGTTGTTTTTCGTCTCATATTGGGCATTTCTGGGCCTTAGACTAAAAGAAGTACGTACAAGACAAACTGGGTTCTTCCAATCTTGACTCTATTAAACACAAGACCCACAAAATCAAACTGAGCTTAGCCCAACATGATATTCCGTTGATTTTTATTATTATTATTATTATTCTTTTTTCTCCTTCAGATAGAGAAGGGAGTGTGAAATGTAAAGATAAAGAAATACACCAAAGCATTAGCTCAGTTGGTAAATTACGCCTCCTGTAAAAAAGGAGATCCTGACAGTGACTAAGGGGCTGTTTGATTAACCGATTTAGTCATTCAGAGAGTTAAAAAAATCGTTGGATCTGGGCTGAATTACTAAGTCTATTTTTTGGGTTGAATAATTTTTTTTGCCAATATTAACTATTATATTAAATAATATTAAATAAATTTGTAATAATTTTAAATTTTTTCAGAGGAATAAAATAATAAAAATTAAATGTTTCAGACATGTTAATTATTAAATAATTTTTTTTATTCAAATTCAAATTGGTATAATTTTTCAAAGACTGATGAGTACATATTTCATTAAGAAAATATTGCATAATTAGTCTTGTTGTCCTTGAATCTTGATGAGTTTATTTTCTCCACATCCTGATTTGCAGATATCTATTTCAAATAAAATTAAATATACAACTAATTGATGTTTAAAATTACGAAGTAAAATGTTCTGGTGTTTCATTTTATTGGCAAAAAAATCTTTCCACTCTCCCCCCTTTAAAAAAGACCCGACCCGACCCATGTCACATAATATGCGTTGGTGTCAGACCAAACCTAAAGAAAAATCTCAGCCACTAATCAATAAATCTGGACCGTACATTTAGAATACTACTCAATCTCGAATCATTTGCTTATTCTCCTGTCTCAAGTTGACCCCTCTCTCTCTCCTCCTCCCAAACCCAGGCGGCGTCTCCGCCACAAACCCTCACTGCCTCTCTCACTAACCCTATTCTATCTCTTCAAACCTATACATACAAATACATATACGTATACAAAGAGAAAATAGAGGTAGTTTCTGAGATGGATTCAGATCAGGGTAAACTTTTCATTGGAGGGATTTCATGGGAAACGTCAGAGGAAAAGCTGAAAGATTATTTTGGGAATTATGGTGAGATTGTGTTGACCTCCGTTATGAGGGAGAAGCTCACCGGGAAGCCTAGAGGTTTCGGTTTTGTGGTCTTTGCAGATCCTTCCGTTTTAGATACTGTTCTCCAGGATAAACATATCATAGATGGCAGAACGGTAAAGATTTATACTTTGATATCAATGTTTGTTTTACGACTTTTTTTTTCTTGATTTAGGATTTTGGTTTTTTTCAATGTTGATTTGGATTTTGTTTGCTATTTGATGGGTCTGTTTAGCTTTTATCTAGGGGTACTTTATTTTAAATGCTTTAGCTGGCTTCTGGATTTCGTTTATATGAGATTATATGTTGGGATTAATGCACTCAGTTTTTTTATACTGTGTAAATGTGTTATTTCAGCCATTTAGGTTTCTAGGAATGTTAAGATACTTTTTTTTAAATGCAGTGTACTCCAGATGCATATTTATATTTCTGAGCCTGCTTCTTCATTGTCATATCTGGGTTTTTGCTCTATTGATTTGATTTTTTTTGCTATTGTTGATGGGTCAGGCCAGCTTTATTTAGAGATGCAATTTGTGTTCTGGCTTCTAGGTTTTAATTTGTTTTTTGAGGTTATATTAGTTGTAATTAGTGCAGTTGGTTTATTTTTGTACTATGTAATTGTTTTATTTAAGGCATTTTTGGTTTCTAGAGCTTCTTCTTTTTTTCCCGATATTATATGCAAATGCACTACATGTGTACTCACTATCACTCCAGTGCATATTTTTATTCCTGGGAGAGTTTTTTCATTCTCATTTCTGGGGTTTTGCTCTATTAATGTGGCCATTGTTGGTACTTTCTGGTTCAGCTTATACGTATACGGTTATGTCCGGTACATGTAATGTTTTTTGGGTTTTTGATGGTTTCATGCTATTTTGTGTGGTATTATTTATGTCAGCTCATTTAATAGTATGTATGTGAGTGTGTGCTTATTTCAGGACTAGGGTTTTAGCTGTCACATTTATACAATTATACTTGGTTTGTCTCGGGTGTTTGTACAGGCTTTGTGCTCATGCATTTTCTGTTTAGTGCTCTATTGTTACATTGCATTAACTGCTTCATCAAATCATTTATGAGCTTTTGGTATGTTCACTTATTTTATTTGGTAATATATTTTACGATTTGTATTTTGTTATTCTTTACTGTTCTGTAAAAGGCCTTGCTGAGTTGATAACTATCCATGTTTATGTTACTCTGTTTTTTCGATTGGTTTCTAATGGTTGTGTTGGTAATTTAAGTATCACTGCATTTTCTCCTGCAGTAGGATTTTTTTCTTTTTCTTTTATTTGTTTTTGAAACTGAAAGTTTGGTAAAAGAAAAAGCAGTATGCAAGTAAGTTTTGAATATTTGATAATGGTAATTACTCCACATTTAAGTGTATGTGAGATATGATAAATTTCCTTTTTGTTGGTTTAGAAGCATTGTTACTGTTTTTCCTTATTCCATTTGAGTTGTTTGTTAATCTTCAAGTTACATGTTTTAAATAGAGATAATGGAATGAATTAGCAAAGAAGATATAATTGTAATTTTTTCATTTATTTTTTCTTCCGTATGCACTTTTCTTGATTCGATTAACCTAATCTTTTGATATTTTGAGATTTTTAGGATTTTGATTTATATATTAATGTTTATTTTGGTGGGTAGTGGTGGGCCATTTTCATTCGGGTATTTGCAATTATGCCTTCTCATGTTTTAGTGCTCACTGCTCAAGCATCCTCTGGATTTATGTTGCATAATTCTTATACTGACAATTAGTTTGTTGTTACATTCATGTTGTAATTATGCTGTTCCCTTTATTTTGGAACCTAACTAAACTCATTTTTGTTTGAATGTATACTTTTTTTTATTTTATCATTATTATTTTAAGTGTATTGTTTGAGATCTGTAGTGAGATAATTATTATTTCTCTTTAGTGAGTTTTTTTAATCATACTATGGAATCTACTTTACGGGTTACTGATTTCCCTCAGTTGAGGGTTGATATGCATATTCAGACTTTACAATAAAAGGTGGATAAGTTAATGTTTAGATCTTGTGACAATTTTTTTGGGTGTAAATTCATTAATTTTGAGTTTGTTTTCATAGCATATCCAAATTTATAAGAGATCAATTCATTCTCTTATAGTTTATATGTGATGTCAATACTCTGAAGGTTGATTTGATTCTTCAAAAGTTGTAGACAAGAAAATCAACCCTGGCCCCCGACTTCATATTACCTGAATTGCCACTTGGCTTTGAAAGTGAAGACGCTAGATTTTAGTAAATGGTGGTTTGAAAAGTCGTAGATTATATTGTACCTTTTCATTTCAAACTATATTTGGCAAATTTTCTTATATTTGAACATAGTATAGGTTTAAAGGAATGTTAGTCTCGGGACTGCTTTGTTGTTGGAATCTATTTATTAAATTGTTGGGTCTTATTTTTGAGCAGTGTATGATCATTTACTTGTGTGCTACTACCATTTTTGAGACTCGTATCAATGACACTGAACAACTTCATAGTGTACTGAAATCAATACGGTCATGTATTGGCTTCAAAATTCTTCCTTGGTCAGGTTTTCGGTTCTCCTATACAAGTTGGAATACATCAATGTATATGCATTCCTTGAAGTAGAAGTGCATGTGATTGTCTGTTTACTTCTTGCTCTTTCTACACTTCCTTGTGTATAACCATAACTTTTCTTATCTAGGTTGAGGCTAAGAGGGCCTTGTCAAGAGAGGAACAGCAGGTTTCCAAAGCAGGAAACCCTAATGCTGGTAGAAACTTTGGAGGTGTTGGAAATGTCCGGACCAAGAAAATTTTTGTAGGGGGTTTACCTCCTACTCTGAGCGAAGATGGATTTCGCCAGTATTTTGAATCTTATGGTCATGTGACTGATGTAGTTGTTATGTATGACCAGCAGACTAATCGACCCCGTGGATTTGGGTTTATATCCTTTGACTCTGAAGATGCAGTTGATAGGGTTTTGCACAAGACATTCCATGATTTAAATGGCAAACAAGTGGAAGTCAAGCGCGCTCTTCCCAAAGATGCTAACCCTGGTGGAGGTGGCCGTTCCATGGGTGGTGGTGCAAGTGGTGGTGGAGGTTATGGTGGTTCTGGTGGCAATTCTAGTTCTTATGAAGGTCGTGATTCCAACAGGTACATGCAGTCTCAAAATGCTGGCAGTGGCTTCCCATCTTATGGATCTTCTGGATATGGTACATCCGGTTATGGGTATGCTCCTGCTAGTAATGGCATGGGTTATGGCAGCTACGGTAGTTATGGTGGTGCAAATCCTGGGTATGGTGGCCCTGCTGCTGCGGCCTATGGGAACCCTAATGTCCCTAATACTGGTTATGGAAGTGGGCCTCCAGGTGCACCAAGAAGTGCATATGGCACTCAGGCATCCTCTGGATATGGTACTATGGGCTATGGGAATACTCCTTGGGGTGCTTCTGGTGCCGCAACTGGTGGTCTTGGAGGTGGTGCACCTGTTTCAGCACCCACAGGTCAATCTCCAAGTGGAGGTTATGGTTATGGTGGATATGGTGGAGCTGATGGATCCTATGGAAATCCAGCTGCATATGGTGCTGTTGGAGGTCGGCTTGGGAGTGCCCCAAATAGCAATTCCTCTGCTGGTGGAGAGCTACAATCTAGTGGTGGGGGCTACATGGGAGGTAGCTATGGTGATGCTAATGGTAATTCAGGATATGGAAATCAAGGATGGAGATCTGACCCCTCACAAGCTTCTGGGAATTATGGGGCTCAGGCCAGTGGACCTAATGGTGGGCAAGTTGGATATGGTGGTGGGTATGGTGGTGCTCCGACCCGACAGGGGCAGCAGCAGTGATTTTGATAGCAGTGATTCATCTATGACTTCTTTTTCCAGGGCTGGTGCAGAGGAGGGCGGTTCTTGCAGGATGCATGCACGCACGCACGCATCTGGACTGGTTGGATTGCTTGAATCCTAGTAGTTTGCAGTATCTATTTTGGTACCTAATAATAATCAGTATTTTTGAGGAGTAGAGTTGCCCCCTTTTCATTATCTGCTTCAGAGTGTAGCTTTAAATTTGGTGTGCTTATATCTGCTAGCTTATCTGGAGATTTTCCGTAGTGTTATTGATATAATAGCTTATATTGAAGTATTAATTAATGTTTTTTCCTGTTTTGTATGTGGTGATGATCTGTGGGGATTTAATTGATATATAGGGAGCTTCATGATTGTCATTTATGTTGAGTAATAGTAGTCTTGGTTTCAATACAAAATAGCAGTATGAAGATTTAGCGAGCCTTGTTAATGGTAGGAGTGGAGCTCTAGGCCTTTTTGGTTCCTCGGTTAGTAGTGGTAGTGGTAGTGCTGGTAGTTAAAATTTGACAATGGCATAATCGTTTGCTCCTGTGCCCTTGTGTTGTACAGGAGAAGAGATGCTTGATTATGAGTTGAGCTTCTTGCTGGGATGGAATGAAACTTTTTTAAGTGGACTGTGAGAATGATCATGCTGAAGCCAGGCCATGGAGATCTGACGGACCCAAACATACCAGACATACTGTGGTAGGTTGTAGAGTAGACTACCTAATGTTTAGGAGGATGGTTACATTGGATAATATATAGCGAGTTAAAAATATTCTTTAATAGCTCAAGGATTATATCTATTTAATTAATTCTAGAAAATTATTTTCAGTTGGTTACTTAAATGATTAATAATACCTTAATTTGATTTTATTCAATAGAATTTATTGGACTAGCCCATTTATTCATTCATCTGTCATAATTACATCCATTGGATCAATTCAGATTCATGATTTGATTTTTGATATACTGATAAAAATAGTAAAATTTTTACTAGGATCACGACAGTTTTAATGTCGGTACTTCCTTGGTTAAGATATTTATGTATTCATCTAGTGTTATGGTTAATGATTTTTTTATTTTTTTTTCTAATTCAAATTCTGAAAAATAATTTTTATCGACTCTAACATACATGAATCATAAGGGTATTATTATAAAAATGTCACAACTATTTTTTAAAATATAAGATGTATATTTGAAAAAGATAAAAAAAAAAAAAATCATAAAAACTGTAGTTTTAAAACTATATGCATAATTTTGGAACAAAGTATTTTGTATGGACTCGAATATAATTTATTGAATCAAAAGTTAATGTTGAAAAAAGAAACAATTCATAATTCCTTCAAGTTAGTATTTAATTGACCTCTATATATCACTTCCTTCACAAAGTTAAATTTACTACGATATTTCCAAATTACAAGACTGTATATTTTTAAATTTAAATTTAACATAAATTTATAAAATTTATTATTCTCAAAATTTAAATAAATTATGTTAATTTTAAATTTAAAAATATTTTAAATTGACTATTAGAAAATCAATATTAGAGTAAATAATTAAGTTTTATGTGCATGCATTAAGTGGTCGAGTCTGTTATCACTTTTATATACATACGTCAATGTGACATTTTATTATATGCATCAGTGGAAACAGTCCGTATACTAACTTTCTCAACTAACATTTTATTTCACCCACCTTTATATATCTATGTTGGGTGGTTTTTGACATGAAAAAATTGAATTTTTTAGATATATAAAAGTGGAAAAATTTAGTGAGAGAAGGTTAAAAAAATAATGAAGTGAGAAAGTGAAGTTTATATAATATTATTTCATAAGTTAATAAAATTTTAGTAATAATAACATTTTATAAATTAATATAATTATACGAATAATTTTTTTTAAATGGATCGATTTGGATCATGATTCATATCGTTGGATCAAGTGACAAAACAATGATCAATTACATAACGAATCAAATTATTGATCACACTTGGTGATCATAGATCATAGCATAATTTGCTCCAATATGACCCATTGACTAACCTAACTGGTCGTATATGGATTGCCCAATGCAGCCACATTGCCCGGGCGCGAGAATACAACCTACAATATCAGGGAATGCAGAATTTTGGCAACAGAAAAGTAATATGTGCACAAGTTATATACAAAAAGTTAGTGTGGGAGGGAGAGCATATGAAATAACTTATTTCCAACTAGAATGGAATGAATTATTCCATTCCTTCAATCCAAACGTAGAGTATAACTCATATATTGTGTACCGATCTGTAAAACATCAAATAGTAGGTCTTGTTTTCTATTTTCTCTTTTTTTATACTGTTTGTGCACAACTTTGTGTATCCATAAAATTACTCGATACAAAAAGTAAGAAAACAAGCAATCATGTAAAAATGCACGAAAATGATTGTGCAACTAATTCTCTAACATTTGATATGAATCTTGTGGAAATATCACTTTTTCGTTGTGGATCAATTCCTTAGTAATATCTATAAACAATTTTGAGGATTAACTTCCTCCATATGTGAATAGTCAATGTTTATATGATTTCAGAACTAGGTATATTATATACTTGGAGGATTTTTACATCAATATGGATCCGATGAGTCCTGAAGTTGGGTGATATAAGAAATACCTGATAAGTTCCAAGGGTATGTGATTTGAAACCAGCTGCACAATAATCAAAATAATATTCCCAAGTTCGGATGAACTTTTGGTTGAACCCCAAAGCAAGGATTTTGCTAAAAACACAAAAATATTAAATGCTTCAGATTTCAGAATTTATAAAAAGATATTTAGTACACAAGGGTATGTTGTAACATGCCAAAGCAATTCAAAAAGACTAACAAACCACAGCTAGAATGTAGCCAGTCTTTACCTTTGCTTTTCCAAGAAGTTAGTCCTCCACAATCTGAGTGTTTGGTAGTACTGGATCCCTATGTTTTCCACATGCTCCACACTGCATTCATTTCGGCCAAATGTTAAAAGAAGAAGTTCCCATATTTATAAATCATGCAAATAAGAACTTGAGCTCTTACCAAAGCCTGGATGCAGCAGCCATGGCTGTTGTTACTCTACTAAGTGAAGGCAAGCACCCGCCAGGAAATATATACTCCTTTATGAAGTCTGAACTTCGCCTGTACTCATCATACCGCTCGTCTGGTATTGATATGAACTGAGCAAAATTGTACATACAAGGAAGAAGCAATACAAGAAATAAGGTATACATTGAAGGGATACTTGTGCGACAATTTTATGGGACAAACCAGAAAGACAGGGCGTCGTTTTTTTAATTAATTTAATCTTATTAGATCTTTTCTTTCTATTTAATACCTGAACAACAAAGAGTCCATTTTCTGCCAATAATGATTCGCAGCAACCAAAAAACTCCTCCATAAATTCATGGCCAACAGCTTCTAGCATCTCACTGAAAAATGATCTTTGATTAGTCATTCTATCAACTTAGCATGTTATGATAATACAAGATTGGCAGTTAATGAAGTTACCAAGATATAATTTTGTCATATTTGTTGGTGTCTGGCAATTGGCGGTAGTCACATAGAAGAAGCCTTATGTTGTCCTGAAAAATGAAAAACTGGGTAATATCAACTAATGCTTGAATGTATATTTGAAGAGATTTAGCAAGTCATTTAACTTTCTCATCATTTTCCCAACTTACAAGTCTGAGAATTCTAGATTATTTCAATTCGAATAATAAAGCAATGTATATGATAAGAACAAGTTCTCGAGATCTAAATGAAATCGATATATTTTCTTTATGTCTAATATTCTTCGGAACCACCTACTATGACCTTCGTATTTTGTATATAAATAAACCTTGAACTGTTGTCGAAACTTAAGGAGTACCTGGAGTCCAGCTTCCTTTACTTTCATTTCTGCATATCTTAGTTGCTCCTCAGACAGGGTGATGCCGGTGTATTTACATCCAGTTCGTTGGACAACTTCAATAGCTAAGCTTCCCCAACCACACCCAATCTCAAGAACTTCATGATTCTTGGCAATTCTTGCCTAGAACATTTTAAAGACAAGAACTATGAAGAGATCTTGTAAAGAATAGTTAGCATGGTTAATATTGGAGTATTATAATGCAAAGGCCTCACCTTTTCAATTAAAAGAGAAATTTTTCTTTGCTGTGCAATTTCCAAGTCTTCATCTTCCGTCTATCAAACATACATAAGAAAGAGAAATGTATCCTTAGATAATGAAAAAACATAAGATCACTTTAAGATATAATGTCTGAACTACTAGAAAGTTTGAAACCCTGACCTTAAATACTGCACATGAGTACGTCATTGTCTCATCCAAGAACAAAGAAAAAAGTTCATTACTCTAGAAACACAAACACAAAGACCAATTGTCAGTTTAATCTTATAATCCCTGAATAGCGACTTTAATAAAACTGCAAAAAAGAAAACAATACATAGAGATGTTGGGCCTATATATATATATATATATTACGAAAATATTTGTTCTGAAATAATAATAAGAAAATAAAAGATCCTTTTGCAAATTGCATAGATATTCAAAAACATGCCACACAAATAAAAACTTGATTTTCAAATTTTACTAGTTTTAAAGAGCTTCCATCTTATCCTAACAAAGATTAAAGACTTACCTCGGGTCAAAAACAGATTTGGCAATTTATATCTTTGAAGGGGACAAACATCCTCCAAGTAAATTTTGAACAATGCTTTGTGTAAACATACAAAACATATTGATAATCTATTTCATGCATGCACAAAACATTGATAGGGTTGTATCACACACCAAGTCATAATGACGAGAGATGTTCCTGCGAGCTTGGGTGAGAGTGTTTTGCCTCGAAACATGCTGAAAGAAGTATTTAGCAGATGCTACTCCAGCTGTTAAAAACATTGGTGTCCACCAGCCCCTGCAATGAACCAAGGGTACATAATTATCTATTCAGGGGTTGAATATATGTGACACAACTACTTAGCTATTCCACCTATTAATATACCTTTTGTTTTTTAATCTCGAGACAGGAGTTTTCAGATCTCTGTTGGCAATAAAAATCTGCAGAACAGATTTCAGGAAAGTTAAAAATGGGAATTTGCTGGAAACTCAACTTAGACTTATTTTCTTACCATGAAGAGATTTAAAAGACCTTCTTTCTTGTCAACAAAAGAAAAGTCACCATTAATATAGGCATCCGCAAGGCCTAAATCAGCTTGTGTAGCAATCTGTCAAAAGAATTCCATGTGAAGAACATACCTAACAGATTAAGAATTGTATGCACATATTGATCTCTCAAGTACAAACTATTAAGAATCAACACTTTCACAGAAGGTTCAAAATTGAACAGAGTGTATACCTTCCAATAAAACTGTGGACTGTGAATTCTTAGGTACACTTTCAGTGAACTTTTCTTTACGGTCCCTTCAAATGTAAAAATTGTACCTCCTTCTTCCAATAAACTACAAAAAAAAACCACAATAATACATGAAATCAATATATCTTCTTTACATGTATTTTCATTCATCATTAATTTGAACCTCAAGAAATCTCACGAGTCCCATGCAGTTAAATGTTTGGTTCCAGCTGATTTTAACCAACTTTAAACCTTAACCGTCGCCAAAACCCATCACCCATCTACTCGATCCCAGAGTCAACTATGGTAGCATTCTAAAATTAAAGATTAAAATTTTATGACAAAACATGTAAAGAGAAAAAAATGAAAGTTAATAATAAATAAGAACCTTGGCTTGGGATTTCTTTGCTATGTAAATTTCCTCTTACCATCTATCTCTACATGTTGTTTACATGATAATGCATATGATGAATTGAGACCCACAAGATACTGAACACTTGAGGAATCTGTGTGTGTCTGCATGCTGTGCAAATGGTTATGACTTTAACACTCAACATTTACTCAAATAACAAACACCACTAAATACCACTAGAATGGTGAGGTAGAAAGTTACTGAAGTATCAAGCTTTAAAAGAAGTCAAAATATGATAGCCTACACTCTAAACAAGAAGAATGCAACTTATCATCAGAGTTAACTCACATTAAGCAGCCAGTAGTAATATAACTTCCAAGGAACCTAGTAACAAACAGGCGTGCCCCAGATTCTAGCATTGAAGGTACCATATGTTTGGGGTTGCTCAAAATAGAGCAAGTCTTTCTAAGCATACCATTTGCAGCAACCATACCAATCTGCACGTAAAACTGAATTTTAGTGATATCTAGCACTTACTTATTTTTTTCCCTTAAATTGTCGTGCTTAAAAAGTTGAAGAAAGCCGCAATAGTTCTGAAGGCTATTCTAGAATCGATGACACTTTTAAATTTATTTCTTTATTTTTTGTTAATACTTGCAGTGACCTGCAATATTAGTGTTACATCCTTTGGACTAAAGATATATGTTCAAAGAAATAATACCTTTAGTCCATCCTCATGGAATCCATAGCCTGAAACAATTACCATAGAAGATGCCTCAGTAAATAATGTGGCATTTAACTCGAAAAAATAAAGATTTAAATTTACGAATGAGCTAAATACGCTGAATGTGTTGAATGTCTTTTAAATGCTAGAGCAGAAGGCTACGTTACTAATGCACCAGATTTTGATTTATAAAAAATTCTGCATGTTTTTGCCACCACAGAATTGATCACCTTGGTATGCTCCACAGAACCAAATCCCCCTCTTCCCTTGAATGTCATCAAACTCAAGTGAGGCTTTTGATGCAGCAACTGAGGGAATCGGATGGCCAGTTGTCCACTTAAGCAAGGTATTTTCCGGTGTATGAGAGGGATTAAGAGTTACCAGATAAGGCAACCCTTTCTCACTGATGTTCTGCATTTTAGATGTGTTTCGAAATAATGAATTATTGTTATCCCAGAAGAGAGAAATGAAGATAACAAAGTACTCTCACTGATGTTTTCAACCATTCAAATTTTCATTTAAAAAATTGCACATATTCACCAAATGGTAAAAATGTTTGATTGCTCTCATGTTTCGGTACAGATGTACAGTGATGCAACTGAATAACATTAATCAAGTGACAGGGTTACTAACCTGGAGCACATTGAGCCAATATGTGAGGCAAACTTTGTTATTTACATCTCCAAGAAAATTCCAAGAACTCCATGCTGCTGGATTTTTTGGCATTAAATTTGTGTCACGATGAAGATAAATATCACTGCCAGAAAGATTTAAGAATGATTTGCATTTTGAAATAATAACTATAGGAATTCTATTATGAAGAGCAGCTGATTTGAATAAAGCTAAAGAACATGTGTGAAATAAAAGGCAAATCCTTTTGCACTCATATCTGACAAGTTCTTAAATCAGAAGATACTGTTACAGTAAATGGTAAAATACATGTAGAAATCCAAACAAGAATGCCTGGATTTTTGAATTATGTGATGGTATATCTTGTCAAAAGAATCTCTCTTGAAAAATATGAGACGTATATATATCGCTACTGAGCGAAATTACCTATACACATCTTGAAAAGCACCAAGTACTCTCGTTTCATTACGTAGCACCTGCCTCCTAAGATTTTTGAGCATCCGGGGCATGCATGACCATAATACATCCATCATACCTTGTTTGAGATCCATCTTGTAAATTACATCATGAACCTGCCCAAAACCCTTCAACATTTACAATTAGAATCATGCAATTTTGTATAAGACAAAATGTTTAATATAATGGAACCTACTACGACTATTGTATTAAACTTAAATGACTTATAGCAAGTAATTAAGGAAAGAAACTAGAGAAATGGAAGGTGTCAATTTACAAGGTGGAAAATATGAAGTCAAGCACTCACCCTCACCCTCATCAATTGTTGAAACAGAATGTACCTTGCAACCACTTAATATTTGGCAACCTCTACTAACCAAACTCTTCTCTAACTTTGTTGATCTTAGTATCTCAAAGAATAACAAACATATTATTTTAGCTTATAATAAAGGACATTAGGATTAAATCTGTTACTTGGTAATCTTCGCAATATTTGAGGTATTCCAAAAATATTAAGTTACCTTGTTGACATAGTTATGGGACCGCCATCTTACAGTAAGCCATTGAGGACGACCAAAGAGCTGCAGGAAAATAAAAGGTTGGAAATTTTTGGAATGCATCAAAATATATTCATATATGATCAACTTAAGCTCCATGTATATATTTTCATTTCACATGTCACACTTTTCTTTGGTAATGAAACTTAGGATACTTCAAGAGGATTTAAATATTAGTACACAAGTAGATGGTGATTATGCAAAATGAGAGAACGACATAAGCGTAAAAACTCATTACTCCTCCTACGAAGGCGAGGACCAAATTGATGAACACATTGGAACTCAGTATAAATCTTTTGATTTTTAAGTTGCCACTAGTAAAGCAAGATATCAATCTAATCACATAAAACATTCTTAAGAATGTTACGGAATACAATGCTTGAGAGTCTCACAAGATAAGCTTTCGAAATAACTCGAGTAACCATGTGACTTGATGAAATGAATGAAGTGTTTCATTGCGATCAATATCTGGGTTGTTTTCAAGATCTTCAACGTATCTGCAAGAAGCATCATATGAGAAATGTACTATCGGTTAAATCATCCTATCTGGGTGAAGCTATATCATGGATTGGAGCTCTACTATGTGCCAAAAAATGTTTGTATGGATAAAGTACAAATGTGTTCAACTAAACTAAGTATATATATATATATACCAGTGCCCGTGAAATGAGATAGCTGTATAAGTTTTCATCAAAATCAACAAACAGTCCAGGGTAGTACCACACTAATTTGATCCATATATATTTCACATATATATACATATGCTTTCTTCATTTTCTTTTTTTTTCCTTTTTTTAATTTGTTCTCACCAGAGCAAGAGAGGATCAGAAGATCTTGGACTGAAAGAAATAAAAATCTTGCTGATACATTAAATGCTATTTGAGTTTCATCATTACCTAATAACGTCATCTTTGAACTTAAAAACTTCTCGTAACATTTTCCAAAAGTACAGATTCAATACATTCTTCTTTTGAGAGAACACACTTGACAAACCATTTCGACTTCCCCACTCACAGCCTTGGCCTTTTTCTAGGCTCACCGATAAGGACATGTCAGAGACCTCCATATCAACTCCAAGACTCTCAAAGAATTCCATCATGTTTGGATATGTCACCTGCATGATGAACCAGCTTTTCTAAGTCCAACAGATTACACTAAAAATGAACACATTAGGGATGAGAGTTTCACATCAAGTGGTAGTAAGAATAAGTATTTTATGGAGGTAACATAAATTATCTGCAAGTTGCATGCTGCTCAACGGGTACAATTACTAATTAGTTTACATTTGTCCCATACTTGTAGCTGTTAAAGCATCCAACACACAATGAAATGGCAATGGAAGTAGTAATTCATAATGCATACGTACTCTTTGAAAGCTTCACATTATTGATTGAAGATTAGATTTTTTTTTTGTAAAGATAAAAAGTTGAGCAATTTTGTTATTGGTAGTTTTTCCCCCTTTACTTATTTCTTCCTGATAGCATAGAACAATACAACAACCATTTATAGTTATTTCCAATAACTGTCTCTCTCAAGTAACTCTTTTAATTCTAGTCAATCAAATTACATGAACGTCCAAACCCAAAACTAGAAGAAAAAAAAAGAAAGAGGGGATGATAGTTGGATGCTAGTAGACATCACACCTAGATTACAAAGGCACCAAAAGTGACGTCTAATAAAAGGAAAATGCAGGCTTAATAAGAAGAATGTAATCCATGAAATTACTTAACATATACTCCATATTAATTACAAATTGAACAAATACATGAATCATATTATTAGAATTCATTTTATCGAACAAATCTTGACCACTGATACTTAATATTTTCGTAGAATTTTTTTTTCCAAGTTTACTCAACTATGTGGAGTTCTGTTCCTCCTCCGCAGCTTATATGACATTTTAATTACAATTTCACATGACCAAAGTCATCTCTTTCTTTACATTTGGGTGGTTGAAATAATATCAGTACACACTTTATGGGATAAAAATTTTGCACTACATAATAATAAACTTTGGGATGCACTCTAGTGAGAAATAATTTGTCTCAGCTTGGCAGGGCCAGCAGCAACCAAGATTCCTGCAAGTGGGGCAAAATCAACAAAAGGTCCAACTTATAAATTATTAAGCAACACTATCCATGAGTGGCTCATGAAGTTTCACGTGAACTGACAACTCTCAACCTACCACCAAAGAGAAGAAATATCTACTGAACCATGTTTCAAACTTAACAATGACAACAAAAACAGCAATCCCAGGTGACTGCAGGACAAGCCATGTCCCTAGGCTACAATCAGGGAGCACTTGCATAGTTAATAAGTTATTCATTCAAAAAAAAAGAGTCATTACAAAAACAATGCATTTTAAATAAAAATAAATAAAACTTTGTAATTTTCACATAGCCCTCCACAAATTAATTTCCCTATAAGTTCTAGAAACCCCATCCTATAAAGCTTCGTAGCAAACGTCTCTCTTTCTCTTTCAATGTTATGAAAACTCATACTTGGTAACAGCTTTCAAATTTTAAGGCAATAATAGTAGTTGAAAACACAATTGCTACAAATGAGGGGCTATATGTTGGCTCAAGTTCAACGGCAACTCGGCAAGTCATTTTCTCCGATTCAAAAGTACTAACAAATTACTAGTTAAATCAACTTGAACGGCTTACAATATTTAGGAAACAATAAACTATCCTAATAAGGCTGATGATAGTCCAAATCCTTCTAAAATCACCAAATTAATCATCACAAAATTGATAGCACTTGTTTTTATATTATATAAATTGTTTGGCCTTGAATAAAATACAAACACATTTAAAGCATATTTTATTACTTATTTTATCAGTTTACTTTATTTGTTCTATATGTAAGCTGGTGGCTAACTTTAAGCTAAATGAATCTACAACCAGATATACCAATTGACAATTGGTTCTCACTTGTAATGTGGGGTATGCATGAAGCCAACAACTACCCAATTGATTCAGTTCTATCATTGTCTGCCATATATCATCCGCCCATTTCTTTTCTGGTAATGACTGCAGCCTGCAGGTAATCCTTATGGTCCTCCAACCAAGTGAAAAGTATTTTTTTTTCTTTTGTATTTTTATTAATTGTGGGACCCACATCACATCAATGAAAACCCATATCATATATCATATGTTAAATAGTAATGTTACAGATGTCATCATGCGTTGTGGCTCGTAAACAACAACTTGGGTGATTAGCGTAAAATTAATTTTAATCGATTGATCAATACGTAGTCGATACGTAAGTCGAATCAGTATTAATCGATTAACTTACCACATCTTAAAAACCAATTTAATGACATATCTATCCCATAGATACTTGAGAATTTGAAGCCATTAGTATTATTTTATATTAAATTAGACTAGGGTTACTACTTGACTCTTTTTTTAGAACAAGTTACCACTTGACTAGTTTGCTAGAGTTTACCATGCATATTACTAAATTTTTAAATTTGTTACTATTGAGATCAGGTTTGCCAGTAGTTTCAAAATAAACGTTGTACTCTCTATTTTTCAAAAATATCCCATTTGATTCCATAAGTTTATCAAGTAATTTTAAATTAAAATTTAACAAATGTAACAATAAACACGAAATAAAAATATTACACTCTTAAAGTTTTTAAATTGTATAAAAAAAAATTTGTTGTGAACAGAAAAAGTAAGTAATTGGAAGAGTCTAGTACTTACTCGATTAAAGACCATGAAACCCAGGTCTAAATCAACACCGTCGTCCACCGTGACGGTCTTGGCATGGCCGCCGAGGTAGTCCTCCTTCTCGTAAAGCACCACATGAACGCCGGCTTTAGCCAGAACATAGGCCGAAACCAGGCCGCTAATGCCGGCACCAACCACCGCCACCCTCTCCATCTGTCACATTAATACCACCGGAAATTAGCATCTACAGTTGCCTCTATATACAGAGCATGAACAATTTTCATAGAAAAAAAGTAGCATAAAGAAGAAAAAATAGCTAATGAAGATTATATCGTAATATACCAAAAATAATAAGTTGAACACTGATTTTAAAATCTCTGCAAATATGGGGAAAAATATCTTCAAAATCATTTTCATTATTTCCGGCATTAAAGTATATACATTTAAGTAGCATTCATTATTTTCAAACATTTCATTTGTTTTACCCCTTATTAATAATAAAAAAAAAGAAAAGAAGAAATACCTTAGAGAGAGACCTGAGACTAAGCTATGGAGGTTGGTGGAAAAGAAAACGAAGAGGCTGAAGTCAAACAGAGAATTACGACCCTTTTTGGTTGGAAGGGATATACAGAAATTAAGAATATTTTGCTTTATTTGATTCCACCAATCACTATAAAGTCTCTCTCCTCTTTTTCTCTCTATGAAAATAAAACAGACACATATATATATATATATATATATATATATATATATATATATATATATATATATATATGGTTCTTCCATAAGAATTCTTTGTGAGAAGCTGTCACAACAACCCTTTTTGGACCGTTGATAAATTGATCGCATGGTGAGATGAGTCTTAATATTTGATAAATAACATGCATTTATATTGACTTTTATTTTAATATAAACACCTACATGGTCAACATTTTGTCAAGACATTTAAAAGAAACGAATTTTATTATTAAAAAACACACCGGTAAGCTTGCAGTTTATGTCATTTTTTTTTTTTTTTAACGCATAACAAGAACTCCTATATATATATTCTTCGTGTTTTACTACATTAAAAAAAAAAAAAAAAAAATTCAACAGGACATGCTCTTATTTACGTTAAAAAAAAAATAAAAAATATCCAATCCAAACCGACACAACCTCTTACGGCTTGCACAAAAGTTCTTTATTTGCTATTCCAAATAAAATATTTGTTATTTTTTTATAACTCTTTCATTTAATAACAAATAAAGAATTATAATTCAAATAAAAATAATATCCTATTTTATAAAAATATATTTTATAATTTTTATTTGCTATTTTTATAAAAATATTTTATATTCTTTATTTGTTATAAAATATTTTGTATTCTTTATTTTTTATAAAATATTTTTATAACAAATAGCAAATAAAAATAGCAAATATTTTATATTCTTTATTTGTTATAAAATATTTTATATTCTTTATTTGTTATAAAATATTTTTATAACAAATAGAAAATAAAAATAGCAAATATTTTATATTCTTTATTTGTTATAAAATATTTTATATTCTTTGTTTGTTATAAAATATTTTTATAACAAATAGCAAATAAAAATAGCAAATATTT
The DNA here is from genome assembly GCA_020205605.1 of Panax ginseng. NCBI lineage: Eukaryota > Viridiplantae > Streptophyta > Magnoliopsida > Apiales > Araliaceae > Panax > Panax ginseng. Next base: position 16,345,356 of record CM035127.1, on the reverse strand, counting down.
TATATTCTTTATTTGTTATAAAATATTTTATATTCTTTATTTGTTATAAAATATTTTTATAACAAATAGCAAATATTTTATATTCTTTATTTGTTATAAAATATTTTATATTCTTTATTTTTATAAAAATAGCAAATAAAAATTATAAAAATACAAGCTCTTAATTTGTAAAAAAAAAAAAAAATACCAATAGGACATGCTCTTACGGTACCGTAAAAAAAAAAAAAATGTACCAATTAAATTTGTTAAAAAAAAAATTATTTTATTCAAGCAACTCATTCGCTAAATGCAGACTCGAACTCGTAACCTCAAACTCCAAACACACGCTATATGACCACCCGAGCACTACTGGGCCTAGTTGTTAATTTCAAATTGAGGATATGTCTTTATATTAAAACTTCACCATCCCCAAAATCTATATTCTTGCATTATTATTATATTCTGAAACAAATATTATTAATAAGTCTATATAATACATATGGGGTTTGATATTTAGAAATAAGTTAATATCTATATTTATTAAGCAATGATTATTAGTAATGATTTTATATATTAAGCAATGATTTTATTATTAAGAAATGATTTTATACATTTGATACATTTTTTATATATTTTATACATTTGATACATTTTTAATATATTTTGATACATTTGTGATAATTGATACATTTTGATTATTTGATACATTTTGATACATTTGATATATTTTTGATACATTTGATATATTTTTGATATATTTGATACATTTAATATATTTTTGATATATTTTTGATACATTTGATACATTTTGATATATTTTTGATACATTTTGATAATTGATATATTTTTGATATATTTGATACATTTTGATACATTTGATATATTTGATATATTTTTGATATATTTTGATACATTTGATACAATTTTAATACATTTGATATATTTTTGATACATTTGATAAATTTTGATAATTGATATATTTTTGATACATTTGATACATTTTTGATATATTTTGATACATTTTGATAATTGATATATTTTTGATACATTTGATACATTTTGATATATTTGATATATTTGATATATTTTTGATATATTTGATACAATTTTGATACATTTGATACATTTTTGATATATTTGATATATTTGATACATTTTTGATATATTTAATACATTTGATATATTTTTGATATATTTTTGATACATTTGATATATTTTTGATACATTTTGATACATTTGATATATTTTGATATATTTGATACATTTGATATATTTTGATATATTTTGATATATTTGATATATTTTGATATATTTGATATATTTTGATACATTTGATACATTTTGATACATTTGATATATTTTGATATATTTGATACATTTAATATATATTTTGATACATTTGATATATTTTGATACATTTTGATAATTGATATATTTTGATATATTTGATACATTTTGATATATTTGATATATTTTTGATATGTTTGATACATTTGATACATTTTGATATATTTTGATACATTTGATACAATTTTGATACATTTGATACATTTTGATATATTTGATACATTTGATAATTTTTGATAATTGATATATTTTTGATACATTTGATATATTTTTGATAATTGATATATTTTTGATACATTTGATATATTTGATACATTTGATACAATTTTGATACATTTGATACATTTTGATATATTTGATACATTTGATATATTTTTGATATATTTGATACATTTGATACATTTTGATATATTTGATACATTTGATATATTTTTGATATATTTGATATATTTTTGATACATTTGATATATTTTGATACATTTGATACATTTGATATATTTTGATATATTTGATACATTTGATACATTTTGATATATTTTTGATACATTTGATATATTTTTGATATATTTGAAACATTTTTGATACATTTGATACATTTTGATACATTTGATATATTTTTGATATATTTGATACATTTAATATATTTTGATACATTTGATACATTTTGATATATTTTGATAATTGATACAATTTTGATACATTTGATACATTTTTGATGATATTTTGATACATTTTTAATATATTTTGATACATTTGATACAATTTTGATACATTTGATACATTTTGATATATTTTTTGATACATTCTTGATAATTGATATATTTTGATACATTTGATATTTTTGATATATAATTAATATATTTTGATACATTTGATACATCATTTTTGATATATTATATAAAATATATAAAATGTATCAAATGTATCAAAATATATCAAATATAAAAATATCAAAAAATATAAAAAAAAAAAAATATAAAAAAAATATATTAAATGTATAAAATCAAATTAAAATAATAAAATAATTGCTTAATATATAAAATCATTACTAATAATCATTCTTAATAAATATAGATATTAACTTATTTCTAAATATCAAACCCCATATATATTATATATACTTATTAATAATATTTGTTTAGTAATATAATAATAATGCGAGAATATAGATTTTGGGGATGGTGAAGTTTTAATATAAAGACATATCCTTGCATTTGAAATTAACGGTATTAGGCAAGTGGTGCTCGGGTGGTCTATGGCGTGTGTTTGGAGTTTGAGGTTGCGAGTTCGAGTTCGAGTCATTTTGTGACAAATTGCTTGAATAAAAAATAAATTTTTTTTAACGGTAAATTTGGTATATTTATTTTTAACGTAGTAATGTGAGCTTTATCTGGTAAAAATTATCATCTGGTGGTATAAAAAAAAAAAAAAAACTACTAAAGTAATAAGCTCTTGGTTGTTAAAAAAAAAAAAAATGTACTAACTTTGTTAAAAAAAAATTATTTTATTCAAACTCCAACTGCTAAAGCAGACTCGAACTCAACCTCAAACTCGAACACACGTCGTTATGACCACCCGAGCACCACTTGCCTAATTATTAATTTGACCAAGGATATGTCTTTATATTAAAACTTCACCATCCCCAAAATCTATATTCTTGCATTATTATTATATTCTAAACAAATATTATTAATAAGTCTATATAATACATATATGGGGTTTGATATTTAGAAATAAGTTAATATCTATATTTATTAAGCAATGATTATTAGTAATGATTTTATATATTAAGCAATGATTTTATTATTAAGAAATGATTTTATACATTTGATACATTTATTTATATATTTTATACATTTGATACATTTTTTGATATATTTTTGATACATTTGTGATAATTGATACATTTTGATAATTGATATATTTTTGATACATTTGATATATTTTTGATACATTTTATATATTTTTGATATATTTGATAAATTTGATACATTTTTGATATATTTTTGATACATTTGATACTAATATGTATTTTAATACTTAAATTTTTGCAGCATGTTACTTTCAACTTGATTTTGTCATGTATCTTAATACTAATATGGAATTGATGTATTTTTTAGGTAAAAGATGGATAGTTGGGAATATGGGCCAATTGATCCAGTGTTTCTGCATGATCAACAAGATCATGTATCGGATGACATATATATCATGGGAGAGATAGGGAAAACTAAGCTCAAATCAATATCTTGATCGGAAATATAATCGGTGGGCTTTGACAAAAGAACAAAAAATCCTTTTAGATAAATGTGAATTTGGAGTATTTAGTTATCAAGGTGTTGTACACCAAACCGATCTTAGTCCGATATCCGCCTTTAGTCGAGAGATGGCGTCCAGGAGACCAATACTTTTCATTTAAAGCGTGGAGAAATAACAATCACGTTAGAGGATGTTCACTTTATTTTTGGTTTCTGGGTGGTGGGAAAGCCCTTAACGGGTCCCCCTCATCATCACCAATTTGAATTATTTTAGAGATTGTTTTGGAGATAAATTAGTGATGAATATTTTAGTTCAAAAAAAGCAAGTGCAATTTCATTAGTGTGGTTGCACGAACATTTTAATAATTGTCCGAGAATGCAAGTAAAGATGTTGTAGAGGCGACACACACAAAGGCATACATATTGTTGTTGTGTGGGGCAATATTATTCCCTAATAGGAATAGAAATAGTGTGCACCCACGATATATGTCTTTTATTGCCAATATTTGAAGATTGTGTAACTTACTCTTGGGCAGCAGCAATGTTAGCATATTTGTACTGAGATCTTTATATACCGCTACTCTTAGGAAAGGAGTTAAATACATTAATGGTTGTGTTATATTATTACAAATTTGGGCTTATGAAAGCGTGTAGTAGTATTAGAAAGCCAAACCCTTGGCCACAATCATCCTTATGGTTACCTAGGGCTTTAGCATAGTCTATTTTGGAGCCCACAGTTACCACAGTAGGCGTGAGAATCCCCATCACCATTTGTCATTTTCGAGGGGAGTTAGATATTAAGTCTATGTGGGATGTGGTTTGGCGGCCTTACATAATGTGGGATGATGATATCGGTGGATTTAATTTTGAAAATGATTGTTGGGATCTGGTGGGGTCCCTTGATCCACTTTGATATTGTGGAATTTCGGATGCCGGATCGTGTGATGAGACGATTCGGGTTCATGCAAGGCATACCATCACCTGACCAAAACCACGGTGACCTTAGGAAGGAGAAAAAGTTTAAATTTATTGATGTCGAGGATTCGTATGGCCTTGAGAGGGAATATATTTCGATGTGGGAGGCATCATGGATCATCTCGAAGGACAACAAATGAAATTCTTTGATTATGTCCCAATAGATGATTACATGGTCCGGTATAGGAAAATTACACGTTGGAAAATTCACTTGAAACCTCGACGAATGACAAAGACCACGATAGTTGTTATGAGCCTCGGGCCATTTACAACCAACAACACCTTATTCAAATGGTATAAAATTATATTCTTCTTTAATAAATCATGTATTGGAGTAAATACTTAATATTACATTTATTCATATTTATTGTTAATAATATTTGTTTGTGTTTATCTTACATGCACAGTTGAGAGTGCAAAGTCGTTACTTGATAAATTTTTGAGACTTCTACTCACCGCCTCCGAGTTGGTTACGCAAAAAATAATTGGGATTTCAATCGCCTATCGACTTGAAGCAAGAGGTAAACAAATACCTCGACGAGGGGTCCCACAAATTTTGGAACACGGTCCCAATACACACAACTCGATGAAGGGCTTGAAAAACAAAGCTGATTATGTTGTACAAGAGAGCTACATACCCACCCCACAAGTAATCGAGAGAGAGCTCCATTCCCACCACCCAAGCCTACGAGGAGTGTTACATTCCAACCTTCCAAACCTATGAGGAGTGTTACATTCCAACCAAGTCTTCATTTGCGGGACTCCGACGCCTTGAGGATCTAGTTCACAAAAGGTATATATAGTTATGTTAATAGTGATGGTTTTAATTATTATTGTTATATAATAATAATGTACATTTAGGTCTCAATCAGTACAAATCACGGGAGACCACATCTCTTATGGACCAAAAGGTCCTTATCCAAAAGACTTAAAGATTGGAAGGAGACATTTGTAAATAAACATATGTTTGGAAACGTGGTGGCACCGTGAAGGGATTTATATCCTTTATCACATCCGCGCCGATTATATGAATTAGAACACAATGAAGTGCAATCCTTGGGGCACAGGAGTTGGATATTCGAGCATGTCATCGACGCTTATATGTTGTTGTTTACGAGGCGAGAGAGGAATACTACGGTCGCGGGAATACAAAGGTGGTCCCAATTTGGTTTCATGAATTCGTTCTTCATGCATCTTAGGCAGGGCTATGTGTCATGCACTAACGTGAATACTGCATGGAGTTTTTGCGATCCGTATGTTAACCAAGATGTTGGTCCACCTTTACACGAATGCAAATACATATTCATGCCGATGTGTAGTACCAATTAACGCCATTTTGTCTTGTTCTATTCGCAGTTGAAGATTGGATGGTTACCATAATTGACCAAGCATTACAATGACACTAAGTATATTAAGTTACATGAAATGTACTCGAATTAGATTAAAGTTGCGGTATGTTTAGTTTTAAAATATTTTAATTTTATAATGTCCTTTAATATTAAAAATTATTAACCAACTACTTTTACATACATACAGTACATTTGATACCATTTTGTTTCATGAAATGGTAATCCGAATCTTGAGTGGCCCAAATGTAATCCATCAGACCTTAAAGATTTGGCCAAAACAACACAACCACGCAGATCGTGACATTTTTGTCCGCAAAAGTATGTTATTTATTTTCGTTAGGGCCAATGGTAATATTTAAGAAGAAGTGGTCTTGGAAGATGTCACGCCTTTTCTTTTCGTTCTGGCGCATGGGAGCTCTACAAGAAATCCATGAAGATTACTTAGGCCTCCGAGATATAGGCGCCGGTTGTATTAATCATTCTATGTTTTTTTTATTTTATGAAAATGAACATGTAATATGTCTTATTCCTCTTAATATTACGCAAATTACTTAGTATTGGTATATTACGTACTTTAATATTGATAATCACATTATTATTATTATAATAATACTTCATTACTTTTATAAATTCGATAAGTAAATTAATTTCTGAAATGACTTGAAAAATTATCATCATTACTTATTAGACTAATTGAACTAGTTTTATTAATAATAAAATCATTTCTTAATAATAAAATCATTGCTTAATATATAAAATCATTACTAATAATCATTGCTTAATAAATATAGATATTAACTTATTTCTAAATATCAAACCCCATATGTATTATATAGACTTATTAATAATAATAAATCGTAATATAATAATAATGCAAGAATATATATTTTGGGGATGGTGAAGTTTTAATATAAAGACATATCCTTGGTTGAAATTAACAAATTTAGGCCGTGGTGCTTCGGGTGGTCATATGATGAGCAGTTTGGAGTTTGAGGGTTGCGAGTTCGAATTTGTTTAGAAATAATTGCTTGAATAAAATCATTTTTTCAATTTTTTTAATACCGGTAGTGATAAATTTGTCGATAGATTTTTTTTTTCAATTTTTTAATACCGGTAGTATCAACTCAGTCTACTAATATTTTATTATTTTAATGTCGGTAGTATGAGCTATATACGTAGGGAAAATAAAAAAAAAAAAAAAAAAAAATATACGGTAATATCAGACTGTCACCAGATTAGGATATTTTATTATTTTAATGACAATAGTATGAGCTTTGTCTGCGTGGGAAAAATAAAAAAATTAAAAAAATGTACCGGTAGCGTTGACTAAATTCAGACATCACGGATTACTTTTTATTATTTTAATGCCGGTAGTATGAGCTGCATCTACTGGGGGAAAATAAAAATAAAATAAAAAAAAATGTACGGTCAGATCAACTGTCAGATTCTAGGATTACTTTATTATTTTAATGCCGGTAGTATGAAACTGTAGATAAGTAGGAGAAATAAAAAAAAAATAAAAAAAAATGTACGGTAGTATCGATGCAGACGGCCTAATTATTTTAATAATAAATATTCACTTTTTATAACTATCTTGACAAGTTAATATTCACTTATTAAAATGAGTTCTAAGACATGTGAATAATTAGCACAACAACTCTCACGGCTTATCAAATACAAAAGCTAATCTCACCATCAATTCATTTTATCAGCGGTACAAAAGGGGTGTTTCACAAGACTCGACAAAGAACCTTCTTTATGGAAGGGCTCAATACGTGAAGTAAACTTTGTTATTTACATCTCCAAGAAAATTCCAAGAACTCCATCTTCTTTGGATTTTTGGCATTAAATTTTGTCACGATGAAGATAAATTTCAATCGCCGGAAAGATTTAAGAATGATTTGCATTTTGAAATAATAACTATAGAATTTTATTATGAAAGAGTAGGTGATTTGACCTGAAAGCTAAAGAACATGTATGTAAAAATATAAGGCAAATCCAAGTATCCGGGAAGAGAAAATGTTTCAAATGCTCCACATCATTGCATTCAAATCTTTTGCACTTATATCTAACAAGTTCTTAAATCGGAAGATATCATTACGAATAAATGGTAAAATATACGTAGAAATCCAAACAAGAATGCTGGATTTACAATTATTGATGGTATATCTTGTCGAAAAGAATCTCTCTTGAAAAATATGAGACGATATATACGATCGCTCTGTAGCGAAATTACCTATACACACACAATTGAAAAGCACCAAGTACTCTCGTTTCATCAGACGTAGCTAGCGCCTCCTAAGATTTTCAGAGCATACAGGGCATGCACATTAAAAATGGGAATTTCTTTGGAAACTCAACTTAGACTTATTTTCTTACCATGAAGAGATTTAAAAGACCTTCTTTCTTGTCAACAAAAGAAAAGTCACCATTAATATAGGCATCCGCAAGGCCTAAATCGCTTGTGTAGCAATCTGTCGAAAAAGAATTCCATGTGAAGAACATACCTAACATTAAGAATTGTATGCACATATTGATCTCTCAAGTACAAACTATTAAGAATCAACACTTTCACGGAAGGTTCAAAATTGAGCAGTGTATACCTTCCAATAAAGCGTGGATTGTGAATTCTTTTTGGTACACTTTCAAGTGAACTTTTCTTTACTATTCCTTCAAATGTAAAAATTGTACCTCCTTCTTCCAATAAACTAAAAAAAACCACAATAATACATGAAATCAATATATCTTCTTTACATGTATTTTCATTCATCATTAATTTGAACCTCAAGAAATCTCACGAGTCCCATGCGGTTAAATGTTTGGTTCCAATTTGATTTTAACCAACTTTAAACCTTAACTGTCGCCAAAACCCATCACCCATCTACTCGATCCCGAGTCAACTATGGTAGCATTCTAAAATTAAAGATTAAAATTTTATGACAAAACATGTAAAGAGAAAAAAATGAAAGTTAATAATAAATAAGAACCTTGGCTTGGGATTTTTTTTGCTATGTAAATTTCCTCTTACCATCTATCTCTACATGTTGTTTACATGATAATGCATATGATGAATTGAGACCCACAAGATAATTGAACACTTGAGGAATCTGTGTGTGTCTGCGTCTTTGTGCAAATGGTTATGACTTTAACACTCAACATTTACTCAAATAACAAACACCACTAAATACCACTAGAATGGTGAGGTAGAAAGTTCTTTCAAGTATCAAGCTTTAAAAGAAGTCAAAATATGATAGCTACACTCTAAACAAGAAGAATGCAACTTATCATCGAGTTAACTCACATTAAGCGACCAAGTAGTAATATAACTTCCAAGAACCCTAGAACAAAACAAAAGGCGTGCCCCTGATTCTAAGCATTGAAGGTACCATATGTTTGGGGTTGCTCAAAATAGAGCAAGTCTTTCTAAGCATACCATTTGCAAAGAACCATACCAATCGCACGTAAAACCGAATTTTAGTGATATCTAAGCACTTACTTATTTTTTTTCCCTTAAATTGTCGTGCTTAAAAAGTTGAAGAAAGCCGCAATAGTTTCAAGGCTATTCTAGAATCGATGACACTTTTAAATTTATTTCTTTATTTTTTGTTAATACTTGCAAAGTGACTGCTGATATTAGTGTTACATCCTTTGGACTAAAGATATATGTTCAAAGAAATAATACCTTTAGTCCATCCTCATGGAATCCATAGCACAAACAATTACCATGAAGATGCCTCGGTAAATAATGTGGCATTTAACTCGAAAAAATAAAGATTTAAATTTCTGAATGAGCTAAAATACATTTGAATGTGTTGAATGTCTTTTTAAATGCTGAAGCAGAAGGCTACGTTACTAATGCACCAGATTTTGATTTATAAAAATTTTCGCATGTTTTTGCCACCACGTAATTGATCACCTTGGTATGCTCCATGTAACCAAATCCCCTCTTCCTTGAATGTCATCAAACTCAGTGAGGCTTTTGACGCAAAGAATCGAGGGAATCGGATGGCCGATTGTCCACTTAAGCAAGGTATTTTAGGTGTATGAGAGGATTAAGAGTTACCAGATAAGGCAACCCTTCTCACCGATGTTCTCGCATTTTAGATGTGTTTGAAATAATGAATTATTGTTATCCCGAAAGAGAAATGAAGATAACAAAGTACTCTCACCGATGTTTTCAACCATTCAAATTTTCATTTAAAAATTGCACATATTCACCAAATGGTAAAAATGTTTGATTGCTTTCATGTTTTTGAGATGGATGTACGGTGATGATCTGTTGAATAACATTAATCAAGTGATGAGGTTACTAACCCGGAGCACATTGAGCCAATATGTGAGGCAAACTTTGTTATTTACATCTCCAAGAAAATTCCAAGAACTCCATGTCTTTGGATTTTTGGCATTAAATTTGTGTCACGATGAAGATAAATATCACCGCCGTAAAGATTTAAGAATGATTTGCATTTTGAAATAATAACTATAGGAATTCTATTATGAAGAAAGCGGTGATTTGAATAAAGCTAAAGAACATGTACAGAAATAAAAGGCAAATCCTTTTGCACTCATATCTGACAAGTTCTTAAATCAGAAGATACTGTTACAGTAAATGGTAAAATACATGTAGAAATCCAAACAAGAATGCCTGGATTTTTGAATTATGTGATGGTATATCTTGTCAAAAGAATCTCTCTTGAAAAATATGAGACGTATATATGATCGCTATGTAGCGTAAATTACCTATACACATCTTCGAAAAGCACCAAGACTCTCGTTTCATCAGACGTAGCTCGCCCTCCTAAGATTTTCAGAGCATCTGGGGCATGCACAGCCATAATACATCCATCATACCTTGTTTGAGATCCATCTTCAGAAATTACATCGCAACCTGCCCAAACCCCTTCAACATTTACAATTAGAATCATGCAATTTTGTATAAGAAAAATGTTTAATATAATGGAACCTACTACGACTATTGTATTAAACTTAAGCAAACTTATAAAGAAGTAATTAAGGAAAGAAACTAGAGAAATGGAAGGTGTCAATTTACAAGGTGGAAAATATGAAGTCAAGCACTCACCCTCATCAACTGTTGAAAGCAGAATGTACTTTGCAACCACTTAATATTTGGCAACCTCTACTAACCAAATTCTTCTCTAACTTTGTTGATCTTAGTATCTCAAGAATAAAGCAACATATTATTTTAGCTTATAATAAAGGACATTAGGATTAAATCACATTACTTGGTAAGATTGCAATGTTTGAGGTATTCCAAAAATATTAAGTTACCTTGTTGACATAGTTATGGGACCGCCATCTTACAAGAAGCCATTGAGACGACCAAAGAGTTGCAGGGAAAATAAAAGGTTGGAAATTTTTGGAATGCATCAAAATATATTCATATATGATCAACTTAAGCTCCATGTATATTTTCATTTCACATGTCACACTTTCTTTGGTAATGAAACTTAGGATACTTCAAGAGGATTTAAATATTAGTACACAAGTAGATGGTGATTGCGGCAAAATGAGAGAAACGACATAAGTTAGAAAAACTCATTACTCCCTCTGAAGGGCAGGACCAAATTGATGAACACATTGGAACCTGTATAAATCTTTTGATTTTTAAGTTGCCACTAGAAAGCAAGATATCAATACAATCACATAAAACATTCTTAAGAATGTTACGGAATACAATGCTTCAGGAGTCTCACAAGATAAGCTTTCTGAAATAACTCAGAGTAACCATGTGACTTGATGAAATGACCCAGTGTTTCATTGCGATCAATATCTGGGTTGTTTTCAAGATCTTCAACGATCTCGCAAAGAAGCATCATATGAGAAATGTACTATCGGTTAAATCATCCTATCTGGGTGAAGCTATATCATGGATTGGAGCTCTACTATGTGCCAAAAAATGTTTGTATGGATAAAGTACAAATGTGTTCAACTAAACTAAGTATATATATATATATACCAGTGCCCGTGAAATGAGATAGCTGTATAAGTTTTCATCAAAATCAACAAACAGTCCAGGGTAGTACCACACTAATTTGATCCATATATATTTCACATATATATACATATGCTTTCTTCATTTTCTTTTTTTTTCCTTTTTTTAATTTGTTCTCACCAGAGCAAGAGAGGATCAGAAGATCCTGGACTGAAAGAAATAAAAATCTTGCTGATACATTAAATGCTATTTGAGTTTCATCATTACCTAATAACGTCATCTTTGAACTTAAAAACTTCTCGTAACATTTTCCAAAAGTCTGATTCAATACATTCTTCTTTTGAGAGAACACACTTGACAAACCATTTCGACTTCCCCACTCACAGCCTTGGCCTTTTTCTAGGCTCACCGATAAGGACATGTCAGAGACCTCCATATCAACTCCAAGACTCTCAAAGAATTCCATCATGTTTGGATATGTCACCTGCATGATGAACCAGCTTTTCTAAGTCCAACAGATTACACTAAAAATGAACACATTAGGGATGAGAGTTTCACATCAAGTGGTAGTAAGAATAAGTATTTTATGGAGGTAACATAAATTATCTGCAAGTTGCATGCTGCTCAACGGGTACAATTACTAATTAGTTTACATTTGTCCCATACTTGTAGCTGTTAAAGCATCCAACACACAATGAAATGGCAATGGAAGTAGTAATTCATAATGCATACGTACTCTTTGAAAGCTTCACATTATTGATTGAAGATTAGATTTTTTTTTTTGTAAAGATAAAAAGTTGAGCAATTTTGTTATTGGTAGTTTTTCCCCCTTTACTTATTTCTTCCTGATAGCATAGAACAATACAACAACCATTTATAGTTATTTCCAATAACTGTCTCTCTCAAGTAACTCTTTTAATTCTAGTCAATCAAATTACATGAACGTCCAAACCCAAAACTAGAAGAAAAAAGAAAGAGGGGGATGATAGTTGGATGCTAGTAGACATCACACCTAGATTACAAAGGCACCAAAAGTGACGTCTAATAAAAGGAAAATGCAGGCTTAATAAGAAGAATGTAATCCATGAAATTACTTAACATATACTCCATATTAATTACAAATTGAACAAATACATGAATCATATTATTAGAATTCATTTTATCGAACAAATCTTGACCACTGATACTTAATATTTTCGTAGAATTTTTTTTTCCAAGTTTACTCAACTATGTGGAGTTCTGTTCCTCCTCCGCAGCTTATATGACATTTTAATTACAATTTCACATGACCAAAGTCATCTCTTTCTTTACATTTGGGTGGTTGAAATAATATCAGTACACACTTTATGGGATAAAAAAATTTTGCACTACATAATAATAAACTTTGGGATGCACTCTAGTGAGAAATAATTTGTCTCAGCTTGGCAGGGCCAGCAGCAACCAAGATTCCTGCAAGTGGGGCAAAATCAACAAAAGGTCCAACTTATAAATTATTAAGCAACACTATCCATGAGTGGCTCATGAAGTTTCACGTGAACTGACAACTCTCAACCTACCACCAAAGAGAAGAAATATCTACTGAACCATGTTTCAAACTTAACAATGACAACAAAAACAGCAATCCCAGGTGACTGCAGGACAAGCCATGTCCCTAGGCTACAATCAGGGAGCACTTGCATAGTTAATAAGTTATTCATTCAAAAAAAAAAGAGTCATTACAAAAACAATGCATTTTAAATAAAAATAAATAAAACTTTGTAATTTTCACATAGCCCTCCACAAATTAATTTCCCTATAAGTTCTAGAAACCCCATCCTATAAAGCTTCGTAGCAAACGTCTCTCTTTCTCTTTCAATGTTATGAAAACTCATACTTGGTAACAGCTTTCAAATTTTAAGGCAATAATAGTAGTTGAAAACACAATTGCTACAAATGAGGGGCTATATGTTGGCTCAAGTTCAACGGCAACTCGGCAAGTCATTTTCTCCGATTCAAAAGTACTAACAAATTACTAGTTAAATCAACTTGAACGGCTTACAATATTTAGGAAACAATAAACTATCCTAATAAGGCTGATGATAGTCCAAATCCTTCTAAAATCACCAAATTAATCATCACAAAATTGATAGCACTTGTTTTTATATTATATAAATTGTTTGGCCTTGAATAAAATACAAACACATTTAAAGCATATTTTATTACTTATTTTATCAGTTTACTTTATTTGTTCTATATGTAAGCTGGTGGCTAACTTTAAGCTAAATGAATCTACAACCAGATATACCAATTGACAATTGGTTCTCACTTGTAATGTGGGGTATGCATGAAGCCAACAACTACCCAATTGATTCAGTTCTATCATTGTCTGCCATATATCATCCGCCCATTTCTTTTCTGGTAATGACTGCAGCCTGCAGGTAATCCTTATGGTCCTCCAACCAAGTGAAAAGTATTTTTTTTCTTTTGTATTTTTATTAATTGTGGGACCCACATCACATCAATGAAAACCCATATCATATATCATATGTTAAATAGTAATGTTACAGATGTCATCATGCGTTGTGGCTCGTAAACAACTTGGGTCGATTAAGATAAAATTAATTTTAGTAATTGATCAATATACTGGTCGATCACGTAAATCAGAATCGTATTAACTAATTAATGAAACTTACCACGCTTAAAAACCAATTTAATGACATATCTATCCCATAGATACTTGAGAATTTGAAGCCATTAGTATTATTTTATATTAAATTAGACTAGGGTTACTACTTGACTCTTTTTTTTAGAACAAGTTACCACTTGACTAGTTTGCTAGAGTTTACCATGCATATTACTAAATTTTTAAATTTGTTACTATTGAGATCAGGTTTGCCAGTAGTTTCAAAATAAACGTTGTACTCTCTATTTTTCAAAAAATATCCCATTTGATTCCATAAGTTTATCAAGTAATTTTAAATTAAAATTTAACAAATGTAACAATAAACACGAAATAAAAAATATTACACTCTTAAAGTTTTTAAATTGTATAAAAAAAAATTTGTTGTGAACAGAAAAAGTAAGTAATTGGAAGAGTCTAGTACTTACTCGATTAAAGACCATGAAACCCAGGTCTAAATCAACACCGTCGTCCACCGTGACGGTCTTGGCATGGCCGCCGAGGTAGTCCTCCTTCTCGTAAAGCACCACATGAACGCCGGCTTTAGCCAGAACATAGGCCGAAACCAGGCCGCTAATGCCGGCACCAACCACCGCCACCCTCTCCATCTGTCACATTAATACCACCGGAAATTAGCATCTACAGTTGCCTCTATATACAGAGCATGAACAATTTTCATAGAAAAAAAGTAGCATAAAGAAGAAAAAATAGCTAACGAAGATTATATCGTAATATACCAAAAATAATAAGTTGAACACTGATTTTAAAATCTCTGCAAATATGGGGAAAAATATCTTCAAAATCATTTTTCATTATTTCCGGCATTAAAGTATATACATTTAAGTAGCATTCATTATTTTCAAACATTTCATTTGTTTTACCCTTATTAATAATAAGAAAAAGAAAAGAAGAAATACCTTAGAGAGAGACCTGAGACTAAGCTATGGAGGTTGGTGGAAAAGAAAACGAAGAGGCTGAAGTCAAACAGAGAATTACGACCTTTTTTGGTTGGAAGGGATATACAGAAATTAAGAATATTTTGCTTTATTTGATTCCACCAATCACTATAAAGTCTCTCTCCTCTTTTCTCTCTATGAAAATAAAACAGACACACATATATATATATATATGGGTTCTTCCAAGAATCAGTTCTTTGTGAGAATCGCAACAACCCCTTTTTTGATAGTTGATAAATTGATCGCATTTGGTGAGATGAGTCTTAATATTTGATAAACCTACAGTTTGTCTTGACTTTTATTTTAATATAAAAACACCCTACATGGTCAACATTTTGTCAAGACATTTAAAAAGAAACTAATTTTATTATTATTAAAAACCACCGGTAAGCACAGTTTATATAAATTTGTGTCTTTTTTTTAACGCATAACATAACTCCTATATATATATTATCGCTTTGTTTTACTTTAAAAAAAAAAAAAAAAAAAATTCAACCAGACAAGCTCTTACTATTGTTAAAAAAAAAAAAAATCCAAATCCAAACCAATACACAACCTCTTACTATTGCACAAAAGTTCTTTATTTGCTATTCCAAATAAAATATTTGTTATTTTTTATAACTCTTTCATTTAATAACAAATAAAGAATTATAATTCAAATAAAAATAATATCCTATTTTATAAAAATATATTTTTATAATTTTTTATTTGCTATTTTATAAAAATATTTTATATTCTTTATTTGTTATAAAATATTTTGTATTTTTTATTTTTATAAAATATTTTTATAACAAATAGCAAATAAAAATAGCAAATATTTTATATTCTTTATTTGTTATAAAATATTTTATATTCTTTATTTGTTATAAAATATTTTTATAACAAATAGAAAATAAAAATAGCAAATATTTTATATTCTTTATTTGTTATAAAATATTTTATATTCTTTGTTTGTTATAAAATATTTTTATAACAAATAGCAAATAAAAATAGCAAATATTTTATATTCTTTATTTGTTATAAAATATTTTATATTCTTTATTTGTTATAAAATATTTTTTATAACAAAATAAAAATAAAAATATCTTTAAATATTTTATATTCTTTATTTGTTATAAAATATTTTATATTCTTTTTTTTTTTTATAAAATAGCAAAAAAAAAATTATAAAAATACAAGCTCTTCCTTTTCAAAAAAAAAAAAAAAATACCAATAGGGACAAGCTCTTCTTACTACCAAAAAAAAAAAAAAAATACCAAGGGACAAGCTCTACTACCGTTAAAAAAAAAAAAAAAAAGTGTACTAGGTTAAATTTGTTAAAAAAAAATTATTTTATTCAAGCAACTTGCTGCTAAACAGACTCGAACTCGTAACCTCAAACTCCAAACACACGTCATATGACCACCCGAGCACCACGGGCCTAGCTGTTAATTTCAGCCAAGGATATGTCTTTATATTAAAACTTCACCATCCCCCAAAATCTATATTCTTGCATTATTATTTATATTCTGAAACAAATATTATTAATAAGTCTATATAATACATATGGGGTTTGATATTTAGAAATAAGTTAATATCTATATTTATTAAGCAATGATTATTAGTAATGATTTTATATATTAAGCAATGATTTTATTATTAAGAAATGATTTTATACATTTGATACATTTTTTATATATTTTATACATTTGATACATATTTTTTAATATATTTTTGATACATTTGTGATAATTGATACATTTTTGATTATTTGATACATTTTTGATACATTTGATATATTTTTGATACATTTGATATATTTTGATATATTTGATACATTTAATATATTTTTGATATATTTTGATACATTTGATACATTTTGATATATTTTGATACATTTTGATAATTGATATATTTTTGATATATTTGATACATTTTTTGATACATTTGATATATTTTTGATATATTTGATATATTTTGATATATTTTGATACATTTGATACAATTTTGATACATTTGATATATTTTTTTGATACATTTTTGATAAATTTTTGATAATTGATATATTTTTTGATACATTTTTGATATATTTTTTTGATATATTTTTGATACATTTGATTTTTGATATATTTGATATTTGATATATTTTTTTGATATATTTGATATATTTTTGATATATTTTTGATATATTTGATACAATTTTGATACATTTGATACATTTTGATATATTTGATATATTTGATACATTTTTGATATATTTTGATAATGATACATTGATATATTTTGATATATTTTTGATACATTTTGATATATTTTGATATATTTGATTTTGATACATTTGATACATTTTTGATATATTTGATACATTTTTGATATATTTTGATATATTTGATACATTTTGATATATTTTTGATATATTTGATATATTTTGATATATTTGATATATTTGATATTTTTGATACATTTTTGATACATTTTGATACATTTTGATATATTTTTGATATATTTGATACATTTAATATATTTTTGATATATTTTTTGATACATTTGATATATTTTGATACATTTTTGATAATTGATATATTTTGATATATTTGATACATTTTGATATATTTGATATATTTTTGATATGATACATTTGATACATTTGATACATTTTGATATATTTTGATACATTTGATATTTTGATATATTTGATACATTTTGATATTTTGATATTTATTTGATACATTTGATAAATTTTGATATTTGATATATATTTTGATACATTTGATATATTTTTGATTTGACATTTTTGATAATTTGATATATTTTGATACATTTGATATATTTGATACATTTGATACAATTTTGATACATTTGATACATTTTTGATATATTTGATACATTTGATATATTTTTGATACATTTGATATTTTGATATTTATTTGATACATTTGATACATTTGATTTTTTGATATATTTGATACATTTGATATATTTTGATATATTTGATATATTTTGATACATTTGATATATTTTTGATATATGATACATTTTTGATACATTTGATACATTTTTGATATATTTTTGATATATTTGATACATTTGATACATTTTGATATATTTTTGATACATTTGATATATTTTGATATATTTGAAACATTTTGATACACTTGATACATTTTGATACATTTGATATATTTTTGATATATTTGATACATTTTGATATATGATATTTTGATACATTTTGATACATTTTGATATATTTTGATAATTGATATATTTTGATTTTGATACATTTTTGATATATTTTGATGATATTTGATACATTTTAATATATTTTGATACATTTGATACAATTTTGATACATTTGATACATTTTGATATATTTGATACATTTTGATAATTGATATATTTTTGATACATTTGATACATTTTTGATATATAATTGATATATTTTTGATACATTTGATGCATTTTTTGATATTTTTGTATCAATTGTATCAAATGTATCAAAAATATATCAAATATATTAAAATATATCAAAAATATAAAATATATCAAAATGTATCAAATGTATCAAAATATATCAATTATCAAAATGTATCAATTATCAAATGTATCAAAAATATCAAAAATAAATGTATAAAATATATAAAAAATGTATCAAATGTTAAAATCATTTCTTAATAATTCTTAATATATAAAAAATCATAATGCTTAATATATATAAATCATTATTAATAATCATTATATTAATAAATATAGATATTAACTAATAAGAATAAATATCAAACCCCATATGTATTATATATACTTATTAATAATATTTGTTTAAGTAATATAATAATAATAATGAGAATATAGATTTTGGGGATGGTGAAGTTTTAATATAAAGACATATAATAAAGTAATTTGAAATTAATAATTGGGCATTTTTTTAGTTTTAATTTTATGGTCATATAGCGTGTGTTTGGAGTTTGAGGTTAAAATTAAATCGAGTAGTTCGAGTTAGTCTTTAGCGACAAATTGCTTGAATAAAATAATTTTTTTTAAATGTAAGATTTGGTACATTTATTTTTTTAATACAATATAACTTAAGACTTCTGATATATACGGTACTACATTTTTTATTTTCTCATCTGGTGCTCATACTACCGGAAATTAAAAAAAAAAAAAAAAACTTAACATAAGCTCTACTACTGGTATTAAAAAAAAAAAAAAATGTATGTAAATTTAAAAAAAAAAAAAAAAAAATTATTTTATTCAAGCAACTTGTCGCTAAAAGCAGATTCGAACTCGCAACCTCAAACTCCAAACACACGTCATATGACCACCAAGAGCACCATGTGCCTAGCTATTAATTTCAACCAAGGATATGTCTTTATATTAAAACTTCACCATCCCCAAAATCTATATTCTTGCATTATTATTATATTACTGAAACAAATATTATTAATAAGTCTATATAATACATATGGGGGTTTGATATTTAGAAATAAGTTAATATCTATATTTATTAAGCAATGATTATTAGTAATGATTTTATATATTAAGCAATGATTTTATTATTAAGAAATGATTTTATACATTTGATACATTTATTTATATATTTTATACATTTGATACATTTTTTATATATTTTGATACATTTGTGATAATTGATACATTTTTGATAATTGATATATTTTTGATACATTTGATATATTTTTGATACATTTTATATATTTTTGATATATTTGATACATTTGATACATTTTTGATATATTTTTGATACATTTGATACTAATATGTATTTTAATACTTAAATTTTTGCAGCATGTTACTTTCAACTTGATTTTGTCATGCATCTTAATACTAATATGGAATTGATGTATTTTTTTAGGTAAAAGATGGATAGTTGGGAATATGGGCCAATTGATCCAAGTGTTCTGCATGATCAACAAGATCATGTATCAGATGACATATATCATGGGAGAGATAGGGGAAAACTAAGCTCCAGTCAATATACTGATCAGAAATATAATCAGTGGGCTTTGACAAAAGAACAAAAAATCCTTTTAGATAAATGTGAATTTGGAGTATTTAGTTATCAAGGTGTTGTACACCAAACTGATCTTGGTCTGATATCTGCCTTAGTCGAGAGATGGCGTCCGGAGACCAATACTTTTCATTTAAACTGTGGAGAAATAACAATCACGTTAGAGGATGTTCACTTTATTTTTGGGTTCTGGGGTGGTGGGAAAGCCCTTAATTGGGTCCCCTCATTGTCACCAATTTGAATTATTTTAGAGATTGTTTTGGAGATAAATTAGCTGATGAATATTTTAGTTCAAAAAAACGCAGTGCAATTTCATTAGTGTGGTTGCACGAACATTTTAATAATTGTCCCGAGAATGCAAGTAAAGATGTTGTAGGGCGACACACAAAGGCATACATATTGTGGTTGTGTGGGGCAATATTATTCCCTAATAGGAATAGAAATAGTGTGCACCCACGATATATGTCTTTATTGCCAAACGTCAAGATTGTGTAACTTACTCTTGGGGGTAGCAGCAATGTTAGCATATTTGTCTGAGATCTTTATATATCGCTACTAGGAAAGGAGTTAAATACATTAATGGTTGTGTTATATTATTACAAATTTGGGCTTATGGCGTGTAAGTATTAGAAAGCCAAACCCTTGGCCACAATCATCCTTATGGTTACTAGGGCTTTTTAAAGATGGTCCTATTTTGGAGCCCATGATTACCACGGTAGGCGTGAGAATCCCCATCACCATTTGTCATTTTACCGAGGGGAGTTAGATATTAAGTCTATGTGGGATGTGGTTTGGCGGCCTTACATAATGTGGGATGATGATATCGATTGGATTTAATTTTGAAGGCTGATTATTGGGATCCGGTGGGGTCCCTTGATCCACTTTGATATTGTGGAATTTCAGATGCCGGACCGTGTGATGAGACAGTTCGGGTTCATGCAAGGCATACCATCAACAGCCAAAAACCACGGTGACCTTAGGAAGGAGAAAAAGTTTAAATTTATTGATGTCGAGGATTGCATGGCCTTGAGAGGGAATATATTTCGATGTGGGAGGCATACATGGATCATCTCGAAGGACAACAAACTGAAATTTTTGATTATGTCCCAATAGATGATTACATGGTCGGTATAGGAAAATTACACGTTGGAAAATTCAATTGAACCTCGACAGAAATGACGACCACGATAGTTGTTATGAGCCTCGGGCCATTTACAACCAACAACACCTTATTCAAATGGTATAAAATTATATTCTTCTTTAATAAATCATGTATTGGAGTAAATACTTAATATTACATTTATTCATATTTATTGTTAATAATATTTGTTTGTGTTTATCTTACATGACAGGTTGAGAGTGCAAAGTCGTTACTTGATAAATTTTCAGTACTTACTCAGTTGCCTCCCGAGTTGGTTCTGCAAAAAAAATAATTGGGATTTCCAATACGCCCTATACGACTTCAAAGCTAGAGGTAAACAAATACCTCGACAGGGGGGTCCCACAAATTTTGGAACACAATCCCAATACACACAACTCAATGAAGGGCTTGAAAAACAAAGCTGATTATGTTGTACAAGAGAGCTACATACCCACCCCACAAGTAATCGAGGAGAGCTCCATTCCCACCACCCAAGCTACGAGAGAGTGTTACATTCCAACCTTCCAAACCTATGAGGAGTGTTACATTCCAACCAAGTCTTCATTCATGGGACTTTTCGACGCTTGAGGATCTAGTTCACAAAAGGTATATATAGTTATGTTAATAGTGATGGTTTTAATTATTATTGTTATATAATAATAATGTACATTTGGGTCTCAATCGTGTACAAGATGCGGAGACCACATCTCTTATGGACCAAAAGGGTCCTTATCCAAAAGACTTAAAGATTGGAAGGAGACATTTGTAAATAAACATATGTTTGGAAACGTGGTGGCACCGGAAGGGTTTTATATCCTTTATCATCACATCCGCGCCGCTTATATGAATTAGAACACAATGCGGTCTGCAATCCTTAGGGCACAGGAGTTGGATATTCGAGCATGTCATCGACGCTATATGTTGTTGCTACGAGATGAGAGGAATACTACGGTGTCGCGGGGAATACAAAGGTGGTCCCAATTTGGTTTCATGAATTCATTCTTCATGCATCTTGGGCGGTGGCTATATGTGTCATGCACTAACGTGAATACTGCATGGAGTTTTTGCGATCCGTATGTTAACCAAGATGTTGGTCCACCTTTACACGAATGCAAATACATATTCATGCCGATGTGTAGTACCAATTAACGCCATTTTGTCTTGTTCCTATTCGCAGTTGAAGATTGGATGGTTACCATAATTGACCCGCACTACAATGACACTAAGTATATTAAGTTACATGAAATGTACTCAGAATTCGTTAAAGTTGCGGTATGTTTAGTTTTAAAATATTTTAATTTTATAATGTCCTTTAATATTAAAAAATTATTAACCAACTACTTTGTACATACAGGTACATTTGATACCATTTTGTTTGCGAAATGGTAATCCGATGCGTGAGTGGCCCAGCGGTAATCCTACTGTGCAGACCTTAAAGATTTGACCGAAACAACACAACCACGCAGACGGTGACATTTTTGTCTGCAAGTATGTTGACTGTTTCGTTAGGGCCAATGGTAATATTTCTGAAGAGAAGTGGTCCTTGGAAGATGTCACGATCTTTTCGTTCTGCGTCGCATGGGAGCTCTACAAGAAATCCAAGAAGATTACTTAGGCTCACGAGATATAAAGGCGTCGGTTGTATTAATCATTCTATGTTTTTTTTATTTTATGAAAATGAACATGTAATATGTCTTATTCCTCTTAATGTTATGCAAAGACTTAGTATTGGTATATTTCGTACTTAATATTGATAATCACATTATTATTATTATAATAATACTTCATTACTTTTATAAATTCGATAAGTAAATTAATTTCCTGAAATGACTTGAAAAATTATCATCATTACTTATTAGACTAATTGAACTAGTTTTATTAATAATAAAATCATTTCTTAATAATAAAATCATTGCTTAATATATAAAATCATTACTAATAATCATTGCTTAATAAATATAGATATTAACTTATTTCTAAATATCAAACCCCATATGTATTATATAGACTTATTAATAATAATAAATCGTAATATAATAATAATGCAAGAATATATATTTTGGGGGATGGTGAAGTTTTAATATAAAGACATATCCTTGGTTGAAATTAACAGCTAGGCCCGTGGTGCTCGGGTGGTCGTATAGCGAGTGTTTGGAGTTTGAGGTCATGAGTTCGAATTTGTTTAGCAAATGAATTGCTTGAATAAAATCATTTTTTCAATTTTTAATACCGGTAGTGATAAAGTCAGTCTTAAATGGACCGATTTTTTTTTTTTCAATTTTTAATACCGGTAGTATCAACTGTATTCTACCAAATATTTTATTATTTTAATGTCGGTAGTATGAGCTATATACCGTAGGGAAAAATAAAATAAAATTAAAAAAAAAATATACCGGTACCATATCGACTGTCTTCTAGTGGGATATTTTATTATTTTAATGACGGTAGTATGAGCTCTGCATCGTAGGAAAAATAAAAAAAAATTAAAAAAAATGTATGTAAAGTAGATTGCTTTGTCTTCTAGTTTGGATTACTTTATTATTTTAATGCCGGTAGTATGAGTTTTGACTCTGTAGGAAAAATAAAAATAAAATTAAAAAAAAAATGTACCAGATCGATCAACCTGCATCTTAAGTGGGATTACTTTATTATTTTAATGCCGGTAGTATGAGCTGTCTCACGTATGGGAGAAATAAAAAAATTAAAAAAAATGTACAAAGTAGATTATCGAGATCTTAAGCCTAATTATTTTAATAATAAATATTCACTTTTTATAACTATCTCGACAAGTTAATATTCACTTATTAAAATAGGTTTAAGATACATGTGAATAATTAAGCACAACAACCTCTCTGCTTTATCAAATACAAAAGCTAATCTCAAACCATCAATTCATTTTATCAATCGGTGACAAAAAGGGGTGTTTCACGAAGACTCACAAAGAACCTATTTCTTTATGGAAGGGCTCAATACGTGAGGCAAACTTTGTTATTTACATCTCCAAGAAAATTCCAAGAACTCCATGCTGCTGGATTTTTTGGCATTAAATTTTGCGTCACGATGAAGATAAATTTCACCGCCGTAAAGATTTAAGAATGATTTGCATTTTGAAATAATAACTATAGAATTTATTATGAAGAGTAGGTGATTGATTTGACAAAGCTAAAGAACATGTACTGTAAATATAAGGCAAATCCAAGTATCCGGAAGAGAAAATGTTTCAAATGCTCCACATTGCATTCAAATCTTTTGCAGACTTATATCTAACAAGTTCTTAAATCAAGATCTTATTACGATAAAAATGGTAAAATACATGTAGAAATCCAAACAAGAATGCCCGGATTTACAATTATTTGATGGTATATCTTGTCAAAAGAATCTCTCTTGAAAAATATGAGACGATATATATCGCTAGCTACGTAAGCGTAAATTACCTATACATACATCGAAAAGCACCAAGTACTCTCGTTTCATCAGACGTAGCACTCGCCTCCTAAGATTTTTCGAGCATCCGGGGGGCATACACAACCATAATACATCCATCATACCTTGTTTGAGATCCATCTTCAGTAAATTACATCGCAACCCGCCCAAAACCCTTCAACATTTACAATTAGAATCATGCAATTTTGTATAAGACAAAATGTTTAATAT
This sequence comes from Panax ginseng, assembly GCA_020205605.1. NCBI lineage: Eukaryota > Viridiplantae > Streptophyta > Magnoliopsida > Apiales > Araliaceae > Panax > Panax ginseng. The sequence goes on along the minus strand of CM035127.1, from coordinate 16,320,086 downwards.
AATGGAACCTACTACAATTTATCAGATTAAACTTAAACAAATTTTATAAAGAAGTAATTAAGGAAAGAAACTAGAGAAATGGAAGGTGTCAATTTACAAGGTGGAAAATATGAAGTCAAGCACTCACCTCATCAACTGTTGAAACAGAAATGTACTCGCAACCACTTAATATTTGGCAACCTCTACTAACCAAATTTCTTCTCTAACCTTGTTGATCTTAGTATCTCAAAGAATAAGCAAACATATTATTTTAGCTTATAATAAAGGACATTAGGATTAAATCTCATTACTTGGTAAGATCGCAATGTTTGAGGTATTCCAAAAATATTAAGTTACCTTGTTGACATAGTTATGGGACCGCCATCTTACAAAGAAGCCATCGAGGACGCACCAAAGAGTCGCAGGAAAATAAAAGGTTGGAAATTTTTGAATGCATCAAAATATATTCATATATGATCAACTTAAGCTCCATGTATATTTTTCATTTCACATGTCACACTTTACTGGTAATGAAACTTAGGATACTTCCAAGAGGATTTAAATATTAGTACCTGAAGTAGATGGTGATTGCGGCAAAATGAGAGAACGACATAAGCAGAAAAACTCATTACTCTCCTCTCGAAGGCGGTGACCAAATTGATGAACACATTGGAACTGTCAGATAAATCTTTTGATTTTTAAGTTGCCACTAGAAAGCAAGATATCAATACAATCACATAAAACATTCTTAAGAATGTTACGGAATACAATGCTTCAGGAGTCTCACAAGATAAGCTTTCTGAAATAACTCAGAGTAACCATGTGACTTGATGAAATGACCCAGTGTTTCATTGCGATCAATATCTGGGTTGTTTTCAAGATCTTCAACGTATATCTGCAAGAAGCATCATATGAGAAATGTACTATCGGTTAAATCATCCTATCTGGGTGAAGCTATATCATGGATTGGAGCTCTACTATATGCCAAAAAATGTTTGTATGGATAAAGTACAAATGTGTTCAACTAAACTAAGTATATATATATATATACCAAAGTGCCCGTGAAATGAGATAGCTGTATAAGTTTTCATCAAAATCAACAAACAGTCCAGGGTAGTACCACACTAATTTGATCCATATATATTTCACATATATATACATATGCTTTCTTCATTTTCTTTTTTTTTCCTTTTTTTAATTTGTTCTCACCAGAGCAAAGAGAGGATCGGAAGATCCTGATGAAAGAAATAAAAATCTTCTTTGATACATTAAATGCTATTTGAGTTTCATCATTACCTAATAACGTCATCTTTGAACTAAAAACTTCTCGTAACATTTTCCAAAAAGTACTGATTCAATACATTCTTCTTTTGAGAGAACACACTTGACAAACCATTTCGACTTCCCCACTCACAGCCTTGGCCTTTTTCTAGGCTCACCGATAAGGACATGTCAGAGACCTCCATATCAACTCCAAGACTCTCAAAGAATTCCATCATGTTTGGATATGTCACCTGCATGATGAACCAGCTTTTCTAAGTCCAACAGATTACACTAAAAATGAACACATTAGGGATGAGAGTTTCACATCAAGTGGTAGTAAGAATAAGTATTTTATGGAGGTAACATAAATTATCTGCAAGTTGCATGCTGCTCAACGGGTACAATTACTAATTAGTTTACATTTGTCCCATACTTGTAGCTGTTAAAGCATCCAACACACAATGAAATGGCAATGGAAGTAGTAATTCATAATGCATACGTACTCTTTGAAAGCTTCACATTATTGATTGAAGATTAGATTTTTTTTGTAAAGATAAAAAGTTGAGCAATTTTGTTATTGGTAGTTTTTCCCCCTTTACTTATTTCTTCCTGATAGCATAGAACAATACAACAACCATTTATAGTTATTTCCAATAACTGTCTCTCTCAAGTAACTCTTTTAATTCTAGTCAATCAAATTACATGAACGTCCAAACCCAAAACTAGAAGAAAAAAGAAAGGGGGATGATAGTTGGATGCTAGTAGACATCACACCTAGATTACAAAGGCACCAAAAGTGACGTCTAATAAAAGGAAAATGCAGGCTTAATAAGAAGAATGTAATCCATGAAATTACTTAACATATACTCCATATTAATTACAAATTGAACAAATACATGAATCATATTATTAGAATTCATTTTATCGAACAAATCTTGACCACTGATACTTAATATTTTCGTAGAATTTTTTTTTCCAAGTTTACTCAACTATGTGGAGTTCTGTTCCTCCTCCGCAGCTTATATGACATTTTAATTACAATTTCACATGACCAAAGTCATCTCTTTCTTTACATTTGGGTGGTTGAAATAATATCAGTACACACTTTATGGGATAAAAATTTTGCACTACATAATAATAAACTTTGGGATGCACTCTAGTGAGAAATAATTTGTCTCAGCTTGGCAGGGCCAGCAGCAACCAAGATTCCTGCAAGTGGGGCAAAATCAACAAAAGGTCCAACTTATAAATTATTAAGCAACACTATCCATGAGTGGCTCATGAAGTTTCACGTGAACTGACAACTCTCAACCTACCACCAAAGAGAAGAAATATCTACTGAACCATGTTTCAAACTTAACAATGACAACAAAAACAGCAATCCCAGGTGACTGCAGGACAAGCCATGTCCCTAGGCTACAATCAGGAGCACTTGCATAGTTAATAAGTTATTCATTCAAAAAAAAAGAGTCATTACAAAAACAATGCATTTTAAATAAAAATAAATAAAACTTTGTAATTTTCACATAGCCCTCCACAAATTAATTTCCCTATAAGTTCTAGAAACCCCATCCTATAAAGCTTCGTAGCAAACGTCTCTCTTTCTCTTTCAATGTTATGAAAACTCATACTTGGTAACAGCTTTCAAATTTTAAGGCAATAATAGTAGTTGAAAACACAATTTTACAAATGAGGGGCTATATGTTGGCTCAAGTTCAACGGCAACTCGGCAAGTCATTTTCTCCGATTCAAAAGTACTAACAAATTACTAGTTAAATCAACTTGAACGGCTTACAATATTTAGGAAACAATAAACTATCCTAATAAGGCTGATGATAGTCCAAATCCTTCTAAAATCACCAAATTAATCATCACAAAATTGATAGCACTTGTTTTTATATTATATAAATTGTTTGGCCTTGAATAAAATACAAACACATTTAAAGCATATTTTATTACTTATTTTATCAGTTTACTTTATTTGTTCTATATGTAAGCTGGTGGCTAACTTTAAGCTAAATGAATCTACAACCAGATATACCAATTGACAATTGGTTCTCACTTGTAATGTGGGGTATGCATGAAGCCAACAACTACCCAATTGATTCAGTTCTATCATTGTCTGCCATATATCATCCGCCCATTTCTTTTCTGGTAATGACTGCAGCCTGCAGGTAATCCTTATGGTCCTCCAACCAAGTGAAAAGTATTTTTTTTTCTTTTGTATTTTTATTAATTGTGGGACCCACATCACATCAATGAAAACCCATATCATATATCATATGTTAAATAGTAATGTTACAGATGTCATCATGCGTTGTGGCTCGTAAACAACTTGGGTGATTAAAGATAAAATTAATTTTAATAATTGATCAATACATACTACGATACGTAAAGTTAGAATCAGTATTAGTAATCGACCAACTTACCATGCTAAAAAACCAATTTAATGACATATCTATCCCATAGATACTTGAGAATTTGAAGCCATTAGTATTATTTTATATTAAATTAGACTAGGGTTACTACTTGACTCTTTTTTTTTTGAACAAGTTACCACTTGACTAGTTTGCTAGAGTTTACCATGCATATTACTAAATTTTTAAATTTGTTACTATTGAGATCAGGTTTGCCAGTAGTTTCAAAATAAACGTTGTACTCTCTATTTTTCAAAAAATATCCCATTTGATTCCATAAGTTTATCAAGTAATTTTAAATTAAAATTTAACAAATGTAACAATAAACACGAAATAAAAATATTACACTCTTAAAGTTTTTAAATTGTATAAAAAAAAATTTGTTGTGAACAGAAAAAGTAAGTAATTGGAAGAGTCTAGTACTTACTCGATTAAAGACCATGAAACCCAGGTCTAAATCAACACCGTCGTCCACCGTGACGGTCTTGGCATGGCCGCCGAGGTAGTCCTCCTCGTAAAGCACCACATGAACGCCGGCTTTAGCCAGAACATAGGCCGAAACCAGGCCGCTAATGCCGGCACCAACCACCGCCACCCTCTCCATCTGTCACATTAATACCACCGGAAATTAGCATCTACAGTTGCCTCTATATACAGAGCATGAACAATTTTCATAGAAAAAAAGTAGCATAAAGAAGAAAAAATAGCTAATGAAGATTATATCGTAATATACCAAAAATAATAAGTTGAACACTGATTTTAAAATCTCTGCAAATATGGGGAAAAATATCTTCAAAATCATTTTTCATTATTTCCGGCATTAAAGTATATACATTTAAGTAGCATTCATTATTTTCAAACATTTCATTTGTTTTACCCCTTATTAATAATAAGAAAAAGAAAAGAAGAAATACCTTAGAGAGAGACCTGAGACTAAGCTATGGAGGTTGGTGGAAAAGAAAACGAAGAGGCTGAAGTCAAACAGAGAATTACGACCCTTTTTGGTTGGAAGGGATATACAGAAATTAAGAATATTTTGCTTTATTTGATTCCACCAATCACTATAAATTCTCTCTCCTCTTTTTCTCTCTATGAAAATAAAACAGATATATATATATATATATATATATATATGATCTCTCCAATGGCGAATGGGGATTGAAGGAGGATAACATAAAAGAAATGAAATGAAGATTTGAAGTGTTACATTATTTTGTCAGTTGCACCTTTTTTTTTTTAAAGGGAATGGAATAGAAATGGCCACGATTCACCTAAATAAAGAAATTAAGAATATGTAATCTTTTTAAATATATATATATATATATATGATCGGATTAGTCAGATAATTCTTATTCTTATTCATCATTTAAACACTTTTTTAGGATGATGATTCGATTCATTCAATCGTCGTCTATATACTTTTTAATGACGGACAACATATAGCGTCATTAAAAAAAGTATACTTATTGTATTTAATCAAATCCGCTTAAAAGAAACCGTCAAAAAAGTAATAAGCACGTAAGTGAAAGATAAATATATATATATATATATATATATATATATATATATATATATATATATATATATATATATATTATTTCCTTGACATTGTCCGGTCTAATTACGAGTTTATTGTGTTTATTATTCTTTTCGTTCTAAAAAAGATGAGCAAATTATAATTTACATAGATATTAAGGGAAAAAAAATGTAGGGGATATTATTAACTCTAATGTGATATTTGATAAAATTGAGTAATTAAGGTCTCAATGGTTAATACATCTTAATAAATTAAATCATTTGAATGAAATTGCATTTGAATTTAAAAAAATGTTTGATAACTAAAATGTGTAAAACATTTGAATGACACTATTTTACCATTTTAACCCTCTGAGTTATTTAAAAAATTTATTTGAATGATCTTAAAATTTGAAATTGAAAGAGTACAATATTTATTGAGGCTATTTTTGTCCATAAATTTTAAATAAACTATTAAGAGGCAGCTCTTATAATATTTAAGACTAGCAACAGTCCCGTGCCTCCGACACTATGGACGGTGAGATTTATTCCAAACTTTAGACGGCCCAGATGATTTATTAGGATGCACGGAAAATTCAAAATTATTTATATTTTGTTATATAGATTAGATAGGTTTATTAGATAGATGGATGATGAGATTTATCCCAAACTTTGAACGGCCCAGATGATTTATTGAGTGAGCGGAAAATTCAAAATCATTTGTATTTTATTAGATAGATTTGAGTTTTTGTCTTAACGATTAAGAGGCAAATTTTTTTTTTTACCAAATAAGATTTGCTTTTAACCGAATCAGAGACATGTGAATTAAGATGTATTTAGACACAATCAAACTCCACCAAAGTTTATCCTGCAGGTATAAATGTTATCGGTACTTTTTTTTATTTACTCTTATTTTGGACCAAATAACTGTATTAAAGGTAACTTATTAACTACTAGCAACAGTCCCGTGCCTCCGGCATTATGGACGGTGAGATTTATTCCAAACTTTGGACGATTCAGATGATTTATTAGGATGAACGAAAAATTCAAAATCATTTATATTTTATTATTTAGATGCAATTGTACCCTGGGACAAGGCTTGTCCTGCAGTCAGCTGGGATTGCTATTTTTGTTGTCATTGTTAAATTTGAAACATGCATGGTTCAATAGATATTTCATCTCTTTGGTGGTAGGTAGGTTGGGAGTTCTAAGAAGTTGGACACCTTTTGTTGATAAGATTAGGAGGATGTTTAGTCCCCCTGCCAAGCTGAGACAAATTATTTCCCACTAAACTGCATCCCAAGGTTTATTATTATGTGGTGCAACATTTTTGGAGTCCGACCGGCCAGTGGTCAAGATTTATTTGAGAAAATGAATTCTAATAATATGATTGATGTATTTGTTCAATTTGTAATCTGTCTAACAAAATACAACTGATTTTGAATTTTTCGTTCACCCTAATAAATTATTTGGATCGTCCAAAGTTCAACTAGTTACAATATATATGGATCGTATATGTTAAATAATTTCATAGATTACATTCTTCCTATTAAGCCTGCATTTTCCTTTTAATGGACGTCCCTTTTGATGCATTTAGAATCTAGGTGTGATGTCTAGCATCCAACTATCCTTCCCTTCTTTCTGTCTTCTTCTAGTTTTGGGTTTGGATGTTCATGTAATTTGATTGACTAGAATTATAAGAGCTACTTAAGAGAGACAGTTATTGGAAATAATTATAAATGGTTGCCATGTTATCAAGTTAAGGAAAAAATACAACCAATAACAAAATTCCTCAACTTTTTATCTTAAAGAAAAAATAAAAATAAAATTTTTTTCTTCAATCAATACAATGTGAAGCCTTAGAAGCTAGTACTTATGCATTATGGTTTAACATCCATTGCCATTATGTTGTGCGTCAGATGGTTTAACAACTACAAGTATGGGACAAATGTAAACTAATTTGGGCCCATTGAGCAACATGTAACTTGTACAAAATTTATGTTACCTCCAGAAAATATTGATTCCATTACAGTGATGCCATATGCACAGGTGGGAGGGTAATCTCTCCTCATGCGATGTCAAGATCAGATTTATCACGAAGTGAATTTATCGTGAAGTTTATTTCATGCTAACCACTTCCATAAAACACTTATTCTAACTACCACTTGATGTGACACTCTCATCCTTAATCTGCTCATTTCGTCAGTTCAATTTGATACTCTCATCAATTTAAAAGTGTTGAAATGTTTTTTTGGTATATATTTTAGCTAGCTCTAACAGATCCCCAAAAATAAATTTTTTGCATGATTAACTGTAATATAATCATCTTATTTCTCTCTGATGTATTGTTTCTCAGTAGCTTTTTGGGACTTTAAAACAAAATTTTTAATCCCCGCACTACTATTTATATATTTGTCAAAAAAACTATTCATACTTTCGCTCCTGAAAATAGTAGTCATTCCCGCTGCAAAGATGTTTTTTGAATACACCCCAACTCATTTTTAACCATTCGTGATTATACAAACCGTAACTTTCCATCAACATTTTTCATGTCTTCAAATTCTTAAATACTCAAAGACTTAAAGACAATAATTAAAATCTGACTTAAAAGTTGGATGCGAAAAATAAACTTAAGTTTTTCCGGATATTTTTTGTTAATGTGCCACGTACACAATACATGGTGTGTATTGGGAAAAACTCTAGTAATCGCATTCGACATAGCACGATCTTGATCAGTGATAATGATTATAGCATGTTTGAAATTCATTATTTCAAGTCACTGCTCAAACAACCATACAATATCCTCAGTCTCATCGTCCAATAGTGCACACCCAAACAATACAGAATGATAATAATAATTTACACCAGTGAAAGGAACAAATGGCATAAATATTTGTTTAATTTGTTCGATACGTGGTATCAAAAGTAACAACGACACCAAAATTTTGATATGCAAGTATTGACCGATAATCTACCCACATAATACATTCTATATGAGATTATCCATGTCTGGTTTGACACTAAAATAAAATCTAATCGGGCTCTCATGCTGCAATTTTTCCAAAGAATATTTGCGTAATTTCTATGATCATTCAAATCCATCGTATCACGTCTAATATCTCTAACAATATTTCTCACATCCGTCTCAGAGAAGCCAACATTGCCCATACCAACTCTCAATGAGCTAAGAACATTCATAATCCTACTTTGACCAATCTCAAAGATTATTAAGTGTTTCAATCAAATCCCTAGTAACTCTTCAAATATTTTTGTGTTTTTGAATTTGTGAAACTTTAATTGGGGACACAAATTCATGATTGTGATTCAGTTGATCAAGAGTAGACACAAACTATTTATCTTTACTCTATCATGCATAAAATAAAATTTTGCTCCACATTTTGTTCTATCAATAGAATCCTCCTCCTCTTTCCTTGTTATTCTTATCTTCATCATCAATGACAACCTCATTTTTCATAAAAAACCATATATATCCAGCTTTACGGCATTGATACAATTTATAACAAAAATCTTCAGAATTCATATGTTTTCTACTAGTTTTTATTCTTACTTCAAATCCAACATGTTTCACATATTTTCTATAAAAGTTTCAAAGCATCTTCGAACATATCAAAAATTGTCAACATAAGAAATAGTTTCATTAACTAGACTGGTTACATCATTATTATCATGCAATTCTTCCCCAGAATTGAAATTGAATGAAATGATTCCTCAACAAACAAATCAATGGCAAAACAAATAAATCACTTGTAAAAATTAAATTACGGATTACTGATTTGACTGATGTTCGTCTCCTGTTGTAAGGCCCCGACTTTTATGAAATAAAAATTTAATTTTTTTATGATTATTATTCTAAACAGTAAGGTGTTAAATTGATAAAATGATAAAGTTTAGGGTGATATGTGTAAATTATAAGATAAAAAGTATGTCGGGGAATATTCCATCTGTCGGGGGAATATTCGTTGTGTCGGAGAATATTCGTTTTGTCGGAAAAATTAGGTAAAATTATGACGACACCGAAATACCCAATCATTGGTGGACCTCACAACGAAATATTGTCGTATGCTAAAACTATAAAAGTAACAATTTTAATAAAAATTGTCAACGATACTATCACTATTAATTGTTTAAATACCTAGTGATAAAAAAAGTACAGTAACACGCTGTATTCTACAGTGGCACACGATACATTCCATAGTCTCACACAGTATTGCACAATACTTTATATTATTGATTTAATAATTGTTACAGTATCAATTGCATATTATTTCATATTATTGAACTCAATAATTGTCGCATTAGCAAATGCACAATATTTCATATTATTAAATCAATAATTGATGCGACACAATAACTCATATTATTTGATATGATATTATTAGATTAGTTAAAATTATTGGCAATGTCTATAAGTTTTGTCAAGAAAATGAGTTATTTAATTATGCTCTGTGTATACGGAAGACCCCCTCTTTCCTGAGAACGATTTGGTTATTAGTATTACGAGTCTGTAATATTAATAGTGAATAATTATTGAAGGATTAAGAAGTGTTGATATGTGATGCGTAGTATAATATTATAACCGTTAGTAAAAAGTTGCTGACATTCGAAAGAAATAAGAATGATAAGTATTATGTGGTTGATATTTGTTTAAACTATGTCATAAATAGAAGGGTTTAGCACGAGGCATTTGTAAGTTTGGTTTATTTTTTGTGGAACCCATAACTTTATTTAATCAATGGGACCCACAACTTTATTTAATTTCTTTCGTGGGACCCTTATGTGGAACCCACAGTTATCCAAGAGCCAATTTAACTAATTAACATATTGGGTGATTTTTGACATGAAAAAATAGAATTAAAAAATTGATTTTTTTAATTAGATAGAGTAAAAAAAAATTGTGAGAGACAGTTAAAAGAATAATGCTGTGAGAAATTAATAATAACATTTTATAAGTTAATATAATTTTATTAATAATAACATTTTATAAATTAATATAATTGTACGAATAATTTTTTTAAAAAATAGACCGATTTGGATTATGATCCATATCGTTGGATCAAGTGGATATCAATCATCCATTATATAATGAATCAAATCATTGATCCATTATTACACTTGATGGATCATATTGTATCAGAGCATGATTTACTTTGGTATGATCCATTGACAGACTTAACTGGTCGTATATGGATTGCCCAATGCAACCACATTGCCAGGGCGTGAGAATACAACCTACAATATGCAGAATTTTGGCATCAGAACTTATTTATTAAAAAAATATGTCTCTCACTATTGAATAAACACAAAAGAAAAGTCCTATGTGCACAAGTTATTTGGTATGTGCACCAAGAGTAGCACTCATATATTGTGTACCACCAATGTGTAAAACATCAAATGGTAGGCCCTGTTTCCTATTTTTTTCTCTTTTTACTTTTTTGTGCAAAACTTTGTGCGTATAGTTTGTGTCTAAAAAAATTACTCAATATAAAAAGTAAGAAAACGAGCAATCGTGTAAAAATGCGCGAAAATAATATGAATCTTGTGGAAATATCACAAGTAAAATTCCCTAATAATATCTGTAAAGAATTTTGAGGATCAACTTCCTCCATATGTGATCATAGTCAATGTTTATATGATTTCTTTACTAGGTATATTATATACTTGGAGGTTTTTTACATCAATATGGAACCGATATGAGTCCTGAAGTTAGGTGACACTATTAGATATAAGAAATACCTGGTAATTTCCAAGGGTATGTGATTTGAAACCAGCTGCACAATAATCAAAATAATACTCCCAAGTTCGGATGAACTTTTGGTTAAACCCCAAAGCAAGGATTTCGCTAAAAACACAAGTATTAAATGCTTCAGATTTCAGAATTTATAAGAAGATATTTAGTACACAAGGGTATGTTGTGACATGCCAAAGCAATTCAAAAAGACTAACAACCCACAGGAAGAATGTAGCACAGTCTTTACCTTTGCTTTTCCAAGAAGTTAGTCCTCCACAATCTGAGTGTTTGGTAATAATGGATCCCTATGTTTTCCACATGTTCCACACTGCATTCATTTCGGCGAAATTTCAAAAGAAGAAGTTCCCATATTTATAAATCATGCAAATAACTTAAGCTCTTACCAAAGCCTTGATGCAGCAGCCATGGCTGTTGTCACTCTACTAAGTGAAGGCAGGCACGCGCCAGGAAATATATACTCCTTCATGAAGTCTGGATTTCGCCTGTGCTCATCATAACGCTCGTCTGGTATTGATGTGAACTGAATAAAATTGTACATACAAGGAAGAAGCAATACAAGTAATAAGGTATAAAGGGTTCTTGAAGGGAAACTTGTGCAACAATTTTATGGGACAAACCAGAAAGATAGGGCATCGTTTTTTTAATTAATTAATTTATTTAATCGTTTCTGTCTATTTAATACCTGAAGAACAAAGAGTCCATTTTCTGCCAATAATGATTCGCAGCAACCAAAAAACTTCTCCATAAATTCATGGCCAACAGCTTCTAGCATCTCACTGAAAATGATCTTTGATTAATCATTCTATAAACTTAGCATCATGTTGTGATAATACAAGATTGACAGTTAAAGAAATTACCAAGATATAATTTTGTCATATTTGTTGGTGTCTGGCAATTGGCGGTAGTCACAAAGTAGAAGCCTTATGTGGTCCTGAAAATGAAAAGGAGACGGGATATTAAAAACTGGGTAATATCAAGTAACGCTTGAATGCATATTTGAAGAGATTCAACAAGTCATTTAACTTTCTCATCATTTTCCCAATTAACTTACAAGTCTTAGAATTCTAGATTATTTCAATTTGAATAATAAAGCAATGTATATGATAAGAACAAGTTCTCGAGATCTAAATGAAATCGATATATTTTCTTTATGTCTAATATTCTTCGGAACCACCTACTATGACCTTCGTATTTTGTAAATAAATAAACCTTCAACTGTTGTCGAAACTTAAAGAGTACCTGAAGTCCAGCTTCCTTTACTTTCATTTCTGCATATCTTAGTTGCTCCTCAGACAGGGTGATGCCGGTGTATTTACATCCAGTTTGTTTGACAACTTCAATAGCTAAGCTTCCCCAACCACACCCAATCTCAAGAACTTCATGATTCTTGGCAATTCTTGCCTAGAACATTTTAAAGACAAGAACTATGAAGAGATCTTGCAAAGAATAGTTCGCATGGTTAATATTGGAGTAGTATAATGCAAAGGCCTCACCTTTTCAATTAAAAGAGAAATTTTTCTATGCTGTGCAATTTCCAAGTCTTCATCTTCCGTCTATCAAACATACATAAGAAAGAGAAATGTATCCTTTGATAATAAAAAAAAAAAGATCACTTTAAGATATAATGTCTGAACTAATAGAAAGTTTGAAACCCTGACCTTAAATACTGCACATGAGTACGTCATTGTCTCATCCAAGAACAGAGAAAAAAGTTCATTACTCTAGAAAACACAAACACAAAGGCTAATTGTGGGTTTAATTTGATAGTCCCTGAATAGCGGCTTTAATAAAACTGCAAAAAAGAAAATAAAAGTGCTGAAATAATAATAAGAAAATAAAAGTTCCTTTTGCAAATTGCATATATATTCAAAAAACATGCCACACAAATAAAAATTTGATTTTCAATTTTTACAAGTTTTTAAAGAGCTTCCATCTTATCCTAATAAAGATTAAAGACTTGCCTCAGGTCAAAAACAGATTTGGGCAATTTTGAACAATGCTTTGTGTGTAAACATACAAAACATATTGATAATCTATTTCATGAATGCACAAAACATTGATAGGGTTGTATCACACACCAAGTCATAATGACAAGCGATGTTCTTGCGAGCTTGGGTGAGAGTGTTTTGCCTCGAAACATGCTGAAAGAAGTATTTAGCAGATGTTAATCCAGCTGTTAAAAATATTGGTGTCCACCAGCCCCTGCAATGAACCAAGGATACATAATTATCTATTCAGGGGTTGAATAAATATATGTGACACAACTACTTAGCTATTCCACCATTTAATATACCTTTTGTTTTTTAATCTCGAGACAGGAGTTCTCAGATCTCTGTTGGCAATAAAAATCTACAGAACAGATTTCAGGAAAGTTAAAAATGGGTATTTGCAGGAAACTCAGACTTATTTTCTTACCATGAAGAGATTTAAAAGACCTTCTTTCTTGTCAACAAAAGAAAAGTCACCATTAATATAGGCATCCGCAAGGCCTAAATCAGCTTTTTTGTAGCAATCTGTCAAAAGAATTCCATGTGAAGAACATACCTAACAGATTAAGAATTGTACGCACATATTGATCTCTCAGGTACAAACTATTAGAATCAACACTTTCACAGAAGGTTCAAAATTGAACAGAGTGTATACCTTCCAATAAAATTGTGGACTGTGAATTCTTAGATACACTTTCAGTGAACTTTTCTTTACGGTCCCTTCAAATGTAAAAATTGTACCTCCTTCTTCTAATAAGCTACAAAAAAAACACAATAATACATTAAATCAATAAATCTTCTTCACATGTGTTTTCACTCATAATTAATCTGAACCTCAAGAAATCTCATGCAGTTAATTGTTTGGTTCCAACTGATTTTAACCCACTTTAAACCTTAACCGTCACCAAGACCCGGCACCCATCTTCTTGATCCCAGAGCCAACTATGGTAGCATTCTAAAATTAAAGATTAAAATTTTATGAAAAAACATGTAAAGAGAAAAATAAAATGAAAGTTAATAATAAGTCAGCACCTTAATTGCTTGGTATTTCTTTTATAAGACCCCAACTTTTCATAAATATAATTTAATTTTCTTATAATTCTTATTATAAATAGTAAGGTGTTGAATTGATAAAATGATAAAAGTTAAGGGTGAAATATATAAATTATAAATAAAAAAGTATGTCGGGAATATTGGTTATGTTAGGAATATTAGGTAAAGTATGATAAGGCTTGAAACAACCAACCATCATTTTCGTCCCAAAACAACAATTGTCGATCTTTGAAAAACGACATAAATAACCTTTTTATTAAAATTGCCAACGGTACTATCACTTGCAACTGTTAAAGTACCCGGTGATAAAAGTATAATAGCACATGGTATTCTACAGTAGTATGCAGTACTCTACAATAGCACACGGTATTGCACAGTATTTCAAATGATTAATTCAATAATTGTTACAATTACAATTAATGCATAGTATTTTAAATCAATAATTGTTACAGTAACATCTGCACAATATTTTATATTATTAAATCAATAATTATCACGGCACGGTAACTCATATTATTTGATATGATATAATTAGACCAGTTAACATTATTGACAATTTCTATAAGTTATGTGGAGGAAATGGGTTATTTGAATGCGCGCCGTTTATACATAAGACCCCCTCTTTGTTGGGAACAATATGATTGTCAGTATTATGAGTTTATAAGAATAATTGTGAATAAATTGTTGAAACATTTAAAATGTATGAATAATTGATGAATAAAATGTGTTGTTTAAAGATAAGTATGAATGTTGATATATATGCACATCAGATGAATGGAGGCGTATTTTGACTACACCAAATGTTAATTCCTTTGTGGGACCCACCACTTATCTAACCATATAGGAGGTCCCTCATGTTTACCAAACTTCTAATTTGGTGTGCTAATGTTTGTAATCTGTGAATTGTGATCCTTCATTTATTTTCATATGGTTGGTCCTCATAGTTACCAAACTTCTACTGAATTTGTAATATGTGACTAAAGTTCCTTAATTTAAGGAAGTTTGTATCCCACCCTTGCCTATAAAAGGGCTCCATCTTCAGTATTTGAGCGGGGACCAAGCTCAGTAATACACACCAAAAGATAGCAAGAGAAGTAGAGAAAGAATTAGTAAGGTAGAGAGAGAGAGAAAAAATAAACTTAAAGAGTCCAAGAATTGTTCAAGTTGATCAGAAAACAATATCTAGTCACGTGCTAGCGTAAGGGATATAATTCTCTTTCATTAATTCTCCTATATTTATAGTAAAAAAATTATTATTCGTTTCTACAACTTTATAATTAAATGGTGAAAATTCTTGATGATTAGAATATCCTTAATAGTTTGTGCTTTATCTAATATTTTTACCTAGATCTTCCTATTAAATTTTAAATCGCTATAATTAAAATGTGAACCTTATATTTTATCAAGAACTTTAATCGATTTTCTGGATATCGTGTTGACAATTTGGATTCTGGATAAACTAAATTGAAAGTCGCTAATCTTTATTCTATATATATTTTATTATTCTGATTATTTCTGTCCATCATTTATATTATCGTTATTTGTACAAATCATCAAGACTAAGATGTTGTAAATGCCTTTGGTCTAGGTGCAAAAGACAATATTATTGTTGAGTTTCTTTAGCCTATGTGGCAAAGACACGTGGTGAAAATTCTATTTGGCCTGGGCGCAAAGAGGAGTTATTGATCGACATGATTATGACCATGAATTATGAATTGGTATAATCATGACCTTTGGTATTACAAACAAAGATTTTGGCTTGGGTGCAAAGAGAAATTATTGATTGACATCATTATGACTAGGAACTGTTGATTGGAGTCACAGTGATAAAATATTGATGGTAAAATTTTTTATTTGAGAAAATAGTAGACATCATGATCTATTAACTCTTCTAATGGACTGTTCATTCCGCTGCAGTTATTTATTGAAAACTTATATCATTTACTATATGTTCTAAATATCTGATTTATCATTGTGGAAGGCTAATAATAACTTATTTATCTTAATCATGATATTCTTTACTGAGCTATTTGTGCTCACTCTTTTGTTTCATAAATCCTTTCAGAAAATAAGAGTGTAGTCGGGTTTAGCGAGGAGAGTAGAGAAATGGAGTAATGATACGAGTTGGTAGTTGTAGTAATCCTCATGTTGTAAAATAGTGTGACAATAATTATATTGAAGTTTTGGGATTGAATATTGTCGTACTATATACAACATTGTAATAATTTGAAACAGGAGAATTTGTGTATGTATTTTAACGACTCAAATTTAGTGATATAAACCGAATTTGGGAGTGTCACATCTTTGCTATGTAAATTTCCTCTTACCATCTATCTCTACATGTTGTTTACATGATAATGCATGTGATGAATTGAGACCCACAAGATACTGAA
Source organism: Panax ginseng (assembly GCA_020205605.1). Lineage (NCBI taxonomy): Eukaryota > Viridiplantae > Streptophyta > Magnoliopsida > Apiales > Araliaceae > Panax > Panax ginseng. The sequence continues at coordinate 16,303,708 of CM035127.1, read as the reverse complement.
CACTTAAGGAATTTGTGTGTGTCTGCATTTTGTGCAAATGATTATGACTAACACTCAACATTTACTCTAATAAAAAAACACCACTGGATACCTCTAGAATGGTAGAGGTAGATAGTTACTGAAGTATCAAGCTTTAAAAGAAGTCAAAATATGATAGCCTACACTCTAAACAAAAAGAATGCAACTTATCATCAGATCAGTTAACTCACATTAAGCGACCAAGTAGTAATATAACTTCCAAGGAACCTAGTAACAAACAGGCGTGCCCCAGATTCTAGCGTTGAAGGTACCATATGTTTGGGGTTGCTCAAAATAGAGCAAGTCTTTCTAAGCATACCATTTGCAGCAACCATACCAGCCTGCAAGTAAAACCGAATTTTATTGATATCTAACACTTATTTTTTTCCTTAAATTGTCGTGCGTAAAAAGTTGAAGAAAGCCACAATAATTCTGAAGGCTATTCTAGAATCGATGACACCCTTAAATTTATTTCTTTATTTTTTGTTAATAGTTGCAGTGACCTGCAATATTAGTGTTACATCCTTTGGACTAAAGATGTATGTTCAATTGTTCAAAGTAATAATACCTTTAGTCCATCTTCATGGAATCCATAGCCTGAAACAATTACCATAGAAGATGCCTCAGTAAATAATGTGGCATTTAACTCGAAGATTAAAGATTTAAATTTACGAATGAGCTAAATACGCTGAATGTGTTGAATGTCTTTTAAATGCTAGAGCAGAAGGCTACGTACGTTACTAATGCACCAGATTTTGATTTATAAAAGATTATGCATGTTTTTGCCACCACAGGATTGCTCACCTTGGTATGCTCCACAGAACCAAATCCCCCTCTTCCCTTGAATGTCATCAAACTCAAGTGAGGCTTTTGATGCAGCAACTGAGGGAATCGGATGGCCAGTTGTCCACTTAAGCAAGGTATTTTCCGGTGTATGAGAGGGATTAAGAGTTACCAGATAAGGAAACCCTTTCTCACTGATGTTCTGCATTTTAGATGTGTTTCCAAATAATGAATTATTGTTATCCCAAAAGAGAGAAATGAAGATAAAAATGTTTGATTGCTCTCATGTTTCAGTATAATGATGCAAGTCAATAACATAAATCAAGTGACATGGTTACTAACCTGGAGCACATTGAGCCAATACGTGAGGCAAACTTTGTTATTTACATCTCCAAGAAAATTCCAAGAACTCCATGCTGCTGGATTTTTTGGCATTAAATTTGCGTCACGATGAAGATAAATTTCACTGCCAGAAAGATTTAAGAATGATTTGCATTTTGAAATAATAACTATAGGAATTCTATTATGAAGAAATTGATGACAGACAAAGCTAAAGAACATGTATGTAAATATAAGGCAAATCCAAGTATCGGGAAGAGAAAATGTTTCAAATGCTCCACATTGCATTCAAATCTTTTGCACTTATATCTAACAAGTTCTTAAATCAAAAGATACTGTTACAGTAAATGGTAAAATACATGTAGAAATCCAAACAAGAATGCCTGGATTTCTGAATTATTTGATGGTATATCTTGTCGAAAAGAATCTCTCTTGAAAAATATGAGCGATATATATATATTTATCGCTCTGTAAGCGTAAATTACCTATACACATCTTTGAAAAGCACCAAGTACTCGTTTCATCATTGACGTAGCCTCGCCTCCTAAGATTTTCAGAGCATCCGGGGCATGCATACCATAATACATCCATCATACCTTATTTGAGATCCATCTTGTAAATTACATCGCAACACGCCCAAAACCCTTCAACATTTACAATTAGAATCATGCAATTTTGTATAAGACAAAATGTTTAATATAATGGAACCTACTACGACTATTGTATTAAACTTAAGCGACTTATAGTAAGTAATTAAGGAAAGAAACTAGAGAAATGGAAGGTGTCAATTTACAAGGTGGAAAATATGAAGTCAAGCACTCACCTCATCATTCTGTTGAAGCAGAATGTACCTTGCAACCACTTAATATTTGGCAACCTCTACTAACCACTTCTCTTCTAACTGTGTTGATCTTATATCTCAAAGAATAAGCAACATATTATTTTAGCTTATAATAAAGGACATTAGGATTAAATCACATTACTTGGTAATCTTTGCAATGTTTGAGGTATTCCAAAAATATTAAGTTACCTTGTTGACATAGTTATGGGACCGCCATCTTACAGTAAGCCATTGAGGACGACCAAAGAGCTGCAGGAAAATAAAAGGTTGGAAATTTTTGGAATGCATCAAAATATATTCATATATGATCAACTTAAGCTCCATGTATATTTTTCATTTCACATGTCACACTTTACTGGTAATGAAACTTAGGATACTTCCAAGAGGATTTAAATATTAGTACCTGAAGTAGATGGTGATTGCGGCAAAATGAGAGAACGACATAAGCAGAAAAACTCATTACTCCCTCTGAAGGGCAGGACCAAATTGATGAACACATTGGAACCTGTATAAATCTTTTGATTTTTAAGTTGCCACTAGAAAGCAAGATATCAATACAATCACATAAAACATTCTTAAGAATGTTACGGAATACAATGCTTCAGGAGTCTCACAAGATAAGCTTTCTGAAATAACTCAGAGTAACCATGTGACTTGATGAAATGACCCAGTGTTTCATTGCGATCAATATCTGGGTTGTTTTCAAGATCTTCAACGTATCTGCAAGAAGCATCATATGAGAAATGTACTATCGGTTAAATCATCCTATCTGGGTGAAGCTATATCATGGATTGGAGCTCTACTATATGCCAAAAAATGTTTGTATGGATAAAGTACAAATGTGTTCAACTAAACTAAGTATATATATATATATACCAGTGCCCGTGAAATGAGATAGCTGTATAAGTTTTCATCAAAATCAACAAACAGTCCAGGGTAGTACCACACTAATTTGATCCATATATATTTCACATATATATACATATGCTTTCTTCATTTTCTTTTTTTTTCCTTTTTTTAATTTGTTCTCACCAGAGCAAGAGAGGATCAGAAGATCCTGGACTGAAAGAAATAAAAATCTTGCTGATACATTAAATGCTATTTGAGTTTCATCATTACCTAATAACGTCATCTTTGAACTTAAAAACTTCTCGTAACATTTTCCAAAAGTACAGATTCAATACATTCTTCTTTTGAGAGAACACACTTGACAAACCATTTCGACTTCCCCACTCACAGCCTTGGCCTTTTTCTAGGCTCACCGATAAGGACATGTCAGAGACCTCCATATCAACTCCAAGACTCTCAAAGAATTCCATCATGTTTGGATATGTCACCTGCATGATGAACCAGCTTTTCTAAGTCCAACAGATTACACTAAAAATGAACACATTAGGGATGAGAGTTTCACATCAAGTGGTAGTAAGAATAAGTATTTTATGGAGGTAACATAAATTATCTGCAAGTTGCATGCTGCTCAACGGGTACAATTACTAATTAGTTTACATTTGTCCCATACTTGTAGCTGTTAAAGCATCCAACACACAATGAAATGGCAATGGAAGTAGTAATTCATAATGCATACGTACTCTTTGAAAGCTTCACATTATTGATTGAAGATTAGATTTTTTTTGTAAAGATAAAAAGTTGAGCAATTTTGTTATTGGTAGTTTTTCCCCCTTTACTTATTTCTTCCTGATAGCATAGAACAATACAACAACCATTTATAGTTATTTCCAATAACTGTCTCTCTCAAGTAACTCTTTTAATTCTAGTCAATCAAATTACATGAACGTCCAAACCCAAAACTAGAAGAAAAAAGAAAGAGGGGGATGATAGTTGGATGCTAGTAGACATCACACCTAGATTACAAAGGCACCAAAAGTGACGTCTAATAAAAGGAAAATGCAGGCTTAATAAGAAGAATGTAATCCATGAAATTACTTAACATATACTCCATATTAATTACAAATTGAACAAATACATGAATCATATTATTAGAATTCATTTTATCGAACAAATCTTGACCACTGATACTTAATATTTTCGTAGAATTTTTTTTTCCAAGTTTACTCAACTATGTGGAGTTCTGTTCCTCCTCCGCAGCTTATATGACATTTTAATTACAATTTCACATGACCAAAGTCATCTCTTTCTTTACATTTGGGTGGTTGAAATAATATCAGTACACACTTTATGGGATAAAAATTTTGCACTACATAATAATAAACTTTGGGATGCACTCTAGTGAGAAATAATTTGTCTCAGCTTGGCAGGGCCAGCAGCAACCAAGATTCCTGCAAGTGGGGCAAAATCAACAAAAGGTCCAACTTATAAATTATTAAGCAACACTATCCATGAGTGGCTCATGAAGTTTCACGTGAACTGACAACTCTCAACCTACCACCAAAGAGAAGAAATATCTACTGAACCATGTTTCAAACTTAACAATGACAACAAAAACAGCAATCCCAGGTGACTGCAGGACAAGCCATGTCCCTAGGCTACAATCAGGGAGCACTTGCATAGTTAATAAGTTATTCATTCAAAAAAAAAGAGTCATTACAAAAACAATGCATTTTAAATAAAAATAAATAAAACTTTGTAATTTTCACATAGCCCTCCACAAATTAATTTCCCTATAAGTTCTAGAAACCCCATCCTATAAAGCTTCGTAGCAAACGTCTCTCTTTCTCTTTCAATGTTATGAAAACTCATACTTGGTAACAGCTTTCAAATTTTAAGGCAATAATAGTAGTTGAAAACACAATTGCTACAAATGAGGGGCTATATGTTGGCTCAAGTTCAACGGCAACTCGGCAAGTCATTTTCTCCGATTCAAAAGTACTAACAAATTACTAGTTAAATCAACTTGAACGGCTTACAATATTTAGGAAACAATAAACTATCCTAATAAGGCTGATGATAGTCCAAATCCTTCTAAAATCACCAAATTAATCATCACAAAATTGATAGCACTTGTTTTTATATTATATAAATTGTTTGGCCTTGAATAAAATACAAACACATTTAAAGCATATTTTATTACTTATTTTATCAGTTTACTTTATTTGTTCTATATGTAAGCTGGTGGCTAACTTTAAGCTAAATGAATCTACAACCAGATATACCAATTGACAATTGGTTCTCACTTGTAATGTGGGGTATGCATGAAGCCAACAACTACCCAATTGATTCAGTTCTATCATTGTCTGCCATATATCATCCGCCCATTTCTTTTCTGGTAATGACTGCAGCCTGCAGGTAATCCTTATGGTCCTCCAACCAAGTGAAAAGTATTTTTTTTTCTTTTGTATTTTTATTAATTGTGGGACCCACATCACATCAATGAAAACCCATATCATATATCATATGTTAAATAGTAATGTTACAGATGTCATCATGCGTTGTGGCTCGTAAACAACTTGGACTGATTAGCATAAAATTAATTTTAGTCAATTGATCAATACATGGTCGATACGTAAGTCAGAACTGTATTAGTCAATTGACCAACTTACCATGCTAAAAAACCAATTTAATGACATATCTATCCCATAGATACTTGAGAATTTGAAGCCATTAGTATTATTTTATATTAAATTAGACTAGGGTTACTACTTGACTCTTTTTTTTTTAGAACAAGTTACCACTTGACTAGTTTGCTAGAGTTTACCATGCATATTACTAAATTTTTAAATTTGTTACTATTGAGATCAGGTTTGCCAGTAGTTTCAAAATAAACGTTGTACTCTCTATTTTTCAAAAAATATCCCATTTGATTCCATAAGTTTATCAAGTAATTTTAAATTAAAATTTAACAAATGTAACAATAAACACGAAATAAAAATATTACACTCTTAAAGTTTTTAAATTGTATAAAAAAAAATTTGTTGTGAACAGAAAAAGTAAGTAATTGGAAGAGTCTAGTACTTACTCGATTAAAGACCATGAAACCCAGGTCTAAATCAACACCGTCGTCCACCGTGACGGTCTTGGCATGGCCGCCGAGGTAGTCCTCCTTCTCGTAAAGCACCACATGAACGCCGGCTTTAGCCAGAACATAGGCCGAAACCAGGCCGCTAATGCCGGCACCAACCACCGCCACCCTCTCCATCTGTCACATTAATACCACCGGAAATTAGCATCTACAGTTGCCTCTATATACAGAGCATGAACAATTTTCATAGAAAAAAAGTAGCATAAAGAAGAAAAAATAGCTAATGAAGATTATATCGTAATATACCAAAAATAATAAGTTGAACACTGATTTTAAAATCTCTGCAAATATGGGGAAAAATATCTTCAAAATCATTTTCATTATTTCCGGCATTAAAGTATATACATTTAAGTAGCATTCATTATTTTCAAACATTTCATTTGTTTTACCCCTTATTAATAATAAGAAAAAGAAAAGAAGAAATACCTTAGAGAGAGACCTGAGACTAAGCTATGGAGGTTGGTGGAAAAGAAAACGAAGAGGCTGAAGTCAAACAGAGAATTACGACCCTTTTTGGTTGGAAGGGATATACAGAAATTAAGAATATTTTGCTTTATTTGATTCCACCAATCACTATAAATTCTCTCTCCTCTTTTTCTCTCTATGAAAATAAAACAGACATATAAATATATATATATATATATATATATATATGATCTCTCCAATGGCGAATGGGGATTGAAGGAGGATAACATAAAAGAAATGAAATGAAGATTTGAAGCGTTACATTATTTTGTCAGTTGCACCTTTTTTTTTTAAAGGGAATGGAATAGAAATGGCCACGATTCACCTAAATAAAGAAATTAAGAATATGTAATCTTTTTAAATATATATATATATACGATAGGGATCGATCAGTCATACACTTATCTTTATTTATCGTGTTCACCTCTCTTTAGGCTGACGATTAAATTAAATACAGTGTAAATATACTTTTAGCGACATGACAATATATAGCGTCATTAAAAGTATGACGACGATTTATATATTAAAAAACCGCATCTAAAAAAAAAAAACATGTGAGTAAAATAAAAAAATAAATGCGATGATGATCAATATATATATATATATATATATATATATATATATATATATATATATATATATATATATATATATATATTATTTCCTTGACATTGTCCGGTCTAATTACGAGTTTATTGTGTTTATTATTCTTTTCGTTCTAAAAAAGATGAGCAAATTATAATTTACATAGATATTAAGGGAAAAAAAAATGTAGGGGATATTATTAACTCTAATGTGATATTTGATAAAATTGAGTAATTAAGGTCTCAATGGTTAATACATCTTAATAAATTAAATCATTTGAATGAAATTGCATTTGAATTTAAAAAAATGTTTGATAACTAAAATGTGTAAAACATTTGAATGACACTATTTTACCATTTTAACCCTCTGAGTTATTTAAAAATTTATTTGAATGATCTTAAAATTTGAAATTGAAAGAGTACAATATTTATTGAGGCTATTTTTTGTCCATAAATTTTAAATAAACTATTAAGAAATGACTCTTATAATATTTAAGACTAGCAACAGTCCCGTGCCTCCGACACTATGGACGGTGAGATTTATTCCAAACTTTAGACGGCCCAGATGATTTATTAGGATGCACGGAAAATTCAAAATTATTTGTATTTTGTTATATAGATTAGATAGGTTTATTAGATAGATGGATGATGAGATTTATCCCAAACTTTGAACGGCCCAGATGATTTATTGAGTGAGCGGAAAATTCAAAATCATTTGTATTTTATTAGATAGATTTGAGTTTTTGTGTTAACGATTAAGAGGCAAATTTTTTTTTTACCAAATAAGATTTGCTTTTAACCGAATCAGAGACATGTGAATTAAGATGTATTTAGACACAATCAAACTCCACCAAAGTTTATCCTGCGGTATAAATGTTATCGGTATTTTTTTTTTATTTACTCTTATTTTGGACCAAATAACTGTATTAAAGGTAACTTATTAACTACTATAAATGATTCCGTGTGCCTCGGCATTATGGACGGTGAGATTTATTCCAAACTTTGGACGATTGAGGATGATTTATTAGGATGAGCGAAAAATTCAAAATCATTTATATTTTATTATTTAGATGCAATTGTACCCTGGGACAAGGCTTGTCCTGCAGTCAGCTGGGATTGCTATTTTTGTTGTCATTGTTAAATTTGAAACATGCATGGTTCAATAGATATTTCATCTCTTTGGTGGTAGGTAGGTTGGGAGTTCTAAGAAGTTGGACACCTTTTGTTGATAAGATTAGGAGGATGTTTAGTCCCCCTGCCAAGCTGAGACAAATTATTTCCCACTAAACTGCATCCCAAGGTTTATTATTATGTGGTGCAACATTTTTGGAGTCCGACCGGCCAGTGGTCAAGATTTATTTGAGAAAATGAATTCTAATAATATGATTGATGTATTTGTTCAATTTGTAATCTGTCTAACAAAATACAACTGATTTTGAATTTTCCGTTCACCCTAATAAATTATTTGGATCGTCCAAAGTTCAACTAGTTACAATATATATGGATCGTATATGTTAAATAATTTCATAGATTACATTCTTCCTATTAAGCCTGCATTTTCCTTTTAATGGACGTCCCTTTTGATGCATTTAGAATCTAGGTGTGATGTCTAGCATCCAACTATCCTTCCCTTCTTTCTGTCTTCTTCTAGTTTTGGGTTTGGATGTTCATGTAATTTGATTGACTAGAATTATAAGAGCTACTTAAGAGAGACAGTTATTGGAAATAATTATAAATGGTTGCCATGTTATCAAGTTAAGGAAAAAATACAACCAATAACAAAATTCCTCAACTTTTTATCTTAAAGAAAAAATAAAAATAAAATTTTTTTCTTCAATCAATACAATGTGAAGCCTTAGAAGCTAGTACTTATGCATTATGGTTTAACATCCATTGCCATTATGTTGTGCGTCAGATGGTTTAACAACTACAAGTATGGGACAAATGTAAACTAATTTGGGCCCATTGAGCAACATGTAACTTGTACAAAATTTATGTTACCTCCAGAAAATATTGATTCCATTACAGTGATGCCATATGCACAGGTGGGAGGGTAATCTCTCCGCCTGCGTGTCAGTACTGTATTTGTCATGAAGTGAATTTATCATGAAGTTTATTTCATGCTAACCACTTCCATAAAACACTTATTCTAACTACCACTTGATGTGACACTCTCATCCTTAATCTGCTCATTTCGTCAGTTCAATTTGATACTCTCATCAATTTAAAAGTGTTGAAATGTTTTTTTGGTATATATTTTAGCTAGCTCTAACAGATCCCCAAAAATAAATTTTTTGCATGATTAACTGTAATATAATCATCTTATTTCTCTCTGATGTATTGTTTCTCAGTAGCTTTTTGGGACTTTAAAACAAAATTTTTAATCCCCGCACTACTATTTATATATTTGTCAAAAAAACTATTCATACTTTCGCTCCTGAAAATAGTAGTCATTCCCGCTGCAAAGATGTTTTTTGAATACACCCCAACTCATTTTTAACCATTCGTGATTATACAAACCGTAACTTTCCATCAACATTTTTCATGTCTTCAAATTCTTAAATACTCAAAGACTTAAAGACAATAATTAAAATCTGACTTAAAAGTTGGATGCGAAAAATAAACTTAAGTTTTTCCGGATATTTTTTGTTAATGTGCCACGTACACAATACATGGTGTGTATTGGGAAAAACTCTAGTAATCGCATTCGACATAGCACGATCTTGATCAGTGATAATGATTATAGCATGTTTGAAATTCATTATTTCAAGTCACTGCTCAAACAACCATACAATATCCTCAGTCTCATCGTCCAATAGTGCACACCCAAACAATACAGAATGATAATAATAATTTACACCAGTGAAAGGAACAAATGGCATAAATATTTGTTTAATTTGTTCGATACGTGGTATCAAAAGTAACAACGACACCAAAATTTTGATATGCAAGTATTGACCGATAATCTACCCACATAATACATTCTATATGAGATTATCCATGTCTGGTTTGACACTAAAATAAAATCTAATCGGGCTCTCATGCTGCAATTTTTCCAGTAATATTTGCAGCCTATGCATCATTCAAATCCATCGTATCACGTCTAATATCTCTAACAATATTTCTCACATCCGTCTCAGAGAAGCCAACATTGCCCATACCAACTCTCAATGAGCTAAGAACATTCATAATCCTACTTGGACCAATCTCAGCATTATTAAGTGTTTCAATCAAATCCCTAGTAACTACTGAAATATTTTTGTGTTTTTGAATTTGTGAAACTTTAATTGGGGACACAAATTCATGATTGTGATTCAGTTGATCAAGAGTAGACACAAACTATTTATCTTTACTCTATCATGCATAAAATAAAATTTTGCTCCACATTTTGTTCTATCAATAGAATCCCTCCTCCTCTTTCCCTTGTTATTCTTATCTTCATCATCAATGACAACCTCATTTTTCATAAAAAACCATATATATCCAGCTTTACGGCATTGATACAATTTATAACAAAAATCTTCAGAATTCATATGTTTTCTACTAGTTTTTATTCTTACTTCAAATCCAACATGTTTCACATATTTTCTATAAAAGTTTCAGCATCTTCGAACATATCAAAAAATTGTCAACATAAGAAATAGTTTCATTAACTAGACTGGTTACATCATTATTATCATGCAATTCTTCCTCGGTAATTGAAATTGAATGAAATGATTCCTCAACAAACAAATCAATGGCAAAACAAATAAATCACTTGTAAAAATTAAATTACGGATTACTGATTTGACTGATGTTCGTCTCCTGTTGTAAGGCCCCGACTTTTATGAAATAAAAATTTAATTTTTTTATGATTATTATTCTAAACAGTAAGGTGTTAAATTGATAAAATGATAAAGTTTAGGGTGATATGTGTAAATTATAAGATAAAAAGTATGTCGGGGAATATTCCATCTGTCGGGGGAATATTCGTTGTGTCGGAGAATATTCGTTTTGTCGGAAAAATTAGGTAAAATTATGACGACACCGAAATACCCAATCATTGGTGGACCTCACAACGAAATATTGTCGTATGCTAAAACTATAAAAGTAACAATTTTAATAAAAATTGTCAACGATACTATCACTATTAATTGTTTAAATACCTAGTGATAAAAGTACAGTAACACGCTGTATTCTACAGTGGCACACGATACATTCCATAGTCTCACACAGTATTGCACAATACTTTATATTATTGATTTAATAATTGTTACAGTATCAATTGCATATTATTTCATATTATTGAACTCAATAATTGTCGCATTAGCAAATGCACAATATTTCATATTATTAAATCAATAATTGATGCGACACAATAACTCATATTATTTGATATGATATTATTAGATTAGTTAAAATTATTGGCAATGTCTATAAGTTTTGTCAAGAAAATGAGTTATTTAATTATGCTCTGTGTATACGGAAGACCCCCTCTTTCCTGAGAACGATTTGGTTATTAGTATTACGAGTCTGTAATATTAATAGTGAATAATTATTGAAGGATTAAGAAGTGTTGATATGTGATGCGTAGTATAATATTATAACCGTTAGTAAAAAGTTGCTGACATTCGAAAGAAATAAGAATGATAAGTATTATGTGGTTGATATTTGTTTAAACTATGTCATAAATAGAAGGGTTTAGCACGAGGCATTTGTAAGTTTGGTTTATTTTTTGTGGAACCCATAACTTTATTTAATCAATGGGACCCACAACTTTATTTAATTTCTTTCGTGGGACCCTTATGTGGAACCCACAGTTATCCAAGAGCCAATTTAACTAATTAACATATTGGGTGATTTTTGACATGAAAAAATAGAATTAAAAAATTGATTTTTTTAATTAGATAGAGTAAAAAAAAATTGTGAGAGACAGTTAAAAGAATAATGCTGTGAGAAATTAATAATAACATTTTATAAGTTAATATAATTTTATTAATAATAACATTTTATAAATTAATATAATTGTACGAATAATTTTTTTAAAAAATAGACCGATTTGGATTATGATCCATATCGTTGGATCAAGTGGATATCAATCATCCATTATATAATGAATCAAATCATTGATCCATTATTACACTTGATGGATCATATTGTATCAGAGCATGATTTACTTTGGTATGATCCATTGACAGACTTAACTGGTCGTATATGGATTGCCCAATGCAACCACATTGCCAGGGCGTGAGAATACAACCTACAATATGCAGAATTTTGGCATCAGAACTTATTTATTAAAAAAATATGTCTCTCACTATTGAATAAACACAAAAGAAAAGTCCTATGTGCACAAGTTATTTGGTATGTGCACCAAGAGTAGTACTCATATATTGTGTACCACCAATGTGTAAAACATCAAATGGTAGGCCCTGTTTCCTATTTTTTCTCTTTTTTATACTTTTTGTGCAAAACTTTGTGCGTATAGTTTGTGTCTAAAAAAATTACTCAATATAAAAAGTAAGAAAACGAGCAATCGTGTAAAAATGCGCGAAAATAATATGAATCTTGTGGAAATATCACAAGTAAAATTCCCTAATAATATCTGTAAAGAATTTTGAGGATCAACTTCCTCCATATGTGATCATAGTCAATGTTTATATGATTTCTTTACTAGGTATATTATATACTTGGAGGTTTTTTACATCAATATGGAACCGATATGAGTCCTGAAGTTAGGTGACACTATTAGATATAAGAAATACCTGGTAATTTCCAAGGGTATGTGATTTGAAACCAGCTGCACAATAATCAAAATAATACTCCCAAGTTCGGATGAACTTTTGGTTAAACCCCAAAGCAAGGATTTCGCTAAAAACACAAGTATTAAATGCTTCAGATTTCAGAATTTATAAGAAGATATTTAGTACACAAGGGTATGTTGTGACATGCCAAAGCAATTCAAAAAGACTAACAACCCACAGGAAGAATGTAGCACAGTCTTTACCTTTGCTTTTCAAGAAGTTAGTCCTCCACAATCTGAGTGTTTGGTAATAATGGATCCCTATGTTTTCCACATGTTCCACACTGCATTCATTTCGGCGAAATTTCAAAAGAAGAAGTTCCCATATTTATAAATCATGCAAATAACTTAAGCTCTTACCAAAGCCTTGATGCAGCAGCCATGGCTGTTGTCACTCTACTAAGTGAAGGCAGGCACGCGCCAGGAAATATATACTCCTTCATGAAGTCTGGATTTCGCCTGTGCTCATCATAACGCTCGTCTGGTATTGATGTGAACTGAATAAAATTGTACATACAAGGAAGAAGCAATACAAGTAATAAGGTATAAAGGGTTCTTGAAGGGAAACTTGTGCAACAATTTTATGGGACAAACCAGAAAGATAGGGCATCGTTTTTTTAATTAATTAATTTATTTAATCGTTTCTGTCTATTTAATACCTGAAGAACAAAGAGTCCATTTTCTGCCAATAATGATTCGCAGCAACCAAAAAACTTCTCCATAAATTCATGGCCAACAGCTTCTAGCATCTCACTGAAAATGATCTTTGATTAATCATTCTATAAACTTAGCATCATGTTGTGATAATACAAGATTGACAGTTAAAGAAATTACCAAGATATAATTTTGTCATATTTGTTGGTGTCTGGCAATTGGCGGTAGTCACAAAGTAGAAGCCTTATGTGGTCCTGAAAATGAAAAGGAGACGGGATATTAAAAACTGGGTAATATCAAGTAACGCTTGAATGCATATTTGAAGAGATTCAACAAGTCATTTAACTTTCTCATCATTTTCCCAATTAACTTACAAGTCTTAGAATTCTAGATTATTTCAATTTGAATAATAAAGCAATGTATATGATAAGAACAAGTTCTCGAGATCTAAATGAAATCGATATATTTTCTTTATGTCTAATATTCTTCGGAACCACCTACTATGACCTTCGTATTTTGTAAATAAATAAACCTTCAACTGTTGTCGAAACTTAAAAGTACACGAAGTCCAATTTTCCTTTACTTTCATTTCGCATATCTTAGTTGCTCCTCGAGACGAGGTGATCTTGGGTGTATTTACATCATCGTTTGTTTGACAACTTCAATAGCTAAGCTTCCCCAACCACACCCAATCTCAAGAACTTCATGATTCTTGGCAATTCTTGCCTAGAACATTTTAAAGACAAGAACTATGAAGAGATCTTGCAAAGAATAGTTCGCATGGTTAATATTGGAGTAGTATAATGCAAAGGCCTCACCTTTTCAATTAAAAGAGAAATTTTTCTATGCTGTGCAATTTCCAAGTCTTCATCTTCCGTCTATCAAACATACATAAGAAAGAGAAATGTATCCTTTGATAATAAAAAAAAAAAAGATCACTTTAAGATATAATGTCTGAACTAATAGAAAGTTTGAAACCCTGACCTTAAATACTGCACATGAGTACGTCATTGTCTCATCCAAGAACAGAGAAAAAAGTTCATTACTCTAGAAACACAAACACAAAGGCTAATTGTCAGTTTAATTTGATAGTCCCTGAATAGCGGCTTTAATAAAACTGCAAAAAAGAAAATAAAAGTGCTGAAATAATAATAAGAAAATAAAAGTTCCTTTTGCAAATTGCATATATATTCAAAAAACATGCCACACAAATAAAAATTTGATTTTCAATTTTTACAAGTTTTTAAAGAGCTTCCATCTTATCCTAATAAAGATTAAAGACTTGCCTCAGGTCAAAAACAGATTTGGGCAATTTTGAACAATGCTTTGTGTGTAAACATACAAAACATATTGATAATCTATTTCATGAATGCACAAAACATTGATAGGGTTGTATCACACACCAAGTCATAATGACAAGCGATGTTCTTGCGAGCTTGGGTGAGAGTGTTTTGCCTCGAAACATGCTGAAAGAAGTATTTAGCAGATGTTAATCCAGCTGTTAAAAATATTGGTGTCCACCAGCCCCTGCAATGAACCAAGGATACATAATTATCTATTCAGGGGTTGAATAAATATATGTGACACAACTACTTAGCTATTCCACCATTTAATATACCTTTTGTTTTTTAATCTCGAGACAGGAGTTCTCAGATCTCTGTTGGCAATAAAAATCTACAGAACAGATTTCAGGAAAGTTAAAAATGGGTATTTGCAGGAAACTCAGACTTATTTTCTTACCATGAAGAGATTTAAAAGACCTTCTTTCTTGTCAACAAAAGAAAAGTCACCATTAATATAGGCATCCGCAAGGCCTAAATCAGCTTTTGTAGCAATCTGTCAAAAGAATTCCATGTGAAGAACATACCTAACAGATTAAGAATTGTACGCACATATTGATCTCTCAGGTACAAACTATTAGAATCAACACTTTCACAGAAGGTTCAAAATTGAACAGAGTGTATACCTTCCAATAAAATTGTGGACTGTGAATTCTTAGATACACTTTCAGTGAACTTTTCTTTACGGTCCCTTCAAATGTAAAAATTGTACCTCCTTCTTCTAATAAGCTACAAAAAAAACACAATAATACATTAAATCAATAAATCTTCTTCACATGTGTTTTCACTCATAATTAATCTGAACCTCAAGAAATCTCATGCAGTTAATTGTTTGGTTCCAACTGATTTTAACCCACTTTAAACCTTAACCGTCACCAAGACCCGGCACCCATCTTCTTGATCCCAGAGCCAACTATGGTAGCATTCTAAAATTAAAGATTAAAATTTTATGAAAAAACATGTAAAGAGAAAAATAAAATGAAAGTTAATAATAAGTCAGCACCTTAATTGCTTGGTATTTCTTTTATAAGACCCCAACTTTTCATAAATATAATTTAATTTTCTTATAATTCTTATTATAAATAGTAAGGTGTTGAATTGATAAAATGATAAAGTTAAGGGTGAAATATATAAATTATAAATAAAAAAGTATGTCGGGAATATTGGTTATGTTAGGAATATTAGGTAAAGTATGATAGCGCCGAAACAACCAACCATTGACGGGTTCGGTCCCAAAACAACAATTGTCAGATACTGAAAACGACATAAATAACCTTTTTATTAAAATTGCCAACGGTACTATCACTTGCAACTGTTAAAGTACCCGGTGATAAAAGTATAATAGCACATGGTATTCTACAGTAGTATGCAGTACTCTACAATAGCACACGGTATTGCACAATATTTCAAATGATTAATTCAATAATTGTTACAATTACAATTAATGCATAGTATTTTAAATCAATAATTGTTACAGTAATATCTGCACAATATTTTATATTATTAAATCAATAATTATCACGGCAGGGTAACTCATATTATTTGATATGATATAATTAGACCAGTTAACATTATTGACAATTTCTATAAGTTTTGTGGAGGAAATGGGTTATTTGAATGCGCGCCGTTTATACATAAGACCCCCTCTTTGTTGGGAACAATATGATTGTCAGTATTATGAGTTTATAAGAATAATTGTGAATAAATTGTTGAAACATTTAAAATGTATGAATAATTGATGAATAAAATGTGTTGTTTAAAGATAAGTATGAATGTTGATATATATGCACATCAGATGAATAGAGGCGTATTTTGACTACACCAAATGTTAATTCCTTTGGGGGACCCACCACTTATCTAACCATATAGAAGGTCCCTCATGTTTACCAAACTTCTAATTTGGTGTGCTAATGTTTGTAATCTGTGAATTGTGATCCTTCATTTATTTTCATATGGTTGGTCCTCATAGTTACCAAACTTCTACTGAATTTGTAATATGTGACTAAAGTTCCTTAATTTAAGGAAGTTTGTATCCCACCCTTGCCTATAAAAGGGCTCCATCTTCAGTATTTGAGCGGGGACCAAGCTCAGTAATACACACCAAAAGATAGCAAGAGAAGTAGAGAAAGAATTAGTAAGGTAGAGAGAGAGAGAAAAAATAAACTTAAAGAGTCCAAGAATTGTTCAAGTCGATCAGAAAATAATATCTAGTCACGTGCTAGCGTAAGGGATATAATTCTCTTTCATTAATTCTCCTATATTTATAGTAAAAAAATTATTATTCGTTTCTACAACTTTATAATTAAATGGTGAAAATTCTTGATGATTAGAATATCCTTAATAGTTTGTGCTTCATCTAATATTTTTACCTAGATCTTCCTATTAAATTTTAAATCGCTATAATTAAAATGTGAACCTTATATTTTATCAAGAACTTTAATCGATTTTCTAGATATCGTGTTGACAATTTGGATTCTGGATAAACTAAATTGAAAGTCGCTAATCTTTATTCTATATATATTTTATTATTCTGATTATTTCTGTCCATCATTTATATTATCGTTATTTGTACAAATCATCAAGACTAAGATGTTGTAAATGCCTTTGGTCTGGGTGCAAAAGACAATATTATTGTTGAGTTTCTTTAGCCTATGTGGCAAAGACACGTCGTGAAAATTCTATTTGGCCTGGGCGCAAAGAGGAGTTATTGATCGACATGATTATGATCATGAATTATGAATTGGTATAATCATGACCTTTGGTATTACAAACAAAGATTTTGGCTTGGGTGCAAAGAGAAATTATTGATTGACATCATTATGACTAGGAACTGTTGATTGGAGTCACAGTGATAAAATATTGATGGTAAAAAATTTTATTTGAGAAAATAGTAGACATCATGATCTATTAACTCTTCTAATGAATTTATTCATTCATTGCGAGTTATTTATTGAAAACTTATATCATTTACTATATGTTCTAAATATCTGATTTATCATTGTGGAAGGCTAATAATAACTTATTTATCTTAATCATGATATTCTTTACTGAGCTATTTGTGCTCACTCTTTTGTTTCATAAATCCTTTCAGAAAATAAGAGTGTAGTCGGGTTTAGCGAGGAGAGTAGAGAAATGGAGTAATGATACGAGTTGGTAGTTGTAGTAATCCTCATGTTGTAAAATAGTGTGACAATAATTATATTAAAGTTTTGGGATTGAATACTGTCGTACTATATACAACATTGTAATAATTTGAAACAGGAGAATTTGTGTATGTATTTTAACGACTCAAATTTAGTGATATAAACCGAATTTGGGAGTGTCACATCTTTGCTATGTAAATTTCCTCTTACCATCTATCTCTACATGTTGTTTACATGATAATGCATGTGATGAATTGAGACCCACAAGATACTGAACACTTAAGGAATTTGTGTGTGTCTGCATTTTGTGCAAATGATTATGACTAACACTCAACATTTACTCTAATAAAAAACACCACTGGATACCTCTAGAATGGTAGAGGTAGATAGTTACTGAAGTATCAAGCTTTAAAAGAAGTCAAAATATGATAGCCTACACTCTAAACAAAAAGAATGCAACTTATCATCAGATCAGTTAACTCACATTAAGCAGCCAGTAGTAATATAACTTCCAAGGAACCTAGTAACAAACAGGCGTGCCCCAGATTCTAGCGTTGAAGGTACCATATGTTTGGGGTTGCTCAAAATAGAGCAAGTCTTTCTAAGCATACCATTTTAAAGAACCATACCAAACCGCAAGTAAGTAAAAATTTTATTGATATCTAACAACACTTTTTTTTTTCCTTAAATTGTCGATGCGTAAAAAGTTGAAGAAAGCCACAATAATTCAAGGCTATTCTAGAATCGATGACACCCCTTAAATTTATTTCTTTATTTTTTTTTGTTAATAGTTGCAGTGACCTGCAATATTAGTGTTACATCCTTTGGACTAAAGATGTATGTTCAATTGTTCAAAGTAATAATACCTTTAGTCCATCTTCATGGAATCCATAGCCTGAAACAATTACCATAGAAGATGCCTCAGTAAATAATGTGGCATTTAACTCGAAGATTAAAGATTTAAATTCTGAATGAGCTAAATATCATTTGAATGTGTTGAATGTCTTTTAAATGCTAGAGCAGAAGGCTACGTACGTTACTAATGCACCAGATTTTGATTTATAAAAGATTATGCATGTTTTTGCCACCACAGGATTGCTCACCTTGGTATGCTCCACAGAACCAAATCCCCCTCTTCCCTTGAATGTCATCAAACTCAAGTGAGGCTTTTGATGCAAAGAATCGAGGAATCGGATGGCGATTGTCCACTTAAGCAAGGTATTTTCCGGTGTATGAGAGGGATTAAGAGTTACCAGATAAGGCAACCCTTTCTCACTGATGTTCTGCATTTTAGATGTGTTTCCAAATAATGAATTATTGTTATCCCAAAAGAGAGAAATGAAGATAAAAATGTTTGATTGCTCTCATGTTTCAGTATAATGATGCAAGTCAATAACATAAATCAAGTGACATGGTTACTAACCTGGAGCACATTGAGCCAATACGTGAGGCAAACTTTGTTATTTACATCTCCAAGAAAATTCCAAGAACTCCATGCTGCTGGATTTTTTGGCATTAAATTTGCGTCACGATGAAGATAAATTTCACTGCCAGAAAGATTTAAGAATGATTTGCATTTTGAAATAATAACTATAGGAATTCTATTATGAAGAGCAGCTGATTTGCACAAAGCTAAAGAACATGTACAGAAATATAAGGCAAATCCAAGTATCTGGGAAGAGAAAATGTTTCAAATGCTCCACATTGCATTCAAATCTTTTGCACTTATATCTAACAAGTTCTTAAATCAAAAGATACTGTTACAGTAAATGGTAAAATACATGTAGAAATCCAAACAAGAATGCCTGGATTTCTGAATTATTTGATGGTATATCTTGTCAAAAGAATCTCTCTTGAAAAATATGAGACGCGTATATACGATCGCTATGTAAGCGTAAATTACCTATACACATCTTGAAAAGCACCAAGTACTCTCGTTTCATTAGACGTAGCACTCGCCTCCTAAGATTTTCAGAGCATCCGGGGCATGCATGACCATAATACATCCATCATACCTTATTTGAGATCCATCTTGAAATTACATCATGACACGCCCAAACCCCTTCAACATTTACAATTAGAATCATGCAATTTTGTATAAGACAAAATGTTTAATATAATGGAACCTACTACAACTATTGTATTAAACTTAAACAGCTTATAGCAAGTAATTAAGGAAAGAAACTAGAGAAATGGAAGGTGTCAATTTACAAGGTGGAAAATATGAAGTCAAGCACTCACCCTCATCAACCGTTGAAATAGAATGTACCTTGCAACCACTTAATATTTGGCAACCTCTACTAACCAAATTTCTTCTACAACTTTTGTTGATCTTAGTATCTCAGTAACAAGCAACATATTGTTTTAGCTTATAATAAAGGACATTAGGATTAAATCCTGTTACTTGGTAGTACTGCGACGTTTGAGGTATTCCAAAAATATTAAGTTACCTTGTTGACATAGTTATGGGACCGCCGTCTTACAGTAAGCCATTGAGGACGACCAAAGAGCTGCAGGAAAATAAAAGGTAGGAAATTTTTGGAATTAATGCATCAAAATATATTCATCTATGATCAACTTAAGCTGCATGTATATTTTTCATTTCACATGCCATACTTGACTCGTAATGACACTTAGGATACTTCAAAGAGGATTTAAATACTAGTACCTGAAGTAGATGGTGATTGCGGCAAAATGAGAGAACAGCAAAAGCAGAAAAACTCATTACTCCCTCTGAAGTGCAGGACCAAATTGATGAACTCATTGGAACCTGTAGAAAATCTTTTGATTTTTATGTTGCCACTAGAAAGCAAGATATCAATACAATCACATAAAACATTCTTAAGAATGTTACGGAATACAATGCTTCAGGAGTCTCACAAGATAAGCTTTCTGAAATAACTCAGAGTACCCATGTGACTTGATGAAATGACCCAGTGTTTCATTGCGATCAATATCTGGGTTGTTTTCAAGATCTTCAACGTATCTGCAAGAAGCATCATATGAGAAATGTACTATCGGTTAAATCATCCTGGCTGGGTGAAGCTATATCATGGATTGGAGCTCTACTATGTGCCAAAAATTGTTTGTATGGATAAAATACAAATGTGTTCAACTAAACTAAGTATATATATATCAGTGCCCCTGAAATGAGATAGCTGTATAAGTTTTCATCCAAATCAACAAACAGTTCAGGGTACTATTGTCACCACACTAATTTGATCCATGTATATACATATGCTTTCTTCTTTTTCTTTTTTCTTTTTTTAATTTGTTCTCACCAGAGCTAGAGAGGATCAGAGGATCCTGGACTGAAAGAAATGAAAATCTCGCTGATACATAAAATGCTATTTGATTTTCATCATTACCTAATAACGTCATCTTTGAACTTAAAAATTTCTCGTAACATTTGCCAAAAGAACGGATTCAATACATTCTTCTTTTGAGAGAACAAACTTGTCAAACCATTTCGACTTCCCCACTCACAGCCTTGGCCTTTTTCTAGGCTCACCGACAAGGACATATCAGAGACCTCCATATCAACTCCAAGACTCTCAAAGAATTCCATCATGTTTGGATATGTGACCTGCATGATGAACGAACTTTTGTAAGTCCAACAGATTACACTAAAAATGAACACATTAGGGATGAGAGTTAATTTGTCACATCAAATGTTTTATAGAGGTAACATAAATTTTCTGCAAGTTACATGCTGTTCAACGGGTACAAATTAGTTTAAATTTGTCCCATACTTGTAGCTGTTAAAGCATCCAACACAACGAAATGGCAATATGAATGTAGTAATTAATATATAATGTATACGTACTAGCTTCAAAGGCTTCACGTACATTATTGACTGAAGATAATAATTTTTTTTTTTAACTTTATTTGTTTCACATTATTGGCTTCGCATTATTGGCTTCGCATTATTGGCTTCACATTATTGAGTGAAGATAAGAAAGTTATCCATAAAAACAAAAACAATGCATTTTAATAGTTGTTGAAAACACAATTGCATGAAAAGTATTTATTTCTTTTCTATTTTTATTAATTGCGGAACCCACATCACATCAATGAAAACCCATATCATATGTAGTATATCATATGTTAAATAGTAATGTTACAGATGTCATCACGCGTTGGGGCTCCTAAACAATGGGAGAGTGGTTAATATGAAATTAATTTTATTCAAATACAGTGTTGATACTTAAGCGGGAAGTGATCTCTCTCTACATATCAGTACTGTATTGGTCAATTAATCAACTTACCATGCTAAACAATTAATTTAATGACATATCTATCCTATAGATACTTGAGAATATAAAGTCATTACTCATTAGTACTCCCTCCGTTCCCGGATAAAAATTATAGTGAACTTTTCACGCATATTAAGAAGAGGAATAAAATGATAAAATTGTCTATAATAATGTCATTAAATATGGAGAGAGAATTAGAATAAGAAAAATATGAGATATTTAATGATACGGGCATAATAGGAAAAAAATGTGTAAAAGTTTGGTTATTAAAAGAAAGTGGACATTTAACATGGGACAATCCAAAATAGTAATAAGGATTTTTATCCTGGGACGGAGGGAGTATTATTTTATATTAAATTAGACTAGGGTTACTACTTGACTGTTTTTTTTTTTTTTGAGAACAAGTTACCACTTGACTAGTTTGCTAGAATTTACCTTGCATATTAGTAAAATTTTTAAATTTGTTACTACTGAGATAAGGTTTGCCAGTAGTTTCAAAATAAACGTTGTACTCTATTAATTTTCAAAAAATATCCCATTTGATTCCATAAGTTTGTCAAGTAATTTTAATTTTCTTATCATATTAAATTAAAATTTAACAAATGTAACAATAAACACGAAATACAAATATTACACTCTTAAAGTTTTTAAATTTTATAAAAAAAACTTTATTGTGAACAGAAAAGTAAGTAATTGGAAGAGTCTAGTACTTACTCGATTAAAGACCATGAAACCCAGGTCTAAATCAACACCGTCGTCCACCGTGACGGTCTTGGCATGGCCGCCGAGGTAGTCCTCCTTCTCGTAAAGCACCACATGAACGCCGGCTTTAGCCAGAACATAGGCCGAAACCAGGCCGCTGATGCCGGCACCAACCACCGCCACCCTCTCCATCTGTCACATTAATACCACCGGAAATTAGTATCTACAGTTGCCTCTATATATATATATATACAGAGCATGAACAATTTTCATAGAAAAAAAAATAGTATAAAGAAGAAAAAATAGCTAATGAAGATTATATCGTAATATACCAAACATAATAAGTTGAATACTGATTTTAAAATCCCTGCAAATATGGGGAAAAAATATCTTCAAAATCATTTTTCATTATTTCCGGCATTAAAGTATATACATTTAAGTAGCATTCATTATTTTCAAACATTTCATTTGTTTAGAAATACCTTACAGAGAGACCTGAGACTAAGCTATGGAGGTTCGTGGAAAAGAAAACGAAGAGGACGAAGTCAAACAGAAAATTACGACCCTTTTTGGTTGGGAGGGATATACAGAAATTAAGAATATTTTACTTTATTTGATTCCACCAATCACTATAAATTCTCTCTCCTCTTTTTCTCTCTGAAAATAAAACAGACATATATATATATATATATATATATATATATATATATATATATATATATATATGATCTCTCCAATGGCGAATGAGGATTGAAGGAGCATAACATAAAAGAAATGAAATGAAGATTTGAAGCGTTACATTATTTTGTCAGTTGCACCTTTTTTTTAAAGGGGATGAAATAGAAATATAAAGAAATTAAGAATATATATATATATATATATATATATATATATAGGGGTTAATGGAGTTGTACGGCTGTGTAGATTTTAAATATACACACTCTACAATCGTCGAGTTGTCACTGTACAATCTTAGAATTCACTCTATATTTTTTCGGTAGTAGAGTGACTATTCTACTATTAGTTGGTGACTACTCTACTATCGTAGACTCTGTATATTTGGAACTTGTACAATTATGCACATCTATTTTACCAATATATATATTATTTCATTGAATATTACTCGTTGTAATTACGAGTTTATTGTGTTTGTCACTCTTTTCGTCCCCAAAAGAATGAGCGAAATATAATTTATACATATTAAAAAAATAAAAATTTAAAAAAGTTCTAAATTTATTTCTAGTAGTCCCTCAAGATTATATAAAGTGATAAATACTTTTATTTTTACTTTTAATAGACCTCACTAAATGACTTAGTTATTATTCGTTTTATATATTTTATCACATCTTTTTAGAGATAAAAAAATATTTATACCTTTAATTATCATTTTTGGGGACAAAGGGAGTACATCATATCACCAAAATTTTATCTAAAAACTACCAAATCTTACTATAAGTGTACAAGTTTGATTGCAAATTTACTAAAGAATTGATATATTAACATGGTAAGAAATACTTGGACTAAGTAATTATTTTAATTTAGAAAAATGGTATTGTTGTTTTCATAAGGAAATTTGATATTTTCGTAAAATTTTATTTACATAAATGTAGGTCTCATTTACTATTCAAGTGAGAGAAGTGTAAGACTCTAATTTTTTATGAATAAAATTCAATTTTCTTTATATATTATTCTAAATAGTAAGGTGTTGATTTAATAAATGTTATAGTTGAGGGTGATATGGGCAAATTATACAAAGTAAACAGTTGTCGAAAAATATTCATTTTTTGGGGAATATTATATTCGGTAAAGTACGTTGGCACCGAAATAACCAATCATTGGTGGACCCCAAAACGGAATAATTGTCGGATATATAAAACGACAAAAATAACCTTTTTAAAAATTGACAGTAAAACTTTTATCGTTAATTGTTGAAATACCCGGTAATAAAATAACAATAACATGTGCTATTTCACGATGAATGCGGTATTATCAAGACAAGATTTCGATTATTGATTCAATAATGACTACTGATGAGTCGGTATTTCGGTGTTTCATTCAATAATTAATTTACTGATAATTTATATTATTGACTCAATAATTGACACATTAACAACTGCATAGTATTTCACATTATTAAATCAATAATTGTCACGACATGACAATATTAACTCATATTATTTAAATGATATTATTAGATAACATTATTGTAAGACCCCAACTTATTATAAATAAAATCGAATTTCCTCTAATTATATTTGTGAATAATAAGGTATTAATTTGATATAATTCTCTGGTTATGGGTGAAATGTGCAAATTTTGCAAAATATGCAAGTGGTTATAAAATAATCATTGTTGTTTGGGAATATTCGTTTGGTCGTGGAATATTCTTGTTGTCGGGGAATATTATTAAATGCAACCGGTATGATCATTTGTGGGCCCATATAATGAATAAATATCGGATGAAGAAAATGACAAGTTTGAGTTTTTATAAATAACAGGCGTAGTTATTCAAATTATTAACCTTTTAATACCCGGTGGTTAAAATCGATGTCTGGCGTGGATGCGTGATTGATGAATTATTGATCCTTACGTGAAGGCACTACTCAATAATTATTACGTGAATTCTTTATTCAATATTTTATTTTATTGATTCAATAATTCTTTGCGTTGATATTTTATATTATTGTTGTTTCAATAATTATCAACGCACAAGATTTCCCATTATCGGATCAATAATTCATATTATTTGAATAATATTATTAGATAGCATTATTGGCAATGTCTAGAAAGTTCTCATTAATGAGAGGTTTGGTCACCTAATTGCGTGCGAGAAGGAGAAATTCTTATTGGAAAGCCCCTCTTTCACAGGAGCTACTTAGTTGTCATAAATGTGATTCGTAATATTATTTGTGAATAATTAATTATTGATTCATATGATAAGAAAATATTTATTTTATGTGGATATAAATGTTGGATATATTTATTGTGGTTAAAAATGAAGGAGTTAATGTTGAGGTGTTTTATCAGTATTTTTGTCGGAATGAAGGTATTAAAAATTAAACCAGTGTTTTTGAAATATATTGCGTGAATTATAATTTTTAATCCGACCGTTGGATCATTGTGATTTTTGGATATGTTATACATATATAAGTTGAGTATATGTCCACAAATTTTGAACCGTTAAAAATCAACGTATGATTTGTTATGAATTTTAAGAGGTGACTAGTTCAGAAATTGTTGAATTTTCAGAATTTATCATTTTGGTGGAAAATTCTAAAATTGGTGGGCCCCACTTTTGGTTGGTGAAGAAATGTGCTGAATTTTATTTCAAATGTGGTGGGTGGGAAATAGCGAAGTAAAGCCATCGAGTTCTGAGTTAAGTCTCGCTTTTGTCTTAACATTTTCCTATAAATAAAGGCTAAGTTAGAATTAAAAATCACACCGAAACAAGTTTTTTCTCTTTCTCTCTCTAGATTATTGAGTGTATTTTGTGAGTATTTAGATACTTTGTGAGTTTCTATTCATCGATCTGCAAGTTTCCTTCAAATTTTATATCCGATATATTCCGATCGGAAATCTTTGTTATTTTGAGATAAGAGATGTTATTTTCTTCTTAAATAATATTATTTTCTTCAATATCATTATGCCGAAATATTGGTGAACGTTTTTATCAAATTTAGAACTTTTTGTATTGGGGTTACTATTCACGAATACGGCACTATTCACCAAAAAATGAAATTTTCTTCTTTTTATCCAAGACGTCTATTATAGTTACTATCTTTGATTGTATCCATGTTTTGGTCTTTATTTTTGAATTCTGCTTCAAAATTGGTTATTATGGAGTATTATTGATCTTGGATAAACTATTATACGAATCCTTAATATTTGTCCTTCTGTCTCACTGGATTCGTTTTCTTTAAAATATTTTTCATCATCCTCAGTCCTAAATGATGATATTACTGAATATCTTTGGCTTGTAGTGCAAAGATGAATGATTAACTGATGAATATCTTTGGCTCGTAGTGCAAAAAAGATGAGCAGTGTTGAGATGAACATGACCAATTTGGTGATACAAATGAATATCTTTGGCACCAGAATGCAAAGATGAATATTGATTAAAGATGTATATTGATTGTTGTTACAGGGATAAAATATTGATGATGGACTTTTAAATCTTAGAAGATAGTAGAACTCATTCTCTACTTGACTCTTCTAATGGATTGTTGTTTCCGCTGCAGTTGTTGATCTAAAACTTGTTATCTATTATATTTTATTATATTTTTCCCTGTTAAAAACTAATGATAATTTGTTTTATATTATCTTAGTCATAATATTCTTTACTGGGATAGTTGAGCTCACCCTTTTCCTTTTTGTTCCATTTTTCTTCTCAGGAGGTGAGAACATAGCAAGATCTAGTCGGGGTATGGAGTGATGGTTCTAGAAAGATATTTTAGCAGTCCTCACTATTTCTGTAAAATAGTGTTTGAATAATTGTAATGAGGACTTATTTGAGTATGGATATTGTCTTGAAGACAATATTTGTATTTAAACTCACAGTATATGTTGTCGTATTTTGTACGACAATTGTATTATTGAAGTTATAGTTTGCTTTATGTACCATGTATTTGGCGACTCAAAATGGGTGTTGTATACCTATTTTGGGGGCGTCAAAATTATTGATAATATATAGATAGTTCTATTGACGAAAAGGATTAGGTTATCTAATTGTGCGCCAATAAGAAGAAATCCTTATCGGAAAGCCTCATTTTTCCTATGAACGATCTAGTTGTGAATATTGTGAGTTATAATATTAAGGCTTAAATATGAATTAGTACCCTAAACTATAGGGCATATTCCACTTCGGTGATCCACCTTTCAATTTTGTCAATTAGGTTATTAAACTATCAATTTTTTTCGATTACACAAATTGAACACGCCACGTCAGCAATTGCTGACGTGGCTAATTTAAGTGGGGTCTTAACAAGCTTACGTGGCAAAAAAATAGTTTTTTATTAAACAAAGGGCAAAATAGTCAAAACATAAATTAACATTTCTAATTAATATAAAACAAACATATAATTCAGCTCCATCTCCGGTTTCTCCTCCATTCCCACGTCATCATCTTTATCAGACTCATCCTCTTTATCAGACTCTGGTTTCAATTTTGCCTCCACCTCGACCTCAACCCCACATACAGCTTCAGCCTCTGATTCAACCTTGGAGTCGGCCTTTAGTTCCATTTCATTAGCATCTACCTTGGAATCACCCCTTACTTCCATTTTATCAGCCCTCGTCCTCCTTCACAGGCACTGAATCCTCAACAACACTCACAAATTCATCCAATTTGGGAACGAAATCGGTAACAAAACCGCAAGTCGTTTGCTGGCCAGGTCTATGTGTTTGACGCTGTTACTGCTGAGAAGGTCATGGTTTTTATCTCTGTTTTTCCTGATTAGGGTTTTCTGTTGCATTTTTATGTTATCTGTTGGTAAATTTGAGGGAAAAACGAGATTTAAGTTCACTAGTTACCTGTTTATTGTTAAATATTTAAATTTTTTGAGGGGTTTTATGCGGATTATTGTAAATCGGAGCATTTGATAATATTTGTTTGGCTGTCAGATGTTATAGGAATAGAAACAATATTTTGGAGTTTTAGTGTGAAGTTTTATTATTTTGAAATTGAGGGATTTGTGGTCGATTTTTCAAGCCATGGGTATTTTGTATTTTTAGGGTTTTGTTAATTTGGATTTGATTGAAATTTATAGGTGAGAAAGGAAGGAGGAGGATCTGTGCTGATCGCCGAGCTGCGTGTCCCACTCGGTGGCCGACTCGAGCGTCTCCGCTTACGACTCGTGGCGGCGTGATTAGGGTATGGTAGAGGTGGTGGCTATAGAGGTCGCCGGGAAAGTGGTGGCTGTGGTTATAGAATTGGTCGCCAGAAAAGTGGTGGCTGTGGAGGTCGCCGGAAAAATTGGGAGATCTCAACCATGGTCGCCATTGTCGATTGCAGAATGGATTTGTTTTGTTTGAAAGGATATTGTAAAAATTAATTTGTCAAATTTATCCTTACTCAAATAATTTAAATTAATAAAATAATATAAATATTATTATTTAAGTACACATCATCTTCTTATGACCCTACTTAGGATGACACGTCATTAATTTCTGACGTGTCAAGTGAATTTGGACAAAAATAAAAAAAATTAATAGTTAAGTTATCTGATTAACAAAATTGAAAAGTAGATCACCAAAGTGGAATATGACCTATAGTTTAGGGTACTAATTTATATTTAAGCCTAATATTAATAATGAATAATTGTTGAAAGATTGTGTTGATTAAAGATAAGTATAATAATTGATGAGCGGTAGATATTTGTTCAATTTGTGATATAAATAGAGGAGTTTATTATAAGTTTGACTTATTATTCCATAGACCCCCAGTTTTCAAAATTGTCGGCAAAATTTTTTGTTTTATTATTATTATAATAGTAATAAAATAGAAAACTTTTTATATAAAACAGAAAACTTTTATAAAATATAAAGTAATTTATTTTATTAGATTATAATTAGAATATATTATATATAAAGTTATCTGTTTTATTAGAATATTATATTATAAAAATTTTAAACGTTTAAAAATAAAATCAGACTGAGTCGTTTTCCACCGATATAATAGTGCTAAGTATAAATGTGTGAAATGAATACATTTTCTTAAATTAAAAATGGTATAAAACTTTGATTAATGTTGGTTTTGATATATGTAACCATTAGTTATATATATTATTTAAATATTTAATAAGGAATATTTGTTCTGGATGTAATGAATACTTTATAAAAAAAAAAAAGTGATATAGTGATATTACTATATAAGAAAGAATTAGTGCATATATACATATAACTCTGAAAGGATAAATCATATAATAAATATGATTTTATTATAAGAAGAATTGTAAAGGTTGCGATTCAGAAAATGGATGAATGACAAAAAGATAATAAAAAAACATTTATTTTGTATTTTTAGCTATTTTAATATTAAATATTATTTTAAGACTAAAACAAGATAGTATTAATGCACAATATTAAGAAAGAGAAATAATTTTGATCTTGGGGGCGTTACGTTAACGTTACGTTAACTTTATGGATTATGATTTCAGATAAACGTAAATAAACGTTCATCAACATGAGTTTTTCCAATAAATTATTCGATTGCACAAAAAAGCCCCCACAATAGTTGTACGACAAACTTTACCTAAAAGAATCCCACAAAATTGAAAAGTTATGGTGAACAAGATACTTCAATTAATTAAATAAACTATGTAAATTAAGTTGATTAATAGTTTGTTATCACTTATTTAAAAATACGCATAAGCTCAGAGATAAATGTTGGGTCTCCAATTTTTAGGTTTACTTCGATGATAATAATAATTAGAAAATATGCTAATTAAAAAGGGTAGAATCCTCTCCATATGATTTATATTATAAGTGTTTTTTATTATTTTAATTATTTTGACCAAAAATGTTTTCTTATTCTAATTAAATTAATAATTTTCTTGATTTTAATAATTTAATATCAAGAGATTAATTCAGATAGTAACATTTCTTAAGACAATGAGAATTTCTATTATTTTTAAAATGTTTTTCGTTCAATAAAGGTTTCAAAATTATATATGTTATATAAGCTACTATTTTTTAAAATATAAAAAGAAGGTCTTTCTTTTTATCCGAAATGTTTAATTTAATGCATGTGATTGAAAAATTGAGTAAGAAAATCAGAAGGCTTAAAAGTCTTTGATTTGTCCGAATATAGAAAGGGATTTTAATGTATGCATGTGAGCTTGAAACCCAAGTGCTGGAAAATATACTACTACTTGATACAAATCCTTTCATTTATCCGAATGTGATTGTTATTGATGTGTGCTGGAGGTTTTTGTCTTGACCAATAATGAGTGCATTAATTATGTACATGTGCTGGCAAATGTTGAAGACAATTTCATTGTATCAAATTAATATCCTAAATGATAAGATTGTCATCGGCTCAAATAGGAGAGCTTAAATTGATTAATTTATTATATTTAATATTTGTTATTGCAAGTATTTGAACATCTATTTAACTATTCATAAAATACTTGTTGCAAAATATAAAAATTATTAAATTTTTATATCACAAACTTCTGTGAATTTGTCTACTTAATAAGAAGCACAACTATAAAAATTATTTAAACTTTTATACCTGAAATTAAAGTTAAATTGTTTTTCTATAGAAACACATTCTTTATTTTATAAAGAAAATTAAATATTTAAAAATCCGAACAGAAGTTATATATATACTTGCTTACTTAAGAAGAACTTTTTTTCACAAAATATAAAAATTATCTAAACTTTTATAACAATGAATAAATTCTCACATCTGCTTGTTTAATTAGAAGCATTATTTGATCGAAGAATAAATTAACATATGTTTACTTAGAAGCATTATTTGATCGAAACATAAATTAATATTTGCTTATTTACTCAAGTATACATGTTTCTAAACTTTTATAAATAAATTTGTTATTTAATTATTATCTGCTTAATTGAGAATCTATATACTACTAGAAAAATAAGATTATGTGACGGAACTTTGTGACAATTTTTAAAAAAATCACAGAAGATAATAATTTGTGATAGATTTTTTGTCCAATCACAAAATAGTAGTATGTATGATGGCTAATTTTCACATCAATATATTATAATTGTGATGACCATGTCAATCACCAAAATTTTCAAGCAAAAAAAAATAAAAATTATGACGCACTAAGCCATCACTTAAGGATACACCCTTTTCGTGATTGCATTTAAGCTATCACCAATATAACAATCAAAACAATATTTTATGACGGGCATAATTAACTAAGACTGTAAACGAGCTAACACAGTTCGAGCTCGATCGATTCGGGCTCGACTCGAAAAAATACGAGCGAGACTCGGATTCGTTAATAATATGATCCAAATCTTAGCATTAAAAATAGTTCGAATAAAAATATGAGTAGAATCTAAGCAATGTTATACTCGACTCGTTTAAGATTCAAACTACTCGAATTTTTAATTGTGATTCGATACATACTCGGTTAATACATATTCGATTAGATGTTTGATACATTCTCTTATAATATATACAAATTTAAATTAAATTAGGATAAATAGTTATTATTTTGTTTTGTTTTTAATTTTAATTGTGATTTTATATTTGTAAAGTGTAATAATAATTTATTTTTTTTAAGTAAAATAACAAATTCAATTTATAATTATATTTATTATAAAACTAGTTATTATGTGAAGACTCGAATTCAAGCTTGAATTTGAAGCTCGCGAGTAGTTTGAATAAATATTCGAGTCGAGTCGGATCGAATTCGAGTAATAAATATTCGAGTTGAGTCGAATCTGAATAGGATTTTTCAAATATAATTTGAATTCGAGCCGAATTTGAGTACAAATTTATCATTTCGAGTCGAATTCGAGTAACTCTCTGTTCGCTCTGGTTCGACTCGTTTACACCCTTAGTCATAACAACCATGAAAAAATATAGATTTTTGTAACAACTTTTATATACAATTACAAAAAAAAGGTATTTTGTGATGAAATTTTCAAGCCATCACAAAATAATAAAATATATGATGATTCTAAGTGATGACTAATTTTACCATCATTATAGAGTATTTGTGATTGTCATTGCAATCACCAAATCTTATGTGGGACTAATTTTGTTTAGTAAGTCAACTCACATATGTTTCCTTTTATATTTTATTTTAAAATTATAATCATGATATGGGTTTTAGTGTAGTGATAATACTTGTTATTTAGTTTGCAAATGGGGGAGGGTTCGAATCCTACAAATAACATTTGATACAGTTAATATAGT
Source organism: Panax ginseng (assembly GCA_020205605.1). Lineage (NCBI taxonomy): Eukaryota > Viridiplantae > Streptophyta > Magnoliopsida > Apiales > Araliaceae > Panax > Panax ginseng. The sequence goes on along the minus strand of CM035127.1, from coordinate 16,270,906 downwards.
GAAATAAATTGTTTGTGAAAAGATATTCACGTTCTTACCTTTGATCCTTAAAGTCATGTATTTTTTTGTGATGGCTTTGACAATCACAATATATTACGTGTTAATGTGATTGTATTAATCATCAAAAACACTAAGCGTTTGCGTGATTATCAAAAGCACTAAGCGTTTGCATGATTATCAAAATCAATAAGCGTTTGCGTGATTATAAAAACTATCACAAAAAGGCTTTCATGATGGGGTATACAAGATGACCTTCGTGACGGCTAAAATCAACACAAAAACTTTTTGTAATAATTTTTTGAATTTATATGATGGATTTGAGACATCACAAAAGACCATTTTTTTTGTATAACCCTTAAATATAAAAGTCATTTAAATTTTTATATATTTTGTGCTGAATTGTATCTGCTTATTTAAGAAGTAATATTCTGTCAAACACTTTGTAAAAGAAAAAAGAGTAGAGTTAATTTATTTTATCTATCTATGAAAAGAGTAATTCTTCGATCAAGACCAGAGTCTTGGTATAGTCAAGAAGAGGATATTATTTCAAGACCAGATTATAGAATAAAACTGAACTCAAAAGAAGCTTTTATACTGTCCAAAATAGTTAATTGAGAATAGTTGTAAGTGTGAAACCCCAGATTTTATGAATAAAGAATTAATTTTCTCGAAATAATTTTTTTTATATTATGGTGTGAATTTGAGATAATGTTATAGTTGTGGGTAATATTTATAAATTTTGCAAAGTATGCAAGTTGTCATATTATATTCGATTGGTCAGGGAATATTCGTTTTAAACAGAAAATATTCGTACGACGGCACAATCATTGGTGGACTCCACAACGGAATTGTTGTCGGATTGAGAAAACGATAAAAATATTTTATTGAAAATAACGGCGGAAGTTTTACAGATTGATCATTGTTGAACTACTTGGTAGTAAAAAAGTACGATGAATAGCGTTATTGCGTAGTAAGTAGCTTACACGGTATTGATTATTGATATTTATGTGAGAAGTCACTCGGTTTTGTTCAATTATTGCTATAATAGTTCTTTGCGTAGTATATCACATTATTTGATTCAATTATTGTTGATTTAGAAGTTTTGTTTTATTCGTTTTATTAACGTAATAAAGCGAAACATCTTTTATATAAAGCAGAATACTTTTTAAAGTTATTCTATAAATAGAATATATTATATTCTATTATGCATAGTATTTTGCATAGTAAAATCTTTTTATATAAAATAGAATACTTTATTAAAGTTATTCTATAAATAGAATATATTATATTCTATTATGCATAGTATTTTGCATAGTAAAATCTTTTTATATAAAAATGAATACTTTATTAAAGTTATTCTATAAATAGAATATATTATATTTAATTATGCATAGTGTTTGTATAGTGCAGCGTAGTGTTTGCATAGTAAAAATCTTTTTATATAAATAGAATAAATTATATTTTATTTAAAAGATTTTTCTTTAAATATGGGACCGTCGATTAAAGTAAATCAATACGGACCGTTCATGGATTAATTCTTATGCATTCCATTTTCCTATAAATAAGCTCATTCCTTCATTATTTTCTTATTTAATTCATTGAACTTGAACTAGAGAGAAACTATAGAGATAGAAGAAAAGTTTTTCGCTACTTCACTACTCTTATATCAAGTATTATTTTTTACGGTAAGGGATATTATTCTTTTTGTATTCAAGAAGAGAACTTACATTATTCCATTTCTTTATTGTTACATTGGAATAACTCAGATACGCTGAGCTACCCTATACTTGGTGACATTCTTCTATTATTACATCTTTATTATTACGTCGAAATATCCATGCATCTATATCTATGGGACTGGTTTCATTTTTTATTATTTCGTCTTTATTATTATGTCGAATAGCACATACATCTTTATCTGTGGGACTGGTTCCATCATTTATTATTCGCATTTATTATTACATTGGACATCTATCGGTGTGAATTTCAATTTCACGACTGGGTTAGATTATTATTATTACATTGAAATAATCAATACATCAGTACCGCATGCATGGTGATATCTTTTGTTATTCCATTCGGTATTATACTCAGTTGATTAAAATTTTGACTTTTATACTCCATGAAATTAGTGGAATATCCTTGATATTTGCGCTTCATCCAGTATCTTTTCGTGGAAATATTCTTCTGAGCATTCTTGAATTTTACTCTACAAAGAAGTATCATGTTGACAATTTGGACGTTATTGGTTCCTGGACAAATTAATTCTTGAACTTGTTTTATTGAATTCTTATATCATTGTCATCATCCTCATGTTTATATTATGTTGAAAGTCATACTGTGGCACCGTAGTGCATAGATGGACTTGGTATGATTATGACCGAGGATTATTCGGTATAATTATGTACCGTAATGTTACAAATGATGTGGAAAAAGTCCTCATCGTTGGCGTAGTGCATTGATGGACGATTTTTGGTATGATTATGGCTATGAATTCTCTTGACCAAGGTGCAAAGATGAATTATTTTATGGCATGATCGGGAATAGTTGATGAAAAACACGATTATCTTTTTGTCCGTAGAGCATGGATAATTCGTGGTCGTGATACTAAAGAATATCATTGCTTTTGTAGTGCGAGGATGATTTCATGATGTGGATTATTTATTAAGTCGAGTCTCAAATGATACTTGATGATGAAAACCCTTTTAAATCATAAAAGATAGTAGATTTTATTTTCTACTTGACTCTTTTAATGGATTACTTGTTCCGCTGCAGTTAAACTTGATGTCTATTATATTTTATCAGTTTAACATTGTTGGGGACTAATGATAATTTATTCTGCATTATCTTAGTCATAATATTTCTTACTGGGCTAGTTGAGCTCACCCTTTCTTTCACTGTTCTCTTCAGGAAATGAGAATATAGCTGGGACGAGTCGGGGAACGGAGTGATGGTCCAGATGATAGAATTAGTAGTCCTCACTATTTTGTGAAATAGTGTGATAATAATTGTAATAAGGACTCCTTTTGAGTTTGTATAATCTCTAGTAGACAATAATTATATTCAAACTCACAATTTATGTTTTGTCGTATTGTACACGACAGTTGTATTAGTAAGTTGTATTTGAATTCTGTACCATGTATCTGGCGACCCAAGATGGGTGATGTATACCTAATTTTGGGGCGCCATACGATTTAATATCAAAGCTTAGGGATATGATCCTGGCTAAGATGTGAGATAAGAACTAGGAGGGAGAGACGGGAATTCTTCGCTAGTATGACCTACCTAAGTTTATTTGGTATTTAATTGGTCGGTCAAAGTATAGGGATAATATGTGATATGTTAATTAACCCTTATTTTGTGTGGTGTTTGAAAATGGCATCCGAGAATGTTGAGATTATCAATGGAGCCACGGGGAGACCGTTGAGTCTCCACAGATCAATAATCGGGATAATGTGCAACCAGAGAGGACAATACTCCTCATGAAAATAATAACACCGATGAAATGGTGAATGATGGGATGGTCGGAGGCTTTATGCAATTCATGCAACAACGGTGAAGAAGGCATCTCATCCATCCATAATGCAGTGGAAACAATGGTAACCCATGGTTGGTCACCATTAGCGATTCAAGGATTTGGGACCACTTTGGAGTTTTGGGAAAGCGGAACCACTTAAAGCGCGGAGACATGGATAAAGCAGATTACCAAGATATTTGATGTCTTGGAATGCTCGGGAGGAGCAAAAGGTCCCATTCGCCACCTTTATGTTGCGTGAAGAAGGAGATCATTGGTGGGAATCGTAAAAGCGTACCCGACTGGCCTTTTCAATATGTCTTGGGAGAAGTTCAAGAATTATTCAACGACAAGTACTTTCACGAAAGTATTCGTCACATGAAGGAGGTAGAATTCATCAAAGTGGAGAAAAACAATATGACCGTGTCGCAAAGACGAGGCTAAGTTTGCGAAGTTATCCGGTTTGCATCCCATTTGGTCGATAATGAGGAGCGAATGACGCGAATATTTTTGCGAGGTTTGAAACCCGATATCGTCAATACCTCATTTCTCACAAACTTTGTTTATATTCGGATGTTGTGAATAGGGCTCGATTATTGGAGTAGCGATAATGAGTCAAGACAACCAAAAGGCAACGACCAACAACACGATAATAATCATACCGGTGGCAACGGTCATCGGAACAACGATAACCATCGTGGGGGATATTATCATGCCAAGAATGGTAACCATTTTGGTCGTAATCATGGCCAAGACAATAAGAATGGACATTCCAAGAAGAGAAGGTTCAATAATGACGTAAAGACGTCGGCACCAGCACCCGTTTCAAAGGAAGAAGAACGACCACCGGTCGTATGTTTCATGTGACGCCCCCAAAATAGGTCCATTCCACCCAACCCATTCTGAGTCGCCAAATACATGGTACAGAAATAACTACAACTTCAATAATACAAATGTCGTGTGAAATACGACAATACATCTTGTGAGTTTAAATACTGAGATATTGCCGCCAGACAATATCCACACGCAAATAAATCCCCATCATAATTATTGATACATTATTTTACAAAATGGTGAGGACTACTAAACAACTCTCTAGAACCTTCATTCCATACCCAGACTCGATCCTGCATGTATTTCTCACCTCCACGAGAAGAAAATGGAACAACAAGGAAAAGGGTGAGCTCAACTAGCCCGATAAAAGAATATTATGACTAAGATAATATACAACAAATTATCGTTAGTCTTCAACAGGAAAAATCTAATAGAATACAATAGATAACAAGTTTTAGATCAACAAATGCGGTGAAAAATAAAGAATCCATTAGAAGAGTCATGTAGAAAGATTTCTACCGTCTTCTAAGGTTTAAAAGTCCATCATCAATATTTTATCCTCATAATAACAATCAATATTCATCTTTGCATTACAGCCAAAGATATTCATTTAAATCACCGATTGGTCATGTTCATCTCAACACTGCTCATCTTTGCACTACGAGCCAAAGATATTCATCGATTAATCGTTCATCTTTGCACCTTTCTGCCAAAGATATTCATCAATATCACCATTAAGGACCGAGGATGATGAAAATATTTTAAGAAACGAATCCGATTGAGATAGAAGGACAAATATTAGGGATTCGCATACAACAGTTTATCCAAGATCGATAATACTTCATAATAAAGCGATTTTGAAGCGAGAACTCAAAAATAACGATCAAAACATGGATACAATCGAAGATAGTAGCCAAAATAGACATCTTGGACAAAAAGAAAATTTTCATTTTTAGGTGAAAAGTGCCGTGATTCGTGAATAGTGATATTCGTGAATAGTGTTGTATCGTGAATAGTAACCCGACACAAAAGATAGAAATTTCACAAAAAACATCTTCACGCTTTCGTGAATAGTACTCGTGAATAAGTAACTTCGTGAATAGTAACTCATGAATAGTAACCCGAGCATGAAAAAGTTCCAAATTTGATAAAAAGTTCAACCAATATTTTGGCATAATGATATTGAAGAAAATAATATCATTTGCGAAAGAAATAACATCCCTTACCTCAAAATAAACCTTTGGATTGAATTTTGGTATAGTCTTGTGAAACTCGCACCGTATATAGCAACACTCAAAGTATACTCACAAGAATACGCTCGATAATATAGAGAGAAAGAGAAAACTTAGTTTCGGTGTGATTTTCAATTCTAACTTAGCCATCTATTTATAGGAAAATGTTAGAACGCATAAATGAGACTAAATTAATAAAATATATTATTATTTATTCCAAATTCCTACCCACATGTTTTGAAAACTCTAGCATGCCTTCTTTGGTCAAAAACATCACCCACCCCATGTGCCAACAACCACAAAAACGTTTTTCTTATATAAAATAATTAAAACTTCCAAAAATCAATTATTTTGAACTCCAGGAACTTCAATAATTCATGATAAATAGCCCTTTTGTCGTAAAAATTGAATCTCGCAATTTTTTATAGGAAATTCAATTCTCTACAACTTTGCGAGAAGGAAGTTTTTCCAAATTCCAAGCAGAAATTATCGAAATCCATAAATGAAGCGATTTTACGCCTATAATCAATTTTTGGTCAAGAATTGTGTCCATCGACACACAAAACATATGTTAAACATTTAATGCCACAAAATACTCTACCTCCTCATATACTCATATATCCCACATTCATTATAAAAATATCACCGTTAATATATTATTAAAATAATATATTTAAATGAATTATTTTATCGAAAAAGATAAAATATTAATTTTCAACAATTGTCACATTAAAAATTTTCTCCATCTATATCCACATAAAATCAATATCATATAAATCAATAATTAATTATTCACAAATAATATTATAGAATCACATTACTAACAACCAGCGGTTCCGGGAAGAGGGCTTTTCAATAAGGATTTCTCCTTCTTGGCGCGCAATTAGGTGACCAAACCTCTCCTTGAAGCGAACTTTCTAGACATTGCCAATAATGTTATCTAATAATATTATTTAGATAATATGAATTATTGCTTCGATAATGAAAATAATCGTGTAATGACAATTATTGAAACAACAACAATATAAAATATCAACCTTGATAATTATTGAATCAATATAATATTGAGCGATAAAGAACTCACGTAACAATTATTGAGTAGTGCGCTTTCACGTAAGGATCAATAATTCAACAATATCTTGTGTAATACTAGTGTCTTCTTCGTGCAACCACGCATATTATCGTATTTTAACCACGGTGTAACCCAAGCGTTGTTAAGCGGTAACAATTTACGCCGTTATTTATAAAACTCAATCTTTGTCGTTTTCTTTCATCCAACCGCTTTCCGTTGTGGGGCCCACCAATGACTGCGCCGTCGTACGGAGATTCCCGACAAAAAGAATATTTCACGACCAAACGAATATTCCCCGACAATAATGAATATTTTATAACCACTTGCTTATTTTGTAAACTTTGCATATTTCATCCATAACCAAATCATTATATCAAATTAACCCTTATTAATTTAGAATAATGAATAAAGGAAAATTCAATTTTATTTATAATAAGTTGGGGTCTTACATTTCAAATGCGGACAAGAGGAACACATCCGTCCAAAATGCACGCAATAATCCAAAGCGTGTTTTAATTGCAGAAGAGAAGGTCACCTAGCTCGATTTTGTCGTATGGTGAAGTCAAGTCCAACTGGGATAGTGATGCCAAAGGATGTCCCAGACAAGCCAAAGCCGGTAGTTTAAGAGAGAGCATTTTTTTTCTCGTGATGAGGAACCTGAATAAAATTATCACGGGTAAGTTAATCATAAGCTCTTACGAAGTCTGCATGAAGTGTTGAATCTGGGATTCTACTTACTCTTTTATTTCACCTAGTTGTGTTCAATGTTTGTACTTAACTCGGAGAAGTTAAACTTTGATTTATCTATTGAAACTCCATTGGGAGAAACCTCGTTACTCCTCCATCGTTTATAAATCTTGTTTGATTCAAATCGACACTTTCACGTTACTGTCGATCTTATCTATTTGAAAATACTTGCCTTTGATGTGGTTTTTTGAAAAGATTGGTTAACTACTCATCATGTTTTTTTTCGTCAGTTGTTAGCTTTCATATTTCTAAACCAACTGTTATGCGAATTCAAACAACCAAACCACTAAATTTAATCTTTGTCATATCAAGCCATAAGTAAAAGAGCCCGATCCTTTTGTTGATGACTTTACGGTGTGGAATGCACCGAAACCAGACTTTCAGAGGGACGTCGTGAATGGCGATGACAAGTTGATATGTATCATTGTGAGGTCTTTATCTAGGTTAAGGGATAGAAGTCACAATTGGTATCAATGTGACGTCTTATCCAAGTCTTGGATGAGAAAGAATGATTTTGAATGATATTTCTATCATTAATAAATCTCTTGACGTATTCCTGAAGACTTCTTAGCATACCCTAGAGCGTGAAATCAAATTTTGTATTGACACCAGTACAAAACTCATTTCTTAAACCCTCAAATATTTCTTCAACCAAAACGAACGTATAATGCACCAAAGACGTTGACTCGAGCTATTGAAGATTACGATCGTACCATTCAATATCATTGTGGAAGAGCGAACGTGGTAGCTGACATGTTGAGTAGAAGATCGTATGCGTTTACAAGTGCGATGTTGTTAACACAAAGACTCATTTCGTATAACTTGCAAATGATGAAGATAGAGTTAAAGACTCTAGGGACCCACGTGAAGATAACGAATATACGAGTCGACTTTAATCGATAAAGTTAAAGACGCTCAAGCTATATACTCGAATCTGATGAATGTGAAGAAGAAGGTTCAAGAGGGCGTTATTCTAGAAGCAAGAGTTGCTGAAGAGAGAAAATCTCAACCCTCGATTTAATTGGCCCATTTGAAATTCTCGATTTAGTAGGAACTGTGGCTTATAGACTCGTTTTACCGCCAAGTATGTCGCGTGCTCATAACGTTTTTAACGTATCAATGTTATGTAAATATGTGGATGACCCGAACCACATTATTAATTTAGAATCGGACGAGATAGCGGATGATTTAACGTATGAGATCTCGTGTTAAAATCTTGGATAAGAAGAATCGTATCCAACACTCGAGGTTATACCTCAAAGAGTTAGAATCGAAATGAAGTCAAGGTATCCTCACCTATTAAGATACCGTGTATGCGTGACGTAAATTTCGAGGGTTAAATTCCATAAGGAGGGGAGATTGTGAAACCCCAGATTTTATGAATAAAGAATTAATTTTCTCGAAATAATTTTTTTATATTATGGTGTGAATTTGAGATAATGTTATAGTTGTGGGTAATATTTATAAATTTTGCAAAGTAGGCAATGAGTTGTCATATTATATTCGATTGGTCTGGGAATATTCGTTTTAAACAAGAAATATTTGTGACGACCAAGACAATCATTAGTGGACCCTACAACGGAATTGTTGTCGGATCGAGAAAACGATAAAAATATTTTATTGAAAATAACAATGGAAGTTTTACCGTTGATCTTTGTTGAAACTACTCGGTAGTAAAAGTACGATGTCTGGCGTTGTTGCATAAGTAGTACACAAAGTGTTGATTATTGATATTTATGTGAGAAGTCACTCGGTTTTGTTCAATTATTGCTACAATAGTTGCTGCATAGTATCTCACATTATTAGATTCAATTATTGTTGATTTAGAAGTTTGGTTTTATTCGTATTATTAACGTAATAAAACAGAAACATATTTTTATATAAAACAGAATACTTTATTAAAGTTATATTATAAATAGAATATATTATATTCTATTATGCATAGTGTTTTGCATAGTAAAATCTTTTTATATAAAATAGAATGCTTTATTAAAATTATTCTATAAATAGAATATATTATATTCTATTATGCATAGTGTTTTGCATAGTAAAATCTTTTTATATAAAACAGAATACTTTATTAAAGTTATTCTATAAATAGAATATATTATATTTTATTATGCATAGTGTAAGACCCCAACTTATTATTAATAAAATTTAATTTTCTCTATTTATTATTTTGAAATAGTAAGGGTTGATTTGAATAATGTGGATGGTTATGGGTAAAATACGCAAATATTTCAAAATAATGAAGTGGTTATAAAATATTCATTATTGTCGGGGAATATTCGTTTGGTCGTGGAATATATTAAATCTTTGTCGGGGAATATTAAATATTTGGTAGCGACCGACCAATGTGTGGGCCCTATAACGGAAAGCGATTGGAGGAAGAAAGCAGCAAGAATAAGTTAGTTATAAATAAGGCAGTAATTCTTTACAGATTAATCTTTGTGGAAATACCGTTGGTTAAAAACAAGAAGATTACTGCAGTATTGCACCAATTATTGATTCTTACGTAAGAAGACACTACTCAATAATTGTTATAGTAATTACTGTTCAATATTATATTTTATTGATTCAATAATTGCTACGTTGATATTATTGTTGTTTTAATAATTATCACTGCATAGTATTTTCTATTATCGGAGCAATAATTCATATTATCTGAATAATATTATTAGATAACATTATTGGCAATGTCTAGAAAGTTTTTTCTAAGGAGAGGTTTGGTCATCTAATTGCGCGCCAGTAAGGAGTGATCCTTATTGGAAAGTCCCCTCTATCTTGGGAACTGCCTTGTTGTCAATAATGTGATTCTGTAATATTATTTATGAATAATTAATTATTGATTTATATGATGAGGAAAATATTGATTTTATGAGGATATAGATGGAGAAAATTTTTAATGTGACAATTGTTGAAAATTAATCTTTTTCTGATAAAATAATTCATTTAAATATATTATTTTAATAATATATTAACGATGATATTTTTACAATGAATGTGGGATATATGAGTATATGAGGAGGAAGAGTATTTTTGTGGCATTAAATGTTTAACACATGTTTTGTACACAATTATCGACCAAATTTGATTATACTTTGTAAAATCTCCCGTTTGTTGATTTGGTCAATTTCATTTGGAATTTGGAAAACATTTCTTACGCAAAGTTGTAGATAATTGAATTTCCTATAAAAACACGCGAAATTTGAATTTTTCTGATAAAAGGGCTATTTATTATGAATTATTGAAGTTCAAGTTCTGAAATAATTAATTTTTGGGAGTTTTAGTTAATTATTTTGAGAAAAACGTTTTTTTTGTACAATTAGTGGGCTCACATGTGTTATCAATGTGTTGAATTCAGATCATCAAAGGTGGGCTAAGGAAATTTATAATATATATTAATATTTTATTAAATTTTCTACTTTGGTGTTCTAAGCATTTTCCTATAAATAGGTGCTTAGGTTAGAATTGAAAATCACACCGTAAACCTGAAAACTTCTCTTTTCTCTCTCGATATATTGAGTGTATTCTTGTGAGTATACTTTTGAGTGTTTCTATACTGGTGCAAAGTCAGCCTATATACGGTGTTTCAACTAGAAGTACTGTCTTTCGAGGTAAGGGATGTTATTTTTCGTAATGATGTTATTCTTTTAATATCATTATGCCGAAATATTGATCTGAAGTTTTTATCAAATTTGAAACTTTTGTGTCGGGGGTTCTTATTCACGATACCAAGACACTTATTCACGAATACTAAGACTATTCACAGAAAAATTAAATTTTTGTTTTTATCCAAAATATCTATTATGGATACTAGCTTTGATTGGATCCATGTTTTGAACATTCTTGAATTTTACTCCACTATGATTATTTTTGAGGTATTTTTGGACATGGATAAAACAAAGTACGAATCCTTAATACTTATTCTTTTGTTTCACTGGATTCGTTTTCTTTAAAATATTTTTCATCATCCTCAGTCCTAAATGATGATATTACTGAATATCTTTGGCTTGTAGTGCAAAGATGAATGATTTCTTGATGAATATCTTTGGTAGTAGAGCAAAAGATGAGCAGTGTTTAGATGAACATGACCGATCGATGAATATCTTTGGCACAGTAGTGCAAAGATGAATATTTGATTTGAGATGAATATTGATTGATGTTCTGAGGATAAAATATTGATGATAGACTGTTAAATTCATAGATTATAGTAGATTTCATTCTCTACGTAACTCTTCTATGAATTATTATTTCCGCTGCGAATATTAATCTAAAACTTGTTGTTTAATATATTCTCTCAGATTTTTCCCTGTTGAAGACTAACGATAATTTGTTGTATATTATCTTAGTCATAATATTCTTTACTGGGCTAGTTGAGCTCACCCTTTTCCTTTTTGTTTCATTTTTCTTCTCAAGAGGCGAGAATATAAGCGAAATGAGTGGGGGTATGGAATGAAGGTTCTAGAAAGAGTTGTTTAGTAGTCCTCACCATTTTTTTTAAAATAATGTATCAATAAATGTTATGAGGATTTATTTGAGTATAGATATTATCAGAAGATAATATTTGTATTCAAACTCACGATTTTCTTGTTGTAATAATAAAGTTGTAGTTGTTTACATATTTATGTATTGACAACTCAGAATGGGTGATGTATATCTATTTTGGGGGCGTCACAGTTGGTATCAGAGCTTAGAGATATGATCTCTGGCGGAGATCGGGGAATAGAACTAGGAGGGGAGAGACGAGTAAATCTTTCGCTAGTGTGTCCTACCTAAGCTTATTTAATTTGTTAGTTGGTCAATATATAGGGATATTATGTGATATGTTGATTTCCTTAATTAACCCTTGTTCTATGGCAGTATTTGAGAATGTCGACTGAGAATGATAACAATGGAGTAAATGAGACCGTGGAGACGCCTGTACTCACCAATGAGGAGAACATGCAAGTAGTCGACAATGTTCCTCCCGTGAACAACACCACCGAAGCGAGATGATGAACAGACGGGATGTTTAGAAGCTTTTTGCAGTTCATGCAAAATCAGACGAGGGATACACGTGCACAAACTACAGGTGGAAATGATAACAATGCACGATTTGTCACGGCCAAGCAGTTCAAAGAGTTGGGACCACCAGAATTCTGAGGAAAGCCGGATCCGATTAAGGCGGAGACGTGGGTCAAACAAATTACCAAGATATTTGATGTCTTGGGATGTACGAAAGAACAGAAGGTTCCATTCGCTACTTTTATGTTCCATAATGAGGCAGATTACTGGTGGGAATCTGTGAAGCGTACTCCATCCAACACTTTTCAAAGATGTCTTGGGAGACGTTTGAATCGTTCAACGACAAGTACTTTCCTGAAAGTATTTGTCATATGAAGGAAGTGGATTTTCTTAGACTGGAACAAAATAACATGACGGTGTCCCAGTACGAGGCAAAGTTTGCAGAGCTATCCAGGTTTGCACCTCATTTGGTGGAGAATGAGGAACGTATGACGCGGATGTTTTTGAGAGGTTTGAAACCCGACATACGTCAGTATCTCATTTCTTATAAATTTTCTCTCTATTCAGATGTTGTCAACAGGGCTCAATTGTTGGAGCGTGATAACGATTATGGTCAACCGAGGGGTCATAACCAGGATCATACTGGAGATAGCAGTCAACAGAATAACGATAACCAGCGGAGAAAGAAAAAGATGGACAAAATGGTAACCACTCTGGTGGTAATCATGGCCATGAGAATAGAAAGAAGCGAATCGGGAGAGATTTTAAAAAGAGGAGATTCAACAACGATAATGTGAAAGCGATAGCACCAAAGAAAGAATTGGTTCAAGGGGAGGAGCGACCACCGATTCGTATGCTACAAATGCGGAAAGAGGGACATATCGGTCCAAACTGTCCCACAATTCAAGGTATGTTCTAATTATGGAAAGGAAGGACATATCGCTTCGAGATTATCTGAGAGCGAAATCAAGTCGTGGGGGATGGTGACTCAAAAAGGTCGTCCCGGAAAAAGTCGAAGTCAACGGTTCACGGAAAGGCGTTTGTTGTGGATGGTCAAAATGCGAGGAACCCAAACGAGGTGATCACGAGTAAGCTATTTATAAATTCTTGCGAAGTTTATACCTTACTTGATACGGTGCATACCCATTCATTTATCTCTCCGCTTGTGCTCAACGTTTAAACTTGACTCAGGAGAAATTAGACTTTGACCTATCTGTGGAAACTCCGTTAGAGAAACTTTCATCACATCCTTTGTTTATAAATCTTGTTTGATTCAAGTTGGCACCATCACCTTACCGTTGACCTTATCTCTTTAAAGATACTTGCTTTTGATGTGATTTTAGGGATTGATTGGTTAACTACTCATCATGCCAAAATTGATTGTTTTTCGTAAGGTTGTTAGTTTTCATATTCTAACCAACCTTGTTTATGCTAATTCAAGCAACTAAACCATTAAAATCAATCATCATCATATCTAATCATAAAGCTATTCGTTTATTGAAAAACGGATGTCAAGCTTTCTTAGCCCATGTTATGGATTTGAATAAAGACACGTTAAATTTGAATAATATTCTGTTGTTATTGACTTTCCGACGTATTTCTGAAGAACTTCCTGCCTACCCCGTAGCGTGAAGTTGAATTTTTATTGATCTTGAACTGGTACAAAGCCCATTTCTAAAACCCCATATCGAATGGCTCCTATTGAACTTCGAGGAGTTAAAGGTCCAACTACGGGGAGTTGTTGGACATCGGTTTCATTCGGCCCTAGTACATCTCCTTGGGGTGCTCTGTTTTATTAAAGTAAAGAAGAAAAAGCGGTAGTATGCGACTTTGTATTGACTATCGAGAATTGAACCGTGTCACCATCAAGAATAGGTATCCTCTACCTCGTATTGATGACTGTTTGACCGATTGCAAAGGAGAGCACAATTCTTTTCAAAGATCGATCTTCGTTCTGGATATCATCAGCTGAAGATTAAAACTGAGGATATTCCAAAGACTGCCTTCAGAACTCGGTATGAGCATTATGAATTTTTAGTCATGTCTTTTGGATTGACTAATGCTCCTACGGCTTTCATGGATATGATGAACCGAGTATTCAAGGACTATTTAGATCGGTTCGTTGTTGTCTTTATTGATGACATTCTCATATATTCCAAAAACCGTGAAGATCATAAGCACCATTTGAAGCTGGTACTCCAAAGGCTTCGTGAAAACAAGCTATATGCCAAGTTGAAGAAATGCGAATTCTGGCTTGAGGAAGTAGCATTCCTTGGACACGTGGTGTCAAAACCACGTGTATCCGTGGACCCGGCGAAGATTGAAGCAATACAAAGTTGGGAGCAACGAAGTCGTTGATCAAGACGAAGCTTTCGGGCTTCATTTGGTTATTATCGGAGATTCGTTGAAGGATTTTCTCGAATCGCTACTCCATTAACTCAGCTGACTCGGAAAGATATAAAATTCGTATGGAGCGAGGAATGCGAGAAGAGTTTCCAAGAGCTCAAGAGGAGACTCATTTTAAGACTGTTTCTAACAATACCATCCGGTGCGGATGGATTTGTTATCTCACAATGATGCTTGAGCAAAGGGTTAGGATGTGTTCTCATGCAACGTGGGAAAGTCATAGCTTTATGCCTCGCGAAAACTTAAAGAATATGAGAGGAATTATCCTACTCATGATCTAGAGTTAGCGTGATCGTTTTCACGCGCTAAAGATTTGGAGGCACTATCTATATGGGGAGAAAGTGGAGATATATTCGCACCATAAAAGCCTCAAATATTTCTTCACTCAAAAGGAACTCAACACGCGGCAACGACGTTGGCTCGAGTTGTTGAAAGATTATGACCACACTATTCAATACCATCCTAGAAAAGTGAACGTGGTAATGTACGCGTTGAATAGAAGAACATATGCGAGGAACGAGTACGATGATGTCATATATGATAAGGCCAACTTTAATAGAAAAAGTTAAGGTTGCTTTCAAGCCACAGGCAGAGCCGATGCGTATGAAGAAGAAAGTACAAGAAGGTGTTATTAGGATGCGAGAATCGATGAAGCAGGAATACTTGAGTCCACTCGCACTTTGTGTTCCTAACGACTCTGATTTGAAGTACAAGATTATGATGGAAGCACACAATACACCATTTGCGATCCATCCTGGAAGTTCTAAAATGTATCGTGATCTTCGACATATATTTTGGTGGAACAATATGAAGAGAGAGATCGTGGAGTTTATCTCGAGGTGTTTAACTTGTCAATGTGTAAAGGCGGAGCATCAAGTGCCAAAGGGTCCATTGCAACCACTTGAGATTCCGAAATGGAAGTGGGAACATATTACCATGGATTTCGTTACGGGTCTTCCCACAGTTTCTCAAGGCGTAAATGCTATTTGGGTTATTGTTGATAGATTAACCAAGTCAGCTCATTTCTTGCCGATACGGGAGACTTATTCCCTTGAACGTCTTGCTAGTATGTATGTGAATGAGATTGTGAGGTTGCATGGCATGCCAGTATCCATAGTTTTGGATCGTGACCCAAGATTCACTTCAAGATTTTGGGTTAGCTTGCAAAAAGCTATGGGCATGGATTTACGATTTAGTTCGGCATAACATCCTCAAACGGACGGACAATCAGAGAGGACTATCCAAACTCTTGAAGATCTATTAAGACTCTGTGTCCTAGACTTCAAAGGGAGTTGGGATAAATATTTATCATTGGTGGAATTCTCCTACAACAACAGCTTATCGTGCAAGTATAGGGGTGGCTCCATTCAAGCATTTATATGGACGAAAAAGTGTCGCTCCAATATGTTGGGATGAGGTTGGGGAAGCAACATTGTTGGGACCCGATTTGGTGCGATATGACTACGAAAAAGATCCAAATGATTCGATAACGATACAAACCACGGGGCCAGACCCGACAAAAGAGTTATGCGGATCTTCATCGAAAGGACGTGGAATTTGATATCGGAGATCATGTATTGTTGCGTGTTATACCATAGAAAGGAGTTACAAGATTCGGAAGAGGAAAGCTCAATCCACGATTTATTGGTCCATTTCAAATTCTTGACCAGAGTAGGAAATGTAGCCTATAGACTCGCGTTACCTCCAAAGTATGTCTCGTGTTCATAATGTGTTTCACATATCCGCACTTCGTAAATATGTGAAAGACCCGAACCACGTTATAGAAAGTTAGAACCAGGACGAGATAATAGAAGACTTAACGTCTTAAGAGGTACTGTCAAGATCTTGGATATGAAGGAGCAAGTCCTATGCACAAAGGTCATACCACAAGTTAAAGTTTTGTGGAGGAATCATGCTATAGAGGAAATGACCTAGGAATTGGAAACGGAAATGAAAGCGAGGTATCCTCACCTTTTCAAACACTGTGCACGACGTCAATTTCGAGGATGAAATTTCATAAGGAGGGAGGTCAGTAAGACCCAACTTATTATTAATGAAATTTAATTTTCTCTATTTATTATTTTGAAATAGTAAGAGGTTGATTTGATTAATGTGGATAGGTGTGGGTAAAATACTTAAATATTTCAAAATAAGTTAAGTGGTTATAAAATATTCATTATTGTTGGGGAATATTCGTTTGGTCGTGGAATATTAAATCGCTTTTGGGAATATTCGTATTTGAATGCGCAAAACCATGTGTGGGCCCCATAATCTGAAAAGCGATTGGAGGAAGAAAACGACGAGAATAAGTTGGTTATAAATAACAGTAGCGTAATTCTTACCAGTTAATATCTTTGTGGGAATACCCTATGGTTAAAATATATAGTAGTAGAGACGGTATTGCACCAATTATTGATTCTTACATAAGAAGGCACTACTCAATAATTGTTATAGTAATTACTGTTCAATATTATATTTTATTGATTCAATAATTGCTACGTTGATATTATTGTTGTTTTAATAATTATCACTGCATAGTATTTTCTATTATCAGAGCAATAATTCATATTATCCTGAATAATATTATTAGATAACATTATTGGCAATGTCTAGAAAGTTTTTTCTAAGGAGAGGTTTGGTCATCTAATTGCGGCGCCAAGAAGAGAGTGATCCTTATGGAAAGTCCCTCTATTCTTCGAACGCCTTGTTGTCAATAATGTGATTCTCGTAATATTATTTATGAATAATTAATTATTGATTTATATGATGAGGAAAATATTGATTTTATGAGGATATAGATGGAGAAAATTTTTAATGTGACAATTGTTGAAAATTAATCTTTTTCTGATAAAATAATTCATTTAAATATATTATTTTAATAATATATTAACGATGATATTTTTACAATGAATGTGGGATATATGAGTATATGAGGAGGAAGAGTATTTTTGTGGCATTAAATGTTTAACACATGTTTTGTACACAATTATTGACCGAAATTTGATTATAGCCTGTAAAATCTCCCGTTTGTTGATTTCGGTCAATTTCTGTTTTGAATTTGGAAAACATTTCTTCTGCAAAGTTGTAGATAATTGAATTTCCTATAAAAACTCGCGAAATTCGAATTTTCTGATAAAAGGGCTATTTATTATGAATTATTGAAGTTCCGAAGTTCTAAAATAATTAATTTTTGGGAGTTTTAGTTAATTATTTTGAGAAAAACGTTTTTTGTACAATTAGTGGGCTCACATGTGTTATCAATGTGCTGAATTCAGATCATCAAAGGTGGGCTAAGGAAATTTATAATATATATTAATATTTTATTAAATTTTCTACTTTGGTGTTCTAAGCATTTTCCTATAAATAAATAGGTGTCTTTAGGTTAGAATTGAAAATCACACCGTAAACCGAAAACTTCTCTTCTCTCTCGATATATTGAGCGTATTCTTGTGAGTATACTTTTTGAGTGTTTCTACGGTGCAAGTCAAAAATATATATACGGTGTTTCAACCAAATCTTGTCTTTTTGAGGTAAGCGGATGTTATTTTTCGTAATGATGTTATTCTTTCAATATCATTATGCCGAAATATTGATCTGAAGTTTTTATCAAATTTGAAACTTTTGGTGTCTGAGTTACTATTCACGATATCACGATTATTATTCACGAATATACACTATTATTCACGGAAAAATTAAATTTTTGTTTTTTGTCAAAATATCTATTATGGATACTAGCTTTGATTGTATCCATGTTTTGATCATTCTTGAATTTTACTCCACTATGATTATTTTTGAGGTATTTTGGACATGGATAAAACAAAGTACTAATCCTTAATACTTATTCTTTTGTTTCATTGGATTCGTTTTTCTTTAAAATATTTTTCATCATCCTCGGTCCTAAATGATGATATTATTGAATATCTTTGGCTCAGTAGTGCAAAAGATGAATGATTTCTTGATGAATATCTTTGGGTCGTAGTGCAAAGATGAACAGGTGTTTAGATGAACATGACCGACTGATGAATATCTTTGGCCTGTAGTGTAAAGATGAATATTTGATTTGAGATGAATATTGATTGATGTTACAAGGATAAAATATTGATGATGGACTGTTAAATTCATAGATTATAGTAGATTTCATTTTCTACGTAACTCTTCTATGAATTATTATTTCACATGTAATATTAATCTAAAACTTGTTGTTTAATATATTCTCTCGATTTTTCCTCGTTGAAGACTAACGATAATTTGTTGTATATTATCTTAGTCATAATATTCTTTATCGGGCTAGTTGAGCTCACCCTTTTCCTTTTTGTTCCATTTTTCTTCTCGTGAGGCGAGAATATAGCGAAAGTATTTTGCCTGGGTATGGAATGAAGGTTCTAGAGAGTTGTTTAGTAGTCCTCACCATTTTTGTAAAATAATGTATCAATAAATGTGACGAGGATTTATTTGAGTATAGATATTGTCTAGAAGATAATATTTGTATTCAAACTCACGATTTCTTGTTGTAATAATAAAGTTGTAGTTGTTTCGCACTATGTATTGACAACTCGAATGGGTGATGTATACCTATTTTGGGGGCGCCACAGGTTGGTATCGAGCTTTAGGATATGATCTGCAGCGAGATCTGGGGAATAGAACTAGGAATGGAGAGACGAGTAAATCCTTCGCTAGTGTGTCCTACCTAAGCTTATTTAATTTGTTAGTTGGTCAATATATATGGATATTATGTGATATGTTGATTTCCTTAATTAACCCTTGTTCTATGGAAGTATTTGAGAATGTCGACCGAGAATGATAACAATGGAGTAAATGAGACCGTGGAGACGCCTGTATTCACCAATGAGGAGAACATGCAGCAGGCCGACAATGTTCCTCCTGTGAACAACACCACTGAGCGGATGATGAACGACGGATGTTTAGAAGCTTTTTGCGGTTCATGCAAAATCGCACGAGGATACACGCCGCACAAACTACGGTGTGGAAATGATAACAATGCACGATTTGTCACGGCCAAGCAGTTCAAAGAGTTGGGACCACCAGAATTCTGAGGAAAGCCGGATCCGATTAAGGCGGAGACGTGGGTCAAACAAATTACCAAGATATTTGATGTCTTGGGATGTACGAAAGAACAGAAGGTTCCATTCGCTACTTTTATGTTCCATAATGAGGCAGATTACTGGTGGGAATCTGTGAAGCGTACCCATCCAGCTGCACTCAGCATGTCTTGGGAGACGTTTCAGAAACTGTTCAACGACAAGTACTTTCCTGAAAGTATTTGTCATATGAAGGAAGTGGATTTTCTTAGACTGGAACAAAATAACATGACGGTGTCCCAGTACGAGGCAAAGTTTGCAGAGCTATCCAGGTTTGCACCTCATTTGGTGGAGAATGAGGAACGTATGACGCGGATGTTTTTGAGAGGTTTGAAACCCGACATACGTCAGTATCTCATTTCTTATAAATTTTCTCTCTATTCAGATGTTGTCAACAGGGCTCAATTGTTGGAGCGTGATAACGATTATGGTCAACCGAGGGGTCATAACCAGGATCATACTGGAGATAGCAGTCAACAGAATAACGATAACCAGCGGAGAAAGAAAAAGATGGACAAAAATGGTAACCACTCTGGTGGTAATCATGGCCATGAGAATAGAAGAAGCGAATCGGGAGGAGATTTTAAAAAGAGGAGATTCAACAACGACAATGTAACGATAGCAAAGACCAACAAAGAATTGGTTCAAGGGAGGGAACGACCACCTGGGTCGATGCTAAATGCGGAAAGAGAGGACATATCGGTCAAACCGCCCACAACAGTTCAAGGTATGTTCTAATTATGGAAAGGAAGGACATATCGCTCGAGATTGTACGGTAGCGAAATCAAGTCCAGGGGGGATGGTGACTCAAAAGGCTGTCCCAGAAAAGTCGAAGTCAACGGTTCCTGGAAGAGCGTTTGTTGTGACTGGTCAAAATGCGAGGAACCCAAACGAGGTGATCACGAGTAAGCTATTTATAAATTCTTGCGAAGTTTATACCTTACTTGATACCGCGGGCATACCCATTCATTTATCTCTCTCCGCTTGTGCTCAACGTTTAAACTTGACCGGAGAAATTAGACTTTGACCTATCTCGTGGAAACTCCGTTAGAGAAACTTTCATCACATCCATCGCTTATAAATCTTGTTTGATTCAAGTTGGCACCATCACCTTACTCGTTGACCTTATCTCTTTAAAGATACTTGCTTTTGATGTGATTTTAGGGATTGATTGGTTAACTACTCATCATGCCAAAATTGATTGTTTTTCGTAAGGTTGTTAGTTTTCATATTCCTAACCAACCTGTTGTATTTAATTCAAGCAACTAAACCATTAAAATCAATCACCATCATATCTAATCATAAAGCTATTCGTTTATTGAAAAACGGATATCAAGCTTTCTTAGCCCATGTTATGGATTTGAATAAAGACACGTTAAATTTGAATAATATTCTGTTGTTATTGACTTTTCCGACGATTTCTCAAGAACTTCCGCTCACCCGTAACGTGAAGTTGAATTTTTATCGATCTTCAAACTGGTACAAAGCCCATTTCTAAAACCCCATATCGAATGGCTCTATTGAACTTCAGAGTTAAAGGTCCAACTACAGGAGTTGTTGGACATCGGTTTCATTCGCCCCTAGTACATCTCCTCGGGGTGCTCCTGTTTTATTCGTAAAGAAGAAAGACGGTAGTATGCGACTTTGTATTGACTATCGAGAATTGAACCGTGTCACCATCAAGAATAGGTATCCTCTACCTCGTATTGATGACCTGTTTGACCAGTTGCAAGGAGCACAATTCTTTTCAAAGATCGATCTTCGTTCTGGATATCATCAGCTGAAGATTAAAACTGAGGATATTCCAAAGACTGCCTTCAGAACTCGGTATGAGCATTATGAATTTTTAGTCATGTCTTTTGGATTGACTAATGCTCCTACGGCTTTCATGGATATGATGAACCGAGTATTCAAGGACTATTTAGATCGGTTCGTTGTTGTCTTTATTGATGACATTCTCATATATTCCAAAAACCGTGAAGATCATAAGCACCATTTGAAGCTGGTACTCCAAAGGCTTCGTGAAAACAAAAGCTATATGCCAAGTTGAAGAAATGCGAATTCGCTCGAGGAAGAAGATTCCTTGGACACGTGGTGTCAAAACCACGTGTATCAAGTGGACCCGGCCAAGATTGAAGCAATACAAAGTTGGGAGCAACCAAGTCAATGTAGATCAAGACGTAGCTTTCTCGGGCTCATTTGGTTATTATCGGAGATTCGTTGAAGGATTTTTCTAATCGCTACTCCATTAACTTCGGTGACTCGGAAGATATAAAATTTGTATGGAAGCGAGGAACGCGAGAAGAGTTTCCAAGAGCTCAAGAGGAGACTCATTTTAAGACTGTTTCTAACAATACCATCCGGGTGCGGATGGATTTGTTATCTCACAAACGATGCTTGTGCAAAGGGTTAGGATGTGTTCTCATGCAACGTGGGAAAGTCATAGCCTATGCCTCATGACAACTTAAAGAATATGAGAGGAATTATCCTACTCATGATCTAGAGTTAGCGCGAATGCTTTCACGCTTAAAGATTTGGAGGCACTATCTATATGGGGAGAAAGTGGAGATATATTCGCACCATAAAAGCCTCAAATATTTCTTCACTCAAAAGGAACTCAACACGCGGCAACGACGTTGGCTCGAGTTGTTGAAAGATTATGACCACACTATTCAATACCATCCTAGAAAAGTGAACGCGTAGTGACGTGGCGTTGAGAAAGTAGAAGAACATATGCAGAGAACGAAAGTACGATGATGTCAAGTATACGCGACAGGGCCAACTTTAATAGAAAAAGTTAAAGGTCTTTCAAGCCACCGAGCACGAGGTGATGCGTATTAAGAAGAAAGTACAAGAAGGTGTTATTAGGATGCGAGAATCGATGAAGCGAGAATACTTGAGTCCACCTGCACTTTGTGTTCCTAACGACTCGACGATTTGAAGTACAAGATTATGATGGAAGCACACAATACACCATTTGCGATCCATCCCGAAGTTCTAAAATGTATCGTGATCTTCGACATATATTTTGGTGGAACAATATGAATGAAGAGAGATCGTGGAGTTTATCTCGAGGTGTTTAACTTGTCAATGTGTAAAGGCGGAGCATCAAGTGCCAAAGGGTCCATTGCAACCACTTGAGATTCGAAATGGAAGTGGGAACATATTACCATGGATTTCGTTACGGGTCTTCCCACGATTTTTCAAGGCGTAAATGCTATTTGGGTTATTGTTGATAGATTAACCAAGTCGGCTCATTTCTTGCCGACACGGAGACTTATTCCTCGAACGTCTTCTTTAGTATGTATGTGAATGAGATTGTGAGGTTGCATGGCATGCCAAGATCCATAGTTTTGGATCGTGACCCAAGATTCACTTCAAGATTTTGGGTTAGCTTGCAAAAAGCTATGGGCATGGATTTTACGATTTAGTTCTTAAGATACCATCCTCAAAAGCGGACGGACAATCGAGAGGACTATCCAAACTCTTGAAGATCTATTAAGACTCGTGTCCTAGACTTCAAAGGAGTTGGGATAAGTATTTATCATTGGTGGAATTCTCCTACAACAACAACAGCTTATCGTGCAAGTATAGGGGTGGCTCCATTCAAGCATTATATATGGACGAAAGTGTCGCCTCCAATATGTTGGGATGAGGTTGGGGAAGCAACATTGTTGGGACCCGATTTGGTACGTATGACTACGAAAAAGATCCAAATGATTTGACAACGATACAAACCAAGATGCAGGACCCATAAAAGAGTTATGCGGATCTTCATCGAAAGGACGTGGAATTTGATATCGAGATCATGTATTGTTGCGTGTTATACCATAGAAAGGAGTTACAAGATTCTGGAAGAGAGGAAAGCTCAATCCACGATTTATTGGTCCATTTCAAATTCTCGACCGAGTAGGAAATGTAGCTATAGACTCGCGTTACCTCCGAAAGTATGTCTCGTGTTCATAATGTGTTTCATATATCCGCACTTCGTAAATATGTGAAAGACCCGAACCACGTTATAGAGTTAGAACCGGGACGAGATACCAAGACTTAACGCACGAAGAGGTACTGCCAAGATCTTGGATATGAAGGAGCAAGTCCTATGCACAAAGGTCATACCACAAGTTAAAGTTTTTTGTGGAGGAATCATGCTATATAGAGAAATGACCTAGGAATTGAAACGGAAATGAAAGCGAGGTATCCTCACCTTTTCAAACACAGTGCACGTCACGCCAATTTCGAGGATGAAATTTCATAAGGAGGGAGGTCAGAAGACCCCAACTTATTATTAATGAAATTTAATTTTCTATTTATTATTTTGAAATAGTAAGGGTTGATTTGATTAATGTGGATAGGTGTGGGTAAAATACGCAAATATTTCAAAATAAGCAAGTGGTTATAAAATATTCATTATTGTCGGGGAATATTCGTTTGGTCGTGGAATATTCAGATCTTGTTGGGAATATTCGATGACATAAGGTGCAACCATGTAATGGGCCCCATAACGAAAAGCGATTGGAGGAAGAAAACGACAAGAATAAGTTGGTTATAAATAATCTACAGAAATTCTTATCAATTAATACTATGGGAATACCGGTGGTTAAAATATAGTAAGACATCAGATTGCACCAATTATTGATTCTTATGTAAGAAGGCCTTACTCAATAATTGTTATAGAATTATCGCTCAATATTATATTTTATTGATTCAATAATTGCTACGTTGATATTATATTATTGTTTTAATAATTATCACCGCACGTATTTTCTATTATCGGAGCAATAATTCATATTATCTGAATAGTATTATTAGATAACATTATTGGCAATGTCTAGAAAGTTTGTCTAAGGAGAGGTTTGGTCATCTAATTGCGCGCCAGTAAGGAGAGATCCTTATTGAAAAATCCCTTCTATCTTGGGAACTGCCTTGTTGTCAATAATGTGATTCTGTAATATTATTTATGAATAATTAATTATTGATTTATATGATGAGGAAAATATTGATTTTATGAGGATATAGATGGAGAAAATTTTTAATGTGACAATTGTTGAAAATTAATCTTTTTCTGATAAAATAATTCATTTAAATATATTATTTTAATAATATATTAACGATGATATTTTTACAATGAATGTGGGATATATGAGTATATTAGGAGGAAGAGTATTTTTGTGGCATTAAATGTTTAACACATGTTTTGTACACAATTATTGACCGAAATTTGATTATAGCTTGAAAAATCTCCCGTTTGTGGATTTCGGTCAATTTCTGTTTGGAATTTGGAAACAATTTCTTCTGCAAAGTTGTAGAGAATTAAATTTCCTATAAAAAGTCGCGAAATTCGAATTTTCTGATAAAAGGGCTATTTATTATGAATTATTGAAGTTCCGAAGTTCTAAAATAATTAATTTTTGGGAGTTTTAGTTAATTATTTTGAGAAAAAACGTTTTTTGTACAATTAGTGGGCTCACATGTGTTATCAATGTGCTGAATTCAGATCATCAAAGGTGGGCTAAGGAAATTTATAATATATATTAATATTTTATTAAATTTTCTACTTTGGTGTTCTAAGCATTTTCCTATAAATAGGGTGCTTAGGTTAGAATTGAAAATCACACCAGAAACTGAAAACTTCTCTCTCTTTCTCTCTCGATATATTGAGCGTATTCTTGTGAGTATACTTTTGAGTGTTTCTATATCTGGTGCAAGTCATGCTTTATATCTGGTGTTTATTTCAACTGTAAGATGTCTTTTGAGGTAAGAGATGTTATTTTTCGTAATGATGTTATTCTTTCAATATCATTATTAGAAATATTTATCCAAGTTTTATCAAATTTGAAACTTTTGGTGTCGGGGGTTCTTATTCACGATATCTGATTATTCACGAATCACTTGCCACTATTCACGAGAAAAATTAAATTTTTGTTTTTGTCCAAAATATCTATTATGGATAATAGCTTTGATTGTATCCATGTTTTGATCATTCTTGAATTTTACTCCACTATGATTATTTTTGAGGTATTTTTGGACATGGATAAAACAAAGTACAAATCCTTAATACTTGTTCTTTTGTTTCACTGGATTCGTTTTCTTTAAAATATTTTTCATCATCCTCAGTCCTAAATGATGATATTACTGAATATCTTTGGCTTGTAGTGCAAAGATGAATGATTTCTTGATGAATATCTTTGGGTCGTAGTGCAAAGATGAACAGGTATTTAGATGAACATGACCGACTGATGAATATCTTTGGCCTGTAGTGTAAAGATGAATATTTGATTTGAGATAAATATTGATTGATGTTACAGGGATAAAATATTGATGATGGACTGTTAAATTCATAGATTATAGTAGATTTCATTTTCTACGTAACTCTTCTATGAATTATTATTTCCGCTGCGAATATTAATCTAAAACTTGTTGTTTAATATATTCTCTCAGATTTTTCCCTGTTGAAGACTAACGATAATTTGTTGTATATTATCTTAGTCATAATATTCTTCTTCGGGCTAGTTGAGCTCACCCTTTTCCTTTTTGTTCCATTTTTCTTCTCGTGAGGCGAGAATATATGAAAGATGCAGTCTGGGTATGGAATGAAGGTTCTAGAGAGTTGTTTAGTAGTCCTCACCATTTTGTAAAATAATGTATCAATAAATGTGACGAGGATTTATTTGAGTATAGATATTGTACAGAAGATAATATTTGTATTCAAACTCACGCTTTTCTTGTTGTAATAATAAAGTTGTAGTTGTTTCGCATTTCTATGTATTGACAACTCAGAATGGGTGATGTATACCTATTTTGGGGGCGTCACAGTTGGTATCAGAGCTTAGGGATATGATCTCTGGCGGAGATCGGGGAATAGAACTAGGAATGGAGAGACGAGTAAATCCTTCGCTAGTGTGTCCTACCTAAGCTTATTTAATTTGTTAGTTGGTCAATATATATGGATATTATGTGATATGTTGATTTCCTTAATTAACCCTTGTTCTATGGCAGTATTTGAGAATGTCGACCGAGAATGATAACAATGGAGTAAATGAGACCGTTGAGACGCCTGTACTCACCAATGAGGAGAACATGCAGCAGGCCGACAATGTTCCTCCTGTGAACAACACCACTGAGCAGATGATGAATGACGGGATGTTTAGAAGCTTTTTGCAGTTCATGCAAAATCAGACGAGGGATACACGTGCACAAACTATAGGTGGAAATGATAACAATGCACGATTTGTCACGGCCAAGCAGTTCAAAGAGTTGGGACCACCAGAATTCTGAGGAAAGCCGGATCCGATTAAGGCGGAGACGTGGGTCAAACAAATTACCAAGATATTTGATGTCTTGGGATGTACGAAAGAACAGAAGGTTCCATTCGCTACTTTTATGTTCCATAATGAGGCAGACATGGTGGGAATCGTGAAGCGCACTCCATCCAAATTTGACTTCAAGATGTCTTGGGAGACGTTTTTGAATCATTCAACGACAAGTACTTTTCGAAAGTATTTGTTATATGAAGGAAGTGGATTTTCTTAGATCGAACAAAATAACATGACGGTGTCCCAAAGACGAGGCAAAGTTTGCAGAGCTATCCGAGTTTGCACCTCATTTGGTGGAGAATGAGAACGATGACGCGGATGTTTTTGAGAGGTTTGAAACCCGACATACGCCAAGATCTCATTTCTTATAAATTTTCTCTCTATTCAGATGTTGTCAACAGGGCTCAATTGTTGGAGCGAGATAACGATTACGGTCAACCGAGGGGTCATAACCAGGATCATACTGGAGATAGCGCCAATGTAATAACGATAACCAAATGGAGAAAGAAAAAGATGGACAAAATGGTAACCACTGGTGGTAATCATGGCCATGAGAAATAAGAAGCGAATCGGGAGGAGATTTTAAAAGAGGAGATTCAACAACGATAATGTGAAAACGATAAGCACCAAAGAAGAATCTGGTTCAAAGGGAGGGAACGACCACCGGTCAGATGCTACAAATGCGGGAAAGAGGGACATATCGGTCAAACCGTCCACAACAGTTCAAGGTATGTTATAATTATGGAAAGGAAGGACATATCGCTTCGAGATTATGCGGCAGAATAAATCAAGTCCTGGGGGGATGGTGACTCAAAAGGTTGTCCCGTAAAAGTCAAGTCAGCGGTTCTCGGAAGAAAGCGTTTTGTTGTGATCGGTCAAAATGCGAGGAACCCAAACGAGGTGATCACGAAAGTAAGCTATTTATAAATTCTTGCAAAGTTTATACCTTACTTGATCCGGTATACCCATTCATTTATCTCTCCCGCTTGTGCTCAACGCTTAAACTTGACCAGGAGAAATTAGACTTTGACCTATCTCTGTGGAAACTCCGTTAGAGAAACTTTCATCACATCCATCGTTTATAAATCTTGTTTGATTCAAGTTGGCACCATCACCTTACCGTTGACCTTATCTCTTTAAAGATACTTGCTTTTGATGTGATTTTAGGGATTGATTGGTTAACTACTCATCATGCCAAAATTGATTGTTTTCGTAAGGTTGTTAGTTTTCATATTCCTAACCAACCCTGTTGTATTTAATTCAAGCAACTAAACCATTAAAATCAATCACCGTCATATCTAATCATAAAGCTATTCGCTTATTGAAAAACGGATGTCAAGCTTTCTTAGCCCATGTTATGGATTTGAATAAAGACACGTTAAATTTGAATAATATTCTGTTGTTATCGACTTTCCCGACGTATTTCTCAAGAACTTCCTGGCCTACCCCGTAACGTGAAGTTGAATTTTTATTGATCTTGAACCCGTACAAAGCCCATTTCTAAAACCCCATATCGAATGGCTCCTATTGAACTTGGAGTTAAAGGTCCAACTACAGGAGTTGTTGGACATCGGTTTCATCTGGTCCCAAGTACATCTCCTCGGGGTGCTGCCCTGTTTTATTCAGAAAGAAGAAAGACGGTAGTATGCGACTTTGTATCGACTATCGAGAATTGAACCGTGTCACCATCAAGAATAGGTATCCTCTACCTCGTATTGATGACTGTTTGACCCGATTCAAGGAGCACAATTCTTTTCAAAGATCGATCTTCGATTCGGATATCATCAAATTTGAAGATTAAAACTGAGGATATTCCAAAGACTGCCTTCAGAACTCGGTATGAGCATTATGAATTTTTAGTCATGTCTTTTGGATTGACTAATGCTCCTACGGCTTTCATGGATATGATGAACCGAGTATTCAAGGACTATTTAGATCGGTTCGTTGTTGTCTTTATTGATGACATTCTCATATATTCCAAAAACCGTGAAGATCATAAGCACCATTTTAATTTCGGTACTCCAAAGGCTTCGTGAAAACAAGTTTATATGCCAAGTTGAAGAAATGCGAATTCGCTCGAGGAAGTAGATTCCTTGGACACGCGGTGTCAAAACCACGGTATCCGTGGACCCGCCAAGATTGAAGCAATACAAAGTTGGGAGCAACCAGGAAGTCGATGATCAAGACGTAGCTTTCGGGTCATTTGGTTATTATCGGAGATTCGTTGAAGGATTTTCTCTAATCGCTACTCCATTAACTCAAATTGACTCGGAAAGATATAAAATTCAGATGGAGCGAGGAACGCGAGAAGAGTTTCCAAGAGCTCAAGAGAGACTCATTTTAAGACTGTTTCTAACAATACCATCCGCACGGATGGATTTGTTATCTCTGATGATTCTTCGTGCAAAGGGTTAGGATGTGTTCTCATGCAACGTGGGAAAGTCATAGCTATGCCTCGCGACAACTTAAAGAATATGAGAGGAATTATCCTACTCATGATCTAGAGTTGGCAAAGGTGATGCTTTCACGCTTAAAGATTTGGAGGCACTATCTATATGGGGAGAAAGTGGAGATATATTCGCACCATAAAAGCCTCAAATATTTCTTCACTCAAAAGGAACTCAACACGCGGCAAGCAACGACGCTGGCTCGAGTTGTTGAAAGATTATGACCACACTATTCAATACCATCCCAGAAAAGTGAACGTGGTAGGGACGCGTTGAGTAGAAGAACATATATGCGAGGAACGAGTACGATGATGTCAAGTATACGATAGGCCAACTTTAATAGAAAAATTTAAGGTTGCTCAAGCCAATCAACCCGGAGCCGATGCGTATGTAAGAAGAAAGTATGTTAAGGTGTTATTAGGATGCGAGAATCGATGAAGAAGAGAATACTTGAGTCCACCTGCACTTTGTGTCCTCAACGACTCGATTTGAAGTACAAGATTATGATGGAAGCACACAATACACCATTTGCGATCCATCCCGGAAGTTCTAAAATGTATCGTGATCTTGACATATATTTTGGTGGAACAATATGA
The DNA here is from genome assembly GCA_020205605.1 of Panax ginseng. Classification (NCBI taxonomy): domain Eukaryota; kingdom Viridiplantae; phylum Streptophyta; class Magnoliopsida; order Apiales; family Araliaceae; genus Panax; species Panax ginseng. The sequence goes on along the minus strand of CM035127.1, from coordinate 16,240,636 downwards.
AGAGAGAGATCGTGGAGTTTATCTCGAGGTGTTTAACTTGTCAATGTGTAAAGGCGGAGCATCAGTGCCAAAGGGTCCATTGCAACCACTTGAGATCCGAAATGGAAGTGGTAACATATTACCATGGATTTCGTTACGGGTCTTCCCACGCTTTCTCAAGGCGTAAATGCTATTTGGGTTATTGTTGATAGATTAACCAAGTCACTCATTTCTTGCCGCCACTGAGACTTATTCCTCGAACGTCTTGCTAAGTATGTATGTGAATGAGATTGTGAGGTTGCATGGGCATGCCAAAGATCCATAGTTTTGGATCGTGACCCAAGATTCACTTCAAGATTTTGGGTTAGCTTGCAAAAAGCTATGGGCATGGATTTACGATTTAGTTTGGCATACCATCCTCAAACGGACGGACAATCAGAGAGGACTATCCAAACTCTTGAAGATCTATTAAGACTCTGTGTCCTAGACTTCAAAGGGAGTTGGGATAAGTATTTATCATTGGTGGAATTCTCCTACAACAACAGTTATCAGGCAAGTATAGGGGTGGCTCCATTCGAAGCATTATATGGACGAAAGTGTCGCTCTCCAATATGTTGGGATGAGGTTGGGGAAGCAACATTGTTGGGACCCGATTTGGTACATATGACTACGAAAAAGATCCAAATGATTCGACAACGTATACAAACGGCACATGACCGACAAAAGAGTTATGCGGATCTTCATCGAAAGGACGTGGAATTTGATATCAGAGATCATGTATTGTTGCGTGTTATACCATAGAAAGGAGTTACAAGATTCGGGAAGAGAGGAAAGCTCAATCCACGATTTATTGGTCCATTTCAAATTCTTGACCGAGTAGGAAATGTAGCCTATAGACTCGCGTTACCTCCGAGTATGTCTCGTGTTCATAATGTGTTTCACATATCTGCACTTCGTAAATATGTGAAAGACCCGAACCACGTTATAGAGTTAGAACCGGACGAGATAGCCGAAGACTTAACGTACGAAGAGGTACCTGTCAAGATCTTGGATAGGAAGGAGCATGTCCCACGCATGAAAAAGGTCATACCACAAGTTAAAGTTTTGTGGAGGAATCATGCTTATAGAGAAATGATGACAGGAATTGGAAACGAAAATGAAAGCGAGGTATCCTCACCTTTCGAAACACTGTGCACGACGACGTCAATTTCGAGGATGAAATTTCATAAGGAGGGAGGTTGTAAGACCCCAACTTATTATTAATGAAATTTAATTTTTCTATTTATTATTTTGAAATAGTAAGGGTTGATTTGATTAATGTGGATAGTTATGGGTAAAATACGCAAATATTTCAAAATAAGCAAGTTGTTATAAAATATTCATTATTGTTTGGGAATATTAGTTTGGTCGTGGAATATTTCTGACATTGTCGGAGAATATTCGTGACGACACAATAACCATATCCATGGGCCCATAACTGGAAAAAGCGATTGATTGGAAGAAAAAACGACAAGAATAAGTTGGTTATAAATAACTACAGAATTCTTAAGTATTATCTTCGTGGGAATACCCGGTGGTTAAAAAACAAGAAGACACCAGTATTGCACCAATTATTGATTCTTACGTAAGAAGGCACTACTCAATAATTGTTATAGTAATTCTTCGCTCAATATTATATTTTATTGATTCAATAATTGCTACGTTGATATTATTGTTGTTTTAATAATTGTCACTGCACAGTATTTTCTATTATCGGAGCAATAATTCATATTATCTGAATAATATTATTAGATAACATTATTGGCAATGTCTAAAAAGTTTTGTCTAAGGAGAGGTTTGGTCATCTAATTGCGCGCCAGTAAGGAGAGATCCTTATTGAAAAGCCCCTCTATCCCGAGGCCGCTTTGGTTGTCAATAATGTGATTCAGTAATATTATTTATAAATAATTAATTATTGATTTATATGATGAGGAAAATATTGATTTTATGAGGATATAGATGGAGAAAATTTTTAATGTGACAATTGTTGAAAATTAATCTTTTTCTGATAAAATAATTCATTTAAATATATTATTTTAATAATATATTAACGATGATATTTTTACAATGAATGTGGGATATATGAGTATATGAGGAGGAAGAGTATTTTTGTGGCATTAAATGTTTAACACATGTTTTGTACACAATTATTGACCGAAATTTGATTATAGCTTGTAAAATTTCCCGTTTGTGGATTTCGGTCAATTTCTGTTTGGAATTTGGAAAAACTTTCTTCTGCAAAGTTGTAGAGAATTGAATTTTCTATAAAAACTTGCGAGATTCGAATTTTCTGATAAAAGGGCCATTTATTATGAATTATTGAAGTTCCGAAGTTCTAAAATAATTAATTTTTGGGAGTTTTAGTTAATTATTTTGAGAAAAACGTTTTTTGTACAATTAGTGGGCTCACATGTGTTATCAATGTGCTGAATTCAGATCATCAAAGGTGGGCTAAGGAAATTTATAATATATATTAATATTTTATTAAATTTTGTACTTTGGTGTTCTAAGAATTTTCCTATAAATAGGGTGCTTAGGTTAGAATTGAAAATCACACCAGAAACTGAAAACTTCTCTCTCTTTCTCTCTCGATATATTGAGCGTATTCTTGTGAGTATACTTTTGAGTGTTTCTATACGGTCAAGTCATACTATATATGATTGTTTCAACTGTAAATCTTGTCTTTTGAGGTAAGTGGATGTTATTTTTCGTAATGATGTTATTCTTTCAATATCATTATTAGAAATATTTATCTGAAGTTTTTATCAAATTTGAAACTTTTTTGGTGTCGGGAGTTACTTATTCATGTATACGACTTTATTCACTTAATCGATAATTATTCACGTAAAAAATTAAATTTTTGTTTTTGTCCAAAATATCTATTATGGATACTAGCTTTGATTGAATCCATGTTTTGATCATTCTTGAATTTTCTCCACTATGATTATTTTTGAGGTATTTTTGGACATGGATAAAACAAAGTACAAATCCTTAATACTTGTTCTTTTGTTTCACTGGATTCGTTTTCTTTAAAATATTTTTCATCATCCTCACCCCTAAATGATGATATATTGAATATCTTTGGCTTGAAAGTGCAAAGATGAATGATTTCTTGATGAATATCTTTGGGTCGTAGTGCAAAGATGAACAGGTGTTTAGATGAACATGACCGACTGATGAATATCTTTGGCCTGTAGTGCAAAGATGAATATTTGATTTGAGATGAATATTGATTGATGTTACACGGATAAAATATTGATGATGGACTGTTAAATTCATATATTATAGTAGATTTCATTCTCTACGTAACTCTTCTATGAATTATTATTTCCGCTGCGAATATTAATCTAAAACTTGTTGTTTAATATATTCTCTCAGATTTTTTCCTGTTAAAGACTAACGATAATTTGTTGTATATTATCTTAGTCACAATATTCTTTAATTTAGTGAGACAAAATATTAACAAATTAACTTAATCTATTAATATTTATTTACAAGATTAAACAACTTCTATTTATATATATATATATATATATATATATATATATATATATATATATATATAAATGAAGACTAAGAAAGGAGTTTCATGAAAAATAAAGAAGCTTGAATGGATGTAATATATATAATTACTTATTTTAATTAAGATATTTTTAAATTCAAATTAACATGAATTTATTATAATAATAAAACTGTAAACTATTTAAAAATATTATTACTCATTATAAAATTTATTTTTCGTAGATTTTAATATTTTTGTCTCAATTTTAAATTTAAAAATGTATTAATTAACTTTAAAAATCAATTATAATGTTATAGTTTTAAATGTAGGTTATATATATATTTTTAATTTAAAAACATGAATAAAAAGAAATGAAAAATGTAAACTTCAGAAATATTCGGAAGACTAATGCAAATTAAAATAGGATTGCGATCACCTTTACATTTTTCACGTTTTATTCGCAAAACAACCATGCCCAAAACCAACCACAACTCCTCCTCTCTCTCATTGCCAAGGAAACAACCTTTTTTCTTTCTCTCTCTCTATCGTCTCTCCTCTTTTTCCATTCTCATTCATTATAAAGAATGCGTGGTTTCTCTCCCAGGGCCCTTCCGCCGGCTATTTAACGATAAATCCTCTTGCCGGAGGCCGCCTACTCAGCCCCAACTACCTAAAATCGATTAATTATATATAACCAACATGCTTCAAAATGACGAGGCTATGATCAACGACCTCGTCTGGCCATTCGGGAACTTAGACGGCCTTGACCGGGATGACCTCCGCATGGCCGCCTACGAGATATTTTTCACGGCATGTCGGTCGTCCCCAGGGTTCGGAGGGCGGAATGCCCTAACGTATTATCCCTCGGACGGCAGTGGGGACGGAATGCTGGGGTCACCGGTGAAAGGGCCTGGGGTGGGGATGGCGGTGACCAGCAGGATAAAAAGAGCATTGGGGTTGAAAATGTTGAAACGAGCTAGGTCTAGGAGGACCAATTCGTGCGGGTCGAACCCGAATTCGCCTCGGGATCCGAGCTCAGGATCGGGGAGTCCCACGTTTGCATTTAGTACGGTGCCGTCGCCGAGGCAGAGGCGGCCGCTCACGTCGGCGGAGATCATGAGGCAGCAGATGAAGGTGTCGGATCAGAGCGATAATAGGCTGCGCAAAACGCTCATGAGGACTCTTGTTGGCCAAGTATGTGAATACATGCATGCATGTAAACTAATAATGTTCATTATTCATGCATGTAATTAAGGCAATAGTTATAAAACTGCAAAAAACACCTTTACCCCTGTGATTTTGTTTACTGACTGTTAAATAAATTGCTCAAATTTTCTACGTGGCTTAAAAAAATAAAAAAAATGACATGTAAATGGTGGGGTGGCGTGTCATCGACCTTCAATTGGGTCAACCCGACCCGTGCACATATTAAACGGGTCAAAAACCATAACTCTATTAAAAACAAAAATCAGTTCCCTTGAAAAAATCAAATCAGTTCCCACTTTTTTCTTTCTTTTCTCTTTCCTCTTTCCTCTTTCCTCTTTCACACCATTTTCAGTTCATCTGGTTATATGAAAAAAAATCCTAGATGCGTAATAAATTGAATAATAAATTATTAAAAGTTGTAACCGTTCATGATTATATATATATATATATATATAACTTTAAAAAAATATTATTCAAATAAAACATATCTTTATATTTATATTTTTTTTGTTTTTTAATTATTTAACATGCACCTTTTAGTTCATAAAATCAAGGGGTGAAGATGGAGGGTCATGATAAAAAGGCGATAAATAAATAAGTTAATATGCATGATTGCATGCCTGATATTATATATTAGGAAGGTTCACAAATGTACATTCTTAACAATAAATTGAACTCTTAATATTAAAATCTACGTTAACAGAAGTCCTGTCTTTTGTCAGCTTTCTTAAACTTCCTGCATTACATATTTACAGAAAAATAAATACATCTCATTTTTTTTTTGTATATAAAAAAATTGAGAACAAGTTTGGTATCTAATCAATTTATTTATTATGACTAGCTAATCTTAACGTGAGACTCTAATTTCTAGACAAACGTATTTTTTTGCTATGAATTCACCATTGTGATGTCTATGTATATATGCAGATGGGCAGGAGGGCAGAAACTATAATCCTCCCACTAGAGCTCCTCCGCCATCTAAAGCCATCCGAATTCAACACTCCTGCCGAGTACCACTTATGGCAAAAGCGTCAGCTCAAGCTCCTCGAGGCCGGCCTCCTCCTCCACCCAGCAGTCCCAGTAGACAAATCCAACGAATTCGCCCTCCGATTCACGGAAATCATCAACGCCTGCGAGACAAAACCCATAGACACCGGCAAAAACTCCGAAACCATGAGAACCCTATGCAACTGTATTGTCTCTTTATCATGGAGAAGCCTCGACGGCTCCCCCACCGACATCTGCCACTGGGCCGACGGATTCCCCCTAAACGTCCACATATACATCGCACTCCTCCGCGCCATTTTTGACACAAGAGACGAGACATTAGTACTTGACGAAGTCGATGAGCTGTTAGAGTTAATGAAAAAGACATGGACTACATTGGGGATTAATAGGTCAATACATAACTTGTGTTTTACTTGGGTTTTATTTGAACAATACATTGTCACGGGACAAGTGGAGGGGGATCTTCTTGGGGCGGCGTTAGCTATGTTGGCGGAGGTGGCGAATGATGCGAAGAAAGTAGATAGGGAGCCTATGTATGTGAAGATGTTGGGGTGGACTTTGGCTTCTATGAAAAGGTGGTGTGAGAATAGGTTGTTGGATTATCATGGTAATTTTGAGAAGGGGAAAGTTGGGTTGATGGAGAGTATTTTGCCTATGGTTTTTTCGTCTACAAAGATATTGGAAGAAGATGTTCCGGGTTATGCTGCAGCTGCACAAGAGAAAAGGGATATAGCTTCGGCTTTAATTGGGAATAGGGCTGATCTTTATATTCGATCTTCGTTGAGAAATGCATTCGCAAAGGTAGGTTCTCCATTTGAAGCTAGTAGTTCTTCTTTCGTTCTTAAATTTTGTTATGTATATGTAGATTAATTAGAGCAGTTATTCTACATACTCCAAATTAATTTGTAAACAGATGATTTGGCACGTCACATCTTTCTAACTAAGTTAGCAAATTATAAAACTTAAAAGAGTTCTTGTTTTATATTTATGAATCTCAACAGTAAAATCATTGACACATTATCGAAAGAACAATTTAGATTTAGATGTATTAACATTTTTCTTATAGATAAGCATGCATATAAGATGAGGAAAATATTCTTAGCTTAATTTCCAAAAGTACCCTCTTAATTTGCATATTTCCAAGCTTCCATTAGTTTTTCAATCCGATGGAAACCATGAGGCAAGTCATACCGCTAGGTCAAATACCATACAGTGAATTGTGTTAATTTGAGTATTTAATTTTAATGTTTTCTCCATTAATTTTACCAATCTAAAACTTGTCTTTCCATCTTTCTCGCGCTTTGATATGTATCCTAAAGATGCTACAAGATGGAAATGTCAATGGCAACATAGTTGAAGAACAACACCCGTGCGATATCCTCCTTCAAATAGCCAAGGACACAGAGGATTTGGCAGCGAAGGAGAAGGAAACCTATAGTTTAGTACTCAAAAAATGGCACCCTATTGCAGCCGGGGTTGCAGTTGTGACACTACATAGTTGTTATGGAACTTTGTTGAAGCAATATCTAGCTGGCACGTCCTCGCTAACGAATGAGACCATCGCAGTTTTGCAAAGGGCAGGGAAGCTAGAAAAGGTTTTGGTTCAAATGGTGGTTGAGGACTCGGTTGAATGCGAAGATGGAGGCAAAACTATTGTGAGAGAGATGGTTCCTTATGAAGTCGAATCCATCATAGTAAAATATATGAGGCAATGGATTCAAGATACGTTGAAGAGAGGAAAAGATATTCTTCAAAGTGAAAAAGAATATGAAGTGTGCTTTCTTTATTATATAGATAATATTTTTTAAAACATGGATACGATTTCTATGAAATTGTCAATGTAAGTTTATAGTTTTCTGTTGTTCGTGTCATGTAACGCCCTTTTGTGGGTTAGGAACATATACACCATATTAATTTGCTAAACATTTGATATAACAAATGCATCAAAAAAATTATAAACTTATATATAGTCAGTGACAGTTTCATGGAATCGAGATCCAAAAAAAACACATATTTTTCATGTGATGTAAATGAAGACTAATTGGTTTGTTTGCAAATTATCATGTTATATAGACATGGAATCCAAAGTCAAAGAATGAGCCATATGCAAATTCAGCAGTGGAGCTAATGAAATATGCCAGGCAAGCTGTGGATAAATTCTTTGAGACTCCAATTGGCATTGCAGAGGATTTAGCTCATACTTTTGCTGATGGGTTAGAGCAACTCTTCCGAGACTACACCACATTTGTGGCATCTTGTGGTATGAAAAATTTACTTGTGTTAATTCACAGTTAATGTACATAGTCTCATCTACTATCCCATATTCCGTATGCATTATTGTCGCATAATCCTTATTTATTTTTTTAGAAACTAAAAGTATTACTAACTATTTGAATTGTTCCTCATCATCTTCTTGATCAGGATCAAAACAGAGCTATATCCCCACCCTCCCTCCCCTCACACGGTGCAACCGAGACTCAAAATTCCTCACATTATGGAAGAAAGCCAGCCCTTGCACAGTCAGCTACGAAATCTCAACCCAAAACGACACAAACGAAGGCAACAACCCGCGCCCTTCAACCAGCCGTGGCACCCAACGCCTCTACATCCGCCTCAACACCTTACATTACCTTCTCTCCCAACTCCACGTGCTCGACAAATCCTCTCCCTCTCCCCTCGCATCATCCCCTCACCGCGCAACAAACGCCTCAACAACCGCAGCCACCAGCTCACCAGCACCTACTTCGAGCACACGCGCTCATCCATCCAGTCCGCCACACAACACGTGTCAGAAGTAGCTGCGTATCGCCTAATCTTCCTCGATTCGAACTCCGTTTTTTATGGCAGCTTATACATGCACGATGTCGAGAATTCGCGTATTCGGCCAGCTCTGAGGATACTCAAGCAAAACCTTACTCTTCTAAGTGCAATAGTAGCTGACCGTGTTCAACCACTCGCAATAAAAGAAGTAATGAAGGCCGCTTTTGAGGCGTATCTTATGGTTTTGCTAGCGGGAGGAAGTTATAGAGTGTTTACTAGGGCGGATCATCGGATGATTGAGGAGGATTTTGATAATTTAAAGAAGGTTTTTACTTGCGGGGATCAAGGTTTGATATCGGAGGAGACGGTGGAGAAGGAGGGGGACACGGTGGAAGGCGTGGTGGCGCTGATGGGGCAGTCGACGGAGAAACTTGTGGAAGATTTTAGTATCGTGGCGTGTGAGGCTAGTGGGATAGGTGTTGTGGGGGCAGGTCAAAAACTGCCTATGCCACCTACAACTGGAAGGTGGAGTAGAGCGGATCCTAATACGATATTGAGGGTTTTGTGCCATAGAAATGACAGAGGGGCTAATCATTTCTTGAAGTGGACATTTCAATTAGCAAGGAGGAGGTAATGGATCAGATGATTTTAATTTTCACATGTTCAAGGGAAAAAAAAAATAATAATTAAAGGATGATGATTTTTTTTCTTATACTTGTATATATATATATATATATATATATATATATATATATATATATATATAATAAATTATGGGAATTGAAGATCATTCTTAAGAGCAAAGTCGGGAATCCGGTCGGGTTCAAACTTTGTGCATGGAGATCTATTAGTGCAGATGGCGATATGTGTAACAAAATTGGATATATGGTTTGGGGGAGGGAGCATGGTACTAATTTGGTGTTCATTTGTTTATAGGGTTAGACAATATTTGTACTTGCTGATGATGGGATGTTAGAATTCAATAAAGTTTTATCTCTGGTGTTATTTGAGCTATTTACCCTTGAAAATTGCGATTGTAAACTGAAATTTGTATTATTGTGTACAAGTTTTAGTTTAGATAAAATTTCAAGCAAAGTAGCTTCAAATGTGTTCTTTATGCTAATTCATTGCTTAGAGTATAGTAGTTTGAACACTATATTTCAAGCCATGGGCATATTCCAGTTGCTTGTCGTATAAAATTCGATATCCCTCCAAATTGGGAATGTTTATTAAAAATAAAAAATAGTTAATAGGGTCATTTAGGTGGTGTTTGTTTGTATTTGAATGTCTTTTAATTCACCATCTATCTGTGATTCGATCAGAGACGAATCTTATTTGGTAAAAAAAAATTTGTACTACTTCAATTTCAAATTTTAAGATCATTCAAATAAAATTTTTAAATAACTTAGAGGGTTAAAATTATAAAATAATGTCATTTAAATATTTTACACTTTTTAGTTATCAAACATTTTTTTAAATTCGGATTCTATTTCATTCAGATAATTTAATTTATTAAGATGTTTTAACCATTCTACTCTTAATTACTCAATTTTATAATCTTTTGAAAAAGGAGGGAGTATTTGTTGTAGTCATTAATTAGAAATTGCCAGAAGTTTACGGTACTAAAATGAAAATAAAGGAGGAGTTTGGACCGAAAAGTGTAGTTTTAGCCAAAAGAAAAGTTTGTTCATTTATAAAGGAGCAGTCGGCTACGAATATTGGCAAGTACGTACGTGGCAAAGTGAAAATGGAGAGAGAAAAGCTAAAAGCAAGCATCGTGACCTCGATTGAGGCCGTGAAGCGGCAGTCCGGCAAGACGTACGGTCAGATTGCGGCGGAGACCGGTATGACCAATGTTTACGTTGCCCAGCTCTTGAAACGACAAGCTCAGCTCAAGCCCGATACTGCCCCCAAACTACGGGCAGCTCTGCCCCAACTGCCAGACTCTCTCCTCCAAGAGATGATGGAACCACCTATGAGATCCTACAACCCCAATTTGATTCAAGAACCCACTGTTTACAGGTAGCACTTCCTCCCCCACTTGGTTTGTTTTCAGTATTTTGTTGATAGTATATGTCTAATTTAAGCCTATCAATTTTGGTATCTGAAATACCTTGTAGTCTTTTATTTAATTTGTTGAGAAAGGATTGTGATTAACTAAATTTAATTTGTATCTGATAATTGAACTATTTGACATGATGATGATCAATTTTTGAAAGTGATGTAGGCAAATTATGGGAGAATTCTGGTAGTGCAGTATTATTCATCTTAATAAATTCTTTTAACCAATTATTGCTCTTTAGCGTAAAGTTATATATAGTTTACAACTTTTTGAACTTTTGTAAACTTTTTGAACTTTTGTCCTACAATATACAGTCTGTCTAAATTTTGTTGATTTAGTTATTGTGCTGTCAACAATTAGCTGACTTCCAATTTATAGACTAAATGAAGCAGTCATGCACTTCGGGGAGAGCATCAAGGATATAATCAATGAGGAATTTGGGGATGGCATGTAAGATACTTGTCCTTCGTTAATTTTTCTAGTTTCAGTTTGATAAATTCTCTTTTGATGCCTTTGATATTAGCATTTTCATTCTAGATAGACTTTTTTATATTCCTTGTTTGGAGTGCTATATGACTGCTTCGTGTTTCTTGTTTGTATGTACCTCTTTGAAAATTCAAAAGTTCAATATTGAATCAAGTTTGAGACATAGGCGAGACAATTGTCTATGCATAATACAATTGAGTAGCAAAGATTAACTTGAACCATATTAGTTTGCCTCAATCAGATAGTTTTCTTTTACATTTGAACTTGTTAAGAGGTATCCAGTATAAGGATTGAAAATGAAGAGAAAAGTAGTACTCATCTTCTCTTTTTTCTTTTTCCATTCTTTCAAATATATAATATGTACAAAAGAAAACTAACAGGCAGTAGAATTTCTTATCTTTTCATTTTTTGTTGAAATGACATTGTAGATTTCAGAATACTCTTTAATCCAATATATTTTTCCCAACTGCTTTGGTTATTTTTTACTTGAAACCATCTCATTCTTACCCACAAACACGTTGCCAATATATGGCTAACTTGTTCAACATGCTGACTTTCTTATGAGATAGAGGATCTATTAAATTTCTGAAACTGTCTGATTGTGAGTAAGCATCTTCAACTGGACTGTCAATAGGAAAATGTGAATGTCATGTAGATTGTTGTGGTGTTATCACATTTGAATTCACTGATATGATAAGATGCTGATATCCTTTGCCCCTCCTTCATCATGTTAAATGCAAACATAATAGTGTGCAATCACAACTAGATAACTAGTTGTTAATTATGCCCAATAAAAATGAGACTTTTAAGGAACGCATGTGTATGTCGAATCTTTCAATCTCTTTATATGCACTTACTATTTTAGTTCGGAAACATTTTTTAACTGGAGTGTCCTCTCTAGATTGTCCTATGTTTTAAGATTCGTTATGTTTGCATCATGTCAAAATAGTATACCAAATTGGCAAATTGCTTCCTAGGTCATGACATACAAGCATCCAAAATAATTATTTTCAACAACTTGTAGAACTTACTTCACAAATCAAATAACTTCAGATAATGATAAGCTTCTAGTGGAAGAAGTAGATCTGATTTAAAAAATGTACGTATAGAATGTGTAAATCAAACGGTTTAGGCGGAGTTTTAAATAGACTTTTGGTTCCAAAAGATTTGAACATTTCCTTGATAAATATTAAAGCCATTTTATGAGATCTGATCTGTATTCTTTTCTTTATATACCTATTTAGCATGTCAGCTATAGACTTCTACTGCTCTGTGGATAAAGTTAAAGGTGTGGATGGGAAGGATCGGGCAGTTGTGACTTTTGATGGGAAGTATTTACCTTATTCAGAGCAGGTCAGTGTTGCTTTTAAATTTGTGTTTTTTTTTAACTAGTTTATTTTTTTGACTTGCGTAACATAATAAAAGCTGAAGCAGTTGTAGCGTGTAATAACTGAACATATGTATGGTTTTATTGAAAAATAAATGTTAACGGACTCGCATGAGTAAAACTATAACCATTGTTATATCCCATTTATTAAATAAGTACTTCATTTACTTGTATTCATCTAGTGCAAAGTAAATCAAGTTACCAAGACCAAATCTGTACTTCTAATAATGGTACTATTCCCCAATTGACAAGGTGGTCTCTCCTAACATCACTTTGTCTGAGCAATAAAAAATTCTCTGCCATAGTGCCATCTTCTAACTTGTCAACATTACTTGCTGAAGTCTTAAAGAAGATAGTTAACAATGGGGTCATTTAATCTCTAACTTATCAATAATACTTCTTAAAGAGAAGCATTAACAAAGGGGGTCATCTTGTTTGACTTATCAGCAATACTTATGTGGGTCTTAAAGAGATGTAGCAAATGAGAAAAAATAAGACCAACTCAAACACCACCTCATAAGAGAGTAATTAAGGGCTCTATTTCCCATCTATTTTCAACCCGCTTTCTCTATCATTGAAGCGTCCTAGAGGAATAGATTTAAGCTTATGCTTTAAGGCCCCCTTGAATACATCAACATAATACCTTAAACCACCAGTTTATTAAGGAGGAGTAGACTTGGCAAAGTCCTACCTCCTGAGCATTCATATAGATAACAAACTATTGCTCTATTATGACAAATTGATCTATTAACCTGAGATATATTTCTTTGCAGTTAAGTCAAAACATTCTTAAATAGTCAAGTTTGTCTGCTCAAAATTAAAACAGAAAAATGTGTCAACTGCATATGAGACATGTGAATTAATCCCTTTTTGACCAACAGATTATTTCTGAATAATCCAACCTCTTCACTTCTAGACCACCAAAGCAGATGAAAAAGGGTTAACAAATAACACTGCGAGGACTATGAGTTTAGAACTGCATCTTGGATTCAACATCTTCTAACAGTTGCACCCTTTAGATGTAGAGATATTAGCTCCCAAATCAGGTCGCAATCTCTAACAATACTATAATCTGTATCTTTGTATACTAAATGTCGGACTTCAATTTTTTTTGTCTTTCTCAGAAACAAGCACGATAAAAGAAAACTAGATGCTTTTACATACTTTGCCATTACCATCAAACTGAAAATATACTTTCAAGAGACTTACTTGTCTCAGCAGTTATAGTAAAACGTTTATAGTAAAGATGTCATGCCAAGTGGCACGGTTTCTACTTGAGAGCTTCTTTTAAGTACAAAAAACTTGTATATAATTGAGCTGTTTTTGACTATTATATCTTTGTCAACTTATCAATCAAGGTTTTTTTGTGCCATCTAATTGTTGATCTTTCTTATCCCGGCAGAAATCTGAGCATATGGTTTCGAGATTAAAGAGTCAAGGAAATGAAGAAGAAAATTGCTCTGAGCCAAGAGCATAAATGTCCCCCGACCTTATGCAACTCTTTGGCATGTTCACCGACAGTTTGTTGTGTATCAGTAGTTTACCTTGAACCAAACACCCTTAATAATTCTCCACAAGTAATGAGAAATAAAAGTTACTCATGCTCAAGTGATCATGCGTATGTAACCTAGCTTTCTTTATGACTATGTATCTGGATTTGTATAAAAACATACTGTATACCAGTATATCCCATATTTTGGTGGTGCATGAACTTTTTAGACACTCAAAATAGTTTTCCTATTCGTGTGTCCATATCTATTTAACTCTAGTATTGTTGTTGGGCTTACACTATGAGTGAAGGTTGCATATTTATTTACTAATTAAAAATAATATATATATATACATACTTCCTCCATCCTCAAAAGAAAAACTAAAGGTAAAAAAAAATTGTCGAGATAAAATATATAAAATAAAAAGATAAATATGTTACTAAGTGGGGTTCATTAGTATAAAATAATAAAAGTATTTATTATTTTATATATTTATATAATCATGTGGGTTTGTTAAGGATAAATTTACAACTTTTTATTCTATTTTCTTTATTTTTATTTTTTATAATGGGTATAAATTGTACATCAATTTGGAGACTGAGGGGATATATTATAAAGCCTCCTGTGAGGCTTGGGGCGGTATAAGTGTGTCATACTATTATTTTTCTCTTTTGCCCTTATAAGTTTGGCTATATACTATATTGTCCTTTTTATATTATTAACTTTTTATTTAGCCTTTAAAATTTTATAAAATTTTTATTTAATTTTTTTATAGTTTAAACTAAATTTAAACACACACCTTACTTTGGTCACTGTCAATCGCTTTGTAAGAGACCTAATACACCGACTGAGTTAAAACTTATCGGTAATTTATATATGCAACATGTGCCACCTATTTATTAATTTCTTTTCATGTTTATAAATAGATAATAATATAAAGATTATAAAATATTTATTTATGTAAAAAAAATTGTGTTAAAGTCTCTAATAACGAGTATTTGGACAATTTTCTTGTGAATGTGTAAAAAGGTATAAAAGAAATATTTTTTTTAAGTTCATAAATTTTCAAATGAAATTCTTTTCATATTATGAAATTATTTTATACTTTAATAAATAAGCAAATAGAAACTGTAACAAATATGGCCACTGGCCCCACTCATCTTAAATGAGATTTTTGACTTTATTAAAGTAGAAAAACAAAAGTAAAATAAAAAAGACAAACTAAAGAAAGGAAACAAATAAATCTGTATCGTTGGGTATAAAACGTAATTTCGCCCTGGATAGCTCCTTCTTCCCCGTCTAGGTTTTTCAGTAGTTCGATTCGAGTAAGGGGCTGTACCATTATCATATATATATATATATATATATATATATATATATATATATATATATATATATCTGTATTTATCTACCCGTTTCACTAATTGCTCCCCGATTTATCAGCAATTCTAATCCCAATCCTCCTTCGTTTCCGGCTCGGTAACCTTCTTATTCATCGATTCCTCACACATTCATACTTCTAAATGTTTTATTTGTATACGCTCTTTAATTTGATGAAGCATTGTTCTTTGTGCTACCTACACTTAACTCCAAGTTTACTGAAATGCACCAATCACGCATTCTCATAGCTACAAGGTTTTAGTTTTTGTTTCATTTAAATACCCAATAAAGAAGAAGTTCTAGTGTTAGTTTATGAACAGTTCAATTTTGAGACACATATTTGAAATGAAATTGATAAGTTTTTCAGCTGACAACTTCAGTTTTGGAATTAAATTGTAAATTTTACTACTACCTCTGTCCCAAATTATTTGTCCTCTTTTGTCATTTGAAAGAATTTGATAAAGGGCGTAGAAGTTTTGTGTCGAGCTTAATCTACCCAGTGGATAATAGTTTCAAAACTTGGTGATATTCACATAGGTTTGAAACTAGGGTGACATAGTTTTGGACAACTGGGAACGGAAGAGGGGAATTTCAACTTGGGATGTATGGTCTTCATTTAATGACCGAGTTTCATTATTATTTATGTTCGATATACATAATTAATGCTTATTTATATAGAAATTAAAATTGTTTATTTTGAGCATGTCATAGTATAATAAGAACACATGTATAAAACTGCATTTATTCTGATTGTAAATTTAACAAGAAGCCTTTCCATATAATCAGTTGTATATTTAGGTGGTTATCGTTATCTGTCCATGTAAGCAGACAAATGATTGAGTGCCTGAATTGTGGTTCTTTTATTCTCTTTTGTTAATTGTTACATTACGAGTTTTTATGGCTTACCCTTGTGAACATGGCTTTCCCCTTATCTCTCTGTTATGTGTTTGTGTGTGGTCCTTGTTTTAAGATCAAACAATGACAGTTATATAGAGTTATATACGTATTCTCCCTAAAATAACTTCTCACATATACAGATTTTTGCCGTCTTTCTAAATTAAAAATGTAAAATATGTATTGATTTGTGCTCTTATAAGAAAACCTATGTAAGCACGAAAGTATGGGGATCATTAATACAAGTTCCGAGGATACTTTGACTTATATAAGATCATCATGGAAGAAGTGTTTATTTTTTGGAGACTTGTATTAATTGTGCAATTGTGGACATTGCTTTTTGTTTATTTTGGAGACCTCTATATATTTTTATTGCGAACCTTATTTCCCTGTTTTATTGAGTGCTCTCTTTTCTCTATTCATGAACATTTCCCTTAATTTTAAAAAGGCATTTTCCCCTAGTTTGCAAGGTTTTATGAGTGCCTAAAAAAGTGTTTACATTGCTTACGCCGATGTTCTTGGATTTGGATTGTTTGGGAATATTTATCAAGGCTGAATCTAGGTTTCATAGACTAGTTGAGGACATGAATGATATCTTGGGCTTAGCAGCAATAAGCTACATTTCTAGTTATCTGTGCAGGTTTTTCTCATGCTAAAAACTTGTGCTTTATAAGTTTCTTATTACTACTTATCAGAAATGAGGAAAATAAAATAAAAGATAACATACAACAAATTTTTTCGAATGAAGGCTTAACAAGAGAAATTTCTTACTACTTTCTATTGGTGATGAGAGCAGTGTTCTAAAAATCACTGCCTAGGTCCGCCTAAGTGCTAGGCCCCCCTTGGCGCCCCGCCTAGGTGCTAGGCCCCCCTTGGCGCCTCGTCTAGGCACTAGGCCCCCTGGCGGCATGAGAGTGAAGATATGTTGACTAATAACTGCCAAATTTCTTAGATAAAAGAAGAATTTTATTAGAAAGAATAAGTTCTACAGGTGCTGTGTGCAAGGACTCCTCCATAACTTTAGGGAAGTGGGAAAATGTTCAATGGAAGGCTCTTTCATGTTATTGGCAATCCTCCCTCTTTTCCCTTAAAAAAATCATCTCTCTTTTTGGCTTTAATAAAATACTAAATTCATGTTCTTTTCAAAATTTCCTCATATAAAAAGAAATTAGTCTTTTAATTCAACTTAACGATCATATATTTAATGTTTGAACTCAGAGTCTCAGATCTTGCAAAAGTTACGGGAAGTTATTGGTACTATCATATAACGTAGAGGTATACCATTATCATATAAAATTTATGTACAGCTTCATGTATTTATATATGTATGCATGTTTGTGTGCATGTGGGTACTGTCTCTTTAAGTGTTGCCTCCTACATTGTTTATGCGATAACACTTGAAGCTGTCTTCTAATATATCTCATATAAATGGTACTTTATACTGGATCAAATGGTGTTTATGTCCAATATTGGAGGGCATATTTTGGTTCTTCATTTAGTTTTAGGAATTGTGTTTTGTTAAAGCTACATTAGATCACTGACATGCATTAAATTTATACCGACTATTAGACAACATTTTGGTCCTTCATGTACTTTTCTGTAGGTGCCGTGTCTTTTTCCTTTAAAGCCTCTATATTAACCAACTACTCATTTCAGCAGGGATCCTTTAGGAGTTGGGACATCAGATTTCTCTAGCCTGGAAAGTTTATTTTGATCGGGATGACCAGATCTAGTCGGCAAAAGGAGAAGTTTAATGAGTTTTCACAGGATAACTGCACTGTCGGAACTGCTGCTCGAACAAGGCCTTTCAGTTTTGATGAGATAATGCTTAGAAGGAAAAATAAGAAACAATGTGGAGATGTTGAGGTGCTTGGAGAAGCAGGCAACTTATTAGGGGAAAACCTCATTGAGAAGGTTTCTGATCTTGTGGAATCTGACAGAACCAGAAACAAGGATTCTGTTCCTAGTGATTTAAAGCATGCTTCAGAGGATTTTGTGAAAGTAAGCTCTAGGAAGAAAGAAGTTGTTGCTGCTATTGACGAAGACAAATTAGTGAAAGGTAAAAGCAAAGAAAGTCGTAAATCTGAAAGCAAATCAAAGACTACACTGAAGAAAAAAAGCACTGCTGACAAAGTTAAGGGAAGCGAGGTTGATGAACAGGTTCATGGAAAGAGAAAAAGTAGCAAATGGTCACACAATGATTCTGGAAAGGAATTTGAGAGGAGGCATTCAAGAGATCTTTTAGTGAAGGACAAACATGCAGACAGAAATAGAGGAAACACAGAAAAAGAAAGCAAGAGGAAACACAGAAATGAAGATGATGACAGAACTAGAGACAGAAATGCTAGTAAGAAACATGATTCATATAAATGGCGTGAATCTGAATTTCTAGGAAAAAGGGAAAAAAAGGAATCATTAATAATTCGTGATGAGGACTCGCGGCCAAAAAGAAGGCGATCAAGGAGTAGAGAGCATGTTAAAAATACTGGTAGAAGGTCTATTTCGCTTTCACCACGAGCGCATAAACGTGTGTCTTATGATGTGCGGGAGCATGCAGAGTTGGCAGCACATTCTTCTAAAGATAGGTCTGGAAGATCAAATCCAGACTTTGACAGGATGAAGATGTCCAGTAATGGGTCGAGTAGTCACCATCGACGACATAATAGTTCAGCAAGTAGGCTTGGTGGCTATTCACCAAGGAAGAGAAGAACAGAGGCTGGTGCTAAGACTCCTTCCCCAACTATTCGATCTCCAGAGAAGAGAAGTGCTGGGTGGGATCTACCACCTGTTAAAGCAGAAAGCAATTTTAATGTTTCTGTTCTCCCCAATTTGCAGTCTTCTATCCAGACTATGTCATCTAGTAAACCTGAGTTTTCTGTGATGGTTCCTGTCACTGTAAGTGCAGGAAAGGCTGTTGTTGGGGTTGTTTCCACTGCTGCATCTCCAAGAGTGGACACTTCCGTAGACTCCATCCAGCTAACGCAAGCAACCCGGCCTTCAAGAAGGCTATATATAGAAAACTTGCCAGCTTCTGCCTCTAAGGAATCAGTAATGGAATTCCTGAATAATATTATTCTCTCATCAGGTGTCCACCATATGCAAAAAAAACATCCATGTATCAGCTGTAGTGTAAGTGTAAAATCAGTTTTTTTGAATACTCTAATTAACTTTGTATGCATATGCTTGCAACTAATGGGACCCAGCAAGCCTTACTATACCTTAACTGCAGATATACAAGGAGAAAAACCAAGCTCTTGTGGAATTTCTCACACCTGAGGATGCTTCTGCAGCTCTATCTTTTGATGGCAGATCTTTTTCCGGCTCCATTCTTAAAATCAGGCGCCCCAAGGACTTTCTCGATGCGATTGTAAGAATGACACGCACTTATGGACTACTGATTTTCTTCTTGCTTGTTTAAGAAGTTATAGCTGCCATATGGATAAATACTGATGCATTAATGTACTATTTCTTAGAATACTGGATCTTATTGAGAGCTTGTCAATTCTATGTGTTTCATTATATTATTTCTTTATGATACTTAAAATAACTAATATATTCTAAGTTATGACATTTGAGCTGAAAGTTCTTTTTTTTTTTAAGTGCGGTCTAAATGTTTCACAGTTGTAGAGTTGTTTTACTAAGATGCTTAGTATGTCTTCTGGATGATTATTGCATCCATAACATACTCATACTTTTTTTCTTTTCTACACTGTATTGTTAACTGGGGTTTGTCGTTTGTGGAATTCTTTATTAGGTTTTAGGGGGAGTTGGTGTGTCCCACTTCGGGGAGAGGTTTACTGCATACTAGGTTCAAAAGTTTTGGAGGGAGGAAAGATGCAAAGATGCTTTGAATCTGTTCAGCATTTATGTTCTTTGGGGAATTTGGAATGATGGTAGTGCTCAACTTTTTAGGGACAACTATGTATCGTTTACTTTGCTGGGAGATATGCTTATGTTTCTTTCTTCTACTTGGGCCTTTGGGCATTCTGTGTTTGATCTTTGTGGAGATTAGAGAGAATCTCTTTCTTGAGTATTCTCTTTTTATTTCCCCACTTGTTATAGGGTGGTGTACAAATTGTCCCGTCTAAATGTAATTTCCTTATTGTTCTAATAAAATTTCTTCTTCTATCAAAAAAGTAAAAAAATAGTGCATTTGTAGCATAGGAGTTGATAATATATGCATCATAAAATGGTACTCTCCTGGATGAGCAAAGTACAATTTGTGCACATATTAAGAAAAGTAAAAGTAGGGGAAAGAGAGTAAAAAAGTTCCAAATTTATCCTTGGTGGTCACATAAGATTATATAAATTGATGAGTACTTTTATTTTTTTATACTCATGAACCCCACTAAATGACATATTTATCTTTCACTTTATGTACTTGATCTCATCTTTTTGGGGGAAAAAAATTTGTACCTTTAATCATCCTTTTGGGGACGGAGGGAATGCAATACTACACTCAAAGGTCATGTTCTTCATTGAGCTTTCACTTGTTAAGGAATAATGTTAACCTAATGGTCTTAGCTAGAATTTGTGCTGCAAAGGTAGAAAGACCTTTTAGATATTAAAAAATAAAAAGTTGTTATCATCTCCAATCTGAGTGTATATGTCCTGCTTCGGATGTAGATTTTACACATACCTCCATACATGTATTTTGTAGTCTGCACAGCACGAGGATGCTAGTTGAAAGTGATAATTTTGAGATCCATATTAATTAGTGTAGTACATGATCTATTACTATATCTACTCTTGATTTTTTTTTGTTAAGCTTACATAGTTGAAAGTGATAATTTTACTTACCAAACAATAAAAATTGTTGAAAGTGATAATTTTGAGATGCACATTAAACTGTGCAGTGCGTAATGTATTACTATATCTACTCTTGTATTTTGTGAAGCTTTCAGTGTCGTGGAGTTCTACGACAGTTTTAATCTGTGATGTGAAGGAAGAATATAGTTAAAGATTTAAAAAATGAGAAAAATCATCTATATTGATTAAAAAGTCATTTGCGTCTACCCAAAGATTATTTAATTAGTTTTTTAGTTTAAGCAAATGTGGGAGCGCAATAAGAAAGATTGACTGTCCTGGTGTTTTATGGTTTTCTCTAAGCACACTAACAGGCATGAGAAGGACATTCTCATGATAGTAGCAAAGCCAAACCATATACATCTTAGTGTTTTTTCTCAAGTAAATACTTTATTTACTGTCATAAAGTTCTGATCATGTCACAAAGCCTATAGTTTTAGATAATAATAAACACTACATATGAATTTATATGATTGAGGTCATCCATCCATCTCTCTCTCTCTGTGTGTGTGTGCGCATATATATATAGAGAAATGATCCATAACATGTATTTGCTACGTATATTTATAGGGTTTACACTATCTCTATCATCTATTTTAAACATCAACAAACGAAATTAAAAAAGCCAAAACAGTTAACTAGGATTTAAAGTTTATTAACCAGGGTAAAGAGTTTACTAATCAGGTAAAGGGTTTCTTAACTATGGTTTAGGGTGTACGGTTTATTAACCGGAGATTCATAAGGTTAATAAACATTAAACCCTGGTTAAAACATGAGTTAATAAATATAAATCTTTAACTCTGGTTAATAAATTCTAAATCCTAGTGAATAAAGTAAAACCTTTATTTTGATTAGCGTCTGCTATTAATAGTAGCGGATGATATGCGTTTTTTAACTGTCCACTACTAATAGTAGCGGACGTCGATTTTTCAATTTTTAATCCTAACCGTTCCTTCTTATTTTCAATGGTATAGATGGTGTATGTCAGTTTTTGGTCCATAACAATTACTTGGTATGGATCATTCCTATATATATATATATATATATATATATATATATATTCCCCCTCTTGTCAGTTGTCTAGATGATTAAGCATCAATATCTTCTTGCTTGTGTTATACAATGTTGCGACGTAAGCTATTTTCTATTTAGAATTACTTTCTATCATATAGCTGCAGCTTCTGAGGTATATTGTGGTTACAATCCATGTAGCAGGTTTTCAGACAGTTGTATTTTCATGCAGACTGGCGTTCCAAAGAAATCTGTGTCTGAAGTTGGTTCAATAAGCAACATTGTAAAGGATTCACCTCACAAGGTATGAATGATAGCATCATATGCAATAATGATACCGTTATTTCAGTTTAACATATTTGTTAGGATACTGGTGCCATATTTTACAGCATATGATTTTGGAGTCTAGGTCTTCATCTTTCTGTCATGGGTTCAGTCATTTCCTATGCTCATTAATTTACCTGCGAAAGCTCCCATCCCCTCCCGTCCCCGCAAAAAAATGATAAAAAAAAAAAAAGAAAAGGCACAAATTTGAAGGTTCACTATACCATGTAATTTTTGATATACTCCCCTGCATTGAAGGTGTGCTTTGTAAGATTTATATGCTCATAAAATTATACGGTTCATTCTTCTTGGTATATCATTTGCATGATTTTATTTGAAATAAAACAATTTGATAGTTTCCATTGCTACGAGTGTTGCATGGACATTATTTGATTAGGTACTTTGAAAGTGCCGTGTTGGTATTATTATTTTAAGTGATTTTATTTAGCAGAACTGCCAAAGGGGGGCCGAACCCTCACAAAAACAGACTGTCAGACACATAAGGTTTTATTAATTTCAGCAGCATAGTTAAGTGGGACCATGTCTGGCACTGTGCTTTGTTCTTGATAAGTCTGCTGGCTGATTATCACAGCATATTTGCTGACGCTACGGAACATAACCTACATTAAACAGCCATTAATACTTACCTCCCAGCTTAAAGTTTTACTTGGGTAAAAAGATTCAATCCTGGAACCAAATAACATTTTTTTATGTGGCACTGCAAAAAGAGTTTAACTTTTGTTAAGAGAGTCGCAGCATGTCATTGAGATGTATATTACTTACTTGGGTTATGTTTGGACTTTGGAGATAAGTCTTTTGGATTCTCATGTAATTTACTAATTAAAATCGTTATGTTATCTTGTTTTCAATTCCCTTCATTTCTGGACACTTTTTGCCATGTTCCTGTATCCATATATTCTAAAAATACTAATCCAACCTCTAGATATGCACTTCCATAATGAGTCCATGTTGGAAGTTACTTTCTTAAAACTTCAATCTATTTACGTACTATCTAGTTATGTGGGCTTGAAGTGTTCCATTGCATTTATATGCCGGTTGCTCGCTCTGTTTTACATTGCTTGTTAATTTTTATTTTTATCCTGTCCTCATTTAAGAAAACAAGGATATGCTTTGTTGTTGCAGATCTTCATTGGTGGGATTTCAAATGCTATATCTTCTGACATGGTAACTTTGGTTTCTTTTCTCCTTATTCCATCTCATCTATGTTTAAGTGACTAAATTATGCTGTTTTTCAGCTTATGGAAATTGCTTGTGCCTTTGGACCTTTGAGGGCCTACCACTATGAGGTTAATGCAGATCGTAATGAACCATGCGCTTTTCTTGAGGTATCACACTTGTTTGCATTAAACATGTTATAAAAGGTTAACAGGCACTGAAGGCACTCTCTTAACATAATCTTAAATCTTACCATGTGATAATATAAATGCATCTTAACTATGTGTTGAGCAATAAATAGGCCCCACACCATTTCTCAAGATGTTTGCTGAAATTCAACCTAGAGCTAATGGCTTTCTATTTCCTACATGATATGGATTACTCACAAATTCCGATGCGTGTTGTAAGAAATAACAATCTAGGTCTTCATGACATAATTGAACTAGATAAGTAAATAGTGTACATCTTTTATCAAGTGGCCACAACTTGTTGTGGTTTTTAACTTTGTTGAAGGGTTCAAGACTTCAAGTAGTTAAGGAAACCTCCATCAGCATGTAAAAATGTGAATATTCTCATCAATTAAATAGAGTTGAATTTTGAGGATGTGAGCTCGTGTTTTTATGATTTGGCCAAAGCCTGCAAGATGAAGGGTGTTTTCCTGTTCTCCCCAACAATTTTATAGCTCTATCCCCGAGGGTTACTTTCAGTATCCTAAGTAGCCTACAATAACATTCCTAATCTTGTTATAACAAGCACTATGACCCCTGAGCTTTCCATATCTTTTGGCGGTATTGCATCAAAACCTTAAAAAGCTTGTTTTGAAAATATTCCAGCTACTTTATCTGAAAGCCATATTTACATTTATCTTGTAATACGAGAGTATAACCATTTGCATTCCATTACTCACCAACCTTCTTCCTAAATCTAGAACCTTAACTTAGAATCTTTATCACTGGAAAACCTAAAAAGGCTAAAATAGTTAACTACATGTTGATTTAATCCTGATTTTTGGAGGTCCATCATCAGTTCTACATAACAGAACAGAACAATGTGAAAGGAAGTGAAAGGCGTAAATTTATATATTTTAATGTTCTATTGTAAACCTATCTTAAAAGTGTTGTATTATTAATCTGAGATAGCTGTCTCTGGCCAGCAGGAGATTTAAGACTAAGTGTTAAAACAGACAGATTTGTGAGCTTTGGTGGACCCAAACATGATATTTGGTTGTGAGGGAGACAAAAACATTACTTAAAACTCTTTTGATATATCTTAGATGTAGGATAACAATGGCGGATTTGGAGTGATGGGAAACACCCAACTGGAGGCCTAACTCTAGTGGGTAATACAATAATTTTGGGAAAATGATATATATTGAGAATGTTTATGTCTACTTTTTGATTGTCAGTTACATGAATAAATGTTAGTGGTAATCATTTTGGAGAGATGTGTAATAACTGGAGCCCTCCTATATCTACTGATAAGCTTGGCAATTGTAATTCGATGTAAATTTATCGCAGTACGGACTCGTAATTCTGTATATGCTAGTCTCTAAACAATTCTAGACTTTAGTTACTTTGGAATACTTGAAGGCCCACTTAGAGACAAATAGACTTCATTAAATTCTTATTTTATGTGGAAATGTCTAGACTTCTTTACAGTTTCAACAGGTTGGTTCATTAATTCTATTCGTTTCAGTATGTTGACCAATCAATGACCTACAAGGCATGTGCTGGACTGAATGGTATGAGGTTGGGCGGGCAAGTGCTCACTGTAGTCCAAGCTATACAGAATGCTTCACCAATGGTACATTATCACCCCTATCCTTCTTCCTGAGTAAATAGGGGATTTCTCCCTGTATTTTTGTTTTTTCCCATTTTTCCTTCTTGGACTTGTGGACTTATACAAAAGGAATACTTGCACTAGGAAAATAATGGAAATCCACCATCCTATGAGATTCCCTCGGATGCAAAGCCACTTCTTGAAAAGCCCACCCAAGTTCTGAAGCTTAAAAATGTGGTATGGTTCATTGGTCTTGATGACTTTCTTATTAATTCTTGCTATTGTTTGCATTGTATCTTTGTTAATTTATAAGCCATTCTATGGGTCCTTGTTTATATAGTGTCTTCCTACCCCCTCTTGCAGATTGATCCGGAATACCTCTCATCAATCTCTGAATCAGAAATGGAAGAAATTTTGGAAGACATACGGCTAGAGTGTACCAGGTTCACTAAAAAACTTGTACATTTTAATCCCCTCCCTGCTTCTCTCTTCTATTTCTCATGTCTTTAAGCTCCATCCTTTCCTGCAGGTTTGGTACTGTTAAATCTGTTAATGTGGCAAAGGTCAGCAGCCTTTCTATCACCCCACATACATATGAGGTGGTTGGCGATATTGCTTCTGTTATCGATGGAGTAAACGTGGAATGTGATGACAGGAAGAAACAAACAGAAGTTGTGGAAGATGTGGATCATCATGACTCGGGAAAAGTTGGCATATCAGAGCATTCAAGAAGTCGCAAAGAATATGAAGAAGTTAATACAGATGTGGATGGTTACGATGAGAAAGTAGACAGATTGGAACTTTTAAGCAGCGAAAGGGAACCCAAAGATGGTAATGAAGTTGTGGAAGGCAACAGCACGTGTGAAGATAATCTTGTTGACAATCAAGCATGTCAACCAGCTCCAGTTGATAAAGACATTGTTGTTGAAGATCGGGCCTGTCAGGAGAGTTCTTGTGCTATTCCAGCAGAAACTGCCAGCCAGCTGAACTCTTGGATAGATAAACTGGAGATTCATGATGACATAGTCATGGATAGTATTCAAAAAGTGGTTCCTGAGGTGGAAAATAACTCATCAGTTAAAGAAGAGACTAAATTGGAGGAAAACAACATGATCTTAGAGGGGGCATCTTCTGGCTTGGATCATAGTTTGAGAGGACAGATAATGCCTGTTAAGGAAGATGATAACAAGGAGCAAGAATCTGAACAAGGTGATATTTTTGAGCCTGGTTGTGTTCTGGTGGAGTTTAGAAGAACCGAGGCAGCTTGCATGGCAGCACATTGTTTGCATGGACGTCTTTTTGATGAGCGAATTGTGACAGTGGGATATGTCAATCTTGACTTGTACCAAGTGAGGTTTCCAAAAAAATGAGTTTCTTTGGATTTTTATAGCCCAGAGCAAAGCCGGGACCATTCAACGGTGGGCAATTGCCTCTCTTATGTCTATTTCAAAATTCTCTTCTAGTATCCCAAAACTTCCCACAAAAATTCTTCTTTGTAATTTGTATAATTACTATCTTTGAACACCACCTTCTCACATTTTTATAGAGAGAGAATTTTAATTTTAAATATGCATGCTGTTCTTAAATGTTTTCATTTTAGCTACTCCTTTCAAAAGAATTTTATGTCACTTTAAATCTATTCTTTAATAAATTCCCCCTCTTTTTCCTATAACCCATATTTATTTATGCAAATATTATTTTCTCATGCATTATAATCTTAAAATTATATAATTTTAATTTTTAATGTGATTATTCATTAGATAAATAAAGTATAAAATTAAATTAAATATTTAAAACAGGAATATAAACCAGTTTTCAATATTATTATTATTATTCTTAATATACTCCGGCATAGATATTAATAGTATTCTGAGTAAGATGAAAATAGTCATCTTAATCTTACTCTTAGAAGACATATTACTATATTAAAACAATAATATAATTAAATTTGTGACATTATTTTTTTTGTAGCGAGGAGAGATTAATAACTGCTCATCAGGTGTGACACGGACTCACGGTCACTGAGATGAATGGGATAAAAATAAATAAAAGACAGATAAGAAAAAATAAATCCAAAAAGCAAGTAGATAATAAAAGAAAATTATAAGACTGAAAAACCTTACCCAAACCCAAACCAAAATAAAGAAGAGAGACGATAGCAAAATGGCAGCAACAGCAGTTATGGCATCTACAGGAATGGTGAGCTTCAAAACACAATTATTATCCTCATCAAACAGACCCATTTCTTCATCATCATCATTCTTGAAGACGAAATTTGGTTCAGATTCAGAGCTGGGTTTTGTTACTTCCCAATTGAGTGGCATTCAAATTTCGTACACCCATTTGACCAGACCCATATCAGCACCACTCAAGCTCCCTCTTCAACCCGTCGCTCGTAATCTCTCTCTCAATACTTTTCTTGTTATTGTTTTTGCTAGATGGGTGTATTTTCTGTGATGTTTTAATGGGGATAATATGGGTATTATTAATATATATATGCTTGCTGGGTTGTTTGATTTCAAATGAATTGAATTTTGCTAATATACAAACATTGGTTTAATGAGGAGAAACATGTAATGTTGGGATTATTAGACTGGTATATAAAATTTACAAAGTCGTTCTATTTCTGGACTATCAAAGACAATGGTCAATTTCAAATTCCAAGTTATCAAATCTTATGATTTTAAAAAGTTATCATCTAATTACACGCGTCGTTGCAAATTGAACATGTTTGGTTTGTGAAAGTCTAAATGAAAGTAGGGTAAAATCATTTTTCTTCAAAAAAGATTGAATTTTTGAATGGGGGTTGTTTTTGGACCGAAAAAGTAATATGCCAATTGAATCATTGGAGAGGCATTTGGGCTGTAATATATATGTATATACATATACTGATTTACTGATCACATTGATATATCTACAGGTATATAATTTTATATGCCTATAACGGCTTGGAATCTATAAATGCACATGCTTAAAAGTATCAAATTGTATGTATATATGATTGATATTTATGTTCAACTATCAGTTGTAAGCTTTGATAGTACTTATTGCTTGGTAACCAAATATGAATGGCAGGGGCGGATCAGCCTCGCAATTCAGTGGGGGCAAATTCAAATTTTTTTTCTTCTTAAGAATAAAATTTTAATAAAATAATTACAAAACTTAATAATCCTATAATTACATTCTCTCTTTGTGATGTATTGGTTGAGTCGGGCTCCCGAGTAAATAACTTCTTCTAAAATTCTCTCTTTCACTAGCGAGATAAGAATTCATTGGTTGTCTTTTACCGAGATCCCTCTCAATATTAATTAAGGGAAAGAGATACCGGTGTTGGTGTTGGTGTTGGTGTTTGTGTTTGGGTTTGGGTTTGGGTTTGGGTTTGGGTTTGAGTTTGGGGTTAACCGTTAACATTTTGCGAGTGAGTTTCTTAGTAAATATTAGCAATGGTAGGTTCGTCACTAGTTCTTTCGGCTTGAACATTTTCAAGAATAAATTCAAATTTTGTACGTTTAGTGCCTAACAATCAATAAATATTTAAAAATTAATTCAACTTCAAAACAAAACCAATATATAATATGAACAGTCAAGTGTAATTAGCAACAACAATAAACAATCTCAATTAAACCACTAACAAGTAACATTACAAAATAAATTACAAAATTTAAAGAAAGTAAAAATAGAATAGAATACATACTCGAATAACTTTTATTTGATGGAGTTCTCTTCATAAATAATTACAAAAATTCCTAAAACAATTGTTAAATACTATGCAGTTTTTGAAATTGGGATATTCCGTAATCCGCAGTTTTTTGAATGGAAAAGAAGAGACTGAATCAGTTTTTGCTCAATTGAATTTAGACAATATTAAATAAATTTGACCAAGGTAGTGGGAATGTGAGACTTGTAAGACTATATTAAATAAATAATTGTAGCAGGAATGTGGGATTAATAGAATTAGTTTTTTAAGCTTTTCAAATAAATTTTTTCTAACTTCAGTGCTAGACTTCCTAGCATTTTCTAACTTGAGTGCTTAACCCTGCTCCATGAAAATCCAGTGGGGGCAGGTGCCCCCCTGTCCCATGCCTGGATCCGCCACTAATGAATGGTCTGCAAGTTCCAAAAGGGAGAGGAAAAAAAGAGTAATCTGTAAGAGGGGCAGAGAGAGAAGAAACATAATGAGAAAGAAAGAGGATAGCATTGGCAGTTTGAACTGACAATGTTTGTTTTCTTCAAGAGGATTTTTTTTTTCATTTTCTTTCTAATGTAATAATGATCACTATAAATTGTAGGTCCGACATTATCACCGCCCTTTTACGTTTTGTGTTGTACAGTTGTATAATTTGGCAGGAGATTGATAGCATCACTTGTCCCGGGGCTGGAGGTTTTCCTCCTTTCCTAAAGGGGTAGTGATGCTCACTTATTTATTTATCTAGGATGGATGGGGTGGGGTTTGGTGGGTGCCTGGGTGGGCGGGTTGGGTGGTAGTGGTTTGTTTGAGAATGCACTTTTTCAGTGTCTTAGTGTCCTCTTTTTGATTCGCTTCTGTGAAACACATCTTTCAATCCTAGTATCAACATACTTTGGATTGACTGTAGCCTCGATCAATATTGGCTTCTAGATTCGTCAATCAAAGTTTGTGTTTAAAGTTGATAAACTTGATATGTCTGAAAATCTAGCAGCCTTGAATTTTTCGTGGTTTCTCTTACTGGTTTAATAATTGTGTTGTTAGCAAGTGTAATTTTACATTCTTTTACTGTCTACAGATTGCAAATCTATCTAAAAGGAAGAAAAATCTAAATAGTAGAATAATTTTTATTGATTTTCTTTATAGTAGATTTCCTATTTGAAAGGAAATTTTAGAAAAGCTAATTTTATTTATGTTTTGTAACTTCTTTCACTTGTAAATGGCATAGAAGTGTGTGCATAAGTATGTTAAAGTTCAATTGTATTATTGATCACTTCATGACTTGACATATTTTCAGGAAGAGTGTGCCCCTTCACGGGAAAGAAAGCCAACAAGGCGAACAAGGTTTCACATTCAAACCACAAGACTAAAAAGTTGCAGTTTGTGAACCTACAGTACAAGAGAATTTGGTGGGAGGCAGGGAACCGCTATGTTAAACTTCGTCTGTCAACCAAGGCTATAAAAACCATAGAGAAGAATGGACTGGATGCAGTTGCGAAGAAAGCTGGGATTGATCTTCGCAAGAAATAGATTGCATGGCTTATGTTTTGTCAAGTACTTGTTAACCATTGCCAATTACATTCGCTTCTCAAAGCTATTAGTCACATTGAAGTGTAATTGTAGTAAGCTACATTTTTTTGTTTTGTTTAAATAGTGAAGTTACATTTTGTTCCTCTTCTGTTTGATCTTTCTAAATCTTAATATATGATTTCTATAAACCTTTTTAACAGCTGGTTCTCTCTCTCTCTCTCTCTCTCTCTCTCTCTGTGTGTGTGTGTGTGTGTGTGTGTGTGTGTGTGTGTGTGTGTATTATTATCTATATAAAAATAAAAATACCTATTAAGTTTCTGTAATTTCCAGTATGCATAAATTCTACCCAGCATAACTACTACACCATCCTGAGATTAATTGTTTTTCACTTTCTGTTAGTTCAGGCTTTGCTTGGGCTTTTGGATTTTTAGTTTAAATACTTCACATATACACGAAGGAACAAAGAAAAACTTGGGAGTTAGTATTTCCATTGTTTTAACATATGTAATATATTGTTAATTTGCAAGAAATCCAAAAGTGCATAAACACAGAACTTAGATAAGCCATCCCAAAACAGGGGTAATGTATGCAAGAAGAGCTGGACTGGCATATCATCTAAAGGGTTCAACCGGTGCAGATTCCTGGAGAACGGTTGCGGCCTCAAAACATTCAGCAGCTTCTAGTGCTGATCCACCAATTTCAGCCTTGTAAAGCAGCCCAAGATTATACCATGCAGAAGGATTTGTTCTGTCTAGTCGCAGTGCATCAGTCAGAAAGCTTTTCACAACCGGCAAGGATTGATCACTGAGTTTACTGATAATAATGGCTGTAGATATCAAGCTCGGGACGTGGTTGGCTTCAACATCTAATGCATTCTCGAAAGATTTCAGAGCTTCTGTATGGAGGCCTCTCCCTTCATAAAGTAAACCTTGCAAAATAAAGTTTCAAAGACTTGGCATTGAGGATTGGAACAAAAATTCTTGACAATTTTTCAGCCTGCCTTGAGCCTTAGCACTAAGAATTGGGATTAACCGACTTAATACAAAGTTCTCAGAAATTAATGGCATAGTAATGCCCAATTTGTTCATAATAGGAAAGGATAAGTTGCTATAATCAGTATGTGTGTCCATATATATATATATATATATATATATATATATATGAGAGCAGATCCTCTGTCCCCATTTTCCTGTCCCCCTTTGTGTCTCCCACTTAAATGTTTGACACTTAGCCTCTTACTTTAACACCAATTAATTCTAAAATTAAAAAAGTGGTCAGGTGTCAACATTTAAGTGGAGGACAGGAAAAATGGAGACAGATAATCTGCTCTCTCTATATATATACAAAAAATCTCAGAAGCGAAGTGGTTCGTTAACGAACCGGCTATGGCGACGGTTCGGACCGTCGCCATAGAACAGAAAGAAAACTATTTAGAAGAACAAAAAGGAGTTAAACATATACCTAAGGAGTACCATCTAGAAGCAGAATGAGGATTGATAGCCTTTGATTTTGACAAACAGACCTCAGCATCCCGCCATTGTGACAAGCTTGTGTATACATTTGCAAGATCATGCCAAGTTTCCATTTCTAAACTTCTATCATGGTTTCCCCTGTTCTGTGAGGATCAAAAATATGTAAAGAGAAGAGAGTTGGGCACCATTTGTAACAAAAATGACTTAATTTAGGGAGGAATAAGGGGATTAAAGATTAAAATACTGAAAGACAAAAAGTAGATGAGAAGATCACTGCCAAGAGGTTTTAGAAGTTGAACTTACCCTTTTTTTGAGAGAGTAAAAATTGTATTAAAATGCATGCCTGTGGCCTTAAAAATTGACACCATACCTTAAAAAGCTTCTTCTGAACTCCAAAGCTCTTACTCCGAACTTGAAGAACTGCAAGAAGATGAGTATATGTCTCTACAGCATTTATTAGATGGCCCTGTGCAATCTGCAATTTAGCTTTGGTTCGCATCAATTCTCCTTGATCCCACTTTCCTGTCTCATCTAGAGCAGCATTAATTATATTCTCAGCATCAATATACCGTTTTTGAGCTGACAATATGCGAGCTAAAAGGATCCATCCCTTAACACTAGACCCAGCCTCATATTTTAATAGCTGTTTTGCATAGTAAAGAGCAACATCCAACTTTCTCTGCTCGGCATTTTCTAGACTAAGATGGAATAAAACATTTGGATTTCTCTCCCTCATTGTTCTTTCAGCAGTTTCAAGCGCTACAAGTGCTTCAGACTGTCTTGAAATCTTTTGAGAATCAGAAAGCACAGATTTAGATTGAGCTGAAAGCGATATACCAAGTAACAAATATGCTAGACCCACCATTTCATCACATCTTCCACCATATTTTAAAAGCACTTTACGAACAAAGCCTATCCCTTCTTCAAGGCTATCAGAGTTCTCTACACAAATCTTTGAAGCAAGTAATAACTCAAGTATACAGCTTTGGTTCTCTCTATTATTCAACAGGTTCCTCAACAGATTCATAGCCACCATCTCCTCACCTTCCCCATAATAACATAGTGCTAGAGTGCTATATCTTTCTCTTCTTTCAATGATCCCAGGAGGCAACTCTTCAACATGATGTGCAAGGGATCTTAGATCACCTGCAACAGTTAGCTTAAAAAGAAAAGGTGATACAAGATTGTCGGGTCCCATCCAATCTTTTGAGGGCAAATTTTCTGAGAAGAATCAATAACAAAAGAGCAGCCTCTTCTATATTGTTTCTTGGTACAAAGGAACTTTCCATCTGAGAGCGAAGGTTTGGAGGGGTTGCATCAGTACCACTGTACAGAAGAAACACTGCGAAGTCTTTTTCTATCTTTGTTCTGGTCTCCATGTCTAGATTCCAATGATAGAGTAGGGCCCGCCTGTATGACAAGATTGCTTCTTCGGGAGCCCAAGAAAGTATCCACAGACCTGGAAGTAATTCAACCGCCTTGTTTATGATTTCCTGAAATTTACAATCAGCTGCAAAATTTTCAGGTAAGCCTTCTGGTAATGCAGATTCAACTGTGTCCAGAATTACTTTGCATGATTGAGCAGCTTCTGTAAAATCGCAGTGGAAAAAAATATTTAGCCCATGAAAATAAAAGGTATAATTACTTATAGCCTCCAGATATTCACTGAGGCAACATAGAAGCATAGAACTTACAAGAACCACTATAATAAACCATAAATTCTAGTTGTTTGATGAAAATCAACAAGACACTGATTTATGTTTGTTAAAAGTACTATACAACAAGAAATACTTCCGGTTCATCATTACATACGATCAGGGGTATGGTGAAGAAAAAAAGCATATAGCATATAGCATACAGCACAGATAAATCTAAATTTAATTTATCCTTGTAGCACCGAAAAAGAAATAAAAGAAATCTTCTATAACTAATGAAAGCTACTCAAAAGCAGCCAAATAATTATAAAACATAAGATAAAATAGATAAACAAGGTTGAAGAGGTACCTGTAAACCTCCCTAAAGCCTGCAAAGATTTTGCTTTGAGAAAGATTGCTTCGAAAAGTAAACTGACAGCATGAATAGACATGGCTGGGACTGCATCACTTTGTGAATGGCGTTGAGGGAGCTCGCATCTTCTGATGATGGTGGCTTTCATCTTAGGAGTCACAGCAGTAATGTTGATTCCATCAAACACTTGTAGAGCACCCTCTATGTTACCTTTTTGATACTCAAGACGACCTAATAGAGATCTTGCTTCCTATGAGTTGCAAAAATCTATAAGCTTCATGACCAGACTACGAAAATAAATAGTGAATTTTTTGCATAATACTACACCTGCTAATAATGAAAGTAAATGAAGCTAACCATAAATCCGAATATCAAAAAAAAATACTAATATTTGTGGAGGACTATCTCCACATCCTAGTCTGACATGTCAAAATATTACAGAATTCTGTTGATGTGGATAATTTACTAAGGATGCAAGAGCACAAGAGTAAGTGAAAATGGATACCTAAAATCAGCCATGTGCATCAAGTAAATCCTCCTAAACAATCAGAAGCTATGTGTTATATAATTGAAGGAGCAAAATGATCTGTTCAACTAACAAAACAGGGGGGGCTATAGAAACAAGCTACAAAAGAATACCAGCCTATCTGAAAATTGGAAAATCAAAACTTAATTTAGGAATTAAAGTATACTACTTAAATAAATGACAAGTTCTTTGGTTTATTATATAGTAAAACCTCTTATAAATCAATAAGTACTACTCCATATTTTTGCTTCATTAGATGGTAACATTTCTTAGTTATTACAAAACAGAGGCAAAGTCTGAAACAAAAAGAGACGAAGAACCCACCTCATAATTCAGAAAGCCACTCTCACGAAGAGACAATTCTGCCTCTTCAATATTGCTGGTATCGACCTTCTCAGTCTCGCCGGCACGAGAAGAATACCCACTTGCTGAATAGTCCCTAGTAGCCAGTGAATCTGATGAAGGAATTATTTCGTCAACTCGTAAATGCTCCCCTGAACAAATGCACTTCATCATCTTTCGCAGTCTTCCACGAAACCCAATTATCCTTCTGTCAATCCAACTTTTAATTCTCATTCTGTGTCGTATATCTCACCACAAATTTAGATGTTAATCAGAGAGCCTCCATAAAAAGATACTAATTATAAACAAACTGAATTCTTTATCTTAACCAATTAATGAAATGAAAATTGAAAATATCCACCCAAGTTCTAGAATTTTAACAATTAGCTCAAAGCTGAAACCCTGTATGTAACCCAGCATTCAAAATTCAAAATCCTAATAAATGAGAAACCCAGCAGCATTTATGGAATCCAACATCATAAATCCAGCAAACCCATTTAAACAGAAACTTTATCGATTGCAAAGGTCATCAAATCAAATTCAAGACTTGAAAATCCCATATTTCATAATTGAAATATTCCAGTTCACTTATCAAATGAAAACCCAAAATTAAGCATTCAAATTCAGTTCAAAAAACCACAACTTTCTTCCAATTAAAAGGCTGACACCCATTAGAGAAAGCAAATCAAAAACCCAGAAAATTTTAGCAACACCCAGGTAGATTCAGTACCAAAGACACCATCAAATCACCAAAAGAACATAATTCTGAGAGCAAAAGCCGAAGAAAAACAGACCCATTAAATCATCACACACCACACTATTAAGGAAAGTACCTTTTGATCCAAAAGAATCATTGGTTGAGCCCACAAAACATCAATACCAGCACTACCCATTTTCTATCAACTATCCAAGTAAACAGCTTTCCTAATTTCGGGATTGCCTAAGAATCCAAAGCTTCTTAAACTATTTTTGTTTTACCTTGAGAAGTTTCCTTGGCATTTTCTACTTGTTCTACAGTGTTAGTGTGGAACTGTTTCAGGGTATATTCAAAAAGTCAGAGAAGTTGGTGTTTTAAATATGATATCGATCAGCTTTTGAAATCTTCCCAGCACAGGTGAAATAGAGCAAAGATTTTATTAATGATGCTTCAATAAACTAATGGAGTAATATTTTTGACCGGTTGTGGGTTTTGCTCAAAACGACAATTAAACCTGTGTTAAAATAAATTATTTAAAACAAATTAATAAATAAGCTATAAGTTGTGTTAAAAATTAGTAAAATAAAGCAAGCTGCCACAATTAAACCCGTTTTATAAATACACTTATTCTGATTAGTTTAATTCTTAAGAAATCTTCACCTTGGGGAAGAATGTTCTTGGGCCCACTTGAGAAATTTGTCACCTTATTACCCTCCATAGTCAACTTGAAGGGACTGACGTGACTTTGCATTGCAATTTGCATATGGAAGGGATGAGTACGGCACAGTGTGGCGAGCTATGGGATGTGGTGGTTAGTTAGGTAGGAAATTTAATTTGGCAATGGAGTATTTAATTTTGTTAAAGGTTGAATAAATAAATCTAGCACCTCTATTTTCTTGAAAATGAGAAGATATTTCGGTCGACTTAGGAGTACTCCCTTCCTCCTATTTTACACGACAAATTGTGTAGATTTTTTTTTTTTTGTTGAAAGAATGACATTTTTAAGTATTAAAAATAGAGGAGCATTATTTTTACATGAATTTTTAATATTTTTATTGATCCCTTCTCATATTAAAGTGGGATTCACTTTATTCGCATGTGAGAAATGATTATGTGAAAATATCAAAAATATACGTAAAAATATTAATAAAGATAGGAATGAAATAACTTATTTCTATAAAATGAAAAAAATTGTATTTGTCACGTGTTTAATGTGACAAGATGAGGAGATGGGAGCACAAAAATTATAAAATGAGGTCTCACAGAGTAAAAAAGTTTTAGATATCATTTACACATGAAACTCACACTTTTAATACTTATCTGTTGACCATATTCATTAAGAGTAAGCAAAAAATAGATAAAATTGAATTATTAAACACGATTGATTTTTTTTAATCGAATTATTTTGGTTTTTCATTTTTTTTTAATTTCGGTTATATCCGATTTAATATCTAATTTTCGGGTTCGAGTTTGATTTTTAAAATTTTGTTATTCGGTTAACCGAATAAGAAAAAAAAAGGCTTAAAAGCTAAAACACAATCTCAGATCTATCATCTCTTAGTCATCTCTCACCTCTCATCTCTCACCTCTCACCTCTCACCTCTCACACTCTCTGATTTCTCATCTCTTACTCTTATGCTACGTTTGGATCGATGGAATAGGAGGGAGAATGGAATGAATCATTCCATTGGAATGATAAAAATGTTGTTTGGTTTGTTTATTCCAACGGAATAATGTATTCCTCCTGGAATGATAGTTAACTTAAAATTTTAATTTTCATTCCTTGAGGGGTGGCCAGGAATAAATCATTTCATCCATTATTTTTAAGTAATTGACAAATATACCCCTAAATATATAATAGGGCTTTTTACATATTCATTCAATTCGATCGATCTGGGAACGACGAGAGAGAAGGGGCCGAGATTTGATAATTTCTTCGGAATTTCCATATTTCTATTTCTTCGTAATTTACCCACCCAACCCCACCCCACCCCTCCCTCCCTCCCTCCCTCCCCCTCCCCCAACCCACCCACCCCACCCACCCCCACCCCACCAGACTACCCCACCCACCCCACCCACCCCACCCCACCCCCACCAACCCACCCCCCCCCACCCCACCCACCCACCCACCCCACCCCACCCCACCCACCCCCACCCACCCACCCCACCCCACCCCACCCCACCCCACACACCCCACCCCACCCACCCCACCCACCCCACCCCCACCCACACATCCACCCACCCCACCCACCCCACTCCACCCCACCCCATCTACCCCAACACACCCACCCCATCCACCCACCCACCCCAACCCACCACCCCCCCACCCCACCCCACCCACCCCACTTCACCCCAACCCACCTTACCCCCACCCACCCCACCCACCCCAACCCACCTTACCCCACACCCACCCCAACCCACCTTACCCCTACCCACCCCACCTACCCCACTCCACCTCACCCCATCTCCCCATCCCACCCACCCCACTCCACCTCACCCCATCTCCCCACCCCACTTACCCCACCCACCCCACCTACCCAACCTACCCCACCACCCACCCCACCCACCCCACCCACCACCCCAACCCACCCACCCACCAACCCCACCAACCCCACCCCCCACCCACCCCACCCCACACATCTACCCCCCACCCCACTCAAACCACCCCACCCCACCCACCCCACCCCTTTACCCCACCCCCACCAACCCACCCCCCATCTAACCCACCCCAACCCACCCCACCCCACCTACCAACCAACCCCACCCCGCCCCACCCCAACCCAACCAATCCCACCCACCCCCACCCCAACCCACTTACCTTACTTACCCACCCCAACCACCCACCCCACCCACCCCACCCCACCCCACCCCACCCTACCCCACCCCACCACCCCACCTACCCCACCCCTACATACCCACTCCCACCCCACCCTACCCCCCCCCCCCCTCCCTCCCTCCCTCCCTCCCTCCCTCCCCTTTATTTCTAAGAATGAAATATGTGTTAAATTTTAATATAAATTGAATTTAAGTTAAATTTGAACATTTGAGGGTATTTAGGTCACTTTCTAATTATTTATTTCATTCTTAGATGTATTCCTAATATCAACCAAACATATACATGGAATATTAAAAAATTATTCCATTCCCTTCCTTATTCCATTCCCTCATCTATTCCATTCCCTACTCTATTCCATTCCTTCAATCCAAACGTAGCATTAGGCTTTGATCTGAAAATCGTAAAGGCTCACCAGTGCAAGAAACTCAAAATTCCAAACCCCATAACCAATCACCTCCATCAAAAAGTAGAGGAAAGAGAAGAGAAAGAGGTAGCCGGAAATCAAATCTAGGCGATGCTTTTACGCGACCGAGTTCAAGGCCCTGCACTATGTGGTTTGTCTCAATTCACTTCATATAGAAACACTATTTTCTTTGTTCACTTCAAGGCGATGTTAATCGGATCAAGGCGATGTTTAGGC
The DNA here is from genome assembly GCA_020205605.1 of Panax ginseng. Lineage (NCBI taxonomy): Eukaryota > Viridiplantae > Streptophyta > Magnoliopsida > Apiales > Araliaceae > Panax > Panax ginseng. Next base: position 16,201,612 of record CM035127.1, on the reverse strand, counting down.
AAAGATTTCATACACTCAGTTTGCTCAGTTCACTTCATATATATTAACATGAAGCACCTGTTAATCATTATATAGAATATGTACCCTCTTTTAGCCCCTTATTTTCCTGTCATATTTTTCATCTTTGGCTTCTACCTTAAATCCCTTAATCTGTTGATTTATTGTGTTGTATTATATGAAAATTTGTGACTGAATTCCTACTTTTGGATTAAACATTCTTTTTCTCGTGACCCAGTTTCGGTTACCTTATAATTCGGATTGTTGTTCAGATACTTAAAAGAGGTGAATTTCGGTTTTCGATTATAACCGAATAGTTTATTCGATTCGGTTATAACCGAACACTAACCCTTCACACCGGAAGCATCACATCTATGCTACAAATGTGGGGTCAATTGACCTCACTCAATTTTTGAAATCATTTAAAAAAAAAATTGACCACACTCAATTTTTGACCCCCACCTAATTTTTGACCCCACTCAAAAGGCAAATCGTGAACTATCAAAGCCTTTCGCGGGTGGTCGAAATGAGTACTCGTGATTAGCGAGTCGCGAGTGTGGAGATTGGAGTGTGACTCTATACTATGACTCTCTTGCAGCCTTGTGCCCTTGCATGTAACAGAAATTATTCTATATTCAATTTCTCCAATCTCAGTTTTGTTTTCAGAAATCAATTGTGATTTCTCCCTTTTGTTAGTATTATTAAATTGGATATTTGGATGCATTTGTCTAACCCGAAAGTATAAAGTATTAAAAAAAAAATTGGCTCGGGGAGGTTGCCCCCGAACTCCCGTCAATTTTTTTTATAACTTATTAATAATTTTGGCCGCACTGTTAAAATTTTCTGACTTCACCACTGACGACATTAGCCATTGTTCAAAGCATGAACATTTACGAGTTAGAGTTGGACGATAGCCTACGAGTTAGAGACAACCCCCTAAGGCCAAGTCATCATACAAAAATGCTAACCAAATAAATTTTATCCTTATTAAATTTGAAGTATTATATATATTTTTGAGAGTTAAGATTGATTTCATGACATTTAAAGATTTTTTTGGTTGATTTTTAAAGATGTGGGATTTTTTTAGGATTGATTTAATGCCATTTAGAAATTTTTTAATGAAGTTAAATAATATCTAAATACGATCAAATTGTATAAAATAAATTGACTTGTCGAATAATCAGGTATTTCGGTCAATTAAAACTAAAAAAATAAATTTGAAGGACATTGTATATAATTCGGTAGTTTATATAGCAGTTAGTATGCTAAATTTATTTAAAGGCCAAATTATTAATTTGATGAAACTTGGCGCAATAAAAGCAGGGTTGTTCCTGAGCACGGGCAGTGGGAATTAAGTCAACGTAAACCACACAATAAAATAAAGAGAGATAAAAGTTGCAAAATCCTCCTACCCACAATACAACTTTTTTGTACGAAATATAAAATGTGTAAAAACTCTCTCACTTACACAAACACAAAACTCACTCATACCCTCTCTCAACTCTTAGAATATTACATGACTTTTGATTGTGCTATACTTCAACAAGTCAAAATAATACTCTATTTATAGAGTACCTACATATCTCATCTTCCTATTCAAAATACGACACTTCTAAAATAAAATTCCTACTACAAATTGATTTCTTTCTAAAATAATACTCATATTAAAAATTGGATGAGTATCCCAACATGAGGGTCGACTTCTTTGGGCCTCCGATCAGGGGGCCAAATTTTTATTTATTATATATATATATATATATGTGTGTGTGTGTGTGTGTGTGTATGTGTGTATATGTGTGACTTTGCTAAGAGAAATATAGTCAGCCATTGAAATTTCTAGAATTTGTAAAAGGTTTGGATTGTTTTCGGGTATTACTAACTATTCATGTGACATGGTTCACAACCATGTGTTTCGAGAAGGAAATGATGGACAAAATTGATTTTGAATATTTGATTGAATATTTTGACTCTAGAAATACTAGAAGAAATATTTTTTAATAAATGTATTCTCATATATTTTGTTGTAATCGAACTTCTCATATATTTTGTTGTAGTCGAAGTTCTCATATATTTTGTTGTGGTCGAACTATTATGTCTTAAGTTCCGATGAGAGGCTTGGTAAAAAAATGCATTTTTTTTAATACAATTTGTACTTTTTATTTATTTATTATTTTTTATAATAATATTTTGAAAAGGGTCTCGTTTTTATTTTTGCCCTAAACCACCAAAATCTTAATAACGACCCGGAATAAAAATGTTTTTAATCCTTTTAAATATTTCCTTCTAAATGACTTTTCTCTTTATGAAGAGAAAATGACCCCCACTTTATTAAATTAGAACTCTTAATATAGGACTAATGGGATATTAGTGGGCTATCATTGTGGTACAAGATTAAAATTTATAACATAAATTAATTTCTTTTCGGTCCAAATCATTTTTGATACATTATCATTCTTGAATTTTACTCCACAAAGCAGTATCATGTTGACAATTTAGACAATATTGAATTCTGGATAAATTAAATTATAAATCTTTAAAAATTTATCCTTGAACTTGTTTTATTGAATTCTTATATCATTGTCATCATCCTCATGTTTATATTATGTTGAAAGTCATCTGTGACCTGTAGTGCATAGATGGACTTGGTATGATTATGACCAGGGATTATTCAGTATAATCATAACCATAATGTTACAATGATGTGGTAAAAGTCTTCATTGGCCCGTAGTGCATTGATGGACAGTTGTTGGCATGATCATGACCATTGATGAATATACGAATATCCTTGGCCCGTAGTGCATGGATAATTTGTGCTCGTGATACTAAAAAATATTCTTGGCCATAGTGCAGGGGTGATTCGATGATGTGAATTATTTATTAAGCTCAGTCTCAACGATAAAAGTGATGAAAAACCTTTTAAATCATAGAAGATAGTAGATTTTATGCTCTACTTGACTCTTCTAATGGATTGCATGTTCCGCTGCACTTAAACTTGATGTTTGTTATATTTTATCAGTTTAACACTGTTGAAGGCTAACGATAAATTATTCTGCATTATCTTAGTCATAATATTTCTTACTAGGCTAGTTGAGCTCACCCTTTTGCTTTCATTGTTCTCTTCAGAAAATGAGAACGTAGTTGGGACTAGTCAGGGAACGGAGTGACGGTCCAGATGATAGCATTAGTAGTTCTCATTATTCTATGAAATAGTGTGATAATAAATGTATTGAGGACTCCATTTGAGTTGAATACTGTCTAGAAGACAATATTCGTATTAAAACTCTCAGTTTATGTTTTGTCGTATTTTACATGATAGTTGTATTATTAAGTTGTATTTGATTTTTGTATCATGTATTTGGAGACTCAAGATGGGTGAGATATACCTATTTTGGGGGCGTCACATACTGGTAGTAACTCATTGTGCAACCACGCCAGACACATGTATTTTAACCACCAGGTAATCCAACAATGTTAACGGTAACAATTATGCCGTTATTTATAAAAACTCAAACTTGCCATTTTTTTCATCCGACAGTTATTCTGTTATGGAACCCACAAATGGTTGCGCCGTCGTATGAATATTTCCCGATAACAAGAATATTTCACAACCAAACGAATATTTTCCGACAAAATTAATATTTTATAACCACTTGCTTATTTTGTAAAATTTGCACATTTCACCCATAACCAAAATATTATATCAAATTAACTCCTTATTATTTTAAGATAATGAATAGAGGAAATTTAATTTTATTTATATAAAAAAAAATTTCGGGGTCTTACAGTACCTACATATCTCATCTTCCTATTTAAAATAGGACACTTCTAAAATAAAATTACTACTACAAATTGATTTCTTTCTAAAATAATACTTCTATTAAAAATAGAATTTTTTAATTTCTATATTAGCCATTTTTATCTGAATAGGATTCGAGAAGTATCCCAACAATTCCTTCCTCGACTCAATTCCCCGAATACTTCAACTTCATATATATTTGAATAGGGTTGGAGTAGTACCCCAACAATTCTTTCTTCAACTCGAATCCGCAAACACTTCTACTTCATCAGTACTCTCACAGTTATTGTAGTCGCCACCATCATCTTCCTTATCTGTATTCTTTCCATCATTTGCACCCTCTACATAATGCGCATTACCCGCATAATCTGCACTATCCTCGTTATTCGCAATACGCATCATCCACATCATCTGCAACATCCACATCTTCTGTGTCATCTGCATTATTCATATCATCCGCATGATCTACAATACCACAATAATTTTCATCTGCATCATCTAGCGATTGAAACGATGATTCTCTATAAGCACAAAATCTCTTATTCATCAACATCACGATGAACACCAACTCCTTTAATCTTCACTCTTTTTATTTGTCACTCCAATGCGACTAATTCCCCTTCTACCATGAATCCAATCAACCTAGCTCTGATACCACTTGTTGGGAATTAAGTCAACGCAAAACATACAATAAAATAAAGAGAGATAAAACAACATAAGATTTAATGTGAAAAACCCTTAAAGGGAAAAACCACATGCCAAACTCCGAATCTCCACTATATCAAAATAATTGGCTTACAATAATCATCCCAAATTTTATGCCCTAAAACTTGAGGTACGAAAATACTGTGACACAACTTTTTGCACGGACTAAAAGCTGTAAAACCCTCGTACCCGCAATACAATTTTTTTGTACGAAATATAAAAACTGTAAAAACTCTCTCTCTTATTCAAACACAAAACCCACTCACACCCTCTCTCAACTCTTAGAATGTTACATGACTTTTGATTGTGCTATACTTCAACAAGTCAAAATAATACTCTATTTATAGAGTACCTACATATCTCATCTTCCTATTCAAAATACGACACTTCTAAAATAAAATTCCTACTACCAATTGATTTCTTTCTAAAATAATACTCATATTAAAAATAGATTTTTTTTTCTTTCCATATTAGCAATTCTTTTCTGAATAGAATTCGATGAGTATCCCTGTGCGCCCCCAAATTAGGTATACATCACCCATCTTGGGTCGTCAGATACATGGTACAAAATTCAAATACAACTTACTAATACAACTGTCGTGTACAATACGATAAAACATAACTGTGAGTTTGAATACAATTATTGTCTACTAGAGATTATACAAACTCAAAAGGAGTCCTCATTACAATTATTAACACACTATTTTACGAATGGTGAGGACTACTAATGCTATCCTCGGACCGTCACTCCGCGTTCCCCGACTAGTCCCTCGCTATGTTCTCATTTCGAAGAAGAAACGGTGAAAGAAAGGTGAGCTCAACTAGCTCAAGAAGAAATATTATGACTAAGATAATGCGAATAAATTATCGTTAGCCTTCAACAAATGTTAAACCGATAAAATATAACAACATCAAGTTTAATTGCGTGGATTAAGAATCCATTAAAAGAGTCAAGTAGAGAATAGAATCTACTATCTTTTATGATTTAAAAAGTTTTTCATCACTTTTTATCACGAGACTCAACTTAATAAATAATCCACATCATCCCCGCACTACTACGGCCGAGGATATTCATTAGGGTCACGACCATAAATTCCATGCACTACTGGCCAAGGATATTTGTGTATTCATCAATGGTCATGATCATGCCAACAATCGCCTATCAATGCACTACGGGCCAATGAGAACTTTTACCACATCATTTGTAACATTACGGCCATGATTACACCATATAATCCTCGGTCATAATCATACCAAGTCCATCTATGCACTATGAGGCCACGATGATGACTTTCAACAAAATATAAACATGAGGATGATGACAATGATATAAGAATTCAATAAAACAAGTTCAAGAATTATTTTATCCGGGAATTATTAACGTCCAAATTGTCAATAGGATCTTTGTTTTGTAGAGTAAAATTCAAGAATGATCGGAAGAATATTTCCATGAAAAGATATTGGATGAGCCTTAAATATCAAGGATATTCTACTAATTTTATGGAGTATAAGTCAAAAAATTTAACCAACTGAGTATAATAAAGAATGAAATAACAAAAGAAATCACTACGCACGCAGATTTCAGATGTATGTGCAGTTATTCCAATGAGAATAATAATAACGGAACCAGTCGGGAAAAATTTGCACCCGATGGATGTTCCAATGAATAATAAAGAGGCGGAACCAGTCCCAGATAAAACACACTGATGAGGATGTTCCCAATGTAATAATAGAAAATGTCCCCAAGTATAGGGTAGATCAGGATATAAAAGTTATTCAATGAGAATAATAAGAAATTGAATAACAACGATTCTCTTCATGAATAAGAAAGAATAACACCCCTTACTAGTAAAAGAAACCGAATATAAAAGTAGTTAAGTAGAATACTTTTCTTCTATCTCTCTATAGTCTCTCTCATAGTTTCTCTCTAGAGTTCAAATTGAATTCGTAAGAAAATAATGAAGGAATGAGCTTTCTATTTATAAAAAATGGAATGCATAAGTAACTAATCCATGAACGGTCCAAATTGATTTACTTTAATCGATGGTCCATATTTAAAGCAAAATCTTTTAAATAAAATATAATATATTCTATTTATAATCTAATAAAACGAATAACTTTATAAAAGATTTTACTATGCAAATACTATGCATCTGCACTATGCAAACACTATACATAATAAAATATAATATATTCTAATTATTGTCTAATAAAATAGATAACTTTATAAAAGTATTTACATTTTATATAAAAAGATTTTACTATGCAAAATACTATGCAGACACTATGCAATACTATGTATAATAGAATATAATATATTCTATTTATAGAATAACTTTATAAAAGTATTACATTTTATATAAAAGATTTTTCGTATTATTACATTAATAATACCAATAAAACAAAACCGAGTGACTTATCACATAAAGCATCAATACTGGTGTCTTCTACTACGCAACCACGCCAGACATTCTTTGCATTTTTTACTACTACAAGTAGTTCAACAAAGATTAATGATAAAACTTCCGCCGTTATTTTCATAAAGTATTTTTGTCGTTTTCTCGATCAAAATAATAATTACATTGTGGGGTCCACCAATGATTGTGCCATCGTACGAATATTTCCTGTTTAAAACGAATATTCCCCGACCAATCGAATATTATATGACAACTTGCATACTTTGCAAAATTTATAAATATTACCCACAACTATAACATTATATTAAATTCATTCCATAATATTCAAAAATGATAATTATAGAAAATTCATTTTTATTCAAAAAGTTGGGGTCTTACAATCCCAACATGAGGGTCGACCTCTTTGGGCCTCCGATCAGGGGGCCTAATTTTTATTTATTTTATATAGTATATATATATATATATATATATATATGTGTGTGTGTGTGTGTGTGTGTGTGTGTGTGTGTGTGTGTGTGTGTGTGTGTGTGTGTGTGTGTGTGTGTGTGACTTTGCTAAGAGAAATATAGTCAGCCATTGAAATTTTTAGAATTTATAAAAGTTTTGGATTATTTTCCTAATATTTCAATTGCTTACAGAGTATTACAAACTATTCATGTAACATGGTTCACAACCATGTGTATCGAGAAGGAAATGCTGGACAAACTTGATTTTGAACATTTGATTGAAGATTTTAACTCTAGAAATACTATAAGAAGTATCTTTTAATAAATGTATTCTCATATTTTGTTGTAATCGAACTTCTCATATATTTTGTTGTGGTCGAACTTCTCATATATTTTGTTGTGGTCGAATTATTATGTCTTAAGTTCCGATGAGAGGCTTGGTAAAAAAATACATTTTTTTAATACAATTTGTACTTTTTATTTATTTATTATTTTTTAGGATAATATTTTGAAAAGGGTCTCGTTTTTATTTTTGCCCTAAACCACCAAAATCTTAAGAAAGACCCGGAATAAAAATGTATTTAATCCTTTTAAATATTTCACTTTTCTCTTTATGAAAAGAAAATGAGAGAAAATGACCCCCACTTTATTAAATTGGAACTCTTAATATAGGACTGATGGGATATTAGTGGGCTATCATTGTGGGACAAGATTAAAATTCATTTCCGGAAAGTAGAAATGTGATAATCATTGGACCTAGCAAGCTAGTCAACAAGAATATTACAAGACCATAATATCAAGAGAAATGTGTCATGTATTTTCTTGACCACAACACCAATGCCGTGCCCACCACCAAATTAAACAGCCACCAACACCACCTACGAATCCACAAGCAGGCTCCGCCCCCAACCCTCCTCCAAATTCTCCACCACCGGCAGCCTGCTGCAGCGGCGCCACCAAGCCCTCCACTACCAAATCTAGCTACCTTCCTAATTACAATGCACTCTCAGTTACATATGCAAGAACATGAAAACAAAATTAGCAATTTTGAAAAGGCAACAACTCTCACTGCACTGCGTTTCATCTTGAATTTCAATTTCAAGAAAATGCCTAAATGTTTTTACATGAACAAATATCTAATGTTGTACTATACTCCCTCCGTTCTATTATAATTGACGTTTTTAGCTTAGTTTGCATATTCCAAAATAATTATTGTTTGCAAATATCTATCACTCTTAAATTCTCTTTCCTATAATACCCATATTTATATCATCTTTTAAATGATATTTAATACTCATTCCCTTCCTTTTAATTGACATATTAGGAAAAACACACATTAAGAAATATAATTAATATTTTGTCTAATTGATTTAAATAAGTGTAAAATCTCAATATTATCCTTTAAAATTCATTGAAAAAAGGTGAAAGATAAACAAATTACTCCCTTCATTCCAATATATTAGTCGTTTAAGACTTTTTCTCTATTTCAATATATTAGTCGTTCTCTTTTATCCAGAATAGAAAGTTATCTACATTCATACGATGCCCTTAATTTCTCTCCTCTTTCTAATGACATTTATTCCCATAAAAACACTACTATTCTCTTTCCTCTCTTTTATTTAACCTTTTCTAATAAAAACATAAAGGGACAAATATGAAAATTGAGGCCTATATTAATTATAAAGTAATGAAATTCTTAATATGTGTGTTTTATGTAATAACTAATAAATTGAAATAGAGAGAGTAATATTTAATGTAAAAATAATATAGTGAACTAAGTTATTAGTGTTTTCTTGAAATCTACAAATGATAAATATTAAAAAAGAATAAATTTCACTCTCTAAAAAAGAAATAAAAAAAATGGAGGTGGTAAAATTGAACAACTACTGTTCTTTTTCTCTCATTTTTCCAATAAAAAATAATTAGTGTCATTTTTTTTTAAAACTAAGTTATTAATTGTTTATCTTTAATAAGTGCATGTGCACCTTTTTTAGTGACTGATAATATGAAATGGAGGGACTAATATTCTTAAGTAATTTCATAAATTTTCTCAAGAACCAATAACTAAATGTTTTACACCCACACACACACACACACACATATATATATATATATATATATATATATATATATATATATATATATATATATAAAGTCTCATGGAGGTTTCCTCCACAAATTTGGTAATTGGGTCACACTTTTTCCTTTTTACTCTTTGGTCCTTACAACTTTAGATATATTAATATTTTGTCATTTTTAATGTTAATTTTTTATATCTTTTTATTTATTTTTCTAAATTTTATAAAATTATTATTTTATCCCACATAATTTATACATACAACGCGTGAACGATAACTAATATGTTTAATGCTAATTAAAAGCATTCTCTCTTGAGCATTGACACCCATTTGCAAGGCAGCTCCAGCTCGCAACCACAGGTGCCGCACTGCGAGGCTCACACATATGGCTGCTATTTTTCGCACCAATATTTATATACTTGTGTTCGTGCATGTCAGCTAAATATATACTACATAGAATGTAACCATTAGTATGAAACACTACGTTGTGTTAGGAATATGGATTATATACCACGTTTAGGACTCAATTAGATCGGTCAAATCCGAATTTCGATGTTGGTTCAAATTTAGGGATTAAGCCAAGTTAAGTTTGGGCAAAAATTTAAGCTTAAAAATAAAATTTGAGTCGAGTTTGGTTAATATATCATTTGACCCATTATAAGTCTGATCGAGTTGTTAAAAATATATAAATATATAGACTATTTATATTAAATCTTACATATTTACACTCAAACAATTATATAAATATACAATCTTTAACTAAATTAAGTATTATATTTTCTTTAAACTTGTTCATTTTTTCATATGTTTTGTCATTTTAACTAATCTAAATAATCTAGAGATGTATTACTATCATGCATGGTTAGTTGTATGTTTTAAGTTCAAACTTCTTATTTTTTGATTATATTTGATCTTATGAATCGTAAAAATTTTAATATTTTTATTAATAGGTTATCAAAATGAGCTAATATCGTTTTAATAATGAGTTATATTAGTTTTTGTTATTCATTTTTTTATTTGGACTAACCCGAAACTCGTGATCACATATGAGCTGAGCTTGAACTACATATTACAAGTCCTAATGGGTTGCGAGTTCGAGCAGACTAGCTTAATTGACTGTAAATTCATAATTTATTTTTTGCATTTATTATAATAAAAAATAATATCCGTTTTTTTTGTTCACACATTAATTTGAACCAGAATGAACCGCAATAAATTAAACAAAATTTAAGCTTCCCGAGTGGTAGATACAACTATATTTGTCAACGTGACAATGAGTATTTATGTATGAATATAATTCCTGTCAATAAGTAATTTATTTTCTAATACTATATAGGTAATTAAAAATTGTCCAATTTATATAAACAAAGTATTGGTGGAAGATTGTACCGTCTAGATGAGCATAATCAAATATTCGAATATGATTCATCGAGCATGTATCGAGTATGATTCGAGAAAAAATTGAAATACTTGAACCCAAATAAAATGTATTTGGTAGATTTCGAATTAATTCTCATGATCATTAAACGTAAACGCGTATGGATCAGATTCGACTCGAATCAGCTTCGAATTCAAATTTTGAATCATATTTTTGAGCCAATCTCAAGTCGAGCACCGAACTACTTGGTTCGATTTACCCCCCTAACTAGCTAACTCATGTCAAAGGGAGATAGATCGACTTGATTTACCCCAAAATTAAAGAAAATAGGGGAAGAGAATTTGATAGCATTAAAATCATTTCATTTTCTTTACCTCAATACTTCATTTTATTGCATGAACTTACATATAATTATGACAAAACACATCGACTTAGGTACTAAGAATGATAATATTACACGTACATGCATGAACTTTTTTTTTAACTACCTCGAAACCATGCAACGTTCATTAGCTACTTTATCAGTTCTTGCCTCCAATTCCACCGCCTCCACCTGCTCCTCCACCAAAACCACCACCTGCTCCTCCTCCAACACCACCGCCAAATCCACCACCACCACCACCACCAATTCCATGTCCTCCCCCAACTCCACCGCCTCCACCAGCACCACCACCAATGCCATGTCCACCACCTAATCCACCTCCACCACCAGCTCCCCCGCCGGCACCACCACCAAGACCACCTCCTCCGCCAGCACCACCTCCAGATCCACCACCAATGCCATGTCCACCACCTAATCCACCTCCACCACCAGCTCCCCCACCTGCACCACCACCAAGACCACCGCCTCCGCCAACACCACCTCCAGCTCCACCACCAATGCCATGTCCACCACCAGCTCCCCCACCGGCACCACCACCAAGACCACCGCCTCCGCCAACACCACCTCCAGCTCCACCACCAATGCCATGTCCACCACCTAATCCACCCCCACCACCAGCTCCCCCACCGGCACCACCACCAATTCCATGTCCACCACCAAGACCACCTCCTCCGCCAGCACCACCTCCAGCTCCACCACCAATGCCATGTCCACCACCTAATCCACCTCCACCACCAGCTCCCCCACCGGCACCACCACCAAGACCACCTCCTCCGCCAGCACCACCTCCAGCTCCACCACCAATGCCATGCCCACCGCCTAATCCACCTCCACCACCAGCTCCCCCTCCGACACCACCACCAATTCCATGTCCTCCACCAAGCCCACCGCCTCCGCCAGCACCACCACCGCCTCCTAACCCACCGCCACCACCGGCACCTCCACCAGCTCCACCACCAAAGCCGCCACCAGCACCCCCACCAATTCCTCCTCCGCCACCAGCTCCGCCCCCAAATCCACCCCCAGCGCCTACCCCGACACCTACACCAACCCCTCCACCAAATCCACCTCCCTTTCCACCACCAAGAAGCTTCTCCTCAGTATCAATAGACCTCACATTTCTAGCAACTGCCACACTCACTACAAGAACATGAAAACAAATTAGCAATGACAAAACACCAACTCTCATTCTACCACTTTTCATCTCTTAGTTACTCGATCACTTCAATTTCAAGAGAATTTAATTAAATAATTCCTTGAATATAAAGTGTGAACCAATTACTTAATTGGTACTGAATGATTTTTGCATTAACAGCGCGAGGGCCGGTTTATATACAAGTGTGAAATCCCTCTCTAATGCTGCTCTAATTCTTCTTCATTTCCCCTCGGCATTAAATTGTCTCAACAACTACCTGTTGTCGACATTTAGAGTTAATGCTAGCTAGTAATAATTCATTTTCAAGTCTTTGAACCTTCGCTACAGATCGATCCGGATTCGATGAAGTTGACACCTAATTTCAACTGTCTTACAAAAATACAACTATTTGCTATAAATTTCACACTGAATTGACCTAGTGTCAGCTTCACTGAATTGATCAAACACCTTTGATTTCTTTGTTTTTAAAGTATAGAATATTTAATTAAGTTTTATTTTTTGAAGAAAATTTGATTTATTTTTTAAAATTAAAGTGAATATGAAATTATTCCGTTTGAGGCCATACAAGTATGAAAATACGTGTAAATTATCTAAACGGTGCTATTAATTGCAAGATTTTTGTTCTTTTGAAGTTAAAGAATCACATCAATTTTTAAAATTGAAACTATCAAAATTGACTTCAAAAAATCTTATTATATATCAATCTTATATTTTGAAATGAATGAATACGTAACTTGGATTTTTCATTGTTTGCAGAAAAGTAAACTTGCAGCTCGTTCTGGTGAATTATTTTTATCCACATCACTACGTACCATTATATTATCTTTAACAGTGTTAAGGGAAAAAATTAAATAGAAACAAAAAAAAAACTCTAAATGTTCATACATATATAGGGTTTCACATGGCTGTATTTCAGATGTAACAAGACCGGTATAGATATATAATTGCCAGTCTGATGGAGAAAATGAAAATCAAAGTGTGGGGATTTGTTAGTACAATACCATGTGGAAGGTAGATGAAGATATTAATGCATTTCTTTGACAAAAAAAAAAAAATTTGTTTACTTTTTCTGCAGCAATTAATTCTCCCATCAAACAGCTATAGAATGGTTTGTAGCTTAAAAAAAGAAATATAAATTAATCATATCTGGTATTCCTTGATTGGGATGTTCATATATACTCCCTTCATTCATCAAAAAAAAGGTTTTAATAATTAATTTTTTATTAAATAAAAGAAATTCATTTTTTATTATTGATAATCGTATAAATTGACACAATATTCGTGTGATTATCATCACAAATTTAATATAATATTAAATTACTCTCTCCCGTTTTAAAATTAAAATACAATTTAACTATTAAGACCCTCTTCTATTTTTTTAGAAAATAATTGAGTATAAATTTATGATTATCATCATGAATTTAATATCATATTATTAAATTAATATTCTATTACTTTTAAGGATATATACATCATAAAATATATCTTTAATATTTATAAAATTTACAGATGAGACTCATTTTTAGAAGAGAGAGAGGGAGTATAAAATTGTCATTCTCAAAAATTCAACTATATCGGCAGATAAGGTTGTAAAATGAGCAAACAGTTCGGACTCGATTCGTACTTGCTCGATTAAAAGTTCGATTCGAACTCGACTCGAAATATAAATGAATCAAATAAGAGCACATTTTATTTAAAGTTCGATAAATTACTCGAATATCCTCAAATTATAGTAATTTTCTATTGATACTTGGATCATATTCGTTGGAAAAGTCCAAACTGCTCGGGTTCGATTCGGAATCATGCTCGACTCGGTAGCTAAATGAACCTCAATCAAACTTTATTTTATACTCGATAAATTTTGTGAACCAAATCTGAATAACTCAATACTCAGATCGACTTGATTCGTTTACACTCTTGACGGCAGAGTAAGGTTACTTTTGACTTGTCAACTTTGAATTAATTTAGGCGGCAAATAGCTGACTAATTCTCATTATTATTGCGCCGGTGGGAGATATCTATCAATTGCAGTTTATATACTACTTTTTGACAATTAAGATAATAGATTGAATTGGAAATAGTCAAATTAATTTACAGCCAAATTGAGTAATTATGAGTTCATTTATATCAATGATTTGGCTATTTAGATTTATATTCAATGTTCAACGAATAAAAGATTTTATTGCTCTAAATTATCCGAGACAACAAACGGAAGGAAGGACGCTAATATGAACATCATCAAACCAAAATATATAAGAACATACAAATTAAAACTTTGAGCAAGCTCCGCAAAATCATGAATTATATACCCTCCCTCCCAACAAATATCAGAAAAAAATCACCAAACTCAAAACAATTCCTATCAAATAGCAATCTTCAAGAATAATGATGCGATTGGATTGAAGGATTGGAATAGAGATTGAAATGATTCATTACATTTTAATTGAAATGAGTTATTCCATGATCTCCCTCTCCCAAGACACTTATGACTCAATAATAAAAAAAACTATTCATAAGACTTTCGGCATGAAATCTTGGGCATGAATGTTAAATTTCAATCGAAAATAGCAAAAAAATAAAATAATGGTTCAATCCAAATGTAACATTTATTACTTCAATCCAAACTTAGCATTAAGAATAGATTAAAGATACGAGTTATCCGGAGCTCTTGTATTAAGCTTATCAATAACATCATTTTTCACCTACAAAACTTTAAAATTACTCTCTCTAGCGAAACATAGAGCAGAGCGTATAGCAATAGCTTCCGTTTTCTATAGTTATAGACTAATTTTCTATTTTGAGATGTCCCAATATATAGACTACTTACTATTTATAAAATTTAGTTGGTTCATTGTTTTACTTTATGCCCTTATAATAAATATTCAACCATTACTCTTTTTTTGAAGAAACAACATTCAATGTCATTATTTTTATCACCACATTTAATATTGTTGTATTATCTTTAGTTAAAGTTCTATGGTTATGGATTTTAATGGTCAGTACACGTCAATCAATGAAGTTGAGAGTTCCAATGTGATAAGTAAGGAATAATTAACTTATTTATTAATTCCATATTAAGGGTATATGTGGAAAATTTATGTTAAAAATTGCCACTTAAACTGATTTTCTTAAACTATGTGCCAAAAGAAATCAGCCTATAACTATGGAACGGAGGGAGTAATATTTAACATAGTTTGATCCTAAATGACTTAATCCACAAAATCAACTTTAATATATTCTTCTCCACGATACAACTTTTTGCACAAAATAAAACCTGAAAAAAAACCCTCCCTCACACAACAACCCAAGACCCAATTACACCTCTCAACTCTCTAAGATGTTACTACCTTTTGGTTGTGTTAATCTATCTTCTCTAAACACAACTCTATTTATAGAGTACCCACAACTCACTTTTCCTAATCTATTGACAGAGAATGGAGGGAAATGGGTGAGTTTGTTAAGGCGAGAAAGGCAACAATTTTTTTAGTCAAACCGTATTTTAGGGCTAATTAAATTGATCAAATTATTAGATATTTGATGTAGTAAAGTGTAAGCCCAAATTCTTTAGGCCGAACTATGAATTTGATGATACTTCGTGTAACAGAAGTGTAATTAGCCTTATATATATATATATATATATATATATATATATATATATATATATATATCGCTTCTCCAGTGAATTGGAAGGAGCGAACTAAGAATGAACCGGCTATAGCGACGATTTTTTTCGTCGCTATAGCATATAGAAAGTCGTTTTTTATGCTATAATGAAGGAAAAAATCGTCGCTATAGCCGGTTTGTTCTTAGTTCACTCCCTCGAATTATTGGAAAAGCTTGAACTATATATATATAGAGAGAAGTCCATTCGGTCGGACGCTCAATTTTAGTCTCGTCCGGACATTTTTTGTTTTTTACTTTTTTTTAAAACAACTAAAAAAAATAATTAATACTTTATGGAATTGAAATTTTTTCATAATACAGTGTTTTTTGTGTGATTTGAGTACATATATGTACATGCATGCATGCATTGTACATATATTTTTGTATATAGTATCTCAATCACGCTTAAAAACATTGTATTATAGAAAAATTCAGATTCCATAAATATTAAACTTTTTTTAGTTGTTTTAAAAAAAAAAAAAAAATTGGTTTGGATTTGATCTGCATGTGTATATATATATATATATATATATATATATATATATATATATATATATATATATATATATAACAATTTTAAAACAATCACAAAACATAGTAATTTGTGATAGACTTTTTAAGCAATCACAAAATAATACTCCCTCCTATTCAGATTAAATGACATTTTAGAGTTAAGCACACTTATTAAGAAATAATACAAAATATCTTTTGTGTTCCTAATTAATTATTTCTCTCTCCACAATTGTCTCTTCTCATTCTCCACAATTGTCCCTAATTAATTATTTCTCTCTCCACAATTGCATTTACTAAGCATATTAAATAGAGGGGTAAATTAGGAAAAAATAGTGCAATATTGCATAGAGATTCCAAAACGACACTTATATAGAATAAAATTAAACTCCCTAAAACGTCATTTTATCTGGATAGGAGGGAGTAGTATATATGATGGCTCTTAGTGCATGATGACTAATCTTGCCATCAATGTATTATAATTGTGATGGTCATGTCAATTGCACCAAATTTTTCACGCAAAATAAAAAAAAAAAATTGACGCACTAAGTCATCACTTATAAATATATCCTTTTCTGATTGCATTGAAGCAATCACTAATATTTTAATGTAAGAAATAATCAAAATCTTTCATGATGAGAGTATATAAGACTACCATTGTGATGATTTTTCTACTTTTTGTGATGAATTTTGGCAATCACAAATGACAATTTTTTTTAGTAATGATAGTATGTATTTGTTATGAATCAAAACAAATAATTTCTCTATCTTTCATTGCAAATATCAGAATAAAAAATGGGCAAACAACAGATCCGCTAGAGAAACTAACCGACCCATCCACGGAGGAAAAAAAAGAAGAAGAAAGACTGTCCGCTAACTTGTCCTGCAATTTATGCATTTGATACATCTTCCTCATTAGCTTCTAGATCACCACCAACTCCTGTTTCTTGATTGCTAACTTGTCCTGCACTTGGTGCTTTTGATACATCTAAGCTCTGACTTCCTCTAAAGTTTTTCACTTTTCTTGGTTTCGAGATATCCTTTCACTTCATGCTTGGATCCATTTCCGTCGTCTGTTTCTTCCTTATCATCATCATGGTCATCGTCATGATCGTCATCTTCCACGACAACTTCTTCTCTAGCGCGGTTCGCATCAACTTTAGCTCTCTCATTTTTCATATTAACCTCCCTGTTATCAACATTTTCTTGTTCAGTCTCCTCCTCCAACTCAGGAATCCCTTCTTCTCGAACTTGCCTTGGACCATTTATCTCATCATCTAGAACAGTCTTGATCAAGACTGCTCCTTGTGGGATAGCCATAATAATCTAATGATGAAAATGGATTCCAAAAGAAATCCCACTGGGAAGTTTGTGATGAAGGGGGAGGAAAATTTGGTCTGTTGTTGGGGGAGTAATTGAAGAATGAAGAATTCAGTGGTGGCAACTGCATTACAAAAAATCCATCCATCCCATACTGGTGCACTGACGAGTAAGTTTCAATCCTAACTGTTTAGGGAGATTGAGGCCTCTCCTCAACAGAAACTGAAAGGTTGTCACCTGATCTTAGGTAATTTACTACTTTGATAGTTGAGTTTGGTGTGGATTGAATAGCTGTTACCGAGAAAGATTTTGGAGATATTGAGATAAACCCTCTGGTAGATTTCTTTATTGGTGTGATGGGTGGGGTTGTGAATGTATCTAACATAAACTCTTGGGGCTCATCTCCTTCAATATAATCTCGAAGGCCAGCAAAAACTCTTTTTGAACAATGTGTCCGAAGGCAAATCGCATTCTGTACCCAACGGCTTGTTTAGCTGTTTATGCTTCTGTTTTCACATGTCATTTACTAGAAGAACTAGCAGATTGGTTTAATTTTTTTTCCTGACTTGTTAATTTTGAAAATTTTAAATCAATCCGCTAGATAGTGGGCGGATGGTGAGATAGCGTTTTTAATCCCCAGTATTGATATTTGTAAAGAAATGTAGAAATGTTATTTGTCAATTTTTAATCCATAACCATCATTGCCCATATATATATATATATATAATGATTGATTTGCTAGCCCATGCCGAACGAAGATAACTAAAATTATCCAAAATAGGGGGAAAAAATTTTGATTACATCGATTTCATTAATTTATTTTCCTCAATACTTCGCTTGGCAGTAGTAACATATCAAGTAGAACTGACACACGAATTTATTAGGAAGAGTATAGCATTAACTTATTATATATAAATATGACAAAACCCATTGACTTGGGCACTTCAAATTCTAGTCACATGATATTACACGTACGTACATGCATGCACTTTTTCTTTATTTAACTCGAACCAATGCAACGTTCGTTGGAGCCGCTCACTAGCTAGTTAATCAGTTCTTGCCTCCAATTCCACCGCCTCCACCTGCTCCTCCACCAAAACCACCACCTGCTCCTCCTCCAACACCACCGCCAACTCCTACACCTTTTCCGAATCCACCACCGGCACCGCCACCAAATCCTCCTCCTGCTCCTCCTCCAACACCACCGCCAACTCCTCCACCTGCTCCTCCTCCGACTCCACCACCAGCACCACCACCAATGCCATGACCCCCACCTAATCCACCTCCACCACCAGCTCCCCCACCTAATCCACCTCCACCACCAGCACCACCTCCAGCTCCACCACCAATGCCATGCCCACCACCTAATCCACCTCCACCACCAGCTCCCCCTCCAATTCCATGTCCACCACCAAGACCACCGCCTCCGCCAGCTCCACCACCGCCCCCTAACCCGCCGCCACCACCGGCACCTCCACCAGCTCCACCACCAAAGCCGCCACCAGCACCACCACCAACTCCTCCTCCACCACCAGCTCCGCCCCCAAATCCACCTCCAACACCTCCTCCGCCGCCTACACCAAGCCCTCCATCACCGAGAAGCTTCTCCTCATCATCAACAGACCTCACATTTCTAGCGACTGCCACACTCACTACAAGAACATGAAAACAAATTAGCAATGACAAAGCACCAACTCTCATTCTACCACTTTTCATCTTAGTTACTCACTTCAATTTCAAGAAAAATAAATAATTCCTTGAATTTAAATTATGAACTAGCTAGCTTATTGGGAATGAATGATATTTGCATTAACAACATGAGGGTTTATATACAAGTCTGAAATCTCCCCTTGGCATTAAATTGTCTCGACATGCAACTACCTGTTGTCGACATTTACAGTTAAATGCTACTACTAGTAAAAAGTCATTTTCAAGTGAACCTTCGCTGCAGATGGATCCTGATTTCGATGAAGTTGACACCTAATTATAATTGCGTTACACAAATGCAACTCTTTGCTATAAATATGACCTGGTGTCAACTTCATCAAATTCAAATATATATAGAATAAAAGTTTGATTTTTAAAATTACTTTGATTTTTTTTAAAATCTAAAATAAATATGAAACCATTTAGTTTTTGGCGGTACAACTCTGAAAATCGTAACTAATTAAAAAGTGCTATTAATTGCATGCTTTTTTAAAGTGCTATTAATTGCAAGGTTTTTTTTTCTTTTCTCAAAAGCTAAAGAATCACATCAACTTTTAAATTTTAAAATATCCAAATTGACTTTTAAAAAAAAAAGAATACTCCATTTTGAAATATTATTCTTATATTTTGAAACTGAGGAAATATATAACTTCATTTTTTGTTGATTGGAGAAATCAAAGTAAAGTTTCAGCTCGATATCTGACACGCATTTGCTCTGACATGGTGTGTTTGTGGTAGATAATATAGGAGTCCGAATTGGTGCCAAGAACACAAGTGTTTGTACTATTATGAAACATATATAGTTGTTTTTTACCTACCTATTTGTACATGGTGTAATACTATGTTTCACTTTCCATGGAAAACTTGCAGAATATTGCACTCCTGCCCTACTTTCATCAATTAGCCAGATGGAAAATGGCTATGCATCATATATATATATATATATATATATATATATATATATATATATATATATATTGTCATCAAAGTATGGCTATATTTGTAACAACTTTTCTTTTGCAGCTTCTAGTTTCTAATTTCTCAAAAGTTGTGGGTGTAGTATGTTTTCTTATTTAGATTTTTAGACTCAAAAGTTAGAAGCCGAGAGTACAAACTCATTACAGGGGTACTTCGGAAATTAGATAGAAACTAATGTTAAAGAATGAAATAGAGAAAAGAAAGAAATGGAGAGTAAAATAATTCATTCTATTCCTGACAAAATGAGTCATTCCATATCATCCCTCAACGAATAAAATTCATAAATTTGAGAGGAATGATAATGATTCATTCCATAACTATGGAGTAACCAAACACAATTTTTTTTATTCCACAGACAGAAATGAATTATTCTATTTCCACTTTCATTCTTTCAATCCAAACATAACATAAAAATTATAAATTGCTAAAAAAAGGTCAATAATGTCTTAGATTCATTATTCTAGTTATAACCGATACCTGTAACTATTAGATTGCAAGTTTGATTGTATATGTTCTTTTGTTGTGAAACTTTTTTTTTTCTCTTAAGGTTTGCGGGTTTGATTATAATTCATTGTACTTGCTCCAAAATGAAAATTTTGAATTTTTTTTTTTGAACTTTTTAATTTTTATGTAACAATATTTAATGAAAATTTTATTTTCTCAGAATACAGAGACACATTAAAATATATAGTATATATATGGTTGCATTCGCCTTGCGTGTTTTAAAAGTCATGTTAATTAAGGAAACTGATATTTTTACAACAAAAGTGTCGTTATAGATGTACAACGACGGTGAAAATCGTCGATATAGGATCTATAACGACGTTTTTTTATTTAAAAATATTATTTTTTTGTTGTGAATTTATCAATTTCTTTAATTAATTATAGTTTCCGACAGTAGACCTTTACCATTTTCGATCCCTAATAGTATTTTACTACTACTATCTTTATTAAATAAACATAAGTTATGTGCATGTGCTACTGTTTATATATATATATATATATATATATATATATATATATATATATATATATATATATAAAAAAAAATCAGCTCTAAATGTTGATCATAAAGAAATATAGATAGGGTTTCACATGGCTAATTAATGCATTTCTTTGACAAAAATACTCTTCACTGTTTTTAGTAGCAATTAATTCTCTCATCGAACAGCTACATAATTATGGTTTGTAGCTCAAGAAAGAAAAATTTAATCAAGTTTCGTATTAATTCATTGATTGAGATGTTCATATATACCCTCTTCATTTCCCAAAAAAAAGAGTTTTATTTAATAATAAAAAAAGTTTACCATCGATTGATAATTATGTTAAATAATATAATATTTTCATAATTATCATTATAAATTTATTATTATATAATAATATTAAATTAATATCCTATTATTTTTAACTATATATTTATACAAAAATAAATCTTTAATATTTATAAATTTTACGGATGAGACTCATTTTTAAAAGAGAGGGAGTATTAAATTGCGTAAAATTCAACGGCACCAGCGGTCCTCTATGGAAAGGTGTCAATTCACCAGCTTACATCCTAATTAATTTAGACGGCAAATAGCTGACTAATTCTCATTATTATTGCGCCGGTGAGACCTATCTATCAATTTCTGTTTATATACTTTTGGCAATTAAAAAAAATTGATTGAACTGAAATAGCCAATTTAATTTTTAAAGCTAAACTGGGACAATTTTTTATGTTTTTGATTCCCTAGCCCTTTCTTTCTCTTTTTTTTTTTCCGAGTACTCTAACGTCATGTTTGTTTATAAAAAAATATATATTTGAAATTTAATTATTTATCTTAATTTAATATTATTTCGGATTATTTTATCTCATGATAAGAAATTAATAGTCCTTTAAATAGTTTCATAACTTATTTTTTGTCATTTCTAAGACTAATTATTAGAGATTATATAATATCATGATGAATGTAAGATTAATAATAGTCCCCTATTTTTAAGCTATCAATGACTCCCACATTGAGAGACTAATAGTCTATATATTGTCAAATATTTGACTAAATAATCCGAAATTATATTAAATTAAGAGAAATAATCTAATCTCAAACGTGTTTTTTACAAATAAATATGACCAAAGGGATTAATAGACTCCAAAACATAAAATAATCATTATAAAGTAATTATGAGTTCATTTATATTAGTAATATCTGGCTATTTAATTAGGTTAATGAAGGTATTAACATTTATAAAAAAAATTAATATAATCTGCCTTCAAATGGTTGCTTTGAGATTAAATTATAACCTTCCTCAAACAAAACGCGTTGCTGGTATAAGTTATGGTGGATAATATTAGAATTTTATAAAATTTGAATGACTAAATAGAAATATAAAAAATTAAAATTAAAAAATATATATATTTAAAGTTATAGAGGTAAAAGAGCAAAAAAAATAAAAATAATGACAAACGATGACACAAAATCACCAAAGCCTCACGAGGCTTTATAATATAGAGAATGATAGGTAATTCTAGGGGTGAGCATGGTGCGATTTGATAAGGTTTGAAGTCTAAATCGTATACGAAATCACTTAGGTGCAGTTTGAAAATTTTAAAACCGCACATGAAACCGTTTGTGATTGGTGCGGTGCAGGTTTGAACCGTGTAGTGCGGTTTCGGTTCTAAAATTAATTGAAACAACAAAATTTTATGCATTTTAAATTAAAATTTAGCATCACACAATATTAAATATCACTTTAATAACACACACAACCTTATTTATAATATTTTGTCTAAACAAAAGCTAAATATAATAGAATAATATGACGTACATTATTAGAG
Organism: Panax ginseng; assembly: GCA_020205605.1. Taxonomy (NCBI): domain Eukaryota; kingdom Viridiplantae; phylum Streptophyta; class Magnoliopsida; order Apiales; family Araliaceae; genus Panax; species Panax ginseng. Next base: position 16,178,264 of record CM035127.1, on the reverse strand, counting down.
TAGAATATAGTAGAGTAAACAAAAGCTAAATACAATCTTTGTTACTCTACTCTTAGTAATAATATGTTGTAATATTCTTAGTAACAATATGTTGTAATAATTTACAGGCTACTCTACCATACTACAACATATTGTTAATAATAGTAGCTCAGTCATATTATAACATATTGTTAACAAAGATCATATTACAATAATATTACAATCATAATACAAAGAGTCAGAAATATTATAAGCTACTGTACCAATATGGTGCGATTTCGGTTTTATCAAATGTAGTTTTTTTAAGTAGAAACCAAACCGAAGTCAGAATTTAGTTTTCAATCCACATACTTATGAGGCAGTTAGTGCGGTTTTAATTAATTGGTGCGATTTTTAGTGCAGTTTCGATTTTAATTTGGTTCCTTACTCAACCCTAGGGCTATATTTATTTGCAAGAATTACACTTGAGATATGACTATTAACCCCAAGTGTCTTGTTCATTTTTAAATTTGAACTTGAGACTATTAGTACTGGGATTATAAACTAGCTTAAGATGTGAAATTATTTAATACCATATTTTACCTGGTATTATAATCCATATCATTTGGGGTGGGGTGGGGTGGGGTGGGGTGGGGTGGGGTGGGGTGGGGTTGTATACATAATCAATAAATATAATTTTTGGGGAGTGGAGGTGGGATTGGACGAGGTGAGAATGTATATATAATCAGTAAAAAATTATTTTTTGGGTTTGGGGTTGGGGGTGGGCGAGTGGGAGGGAGTGTATACATAATCAGATTTTTTTTTGGGGTGGGGTGAGGTGGGGTGTATATATAATGAGTAAATATTATTATTTTTGATGTATAAATAAGTTTAAAATATGTTATTATTGGTAAGAGTATAATAGTCCAAACGATATTTTTTAATCCAATAATTTAATTAATCTTAAAAAAAAACAAACATAAGATAAGATTATTTTAAGTTATCCTATGAATAATCCCATAAAAAATAAATACGTGACTAAGACTATTTAATCCTATGATTAATAGTATTAGAATTATAATCCCATGAATTATAATTTTGAAATTATAATACTTACAAACAAACGTGACCTAGGTAATTAACTAATTATAGAATGAGATAAAAAGGGAATACATAATTAGAAATCAAATTGCTGACTTACCAAAGCAGGTCGGATTAGGATCGGATTTAAAGAACCCAACAGGAAGATCCAAGGCCCATAGCTGACACATACATATCAAATACAAATTGCTGCTACATAATTTTTGTAGTTAACAATATATATAATTATTTATGATGTTTTATTTTAAAAATGTTTGGTCCTTGAGGCCCAATGAGTTAGGCAGCCCAGATACTCTTAACAGAAAACAATTCATTTATTGAAGGGCTTGAAACCCCCCACAACTAATCTCGAATTATTATATCCCTATAAGCTCCTACTGCTCTTTAACAATATTATTTATTGGAAAATAATATCTATTGCTACTTTATATTTCAATAGTTTTTATTATCATTTACGTGAATAAATTTAATTAGTAATATTTTTATAATGTATTTGATACAGTTGACCAATTTTATAAGCATATCAAATCGCATGTATTAATAAACGTCGTAATTATAATTCGACTGAAATTTTTCACAATATATATAAATCTCTTTTTTATTTTTAAAAAAATTACCGAGGATTTGTTGTCACTATTTTTATAGCTGGAAATTGCTGAGAAATTAACTGAGATATAAGTATTACAGTATCTCAGTCCTAATCATTAGATTAAGATCTGATCGAGAGCTTTCATTATTTAAAATAGAGTAACCCATTGTTATTAGACCAAAAACAATAAAATTACAAGAATTAGTAATGGTGATATATTTAAATAGGTAAAAATGGAGGTACACAGTCGTGTAACTTTTAAAGTTATACGGTCTACGATCGTAGAGTGATTTCACTCTACGATCGTAGAATAGTCACTCTACGATTTGTGAATTAACTCTATGATCGTAGACTGTGTAACTTTAAGTACCTTCATATTCCTCATTTAAATAATAAAGAATACTAACAATATAATGTATATAATTGATCTTTCACGATTAGAAAGTAGGGATATAATTGTGATTTCAACAATCAGCTTAACAGTTTGTGCTAATTGTGAGTTGTGACTAGGAATTTACATGAATAGTGTAAGATTGGCTGATTATATAAATTTTCTTAGCCCGAGGTGATTAATAAAATGATGTAGTTGTGTATAAAATTTAAAATTAATATTTTTTGTCATAAAATTTAAAAATGAGAAATTTAACCTTAACAAGTGGGAATGGTTAGCGTGAAGTTAATTTTAGTTAATTGATCGATACGATTAATTAACACGCAAGAGAGTGGGAGGTGATCTCTCTCGTGTCAAAGATTTGTATTAATCAATTAACCAACTTAACATGAATTTTACTTCATGGTAACCGGATCCTTAACAAGCTTACCTAAGGTAAGCATTATATTATTAGTAGTATTATATATTATAAAGCTTCCGAAAAAAATTTGGTGTAACTGATGTGTCGGCAATTGTGTAAAACATTCTTCCTCCGTTCCTTAATATAAGTCGTTTTAGAGAATTATTTTTGTTCCTTAATATAAGTCATTTGAGAATTTTAAGTAAGCATTAATTGTTTAATTTTCAATATTACCCCAAGTAATAAATATAATTTTAGTTCTCTCACTATTTTTTTGCTTAATAAATAACACTCTTTTTTTAATACAAAGACAATATAGATAACTGATATTATATTTAATATTATATATTTAATTTTTTAATATTTATACATAATTCTAAAATAATTTATATTAAAAAACGGAAGGAGTACTAAGATGAAGGACAACATCACCTAATGCCGTTGAAAATTAAGGTCCTCAAAAAAGCTGGAGAAATCGCATTTTAAGCATGGTTGATATTTCCAAGATAGACGGAGACAGATGCTTCAACCTCGCCAACCAATACTTAATTATGCCTTATATTATTGCATTCCAATTAATATCTAATGGAGGTGCTTGTTAGGATTATAAATGCATATTTTCGGGTACGAATATAGTTATAAATAAAATTTGATATATATATTTATATTTATATTTATATTTATATTTGACGGATATGTAACATAAAATATCTGTATTCGTATTTAGTTGATAATATTTAAATACGGATATTATTTATATATATTTTGTATAATATAATATAAATAAATATATTAAATATCCGCATATCCCTATTTGTATTTGTTCAAAATAAAATTTTAAAGTTTCATATTTTTAATGTTTACTTAATCAAATAGAAATTTGAAATGATATACAATCAATCAAATAAAATAATAAAACTAGATATAATATTCATATATAATTTTTTTATATCGTATATCAACTTATGTTAATACTTAATTTGTAATGTTATATACCGATATTAAATGAGAGAGAATATATATATATATATATATATATATATATATATATATATATATATATATATATATATATATATATATACACGTACAACCCTCGTGTTTCTTGTTATGCTATTTTATTGCACTCATTTATTTGAAGCGGTAATTAACTTACATGGTAGATGCATGAAATTCCAACATAGTAAATTCACAAAAAATATTCCATTTGTTAAATTTACAAAATTTCAAAATATATTTTTATTCTATATTTTATCCCTAAATTTATTAACGGCTTAGTTTGATAGCAAAGCCATGATATTGTAATTGTAATAATAAACTTTAAAAAATTATGTTATCATATACTATAAATGAGAGTTTTTCTGTATAACAAATTTTTTTGACAAATAGATTTTTTAATTTATTTTGTGGGATGGAGAGAGTATGTATAAAATCCCTTTGTCCTAAATCTATAATCTTGTTTGACCAGACTTTATTTATGCATGTTGTATATATTTGTAATTTTTTTATGTATGCTGTAATTTGCTTAGAACACTTAATTAGATTTACTTTGGTGGTGATACTTTTTAATATTATATTATAGGATTATACTATTTTCGTTCTAAGTATAAGATCAATATAATTTTTAAAAATTAATTTGATATATTTTGAATTCAAAAATATTATGAATTCATTTAATTATGCTAACAGCCTAACAAAATTATAAATATCATAAATTATCTAAAATACTAATAATTGTGAGATTTAAATTTTTGAAACGTAAATGAACCATATATGAATGTAAATTTAAAATTTTAAACTATCTTAAATTGACTTTTAAATAGATAATATTGATATTTAATTTTGACATGAAAAAGAATTTATTTTAAAGAGAGTTATTAAAGATTTTTATATTTAAGAGTGTGTGTTAGACAAACCTAAATATGGGTACATATAAAAAATCAACAATGTCAAATAAAATTCTCATTTTTCAAAATGAAGGAGTATAAATCTTAAATAATGCACTCTTTATAGCATATGTCATAAGAAAGATGAATCTAGAGAGAGAAATTGTAACTTTTATTATATCGAGGTTAGAGTATGTTTGAGATAGTTTTAAAAATATAATTATTAATTTTGACTATTGTTTCGATTATAATCAAAAACAATTTAAAAAAAATAGTTTGGTAAATAAAAATCACTTAAACTAATAAAAAGTGAAAATTGTTTAGTATACAAAAATTATTAATCACTTATTTTAAATATAAATTATTAAAATGAATGTTTTAAAAAGTAAAACCTAATTATTAGGTTAACAAATAATCAGAAGCTTCGAATTGAAAATTCTAATTATTTTCATAAAAAGTTATTATAATTAAGCAGCTTTTAAAATCATGTTACTAAACATTTTTTAATTCTTAAAACTGATTATAAGCATGTGTGTATGCTGCTTATAAACAATCCTAAACACCCAGCTGTTAATCAGCTTAGCTAACTATTTATACAAAACATAACAGATCGATCACAAACTAATTAACCAGAGTCTTATTTCAGCTGTAACTAATCCCACGATAAATGGGAGAAAATTAACTACTTAACTAACTAATTAACTTTACAAAACCATCCTGCTAATACAAAGTAATTAAATTCTAGCTTAAAACCATGCCACTGTGAGTTTTTATGTGTGCAAGATTTTGTCCGACTCTAGCCTTCAACTGCAACTGGGAAGAATGATGCTAACATTGTTGCATGCAATTAGTGTCATGCTCTCTAATAATATGAAAATTGCTTTGAACGTTTAACACCTGTATATATGAAGATGATGGATAAACAAAATGGATATATATTAATTAGTTCTAATTCATAAGCAGTTTTAGACTAGAATTAATTGATAAAAAAAAGACTATTGAATTAAGTTTTTTGGGTAAAAAAAGAAAAAGAAAAAAGGGTCTGCTTCCAAAAATCGAGTTTGAGAATCAAAAGAATTCAAATGATGATGATAGAAACGGTTTCTGTCAGCCAAGAAACTTTTTCCTGTCTTCGATCCTCCTTACGAGTTCGGAGAATACTATTTCCGTATGTGTTTTTAATATTTTTATATGGTTCTTTCTCGCATGAAGGTATGACTCACTGTATGTTCATATGAAAAAAAATCATATAGAAATTTCAAAAATATAGGTAGAAGTATCAGTTGTTTAGTCATAAAAGTTTTTACAGTTGGGAGACTACCTAACGTATAACTAAAATGAAGTAGCCAGTCAGCATAACATAATTTGATATTAAATTTAAAGGTAATTTGTGGTCCTTTATTTTTATTTTAGTTGAGAAGATTTGAGTTTGATTATTATTATTATTGTTATTATTTGGAGCTAGGAATATTAGTATGTAAAAATGAATCACAATCTATCTGATCAACAATCTTTTAATAACAATATTTAGTAAATCTCACAATTTATGGATGAGAATACAAGCATTAATTACAAATAAAAAGTAAATAAAATCTCATAATAAAGAAAAAAAAGTTTCGTAACAAAGAGAAATAACAAGAATCGGACCTGAAATGTGGTGTTTATCATTCTAACCATATATATATATATATATATATATATATATATATATATATATATATATATATATTATTTAAACGTGTTTCTTACCTTTTATTTCTTAAGAATCTGCAATCACTATTCTCTTTGCGTACCTCAATTATAAAAATATCAAAGATAAATATAAATAAAACGTTGGTTCCACTCCATGCGCGAGAGTGATGGATTATTTTCATGTAATTTTTTAAATATTGGTCGACCCTTTTGCAATAGTATAATATATGTATTGGTAATTGAGTTATTTCCGGGGCCATTATTAAGAAATAGAGCATAATGGTCATACATATGTTTTTTTTGTGTACAGTCTGTCAAAATTACATCATTTTGATATATATATATATTTTTTTTTAATTTAAGAATAGATAAACTATTTTTTTAAAAAAATAATTTTATCAAAACGATATAATTTTAATAATATATATATAAATAAAATATATACAATCGTGCATGAGTATATTGCTCTAAGAAATAAAACTGGTATTATTGAGGACCAAACATTTCCGACCTAGGTATGGATAATAGATAGATAGATATGGATAGGATAGCCACTTAATTTCAGGTTTATAATAATGTTTATCTTGTGAAAAGAATGAATGTGACAATTCACATCAGCCTATACATATGATATATCATGTTTAAAGTTTGTGTGTCCCTGGCAAGTAGCCGTTTCTTTCATCAACTTTGACTATGATGGGTAACTAACAAAAAATTATAATCAACAAACCTTTGTTCTTTTTTAATTTTATTTATTTATTATTATTTTATCAAATCTTTCAAAAGACTAAAATAACTTAAATTGTAATCGATCTGTTATAAAAGATGAAAGAATTACAATAAAAGAAAGGAATTAATATTTCCGTAAATTTATTTATTATTTCCGCAAGTGATTCTAGTTACAGTTGCTTATGTCAAAATTTGCCCTCGTTGATACAATTTCACACCCTCCTCTATGGCTCTTCCACAACTTATTGTCTCTCTACTCTGCACCATTCAAAGGTACTGTTTCAATTCATTCTTCCAAATTAAACCAATCATCGATTTTACTAATCACTAGCATAACGGAGAAATGAGACATCGAGAATAAATATTTTCATTCTACGTTTGGATTGGAGTAATGAAGGTGAGAATGAAATGACTCGTTCATATGAAATGAAAAAAAATTGTGTTTGATTGCGATTGGAATGAAAAAAATTGTGTTTAGTTTCTTAGGAGAGGGAGAACATATAGAATAATTGGAATGAATTATTTCACTATTCGTTCCATTTCTTCAATCTAAACGTAACATAATTATCATCTTAACCAATTCAAGTCACCCAAATCTGCATTATTTGATTGTCGGAGATTGGAATCGCTCATACCCAAATAGAAAAAATAACAGTGAAGTATTAATGTTCATCATCTTCTTGACACAAAGGTATAACGAACACACGACACATCATTGCACTAATCAAGGACGGATTCAGAAATTTTTTCCAACAGGGGCGGATTTTAACTAATTTTTTTTTATTGAAATTAAATAAAGAAAACTTGAACTAATCATAATAATGTTTACAAATTGCAATAAATATTCATAATCTAAACTAAAAAATAAATTTTAAATAAAAAATATTTAAGTACAATTTAGAAGATACAATGAATCTACGTTTGTCTGTACTTGTATTTAGACTATGAATTAATTTTTTTTACCGCCTCCAAGTTTAACTTTTCCATTAATCTGTCCCTTTAAATTTATTCACTTACATATTTGTCCCTACTCTTATACCTTAAAAAAATCCAGCAAAAGCAGCTGCCTATGCTGCCCTTTAATAGATCTGCATGTGGCATTAATTGTCGCCTATTCACCATTTGTAAAGATCGATCACTCATCAAACACCGCCACTGATTTGAGTCAGATCTTGCAATACATCCATTTCCAATCATTTTTTATAAACAATCTTAAGTTTTCTCGGAATGAACGAATGACTAGAGAATGAAAAAAACTCTAGAATTCATGATACAAACAAGCGATCATCTTGTTTCAAGGCCTAAAGACAGATCTACATAAAACATATATTCTTTTCATATATTTTACTTCAATTATATATTTTTCTCCTAATTTGGATCTTGTTGCAATATATACATGATCGGAAATGGAGTGTAGAGAGAGAAAAGAGTTGCAGAAAGGAGGGCGGTGCATTTGGCTATTATGTTAAATGGGGGTAAAATGGGTACAAACCGGAATTTTGTTAGGGAGTAGGACCTACTTGCGAAAATATTAATTAGAGTTATGAAAATATCAATTTTTTAAAATAATTGAAATAGTAATTTTTTCAAACAAAATAATTAACAGATATTTAGAAAAAAAGGTTAATCGTAATAACAGTGCTCGTGGACATAATATAAAGTTCTAAAATATAACCATATCCCCAAAATAGTAATAGAATACGCAGATTTGGACTGTTTTTCAGTACAGATAACGGAAGAACAAGTTTTATGATAACGTCACATCCAAATATGAACAATCTATCTTCAATGTCATGCACCCGAAAAAAGTCTAACAAATGTAAAAAATCTCCTAAACGGATAAAGTAAAATCTCTCAAATGGAGAAAGAAAAATCTACCAAATGACAAAAAGAAAAATCTCCCTACAGACGATGATAAAATCCCCTAACAAAAGAGAAAGAAATCAATCATCTCACGGAGAAAATAAATTCCACAAATTGATGTGAACTTCATACTAGACCTTAAGTAATACCAACATCGGTTGCAAATACAACTTGGTGTGGGCTGATATATGCCTTATCCTCTACTCTTGTGTAGCTAGCTTTTGAAGGTGAAACAAAGAGGTTAAAGTTTGTATCATTGGCGCGCTTTCATTGAGACATTTTTAAGGTGGTTGTATTGATGCGAACTTTATACTAGATCGTAACAAATAGTCTCACATCAATTATAAATATAATTTGATGTGAGTTGATATAGGTCTTAGCATTCTCTTGGACAGCTAAAAGGTGGGATATAAAGAGATTAAAGTTTGTATCACAAAAATAGAAAATAAACTCCACAAAAGGAGAGAAGAATGTGTTAAATTTGTATCCACGCAAAGAGAAAAACAAACAAACTCCACAAAAAAGAAAGGAGCTGGAGGCGAGAGTTCACTAGTTTATTAATTCAAAATCCTAATTTACAAATTTACCAAACTGCTCAATTACATCTTGAGATGATCTATATTTATGTTGATTGATTAAATTTTGAGATGATCTATTTTGAAAAGTAGTATTTATTATTTCTATAAAGTTCCATTCACATAAATGTGCGGCCCATTTATTATTTATGTAATTGAAAACTTGTGAAATATTTTTTTATCAAATAGTTCAAAAGACTAAAATATATTAAAACTGTAATCTGTTACAAAAGCTAAAAGGATTACAAAAAACAAACTCAAAGAGTAATTTTTTCAAATAAAATAACAAAAAATCAGAAAAAAGACTAATTGTAGCAACAACGTTAATGGACACCAAATAAAATAGTCATATTCCCAAAAAAATAATAGAATACGCATATCTGAATCATTCTTCAGCGTGGCGAATGAAGAACAAGTTGTAATGGAAGCACCACATTCAAATTTGAATAATCCGTCTCCAACAATTTATGCAATGGAAAAAGTATCACGAACAAAAAAATCTCTCAAGCGGAGAAAATAAAATCTCCCAAATGGAAAAAACAAAAAACTCCCAATAGATAATAATGAAATCTCTTCACAAAAGAGAAAGAAATCAGTAATCTCATATAAAAAACAAATCTCACATGAAAAAACAAAACTCCATAAAAAGAGAGAATAATTTATTAAATTAAAATAAGAGAGATTTAGAGGAGGGCACTATATATAAAAAAAAAGAAAGAAAGAAGTCCGTGTTCAGATTTAAGATGGAGACTAAGGTTGTGTTTGATAAATCTGAGAATTAAGATCTGAATGATTATGATGTCTTAATAAATTAGATCATCTGAATGGTTATGAGGTCTGAATCTAAAAAAAGTATTTGATAACTTAAAAGTAAGTTGTCTCTTAATGACACTATTTTACCATTTTAAAGGGTAAAATTTTATTTAATAATTTTAAATATTCAATTTAATAAAAATGAGTGCCTAATATTGTTGAATATATTTATATATAAAAAATTATCACAAAAATTTCATTAAGAGGTACCTCTTAATTATTAAGATTTTATTTTCTGTCTTACCGATTAAGAGACATTCAGAGGTAACAAAAAAATAAAAAAAATAACATCATGCCTCTTAACAAATAAGAGACAATCCATTAAAAGACAATCAAATATAAATAAACAGCACCTATAGTTCTTGAGAACTAGGAGATTGTGGGGTAAATTGACCCCACTATTTTTTTTCATTCTGATAACATGGAAATTTTTTGGTCTTATATACAAATTTTTTATTTTATTTTTTGAATGCGGTAACATGGTATTGACTCTTCATTCAATGTCCCTAAAAAATGGAAAAAGGAAAGTGTAGTCTTTATTAAATGCTATTTTTAAACTTTGAAGTGCCGGATCCTATTAAAATGAGAATCTCAATTTGAAATTTGACCCTTTTTTGTTACATATATTTAATGTGATCGACAATTGGTTAAAAAAAATAAAGTTCAAAAATATAAATGAATTTCACTTTGGCTCAGAGATAGTACTACTACTATTTAATAATTTAAACGAACAAAAATAACGAAAAGACAAAAAGAAAAAGAGACATGGAAATAAAAAATAATTTACGAATATTTAAGTTGATTTTTTGGTTGTCAATTAGTTAGATAAATATTAGTAATAATTTTTTTGGAGAGATGTGTAATAAGTGAGGTTCTGTTATAAATGTGTCTAATTCCATATTAATACTTGCAATTATAATTTAGCACAAATTTTTCATAAAAATATATACTCAATTCGTCCCAAAATAAACGTCCTCATTAGTTTCGACACATTGATTAATAATATATATATTTTTTACATAAATTGTCATTTTGAATTACTTATTAATTGAAGTATTTCTTCACTTTTTTATGAAGTATTACTTCTTCCCATGTGAATTAATTTTCTAGATAATTCTTTTTGTTATTCACACATTTTTAATAGGTATTAAAAGTTAGAATGAATAGAGAAAAAGAGTCTATAGAACCATTAAGTAGAAGACATGTTATTATACTGGTAATATGAAAGAGAAAGTGGAAAAATAATTCATTAGTTCCCAATGTAAATATTTTCTCATTTCTTCAATTTTTAACAAAAGATAAATAAAAAAATTATGAGAGTATAAGTAAAAAAATAGGATAAAAATAATTATAAATATAAAAATAAGATATTTGTTGTGAAATATTCTTAAAAAAAAATTAGTACGTTTAGGACGGGAGGGAGTAATTCTTCGTTCATCATGATTTTATTCCATATTAAAGTGAAGACATCATCAAAAGCATCCTAGGTTGGTTGTGAATGTGATGATGCTTCCACTTATAACTAGATATACCATTTCAAAAATCGTAATGATCTAAAAATCATTTTGTTAATTCTAAGTTGACTTTACTCCATATTTAAATATGAGTAACGTTAGAGACACAAAATATTTTATAAATATTTTATAAATTGTTGATGTGACATACTCCACATCAGCATATTGATCAATAAATTACTTCAATATAGTCTTTGGGTCCACATAAAAAGTTGAGATGGAGTATATATGCCATATCAGCAGTTTGTAAAATTTTTGTTGAATAATTTATGTCTCTAGCATTATTCTTTAAATATATGTATTAGATTCTAATAACCAACACGAGGATTACATAGACTTGAGAGGTTTCAATGAATAATTAACACTTTAACACTAAGAAAGCCAACTTAATTAGCTGGATGGCCACTAATTGTGTTTGTAAGTTTTTATTTGAAGGGAAGAAAAAATAATAATCAAAATTCCTCCAAATTCAATATTTGTGAATTTTTTTACGGATGAAAGGAATGAGTTTAGAGGTAAAATTAATTTAATTCTTACCTCAAAATTTTCGGCTCAAAATTGGGAGGATTTTGAGGGATGGGAAAGTGAGATATTTTACATTACCAAAAATAACTTTATAAAATAAATAATATAACAATTTTGCCCTCACTATTATAACTTTATTTCAACTAATTTTAGTTGATTTATATGCAAAAAAAAAAAGCACTACAAAAAATAGCTAGCATAAGATCTCGAGTAAAAAATTTCAACCAGTGACAGTAGCATAAAAATACAACTTTTCAGGGAAAATAAGATGTATCAAAAATCTGGCATGGATTTTCTCGAAGAGAAAAACAAAAGAGCACTCAGTAATTTCAGCTTCGATCATTTGGAAAAATAATCATCACTTCCATCTTATAATGATCGAAGCTCCAATTTTATTAGTTATAAAAGGTACATGGAAATAGGATATTTAAACATTTTTGAAAATATATAGAAGAACAAAGATAGACAAATACCTAAGAAACACAACAGAATCCCCAGCAACTAATATCTTAGAAGTAACAAATGTACTCCATCCTGTTGTAAGCAATTGCCTCCGTGGTTGGCCTGGCCCGCTCATTATTATGAAGAGGGAAAAATCAACACAATAACGAAATGAGTATATTGAATCAACCAACATGTACGTTATTTAGTGTTCCTTTCTTAAACAATCAAGTTGATGAACATACTAGTATACTACGTACAGCAACAGAACAGAAAATAGGAATGAGGAATTGAAAGAATTATCACCTCTAAATATATATATACATATATATATATGTTTAAATCTTCGTTCGATGCCATGAAGATCCTTGACTACCAATTCCTGGGTGGGAGTTGGTTTGAGTCATGTCCTGAACAAAGAATAACAGTAGACAGAACAATGATATTAATTGAAATTCCTAGAGAAAACCAACCAATGGAAGGGAGTAGAGGGGAGGGGAAGGCGAAGGGAGCTGGGGAATCAAAGACCAACAAGCAACAATACCAGGGGAGGGAAGCACTCATTTGCGTGTTTACGAAGAACGAAAAACCCGTCATGGGTGCTTGTATCCGAGGCAGTCAAAACCATGAAGTTTTGAAGAAAGAGAAAATAGGACCGTAAAACCGTGGGGGTAAAATGCATGGTTTGCTCCTGAATTTTAGGTGATTTTGGTATTTAAACTCTTTTTTTGTCAACGTAAATCGGGCTTATTTTTAGTCGAAAATTAGAATATTGACCCTCAAGGTGCCACATGGGTGTTGACTTGCTGACGTGGCACATGTGGTATTTCTGACGTGGGCATTTTCTAATTATTTTTTCACGTATTCCAGCAGATGTGGACATTTGAGACAGAATAGCCACGTGGCACGCTGACGTGGACTTGCTACAATTAATTCGAAAAAATCTTGTCCAACCGATGATTCGAACCCAAACCCCCCATTTGAAATCTTGATCACATGATCACCCAAACATCACGAGCCTAGCTGTTAATATTTTGCAAAGATTAACCTTTATAACGAAATAATTCATTTCCCCCAAATAAATTAAAAGACAAAGAGACCCAATTCATCTAAGCTCCATTGTCATTTCTCTCTCTAATCTAAAGCTCCAAAATTTGAGATATCCAAAAGTAATTAAGGGTTCGATAAATTGAGATCAAAAGTTAGGGTTCGAGTAATTGTCGTCTCTCTTTCTCTCTCATCTTTCGCGTTCAGTCATGACCATCATCTCAGAAATTCGTGAGGAATGAAAAGGGGAAAGCAAACTAAAGAAAATAGCAACCAAAAGGTTGGGGACGATTCAATAACTACCGGAGTCGGAGGGATTTCATCACCAAGGTATTGTGGATGTGGGATACGAGTAAGAATTTGTACCTCTTCAGAGGAAAAAAGTGTATGGAGGAAGTCTTATGGTTGTTCAAATTATGATGTAAGTTATTGTATTTACCATGATATAAAATTTTAATTATTTACAAACAATCGTTATAACTATTAGTTTAATTTTGTAAAGACACAATCATTTTGTGGGTTTTTTCAATGGATTGACTATCAACATGTTAGAAGATGCTGAGAATTCTTTGAGTGTGTTAAATTTGAAGAGCATTGAAATTGAATTATAAATGATGAAGGACAAAGCTCATTACTTGAAAGTACAAGTATCGAAAATGAAAAAAAAGAAAGTCAAATTGAAGAATGATTTGAAGTGTTTAAAAGAAGAAATAAGGAATTTACAAACTAGATAGAAGTGGTTGATACTTGTAATTGGGGTGTTTTTTGTTTTGCGTTTGAGCATGTTAAAAAACATGTTATAATTTTTAGTTGTATTGATGTTTTGGATGATTATGTTAATGTAGACTCATGATGTTTTGATAATTGTTTTTCTTTGAATTGTTATTAAACAAAATAAAGTATTAAATGATTTGGGGTATTCTAATTTCTTTAAATTGTTACTAAGCAAAATAGAGCATTTCTCCCCTAGTTTGGGGAATTAAATTGTCAATGCTCTTTTTTAAATTAGTAGAAGCTTAGCCATGTGTAGAAAATTTATTAAAACTGAATTTTATTAAAAAATGCATTTTATTAAAACTGCATTTTTATTAAAAAAACGCAAATTTTTATTTTTATTAATAAAACTGCATTTTTTAAAATTGTGTTTTTTAATAACTGCAATTGCGTTTTTTTATAATAAAAATTGCATTTTTTAATAAAAAAAAAAATACTATTTTTTTAATAAAATGCGCTTTTATTAATAAAATTAAAAAATCTTGCATTTTTAATTTTTATTAAAAAACTGCATTTTTAACAATTATTTTAATTAAAAAACTGCATTTTTAACAATTATTTTAATTAAAAAAATTGTGTTTTAAAATTTTTAATAAAAAAATTATTAAAAAAAGTGCGCTTTTTTATATAAAAAAATGCGTTTTAATTTTTTTTAATAAAAAAAAAAAAAGCTGCTTTTTTTAATTTTTATTAAAAGTAATTATTTTTATTTATTTATTTTCTTATTTTTTTTTGGCTAATTTTTATAATTTATATTATACTTTAAAATATTTTTTCTATTTTTCATAAAAATTTTCTTCTAATCCATCATCATCACCGCATACGAAAGCATACTAACTGTCACATAGGCTTTATTTAAGACAAGTCAGCTGCCACGTGGCGATTTCCGTTAAGTCAACTGTGACTTAACGGTTTTTTAAATTTTCTGTTAGTAAAATCGAGTACAGTGAGTTGACTGTAAGACAAAAAAGTTCAGTTATCCATCTGTAAGTTGACATATAGTATGGTGACTGAAAAAGCATTTATCCCCTTTTCCTTTCTCATTTCTAGTTGGTACAACATTCATCTTGCCTCTACCATGTTTATTCCCATTTGGTGCAACACTTTGTGGTGGTCGAAAAGATGCTTGAACTGGTGCAGTCTTTGGGCCAGCTCCACCTAAGTAACATCTCTCAACTTTGGTCTACATAATAATATATCATATATCATGTAATAATATTCACACAAAATAGTCAAAATCAGTAATAATATTCTCAAGAGAAAAATCACACAAAATAGTCAAAATTAGTAATATTATTATTTGTGAAGAACAATTCAAATATTAACCATTTTCACAGTATGCAACTGAATTTCGAAGAGATTCGAGCATCCAACTACACAAACAATCAATATCGCAAAAGAAATAAAAGGTAAACAAACCCTCATATTGTGACGCCCCCAAAATAGGTATACAACACCCATTCTGAGTCGCCAAATACATGGTACATAAAACAAACTACAACTTCAATAATACAAATGTCGTGTGAAATACGATAATACATACTGTGAGTTTAAATACAAATATTGTCTTCAGACAATATCCACACGCATAAATAAGTCCTCATTCTAATTATTCAAACACTATTTTATAAAAATAGTGAGGGCTGCTAAAACATCTTCCTAGAACCATCACTCCATACCCGACTCGATCCTCGCTGCATGTTCTCACCTCCCGAGGAGAAAAGGAACAAAAAAAGAAAGGGTGAGCTCAACTAGCCCAGTAAAGAATATTATGACTAAGATAATATACAACAAATTATCGTTAGTCTTCAACAGGGAAAAGTCTGATAAAATATAATAGACAACAAGTTTTAGATCAACAAATGCAGCGGAAACAACAATCCATTAGAAGAGTCACGTAGAGAAAGAATTCTACTGTCTTCTAAGGTTTAAAAGTCCATCATCAATATTTTATCCCTGTAACAACAATCAATATTCATCTTTAATCATCTTTGCACTACAGGCCAAAGATATTCATTTGTATCACCAATTGGTCATGTTCATCTCAACACCTGTTCATCTTTCGCACTACGGGCCAAAGAGATTCATCGATTTAATCATTCATCTCTTGACTACAAAGCCAAAGATATTCATCAAATATCACCATTAAGGATGAGGATGATGAAAAACATTTTAGAGAACAATCCGAGAAGCATGAAGGACAAATATTAAGGATTAAGATTTGGTTTATCCAAATTCAATAATACTCCATAATAACCAAGTGTGAAGTAGAATTCACAAATAAAGATCAAAACATGGATACAATCAAAGATAGTAACCATAAAAGACATCTGGAATAAAAAGAGAAAATTTCATTTTTTCGGGTGAATAGTACCGTATTTGTGAATAGTGCCGTATTCGTGAATAGTAACCCCGACACAAAAAGATAGAAATTTCATAAAAAAATATCTTCACGCTTCGTGAATAGTACTCGTGAATAGTAACTCATGAATAGTAACCCATGAATAGTAACCCCGACATGAAAAAGTTCCAAATTTGATAAAAAGTTCAACCAATATTTTGGCATAATGATATTGAAGAAAATAATATCATTTGCGAAAGAAATAACATCCTTTACCTCAAAATAACCGTATTTACGATTGAATTTTAGATATAGTCTTTGATGTAAACTCGCACCATCGTATAGCAACACTCAAAGTATACTCACAAGAATACGCCGATAATATAGAGAGAAAGAGAAAACTTTGTTTACGGTGTGATATTCAATTCTAACTTAAATTTCTATTTATAGGAAAATGTTAGAACCCTAAAGGAGACTAAATTAATAAAATAATAATATTCTTTCTTAACTTCCTTAGCAGACCTTCTTTGGTCAAAAACATCACCACCCATGTGCCAAAAACCACAAAAGCGTTTTTCTTAAATAAAATAATTAAAATTTCCAAAATTAATTATTTGAACTCAGGAACTTCAATAATTCACAATAAATAGCCCTTTTATCGTAAAAATTGAATCTCGTGAATTTTTATAGGAATTTCAATTCTCTACAACTTTACAGAAGAAAGTTTTTCCAAATTCCAAACAGAAATTGACCAAAATCCATAAACGGGCGATTTTACAGTCTATAATCAATTTTCGGTCAAGAATTGTGTCCATCGACACACAAAACATGTGTTAAACATTTAATGCTACAAAAATACTCTTCCTCTTCATATACTCATATATCCCACATTCATTATAAAAATATCACCGTTAATATATTATTAAAATAATATATTTAAATGAATTATTTTATCAGAAAAAGATAAAATATTAATTTTCAACAATTGTCACATTAAAAAATTTTCTCCATCTATATCCACATAAAATGAATATTTTCTTTATCATAATAATCAATAATTAATTATTCAAAATAATATTCTGTAATCACAAGATCGACAACCGGTAGTTCCTGGGATGAGAGGGCTTTTCAATAAGATTTTTCTCCTTCTTTGGCGCTTAATTAGGTGACCAAACTCTCTCCTTAGATGAGAACTTTCTAGACATTGCCAATAATGTTATCGATAATATTATTCAAATAATATGAATTATTGATCCGATAATGGAAAATATCGTAAATGACAATTATTGAAACAATAATAATATAAATATCAACGCAAACAATTATTGAATCAATAAAATAATGAACAGTAATTATCGTAACAATTATTGAGTAAAGGCCTTTCACGCATAAATCAATAATTCAACAACAACATCTGCAATATGGTGTGCTACTTATGCAACCACGATATTATCGTATTTTAACCACCGTGTAACCCAATGGTGTTAATTCGGTAACAATTTATGCCGTTATTTATAAAACTCAATCTTTGTCATTTTTTCTTCATCCAACTTTTTTCGTTATGGGGCCCACAAATGATCATTGCGCCATCGCATTTGAGATTCCTTTACAAAAGAATATTCCATGACCAAACGAATATTCCCCGACAATAATGAATATTTTATAACCACTTGCTTATTTTGTAAACTTTGCACATTTCACCCATAACCAAAGCATTATATCAAATTAACCCTTATTAATTTAGAACAATGAATAGAGGAAAATTTAATTTATTTATAATAAGTTGGGGTCTTACACATATAGACAGTAATTTATGTCAAAGATATTGACAGTATTGTTAGTATATTGGGGATATGAAACATCTACTTACTGAAATATAAGTGTTGTCAATTTTTCGGATATGAAACGACCAAAATCAAGAGGAACACATTCTCTTCTTGTAGGTCTCTTAGAAATATTGGGAGCAAATACTAATGACTTTCTTTTAATTTGTAGTTTTTCTCTAAACAACTTTATCTCTGATATTTGTCTCTATCACATTTTTCTATAAAACTAAAACATCAATCCCCACTCTTAAAAAATTAAAACATGAATAAATAAAGCTTGAGACAATAAAATTGAAAATCACATGTTTGTGACTTGAAAATGTATCAACTCCACTATCTCCCTTATCTCCAATGTCAGTTTTATCTTTTCTAACATTATCGTAAAATAGTGTACATATATTTAGTTATTTAACAATTGTAACATAACATGAAAAAAAAATTGTAATCCCAGACCTTGACTCCTTCCCATTTGCTCCTTTGTTTTGTCTTCTTGCTACTCTCTCCCTTATCTTGTGTAAGTGGTTCCTAAAACTGAAAATAAATATTTAGTTATTTAACTTAACATAAATATATGTAATATATCATAAAAAAAAATTGCAGTCGAAACATTGTCTTGTTCCCCTTAGCTTCTTTGCTATATCTCTCTTTTGTTGTAGCCGGGTCATTTATAGTTGTCTGATGTCTTCCAATAATTCAATCAATGGCTTGCCTCTTAATTGAATTATGTACCCATGAAAACACTCATATAGGTTGTCCACGATGTTACACTTTGTATCAATCTTGAAAAATGTCTTGCACCATTTCCTAGGATTCCTAACCATCAAGAAATCAAAAGCCCCTTCATCTAACTCTTTAATTATTTCCATCTCATCCTTAAAATCGACAGTAATTGTGGATTTCGCAGCTCTCCAGAAAGTTTTTTTCAAAGCAATACCTCTATACCTCTTTCTCAAATTGGCATAAATATGCTTTGCACAATTTTTAGTTTCTGAGAAAGGAAAAAGATAAGCTAATGCACCCTCTAATCCATGCAATAAAAACACAAATAATAAGTTATTATATAACATGTATTAGTCGCTATAAGTTAATGTATAACATGTACAAGAATTGATAAGTTTATATTTATATACCTTTTGTTGATCACTAATGAAGGTCCACCTTTCACTATCTTCTAACTTCAGGTCATCTTTGAGAAACCACTCCCATGAGTCTCAATTTTCTCCCTCTACAACTGACCAAGAGACTGTAAATATATGGTTGTTTCCATCTCTAGCTACAACACTTAAAAATTGTTCACTGTAACACCCTTTTAGAAAGCAACCATCCAGTCCAATTATTTTCCTACAACCAGTTAGCATACCAACTCTAAAAGCCTTAAATCCAATATAAAGTATTCTGAATTTAGGGGCACTAGAATGAAATATTTGATACAAGTCAAATGTAATCCAAGGATTTGACCTTCTTAACTCCTCAATACATCTATATAACTTAGCATAATGTTTTGTCATGTTCACCATCAACTCTTTCAAAGCAAACTATCTAGCCTTATAACATTTGTCTATTAACACTGCACTCTTGAATTCTTTCTTGTTTGCAAATAAAATTCCTAACTCTAACTTTGTACCCATGATTTTGGTGTTGGGGTTATACACTGGGAAATGATTTTGCCTCTATACAAGTGTATCATCCTCAGAGTCAGCTTCTTCAGGACTGTCAATTTCTACTTAATCAGAGTCATAATTTTTAGTATTATCACTATCTGTTTCACTATCATTACTATCATCATCATCATTTTCAGAACTTTGTTCTTCTACCTCA
Organism: Panax ginseng; assembly: GCA_020205605.1. NCBI lineage: Eukaryota > Viridiplantae > Streptophyta > Magnoliopsida > Apiales > Araliaceae > Panax > Panax ginseng. The sequence continues at coordinate 16,157,981 of CM035127.1, read as the reverse complement.
ACAGTATTGCCACCTGTTTGATGTTTCTCAATGTTTGGTTTTGGATCTTAGTTGCTAGCTGTTTTATGTTGCTCAGTGTTTGGTTCATCATTAATTTCTAAAGTGGCATTTATTAGTTGTTTTATTTTCTTCTTATGCTCTTTATATTCTTTAGTTTTTTTTCTTGCCTCAATTACTTCTTCATCATCAGTCAAAAACATTTCTTCTTCCTCCTCATCAAGAATATCACTATCATTAGAAAAACTTGAGTCCTCACTAATTTCTTCCACCACCACATCACCATCATGACCAATATCAGTGGACAAAGTAACCTTCTTAGCCTATTTATCCATATCCCTACCCTATTTAGCCTGTGTAGCCTGTTTACCCCATATATTCATAATCACGCTCAAGATAAATTTCAACATATTCATAATCTACAACATCATTTAACATTATATTTAGCTCATCATCATTTGTAAGATTTGTGAATTTCTCATAAAATATAGTTCCAAGAAATCTATAATATAAACCAATGACATCATTGTTGTGAGACCCCAGATTTTATGAATAAAGATTTAATTTTTTTAAAATATTTTTTTTTATATTATGGTGTTGATTTGATGTAATGTTATAGTTGTGGGTAATATTTATAAATTTTGCAAAGTAAACAAGTGGTTATATAATATTCGATTTGTCGGGGAATATTATTTTTGTCGGGGAATATCCGTACGACGGTACAATCATTGGTGGATCCCGCAACGGAATTATTGTCGGATTGAGAAAATAACGGCGGAAGTTTTACCGTTAACTGTTGAAACACCCGGTGTTAAAAGTACAGTAATACACGTGATTGCATAGTAGTACACGGTATTGATTATTGATGCTTATGTGAGAAGTCACTCATTATTGTTCAATCGGGTATTCGGGACACTTTTCGTGTCGGAGTACAATTCACGAGTTACTATTCATGAGTTACTATTCATGAGTTACTATTCACGAGTTACTATTTACGGGGTACTATTGATCACCCATAAAATATATTTCTTTTCGATCCAAATTATTTTTGGGTATAATATTATTCTATGAGGAGATGTGCTAATTTTCAGAATAGTTGGTTGAAAGATATAATGATGAATCAATATGGACCCTTTGGTGGAAAGTTATAATAGTGAATCAATATGGATCGCTGGTTTAAAGTTTTAATAGTAAATCAATATGGACCGTTGCTTTAAGTTTTAATAGTAAACCAATATGGAACATCCGTTTAAAAGTAAATCAATCTGGACCGTTCATGAATTAGTTACTATTCAGTCCATTTTCCTATAAATAGAAGCTCATTCCTTCATTATTTCTTCATTTAATTCATTGAAACACTAGAGAAACTATAGAAAAGTATTCTCGCTACTTCCTTACTCTAATATTCAGTTTTTTTTCTGATGAAGAGATATTATTTGTTGTACTCGTAAGGGGTATTATTTCTTTTGTATTCATGAAGAGAACTTACATTATTCAATTCTTTATTATTACGTTGGAATAACTCAGATACGCCATGATCTACCCTATACTTGGTGAAATTTCTACATTATTCCATTATTTATTATTCTATTTGGAATAACTTGTTTATCCAAGTATCGCATACATGGTGAAATTCTATTGTTATTCCATTCTTTATTATTTTATTGGAATATCTGCTCATGCATGCGCTTTTACTGGTGGGACTGGTTAAAATCTTTATTATTATTCCGTTGGAATATCCTGCTCATGCATTTTACGCTACGGACTGGTTCCGTCTTTATTATTACATTGGAATATCCTCGTTCATGCATTTTACGCCGGACTGGTTCCGTCTCTTTTTATTACATTGAATAACATCATCTATGCAAAGTACCGCATGCATGGTGATTTACATTGTTATTTCATTCTTTATTATTACATTGGAACATCACATTCGGCATGCAATTTACTTTGACTCGTTCCGATTATTTATTATTCTCGTTGGAATAACTTTCACGCTGTGAAATCCGCATGTGTGGTGATTTCTTTTGTTTTTCCATTCTTATTTTATACTCGGTTGATTAAAGTTTTGACTTCTATACTCCATGAAATTAGTGGAATATCCTTGATATTTGCGCTTCATCCAGTATCTTTTCATGGAAATATTCTTCTGAGTATTCTTGAATTTTACTTTACAAAGAAGTATCATGTTGACAATTTGGACATTATTAGTTCCTGGATAAATTAATTCTTGAACTTGTTTTATTGAATTCTTATATCATTGTCATCATCCTCATGTTTATATTATGTTGAAAGTCATCTGTGGCTTTGTGGTGCATAGATGGACTTGGTATGATTATGACCGAGGATTATTCGGTATAATCATGACCGTAATGTTACAAATGATGTGGAAAAAGTCCTCATTGGCCCGTAATGCATTGATGGACAGTTTTTGGTATGATTATGGCTATAGATTCTCTTCGGCCAAGTGTGCAAAGATGAATTATTTTATGGCATGATCAGGACCGTTGATGAAAACATGATTATCTTTAGCCGTATTGCATGGATAATTTGTGGTCGTGATCTTAAAGAATATCCTGGCCAGTAGTGCGGGGGTGATTCGATGATGTGGATTATTTATTGTCGAGTCCCAGCCGATAAAAGTGATGAAAAACCTTTTAAATCATAGAAGATAGTAGATTTTATTCCCTACTTGACTCTTTCTAATGGATTGCTTGTTCATTGCGCATTAAACTTGATAGTTATTATATTTTATCAGTTTAACACTGTTGAAGGCTAACGATAAATTATTATGCATTATCTTAGTCATAATATTTCTTACTGGGCTAGTTGAGCTCACCCTTTCTTTTACTGTTCTCTTCAGGAAATGAGAACGTAGCTGGGACTAGTCGGGGAACAGAGTGATGGTCCTAGATGTTTGCATTAGTAATCCTCACTATTCTGTGAAATAGTGTGATAATAATTATAATGAGGACTCCTTTTGAATTTTTATACTCTCTAGTAGACAATATTTGTATTCAAACTCACAGTTTATGTTTTGTCGTATTGTACACGACAGTTGTATTTGAATTCTATACCATGTATCTGAAGATTCAAGATGGGTGATGTATACCTAATTTTGGGGGCGTCACAGTTGTCCCCAAAACACTCACACCTTGTCTTCATCTTCTCAAAATCCAATTCAAAATAAGGGATTTAAAACTTATCAATTTTTCTAAAATCATAATGAAAAACATGATGGAACCCAAATAAACCCCCCACGGTGGATTCCACTACCAAGGATCTACAGTAAAATACTATAAACATGAATTATAAAATATATTTATTATTATTATAACAGGCATCAGGACTACAACAAAGCTTGACTATAAAGGTAAAAGACAGACAATAATGTAGGGTGGAGTTCCACTACCAATAATATACAATAAAATAAAATACAAGACTATGAAACAAAAAGACAGACCACAAATACAGATGAGACAATATATAATTATTATCAGACAACAGTAGGACCACAACATAATACCCAAACAAGTTGATATTTATATAATAACAAACAACATATAAAATTCATTAATGGAGTCACAATAGACAAAGGAATGAGATTAAATCAACGACAATAGACATGTGAATGTAAATAAAGGGGCCACAATAGACAAATAAAAGGGAATAAAGGGACGACATCAATAAAGGGGGATTTCGAGACACTTACACCATCTTCCCACCACAAATAACTTTCAGATCCTTCGATTAGCTTAAGAATGACCAGTACAAACCCCCAATTTGACAAAAGTTAGTAACCCTAGCTTTTCTCTGTCTATGTGAGAGATTTAGAGACAGAGAAAGAACGAAATGAGATAATGGTGTAACTTAGAAAATCGAATGATTTGTTTTGTCTTTTAATTTATTTAGAGGAAAGGAATTGTTTCGTTATAAAGGTTAATCCTTGCAAAATATTAACAACTAGGCCCGTGGTGCTCGGGTGGTCATGTGACAAAGATTTTAATTTTGGGGTTTCGAGTTCGAATATTACAACTGGACATATTTTTGAGAAAAAATTAGAACACGTCCACGTCAGCTCGTACACATAAAAAATTAATTGGAAAATGCCCACATTAGATTTGTCACGTAGACAGGTCAACACCCATGTGGCGCCTGATGGCTCAATATCCAAATTTTTTAACAAAAAGGGGCTTGTTTTGCTTTGACCCAAAGTTAAGGGATCAATACCCAAAAATACCTAAAGTTTAGGGGCAACATATGCATTTTACCTTAAAGACGTGATGGGTATAGGACTGAATTTGGTTGTTTAGGCTCCACAGTTGCGGATGTTAAAAAAAAATTTAAAAGTTTTTTAGGTTCCGCAGTTTAATACTACGGATGAGGACTTGTACAAGTAGGGGTATTTAGACATTTGTCTCATTCGTAGTATTAAACTGCAAAATACTGGAAAATAAACTGCGGACAGAGTAATATAGGTTGTTAGATATCCGGATAGACGATCAGAATTTGTTGTAAGGATAACATTTTTTTACAACATTAGCTATGAATCAACCCCTTCTTATATTTATATATGTAAGAGTAATATATTAATAGTGTAGTTTAAAAAAAAGAATCTCTTCCCTTCCCTACTTCTTAACTCATAAATTTAGAAAAATTTAATTAAAATCTCATAACATCCCTTCCTTTTTAAAACTCACAAATATAACAAAAGAAAACTATAATCTTTTTTCATCACTTCCTATCCATTCTCTTCTTATGCTTTCCCTTCTCATCTCATCCTTTCAAACTCACAAAACAATATAAATTAAATATTACTCCAACAAAGCTTCTAATATTACTTTTAAGACGAGTCGCGATAAAATTATTAAATATAGTTTAAATGAATCTTAAAATTTTACTATATGTATATGTTATATATCATACTAAATTCAACGAATTTTAATTATATAAACTATAAAATTTGTTTACATAATAGAATTCATAAAATATGTATATATTTCGAAATGACATTTATTATAGAGCTTTGGAAGTATAGCCAAATAGAATAAAAATATAAGCTTTTATTTGGAGTCCTTTTCTATATCTTAGATATTTTGGGTTTATAAATCTCTAAAAAATACTAGGATATGCGGACCGAGAAAGGTCAAATATATGCCATCTGTGTTTAGAGAAAAGCAGGGTCGAAGCCAGATTTTAATTTAGTGGGGACAAAAAAATTTTGATGCTATAAATAATTTGGCAAAATTTGGAGTGCAGCTTTTAAGCTAATTTTTTAGATAATTTTGTGTTTTTTTGGTCAGTTACATATGTAAAATATATATTTTATTATAATATTTTTAATATAACAAGTAATAATATTATATATATATATACTCTTTATTGACTCATAATACACCTTTCTAATTACAAATTTGTTAATAAATATTTTAAATTTCTTATGTTATAAAAATAATATAAATTAAATTATTATTTATTTTAAAAATATTAAAGAAATATGCATAATCAAGGAGTAGAAGTAATATGGAGTTGAAAAGGTTATAAAAAAATCAATTTGATCCCGTATATTAAAAAAATTATAAAATTTCGGTGAAATCAATTTATTCATTACACTTAAATTTCTTTTAAATTTATCATATATTATAAAATAATTTTATTTCAAAACCCTTAACGCGATAAGAGATTTTCAGGATTTAAATTTAAGACGTAATATTTAACACGAGCACTTAACCATCACATTAAATATGACTTTGATTATACATATTTAAAGATAATGATATACGTTCTGAATGTTTGTGTCGATGATTTGATTATCAATTTTATGGATAAATATTAGTCATAATTTTTTTTAGAAAGATGTATAATAAGTAGGACCCTCTTATAATTACTTTTTACTATTTCTATGTATTATAATTTACTTGAAAATATTCACAATGTATAGCAGGATTATATTTAAACATGACCTTCTTCATATAATAATTATATATATATATATGATTATCCTTTTATTGCACCATTATGAAAAGTTAATGATAAACACACCCAATTTTTTTCACCATCAAGGTTTAAAGTAGATTTTAATTTCCATTTAAAATACTACAGCTACCTTTAAGTATTCTTTAAAATTATTCATACAATTTATTGATCAATATACTGGGATGAAATATGTTATATTAATGATTTATAAAATATTTATAGAATAATTTATGTCTGTAATATTATTATATCCGTATATGTGACCGTTTGAATAAAAGAAAGAGGGGCTGGAGGAAAATTTAATTTTTGTACAACAAAGTTTATGTAACAAAGTTTATGTAGCTATCAATTACAATTAATAGTTATCTATGAAATTGATAACAAAAGAGTCAGATATAAAGTAACAATTGTTAAATACTTTCGTACGTGAAGTAATTGGAGAACTTTGAAAATGGCATGAGAAACAAATAACTTTTTGGCCCTTTATTTGGATTTTATGCTTTTCCTTAAAATTATTCCTTATCTTGGTTGACTAACTTTTATTCGATCTAAGTTTGGCACCTTTTTTTATATATTTTTTGGAGTTAAAAAATAAAATGAAAATCTCATTTTTAAATAGGGAGTATAACTTATCAAACCTACATCTTTTCTCAATTTTTTTTTTTTTTTTGGGAGTTTTGTAGTTCATAATCCCTTCACAAATCTCCAATACTTTTTGTTGGAAATGGGTTTGAAACATTAAATATCTGAATATTTTAAGGCTCACTTTAATGAGGGATCCACTGTAAGACCCCAACTTTTGTAAATAAAGATAAATTTTTTATAAATATCATTTTTGAATATTATTGAATGAATTTGATATAATGTTATAGTTGTGGGTAATATTTATAAATTTTCCAAAGTACGGAAGTTGTTATATAATATTCGATTGGTAGGGAATATTCGTTTTAACAGGAATATTCGCAGACAACGACACAATCATTGGTGGACCCTAACGGAATTATTGTCGGATCGGATTGAAAAGCGACAAAATACTTTTTATGAAAAAATAACGGCGGAAGTTTTTACCGTTAATCTGTTGAAACACCCGGTGTTAAAAGTACGATAATACGCGTGGTTACGTAAAGAATAACACCGGTATTGATTATTGATGCTTATGTGATAAGTCACTCGCTTTTGTTTTATTGGTATTATTAATGTAATAAAGCAGAAAAGCTTTTATATAAAGCGTAATACTTTTATAAAGTTATTCGTTTTATTAGGCTAATAGTAAAATCTTTTTATATAAAATGAATACTTTTATAAAGTTATCTATTTTATTAGACAATAATTAGAATATATTATATTTTATTATGTATAGTATTTGTATATAGTGCTGCATAGTGTTTGCAGATAGTAAATTTTTTTATAAAGTTATTCGTTTTATTAGATTATAAATAGAATATGTTATATTTTATTTAAAAGATTTTGCTTTTAAATATGAACCGTCCGATTAAAGTAAATCAATCTAAATTGTTCATGAGTTAGTTATTCTTATCTGATCCATTTTTCTATAAGTAGAAGTTTATTCCTTCATTATTTCTTACTTAATTCACTTAAACTCTAGAGAGAAATTATAAAGAATCTATGAAAAGTATTACGCTCCTTCCCTACTCTTATATTCAGCTTTTTTTTTACGGTAAGGGATATTATTTGTTGTACTGTAGTAAGGGTATTATTTCTTTTTGTATTCATAAAGAGAACTTACGTTATTCCATTCTTTATTATTCTCTTTGGAATAACCAAGATATCTGTGGTGTGACAACCCCAAAATAGGTCCATTCCATCCAACCCATTTCGAAGTCGCCAAATACATGGTACGAGAAAACAACTACAACTTTATTACAACAATTGTCGTGCAAAATACAACAACTTTCGTGTGTTGTGAGTTTTGATACAAATATATATATCAAGCGTGACTCACATCCCAACCTTGGATAGCACGTCACCATGACATTTTGTATGATAGTGGCAAAACACCCTTCCAACGTTGGGTTCGCCTCACCCTAGTTGATTCACCAAATATAACTACTAAATGATGTATACAACACACTTTTCTATGCTGTTTAAGGAGAATCTCCACAATTTAGAGACCACCATTCTATTCCCTGTTATCCCCGTCAACCCATCTACACTCTTATTACACGAAAGGAATTGTGAAGAAAGCAAAAGGGTGAGCACAACTAGCCCAGTAAAGAATATCATGACTAAAGATAATTAAATTATCAATAGCCTTCATCAATAATAAATCGTAGATTTAGAACATATGGTAGATGATAAAACTTTTCAACCATAATTGCAATGAACGAAGCAATCCATTAGAAAAGTCAAATAGACCATAAAATCTATTATCTTCTCCATGTTAAAAGTCCACCAACAATGTTTTATCCCTGTAACATCAATCAACAATTCTTGTCCACAATCACATGTATAACTCATAATCGTAATTGTAGTTCTAAATTCCTTTTCTCATCCAGACAAAGATAATTTTCATCACTGAAACATCAAAGATCATGGTTATACCAAATCACGTTCTTGTTCATAATCATACTAATAAATTCATCTTTGCACTACGGGCCAAAGATATTCATTAACAGATTCATCTTTGCACTACATGCCAAAGATATTCAACAACATGTCATCTTTGCAATACGGGCCAAAGATATTCAACAACAGTCATCTTTGCACTACGGGCCAAAGATATTCAACAACAGATTCATCTTTGCAATACATGCCAAAGATATTCATCAACGATTCATATTCAGATCGCAGCCAAATATATTAATATCTCAAAGAAATATATAATCATTTCAAAATCTATATAAACCATAATTATAACCATGTTGATCAATTCACCTTTGCACTTAAGCTAAAAATATTCAATTGTAAATTCAATGGTCATGATCATACCAGTCAACGATTCAACTTTGCACTACTGGCCAAAGAGAACCCATAGTCATGATCATACCAATAATCTACCCATCTTTACACTCAAGTCAAAGAGAAATTTCATCACCATGATTATAAAAATGTTATATATGATAATAAAAATAATATGATCAACAACTGTATTTAATTTCAAGAGTAAGATTCATAAATCAACGATAATTTGGTCAGAAAAAAAAACTAATTTTTGTCGTGAATAGTACCCATGAATAGTAACTCATAAATAGTAACTCGTGAATAGTAACTCATGAATAGTAACTCATGAATAAGACCGTGATTCAGACATATAAGATCAGAGTACGTAAATAATGTCATATACATAAATAGTGCCATATACATGAATATTGCCGTATACGTAAATAGTAATCCCAACTCAAAAAGGTAGAAATTCCACAATAAAATCCATACCAATATTTCAGTATAATGATATTGAAAGAATAACATCATTATGATGAATATATCATCCCTTAATATCCCTTATTATCCCTTACCTCAAAAGAAAGCAAAGACTTACATTTGGATATCGGATATGATATTTCAAGGAAACTTGTACTGATGAATAGCAACTCACCAAGTATCTAAATACTCACAAAATACACTCGATAATCTAGAGAGAAAAAGAGAGAAAACTTATGAATTCTGATGTGATTTTCAATTCTAACTTAGCCCTCTATTTATAGGAAAATATTAGCACGCCGAAGCAGACTTGACCTGCTACATGATGGCTTTACCTGCTACTATTCCACCCACCAAAAATCAGTCATCTTCCCCAACAACCAAAAGTGGGCCCACCCATTTCTAGAATTTTCCACCAAAATCATTTATAAACCTAATTTCCGAATCAGTCACCTCTTAAAATTCATAACAAATTATTCGTTCATTTTTAACGATTCAAAATTTGTGAACATATACTCAACTTATATATGTATAACATATCCAAAAATCAAAACGATCCAACGGTCGGATTAAATATTATAACTCACACAATAAAGCTGTAATAACACCGATTTGATCTTTTAATACCTCTAATCCGACAAAATACTGATAAAACACCTCAACATTAACCCCTTCATTTATAACCACATAAATAAACCCATCATTTATATCCACATCAAATAAATATTTCCTTATCATATAAATCAATAATGAATTATTCACAAATAATATTACAGAATCACATTTATGACAACCAGGCAGTTCCCAGAAAAGAGGGGGCTTTCCGATAAGGATTTCTCCTTACTGGCGCGCAATTAGGTGACCAAACCTCTCCTTGACAGAACTTTCTAGACATTGCCAATAATGCTATCTAATAATATTATTCAAATAATATGAATTATTGATCTGATAATGGGAAATATTGTGCAGTGACAATTATTGAAACAACAATAATATAAAATATCAACGTAGCAATTATTGAACCAATAAAATAAAATATTGAATAGTAATTACTGTAACAATTATTGAGTAGTGCCTTCTTACGTAAGAATCAATAATTGAAAAAATCTTTGCAATACAAAGGTGTCTTTCTTTGTCTAACTACGCGCAGACATCGTATTTTAACCACCGGTATTCCAACAAGATTGTTAACTTGTAATAAACTACGCCGTTATTTATAAAAACTCAAATTTTTCGCTTTTTCTTCATCCAACGGTTATTCTATTATGGGGCCCATAAATGGTCAGCAATCGTCGTATACGAATATTCCCAAGCGTAAAGAATATTCCACGACCAAACGAATATTCCCTAACAACAATGAATATTTTATAACCACTTGCGTATTTTGAAAAAAAAAATTCATATATCACCCTTAACTTTAACTTTTATCAATTTAACCATTTACTGAATAGTAATTATAAGAAAAATTGAATACTTTTATTTCATAAAATTCGGGGTCTTACACGTGGACTACCTTATACTTGGTGACATTCTTCTAATATTTCGTCTTTATTATTATTCTGTTGGAATATCATGTACATGCGTTTACGCTTGGGACCTAGTTAAAATCTTTATTATTATTTAGCGCCCCCAAAATAGGTATGCAACACCCATTCGAAGTCGCCAAATACATGTTACGAAACAACTACAACTTTATTAATACAACATAAAAGCGTGAGTTTAAATACAAATATTGTCATCTAGACAATATCCACACTCAAATAAGTCCTCATTACAATTATTAATACACTATTTTCTACGAATAGTGAGGACTACTAGAACAACTTCTAGAACCATTATTCCACACCCCGACTAGTACTGCTACATTCTTCGCCTCCTAAGAAGAAAAATGGAACAACAAGGAAAAGGGTGAGCTCAACTAGCCCAAAGAAAGAACATTATGAATAAGATAATATAGAACAAATTATTGTTAGTCCTCAATAGGAAAAATCTAATAGAATACAATAGACAAACCGGTTTTAAATCAATCTTCGCATGGAAATAATAATTCATTAGAAGAGTTAAGTAGAGAATGCAAACTACTATCTTCTATATATGAATTTAAAAGTTCATCGTCAATATTTTATCCCTGTAACATCAATCAATATATATCTGGAATCAAATATTCATCTTTGCACTACAGGCCAAAGATATTCATCAGTTGGTCATGTTCATCTAAACACCTATTCATCTTTGCACTACGGGCCAAAGATATTAATCAATCGGTCATGTTCATCTCAACACCTGTTCATCTTTGCACTACGGGCCAAAGATATTCATCAAGAAATCATTCATCTTTGCACTACAGGCCAAAGATATTCAGTAATATCATCATTTAGGACTGAGGATGATGAAAAATATTTTAAAGAAAACGAATCCAGTGAAACAAAAGAACAAGTATTAAGGATTCGTACTTCAGCTATTCCATGTCCAAAAATACCTCATAAATAATCATAGTGGAGTAAAATTCAAGAATGATCAAAATATGGATACAATCAAAGCTAGTATCCATAATAGATATTTGGGACGAAAAATAAAAATTTAATTTTTACGTGAATAAGGTCGTATTCGTGAATAAAGTCAGATATACGTGAATAGTAACTCTACGATACTAAAAGATAAAAATTTCACAAAAACATCATCATGCTTCGTGAATAGTACTCGTGAATAGTAACTCGTGAATAGTAACTCATGAATAGTAACTCGTGAATAGTAACCCCGACATGAAAAAGTTTCAAATTTGATAAAAAGTTCAAACCAATATTTCGGCATAATGATATTGAAGAAATAATATCATTTATGAAGAAAATAATCTCCCTTACCGTAAAAAGACAAGTCTTGATTTGGTATACTAGATATAGTCTTTGAAAGAACTTGCAGATATAGCAATACTCAAAGTACTAAAATACTCACAAGAATACGCTCAATATATCGAGAGAGAAAGAGAGAGAAAACTTCAGTTTCTGGTGTGATTTTTAATTCTAACCTAAGCACCCTATTTATAGGAAAAAGCTTAGAACACCAAAGCAGAAAATTTAATATAATATAAATATTTATATTATAAATTATCTACGCACACTTAGCATCTAAAATCAACCACCTAAACACATGTTAAATGAGTCCCAACAATGTAAAAAACGTTTTTGTTAATAAAATTATTTAAAACTTCCAAAAATCAATTATTCTGGAACCTCGGAACTTCAATAATTCATAATAAATAGCCCTTTTATCAGAAAATTTGAATTTTGCATCTTTTTATAGGAAATTCAATTCTCTACAACTTTGCAGAAGAAATTTTTTCCAAATTCCAAACAAAAATTGACCGAAATCCATAAACGGGCGATTTTACAGGCTATAATCAAATTTCAGTCAAGAAATGAGCCCACAGACATGTTTAACATGTTTTAAACAACTTTTGCAACAAAATACTCTTTCTTCTCATATACTCATATATCCCACATTCATTGTAAAATATCATCATTATTATATTATAATAATATAATAAAATATTGTTTTATCAGAAAAGATAAAATATCAATTTTTAACAATTGTCACTTTAAAAATTTTCTCCATCTATATCCACATAAAATCAATATTTTCTTCATCATATAAATTAATAATTAATTATTCATAAATAATATTACAGAATCAAAGCATCTGGCAACTGTAGATTCTCCCAGGAAAGAGGGCTTTCAATAAAGATTTCTCTCTTCTTTGGCGCGCAATTAGGTGACCAAACCTCTCCTTAGATGCGAACTTTCTAGGCATTGCCAATAATGTTATCTAATAATATTATTAGGATAATATGAATTATTGTTCGATAATGAAAAATAATCGTAGTAGTGACAATTATTGAAACAACGAGAATATAAAATATCAACGCAAAGAATTATTGAATCAATAAAATAAAATCCGAAGCGATTCATCAGTAACAATTATTGAGTAGTGTCTTCTTTACGTAAGAATCAATAATTGGTGCAACATTGTGTTCCATCGCTTCAACAACGTAGACATCGTGTTTTAACCATCGGGTATTCCAACAAAGATTAATTCAGAATAACAAGCTGCGTCGTTATTTATAACAACTTATACTTGTCATTTTTTTCATCCAATTACTTTCCGTTATGGGGCCCACACAAGGTCAAGGCCGTCGTCATCGAATATTCTCGACAAGAAGAATATTCCACGACCAAACGTAATATTCTCAAACAACAATGAATATTTTATAACCACTTACTTATTTGAAATTTTTGCACATTTTACCCATAACTAACCACATTAATCAAATCAACCCCTTACTATTTCAAAATGATAAATAGAGGAAATTAAATTTTATTTATTAATAATTTGGGGTCTTACAATTATTCTCATTGGAATATCATCTGCAGCGTTCTGTGGGACTGGTTCCATCTTTATTATTATTCATTGGAATATCATATTCATGCGTTACGCTTGGGACTGAATTAAAATCTTTATTATTACATTGGAACATCCTGTTGGTGCAATTTCATGGGACTGGTTCCGTCTTTATTATTACATTGGAACATCCCGATTGTTAATTTACTTTGACACACGGTTCCGTTACTTATTGTCTGTTGGAATAACTTCATCATATGCAAAGTACCACATGCTTGGTTATTTCTTTTGTTATTCCATTCATTATTATACTCAGTTGGTTAAAGTTTTAACTTCTATACTCCATGAAATTAGTGGAATATCCTTGATATTTGTGCTTTATCCAGTATCTTTTCATGGAAATGTTCTTCTGAGCATTCTTGAATTTTACTCTACAAAGTAGTATCATGTTGACAATTTGGATGTTATTAGTTCCTAGATAAATTAATTCTTGAACTTGTTTTATTGAATTCTTATATCATTGTCATCATCCTCGTGTTTATATTTTGTTAAAAAGTCATCGTGGGCGATAGTGCATGAGATGGACTTGGGTATGATTATGACCGTGGATTATTCGATTGTAATAATGACCGTAATATTATAAATGATGATGGTAAAAGTCCTCATTGGCCCGTAGTGCATTAATGAGCAGGTTGTTGGCATGATCATGACCATTAATGAATACACAAATATCCTTGGTCCAGAAGTAGTGCATGGATAATTTGTGGTCGTGATCTTAAAGAATATCCTTGGGTAGTAGTGCGAGGAGTGATTCGATGATGTGGATTATTTATTAAGTTGAGTCCCGGTGATAAAAGTCATGAAAAACCTTTTAAATAATAGAAGATAGTAGATTTTATTCTCTGCTTGACTCTTCTAATGGATTGCTTGTTCATGCAGATTAAACTTGATGTTTGTTATATTTTATCGGTTTAACTTTGTTGAAGGCTAATGATAATTTATTACGCATTATCTTAGTCATAATATTTCTTCATTGGGCTAGTTGAGCTCACCCTTTCTTTCTTTGTTCTCTTGAGGAAATGAGAATATAGTTGGGGACGAGTGGGAAGCGGAGTGATGGACCGGATGATAGTATTAGTAGTCCCTCACTATTCTATTAAATAGTGTGACAATAAATGTAATGAGGACTTATTCTGAGAGTGGATATTGTCTAGAAGACAGTATTTGTTAAAGATTGTATTTGTATTTTGTACCATGTATTTGGCGACTCAGAATTGGTGATGTATACCTATTTTGGGGGCGTCACAGTTGGTATCAAAGCTTAGGATATGATCCACGGCTAAGATGTGAGAATAGAACTAGGAGGGAGAGCGGGGAATTCCTTCGCTAGTATGACCTACTTAAGTTTTTTTTGGTATTTAATTGGTCGATTTCACGAATATAGGGATAATATGTTACATGTCAATTAACCTTTTGTTTTGTGGCGATGATTCTGAAAATGACATCCGAGAATGTTGAGAATAGCAATGGAGACACAATGATTGTTGATTCACCACATATCAATAATCAGGATAATGTGCATCAGGAAGGCGACAATCATCATGCATACAACAACACTGACCAAATGATGAATGATGGAATATTCAGAGGCTTTATGTAATTCATGCAACAGCAGGCGAGAGCGGCTCCTGTACAAAATGTAGGTGGAACCACTGGAAACTCTCGGACGGTCACCGCTAAATAGTTCAAGGAGCTGGGACCACCGGAGTTTATTGGAGAGCCAAAACCACTTAAGCGGAAATATGGATAAAGCAGATCACCAAGATATTTGATGTCTTGGGATGCTCCGAGGAGCAAAAGGTTCCCTTTGCCGCCTTTATGTTGCGAGGAGAGTCAGATTACTGGTGGGAATCGATAAAGCGTACTTAACCTGCCACACTAAAAATGTCTTGGGAGAAGTTCCAAGAACTATTCAACGACAAGTACTTTCCCGAAAGTATTCGTCACATGAAGGAGATGGAGTTCATCAAGTTGGAACAGAATTGTAAGACCCCAACTTTTTGAATAAAGATTAAATTTTCTCGAAATATATTTTTGAATATTATGGTGTGAATTTGATATAATGTTATAGTTGTGGGTAATATTTACAAATTTTTCAAAGTACGCAAGTTGTTATATAATATTCGATTGGTCGAGGAATATTCGTTTTAACAGGGAATATTTGTACAACCAACACAATCATTGGTGGACCCCATTAAGCGGAATTATTTGCCGGATTGAGAAAAGCGACAAAAATACTTTATGAAAATAACGACGGAAGTTTTACCGATAACTGTTGTGACGACCCCAAAATAGGTCCATTCCATCCAACCCATTATGAGTCGCCAAATACATGGTACAGAAAATAACTACAACTTTATTACAACAATTATCGTGCAAAATACAACAACACATATGTTGTGAGTTTTAATACCAACTATGACTCATGTCCCAACTATGGACAACACCTCACAGTGATACCTTATATAAAGGTACAATCTAGAACTGTTTTAGAAATTAAAATCTTTGGAAAGTGCTCAAGAAAACCTTCGTACATGGGAGGCCATGCGTCTAGGTTATGATAGATATCATATGGCCACAAAATTATCCTTGGTTGACCCAATAGACCCCAAAGAAAAACGAGAAGATTACTATCATATTCTTCCCAATGGTGAGTCTTCTCTTGATATATCATTATCTCCACTGTCTCTAATTGGAAATTATACTCCAAACAAACACCAAGATTATATAGGTAGTGCTTGTAAATATACTCAGCAAGTGGATGAGCACAACCCTGTCTTATGATGACACGAGGTTGTATGTCATTAGGCATCTTGTATGATAGTGGAAAAACACCCTTCCAAGTTAAATTCACCTCACCCTCAACATCTATAGACCACCGTTTCTATTCTCTTTGTTATCCCTTCGACCCAAATTTACACTTTTATTACACGAAAGGAATTGTGAAGCAAAAGGGTGAAACCACAACTAACTTCGATAAAGAATATCATGACTAAAGATAATTAAATTATCAATAGCCTTCATCAGTAATAAATCAGAGATTTAGAACATATGGTAGATGATAAAACTTTTCAACCATAGTTACAGCGGAACGAGCAATCCATTAGAAGAGTCAAATAGACCATAAAATCTATTATTTTCTCCATGTTAAAAGTCCACCAACAATGTTTTATCCCTGTAACATCAATCAACAATTCTTGTCCACAATCACATGTATAACTCATAATCGTAATTGTAGTTCTAAATTCCTTTTCTCATCCAAGACAAAGATAATTTTCATCACCTGAAACATAAAAGATCATGGTTATACCAAATCACGGTTCATGTTCATAATCATACTAATAAATTTATCTTTGCACTACGGGCCAAAGATATTCATCAACAAGTCATCTTTGCACTACAGGCTAAAGATATTCAATAACAGGTCATCTTTGCATTACGAGCCAAAGATTTTCATCAACAAATTATCTTTGCATTACAGGCCAAAGATATTCAACAACAAGTCATCTTTGCATTACGAGCCAAAGATATTCATCAATAATTCATCTTTGCATTACAGGCTAAAGATATTCATTATCATTTCATCTTTGCACTATAGGCCAAAGATATTCAGTTATATCATCATTTAGGACTGAGGGTGATGAAAAATATTTTTAAAAAAATGAATCCAGTGAAACAAATGAACAAATATTAAGGATTTGTACCTTTAAACAATTCCGATTCAAAATACTTCATAAATAACAGTGGAGTAAAATTCAAGAATGAAGACCAAAACATAGATCCAATCAAAGATAGTAACGGAATAGATATTTTGGACAAAAGAAGAAGTTTCATTTTTTGGTGAGTAGTCTTCAGATTCGTGAATAGTGCCGTATACGTGAATAGTAACTCCGACACCAAAAGATAGAAATTTCACAAAGAAATATCATCACGTTTCGTGAATAATACTCGTGAATAGTAACTCGTGTAAAGTAACTCGTGAATAGTAACTCATGAATAGTAACCCCGACATGAAAAAATTCCAAATTTGATAAAAATTTCCAACCAACATTCTGGCATAATGATATTGAAGAAATAATATCATTTTAGAAGAAAATAACCTCTCTTACAATCCCTTAAAATCCTTTGTTATCCCTTACAATCCCTTACTATCCCTTACCTCAAAGAAAGAAAGTACTTACGATTGGAATATTATTTGAAACGAACTTGCAACCAGTATAGCAACACTCAAGATATCAAAATACTCACAAGAATACACTCGATAATATAGAGAGAGAAATAGAGAGAAAACTTCAGTTTCTGGTGTGATTTTCAATTCTAACCTAATCACCTATTTATAGGAAAATGCTTAGAACACCAAAGCAAAAATTTTAATATAATATTAATATTATTATTATAAAATCTCCTACGCACATCAGCTGAATTCAAACATCAACCACCCACTCAAAAAAGTAAGAAAAACGTTTTTCATAAATAAAATATTTAAAACTTCCAAAAATCAATTATTCAGGAATTTTGGAACTTCAATAATTCATAATAAATAGCCCTTTTATCGAGAAAATTGAATCTCATGGATTTTTATAGGAAATTCAATTGTCTACAACTTTACGGAAGAAAGTTTTTCCAAATTCCAAATGTGAAATTGGAAAGAAATCCATAAGCAGACGATTTTTCTGTGCTATAATCAAATTTCAGTCAATAAATGGGTCCACCAACATGTTTAACATGTTTTAAACAACTTTTGCAACAAAAATACTCTTCCTCCTCATATACTCATATATCAAACATTTATTGTAAAAATATCACCATTAATATATCATTAAAATAAAATATTCAAATGAATTATTTTATCGGAAAAAGATAAAATATTAATTTTATATAATTGTCACATTAAAAAAAATTCCATCTATATCCACATAAAATCAATATTTTCCTCATCATATAAATCAATAATTAATTATTCATAAATAATATTACGAGAATCAAAGATCTTGAACGAGGCCATTCTCGGAAAGGGGGCTTTCAATAAGGATCTCTCACTACTTGTAGCGTAATTAGGTGACCAAACCTCTCCTTAGACAGAACTTTCTAGACATTGCCAATAATGCTATCTAATAATATTATTCAAATAATATGAATTATTGATCTGATAATAGGAAATATTGTGTCGTGACAATTATTAAAACAACAGTAATATAAAATATCAACGCAGTAATTATTGAATCAATAAAATACTGAACAATAATTACTGTAACAATTATTGAGTAGTGTGCCTTCTTATGTAAGAATTAATAATTGGTCCAATGGTATGCTTCATGCGACAACAACGCCAGACATCGTGTTTTAACCAATAGGATATTCCAACAAGATAATTGGTAATAACTACTGTTGTTATTTATAAACAACTTATACTTGTCGTTTTCTTCATCCAATCGCTTTCCGTTATGGGGCCCATAAAAGGCTGCGCCGTCGTATGAATATTCCCCGACAGGAAGAATATTCCACGATCAAACGAATATTCCCCGACAACAATGAGTATTTTATAACCACTTGCTTATTTAAAAAAAAATTCATATATCACCCTTAACTTTAAACTTTTAGCAATTTAACCATTTACTGAATAGTAATTATAAGAAAAAATTGAATACTTTTATTTCATAAAATTCGGGGTCTTACAACTGTTGAACTACCCGGTAGTAAAAGTATAGTAATACGCGTGGTTGTATAATAACACACGGTATTGATTATTGATGCTTACGTGAGAAGTCACTCAGTTATACTCAATTATTGCTACAGTAATTGCTGCATTATATCTCTTATATTTTTGATTCGATTATTGTCATAGTATCATCAGCATAATATTTTATTTTATTAAATCAATAATTGAGACGACAAAGTTATTCATATTATTTAATTGTAATATTTATAATATCTAGAAGTTACATCGAGGAGAGGTTTGGTCACCTAATTGCATGGCTACTGATAGGGAGAAATCGTTATTGGAAGCCCCCTCTTTCCCAGGAGCGACATTGGTTGATAAATATTGTGAGTTATAATATTAATGATGAATGTTATTAAAATTGAAGTTGTGTTAGGAGTTGAATTTGGAGACGCTTGAGCGTGATATTTGAGTCGAGCGATGAAATTAGTAAAAATAGTCTATAAACACAAAATTTTACGGAATTCACTATTTGGTCAAAAAGTCAACGATTGACTTTTTTTGAGGGGAAAAATCAAACTTCGAAATTTCAAAATTTATATTTTTGATAAAATGGTTTCATTGTGTTGGAATTATTTGTGTTAGTGAAAATCGACAATTATTTCGATAATAATTGATGTCGAAGGTCGTATTATCGATCGAAGTATTTAACCGGATAAATGAGCAATTGATTGCTATTATTTCACATGATTATAACTATTTGTTCATATGTGTATACTATTGTTTCACATTCTTGTTACTATTAGGGGAGTTGGTGCAAGATTGATAATACTGCATACTAAGTTAAAAATGGAGGTATAGATGGAGAGTCTTATATTGTAATTCGTATTTTCACATGTCAGAACTATTGATTCACATAATTTACTATTGAATCACATTATTTACTATTAGGGAGGTGGTGCAAGTTTGATAATACTTACATGACTAAATTAAAAATAAAGGAAAAGTTGGAGGTATTGTCTTTGAAATTTTTGATCCCCAAAGCGTCTGATTATCGAAACTATATTTTTCTATAAATAGAAGCTCATTCTTCCTTCATTTCTCACCAATTCACAAAAGCTTTAGAGCGATTATTATAGAGAGAAATTATAGAAAGAAGAAGAGAAGTCTGCTACCTCACTTTATTCCGATTATCCAGTTTTTCTAAAGGTAGGGAGTATTATTTCTTTCTTTCTTATCTATGAAGAGAACTTCACATTATTCCATTCATTATTATTACATTGGAATAATCAGATATCTGCAAGCTACCCTATACTTGGTAAAATTCTTACATTGTTCGATTCTTTATCTGTAAGACCCCAACTTATTATAAATAAAATCGAATTTCCTCTAATTATATTTGTGAATAATAAGGTATTAATTTGATATAATTCTCTGGTTATGGGTGAAATGTGCAAATTTTGCAAAATATGCAAGTGGTTATAAAATTATTATTGTTGTCGGGGAATATTCGTTTGGTCGTGGAATATTCTTGTTGTCGGAGAATATTAAATACTGACAGTAGCGATCATTCATGGGCCCCATAATGTGAGAATAATTGTCGGATGAAGAAAATGACAAGTTTGAGTTTTTATAAATAACGGTGGCGTAGTTATTCACGAATTAACTTTGTTGGAATACCCGGTGGTTAAAATACGATGTCTGGCGTGGATGCAGTATTGATGAATTATTGATCCTTACGTGAGAAGGCACTACTCAATAATTATTACGATGAATTCTTGTGCAATATTTTATTTTATTTATTCAATAATTGTTGCGTTGATATTTTATATTATTGTTGTTTCAATAATTGTCACGCATACGATATTTCCCATTATCGGATCAATAATTCATATTATTTGAATAATATTATTAGATAGCATTATTGGCAATGTCTAGAAAGTTACGGCAAGGAGAGGTTTGGTCACCTAATTTGCTGCCAATAAGGAGAAATTCTTATTGGAAAGTCCCTCTTTCTTGGGAGCTACTTTGGTTGTCATAAATGTGATTACAGTAATATTATTTGTGAATAATTAATTATTGATTCACATGATAAGGAAATATTTATTTTATGTGGATATAAATGTTGGATATATTTATTGTGGTTAAAAATGAAGGAGTTAATGTTGAGGTGTTTTATCGGTATTTTTTGTCGGAATGAAGGTATTAAAAATTAAACCCGGTGTTTTTGAGATATATTGTGTGAGTTATAATTTTTAATCAAATAGTTGGATCGTTGTAATTTTTGGATATGTTATACATATATAAGTTGAGTATATGTCCACAAATTTTGAACCGTTAAAAATGAACGTATGATTTGTTATGAATTTTAAGAGGTGGTGATTGAAATTAGGTTTATAAATGATTTTGGTGGAAAATTCTAGAATTAAGTGGGCCCCACTTGTGGTTGGTGAAGAAATGTGCTAAATTTTATTTCAAATGTGGTGGGTGGGAATAGTAGCGAGTAAAGCCATCGGGGTTCTTGAGATCAAGTCTGCTAACATTTTCCTATAAATAGAGGCTAAGTTAGAATTGAAAATCACACCGAAACATTTTTTTCTTCTCTCTCTCTAGATTATTGAGTGTATGTTGTGAGTATTTAGATACTTTGTGAGTTTCTATTCATCGATTGCAAGTTTCCTTGACTTATATGATATTAGATCGAAATCTTGATATTTTGAGGTAAGGGATGTTATTTTCTTCATATATGATATTATTTCTTCAATATCATTATGCCAAAGAATTGATCCGAATTTTTATCAAATTTGGAATTTTTTGTGTAGAGTTTCTTATTCACGTATACTGACCTTTATTCACGAATACTGACTATTCATCAAAAAATAAAATTTTCTTCTTTTTGTCCAAGATGTCTATTATGGTTACTATCTTTGATTGTGTCCATGTTTTGATCTTTATTTTTGAATTTCGCTTCAAAATTGGTATTTATGAAGTATTATTGATCTTGGATAAAACTGTTATCTGAATCCTACTATTTGTCCTTGGTTTTCACTGGATTCGTTTTCTTTAAAATATTTTTCATCATCCTCAGTCATAATATAGGGATATTATGTGATATGTTAATTTGTTTAATTAACCCTTGTTTTATGGCAGTATTTAAGAATAGCCACTAAGAACGTTAACAATGGAGTGTATGAGACTGTGGAACAACCTTTAGTTACAAACAAGGAGAACGTGCAACAGGAAGACAATATTCTTCCGTAAACAACACTTCCGAAAGTAAACGATGAATGATGGAATGTTTAGGAGCTTTTTGCGAGTTCATGCAAAAACCGGACGAGGAGACTTCGTGCACAAAATACGGGTGGAAATGATATAATGTCTGGCGGCATCACAACCCAAGCATTTCAAGGAGTTAGGACCACGAATTTAAAGGAAAGCCGAGATCCGATCATGGCGGAAAGCGTGGGTCAAACAAATTACCAAGATATTCGATGTCTTGGGATGCGTGGAGAGAACGAGAAGGTTCCATTCGCCACCTTTTTATGTTCCACGGTGAGGCAAACTCTTTGGTTGGAGTCTATGAGGCGTACCCACCCACGGCACTTTCAAAGATGTCTTGGGAAACATTTTAGAAACTATTCAATGACAAGTACTTTCTCGAAAGTATTTCGTCATATGAAGGAGTGGAGTTTATCGACTAGAACAAAACAACATAACGGTGTCCCAAAGACGAGGCGAAGTTTGTAGAGTTATCAAAGTTTGCACCTCATTTGGTCGAAAATGAGGAGCGAATGAGCGAGGATGTTTTCGAGAGGTCTAAAGCAGAGATTAACAATATCTTATATCTCATAAATTTACTTTATATTTAGGATGTTGTAAGTGAGGCTCAATTATTAGGCGAGATAATGAGTATATTCAACCGAGGGACCATAACCGAGGTCATACCGGTGAAAGCGATCATCGAGCGATGATAACCAACGAGGAGGAAAAATCTGAACAAAAAGGAGGTAACCATTTGGGTGGTCATTGTGGCCATGATAATAGGAGAGGTGAGTCAGTGGAAATTTGAAAGAGGAGATTTAACAATGGCGGGAAGACATCAACAATGAACACCAAAGACCAACAACAAATTCTAGGGGAGAAAACGCGACCGCCTTGATTAGATGTTACAAATGCGGGAAAGAGGGACGTATCATTAAGCATCCACAACAATCCAATGTATGTTACTGTTGTGAAAAGGAAGGGACATAGCTCGGGATTGTTTTGTAGCAAAACCAAGTTCAACGGGGATGGTGACTCAAGGTCATCCGGATAAGTCGAAATCAATGGTTCTGAAGAAGCGTTTGTCGTGACTAGCTAAAAAGCGAGAAACCCGACGAGGTGATTACGGGTAAGCTAATCTTGAACTCTTGTGAAGTTTATACCTTACTAGATACCGGTTCTACCCATTCTTTTATCTCTCCTGCTTATGCTCAACGTTTAAACTTGACTCCGGAGAAATTGGACTTTGACTTATCTGTTGAAACTCCATTGGGTGAAACCTTCGTTACATCTACAGTTTATAAATCTTGCATGATCCAAGTTGGAACTATCACATTACCTTTTGATCTTATATCTTTAAAGAAACTTGCTTTTGATGTGATTTTAGGAATTGATTGGTTAACCACTCATCATGCCAAAATTGATTATTTTCGTAAGGTTGTTAGTTTTCATATTTCTAACCAACTTTGTCATACAATTCAAACAACTAAACCACTAAAATCGATCCTTTATCATATCAAGCCATAAAGCTATTCGTTTATTGAAAAATGGATGTCAAGCTTTCTTAGCCCATGTTATGGATTTGAACAAAGACAAGTCGGATTTGAATAATATTTACATTGTTAGAGAATTTTACGATGTATTTCTGAAGAAATTCGGCCTACCCCGAGCGTGATGTTGAATTCTTTATTGACCTTGGTAAGTACAAAACCCATTTCTAAAATCCCATATCGAATGGCTCTATTGAACTTCGGGAGTTAAAAGTCCAACTACGGAATTGTTAGACATAGGTTTCATTCGTCCTAGTACATCTCTCGGGGTGCTCTGTTTTTATTCAGTAAAGAAGAAAAGAGCGAGTATGCGATTTTATTATTGACTCTCGAGAATTAAACCATGTCACCATCAAGAATAGGTATCCATTACCTCGCATTGATGACTGTTCGACCGATTCAAGGAGCACAATTCTTTTCAAAGATCGATCTTCGTTCTGGATATCATCAGCTGAAGATTAAAACTGAGGATATTCCAAAGACTGTCTTCAGAACTTGGTACGGGCATTATGAATTCTTTGTCATATCTTTTGGATTGACTAATGCTCCTGTTGCTTTCATGGATATGATGAACCGTGTATTCAAGGAATATTTGGATCAGTTTGTTGTTGTCTTTATTGATGACATCCTCATCTATTCCAAAAGTCGTGAAGATCATGAGCACCATTTGAAGGTCGATACTTGAAAGGCTTCGTGAAAACAAACTTTTTTATAAAAAGTGAAGAAATGCGAGTTTGTCTTGAGGAAGTAGCATTCCTTGGGCGCGTGGTGTCAAAACATGGAGTATCTGTCGACCCGAGCGAAGATTGAGCGCAAAGACAAAGTTAGGAACAACCAAAGTCGGTGGCCAAAGTGCGTAGCTTTCGGGCTTAAATTTGGTTATTATCGGAGATTCGTGGAAGGATTTTCTTGAATCGCCATCTCAGATTAACTCATTGACTCGGAAAGATACAAAATTGTATAGAGCGAAGAATGCGAGAAGCGTTTCCAAGAGCTCAAGAGGAGACTCATTTCGGCACCTGTTCTGGCAATACCATCTGGTACAGATGGATTTGTTATATACAGCGATGCTTTAGGCAAAGGGTTAATTAGGATGCGTTCTTATGCAACATGGGAAAGTCATAGCCTATGCCTCACGACAACTCAAAGAATATGAGAGGAATTATCCTACTCATGATCTAGAGTTGGCAGCAGTCGTATTCCACAAATTAAACCAGTGTTTTTGAGATATATTGTGTGAGTTATAATTTTTAATCCAACCATTGGATCGTTGTAATTTTTGTATATGTTATACATATATAAGTTGAGTATATGTCCACAAATTTTGAACCGTTAAAATGAGCGTATGATTTGTTATGAATTTTAAGAGGTGGTGATTGAAATTAGGTTTATAAATGATTTTAGTGGAAAATTCTAGAATTGAGTGGGCCCCACTTGTGGTTGGTGAAGAAATGTCTTGAATTTTATTTCAAATGTGGTGGGTGGGAATAATGAAGTAAAGCCATCGAGTCTTGGTCAAGTCGGCTAACATTTGCGAAGGTCAGTCCAGTTTTTCTAAAGGTAGGGAGTATTATTTCTTTCTTATCTATGAAGAGAACTTACATTATTCCATTCATTATTATTACGTTGGAATAACTTTGTATCTGTGAGCTACCCTATACTTGGTGAAATTCTTACGTTGTTCCATTCTTTATCATTCTATTGGAACATCACATACATGCGTTTACATGGGACTGGTTAAAATCTTTATTATTCATTGGAATATCACATTCATGCGTTCTACCTTGGGACTGGTTAAAATCTTTATTATTCTCGTTGGAATATATCACATGCATGCGTTTACGCATGAGACACGATTCCATTATTTATTATTATGTTGGAATAACTGCGTATGCGATTACATCGCGTACACGGTGATTTCTTTTGTTATTTCATTCCTTATTATACTCGGTTGGTTAAAGTTTTGACTTTATACTCCATGAAATTATTGGAATATCCTTGATATTTGCGCTTCATCAAGTATTTTTTCATGGAAATATTCTTCTGAGCAATCTTGAATTTTACCCTACAAAGCAGTATCATGTTGACAATTTGGATATTATTAGTTCCTGTATAAATTAATTCTTGAACTTGTTTTATTGAATTCTTATATCATTATCATCATCTCATGTTTATATTTTGTTGAAAGTCATCGTGGCCTATAGTGTATAGATGGACTTGGTATGATTATGACTAGGGATTATTGATTGTAATCATGGTAGTAATGTTACAAATGATGTGGAAAAAGTCCTCATTGGCCCGTAGAGCATTAATGGACAGTTGTTGGCATGATCATGACCATTATTGAATACACAAATATTCTTAGCCCGTAGTGCATGGTTAATTGTGGTCGTGATACTAAAGAATATCCTTGGCCATAGTGCAGGGGTTATTCGATGATGTGGATTATTTATTAATTGTCGAGTCCCGTGATAAAAGTGATGAAAAACCTTTTAAATCATAAAAGATAGTAGATTTTATTCTCTACTTGACTCTTTTAATGGATTGCTTATTACATTGTAGTTAAACTTGATGGTTGTTATATTATATCGGTTTAACATTTGTTGAAAGGCTAACGATAATATATTACGCATTATCTTAGTCATAATATTTCTCTTGGGCTAGTTGAGCTCACCCTTTTATTTTCATTATTCTCTTGAGAAATGAGAGCGTGGCGAGGACTAGTCGGGGAGCGGAGTAGACGGGCGGATGATAGCATTAGTAGTCCTCACTATTACGTGAAATAGTGTGATAATAATTATAATGAGGACTCCTTTTGAGTTTGTATAATCTCTAGTAGACAATATTTATATTCAAACTCACAGCTTATGTTTTGTCGTATTGTACACGACAGTTGTATTATTAAGTTGTATTTGAATTCTGTACCATGTATCTGGCGACTCAAGATGGGTGATGTATACCTATTTTGGTGGCGTCACAAGAATAATATGACCGTGTCGCAAAGATGATGAAGCAAATTTTCTTTGAGTTGTCCGATTCGTCCCCACTTGGTGGATAATGAAGAGAGAATGACGCGGATGTTTTTAAAAGGTTTGAAGTCAGGAGATACATCAACATCTTATTTCTCATAAAGCGTGTTTGTATTCGAGATGTTATAAATAGGGCTCGATTAGTGGAGTAGCGATAACGAGTCACGCGATGAAAAAAGAGAGAAGCGGCAAGAAATG
Organism: Panax ginseng; assembly: GCA_020205605.1. Lineage (NCBI taxonomy): Eukaryota > Viridiplantae > Streptophyta > Magnoliopsida > Apiales > Araliaceae > Panax > Panax ginseng. Next base: position 16,130,475 of record CM035127.1, on the reverse strand, counting down.
ATAATACCAATGAGAAGCGATCATGAAGCGGTGACAACAAACGTGGAGGAATCAACGGGCGAAATGGTAACCACCGGTGGTAATCGAGGCCAAAGCAATAAGAATGGACATTTCAAGAAGAGGAGATTCAATAATGATGGAAAGACGCGTCGACCACTGACACCGTTGTTAAGGAAGGAGAACAACCACCTATCATATGCTTCAAATACGGAGGGGAGGGACACATCAGTCCAAAACGCGCGATGTCGTCCAAAGCAAGTTATAATTGTGCAAGAGAAGGTCACTTAGCCCAATTTTGTCGTTCACCGAAGATAAGTTCAGCTAGGATGGAGGCACCAAAGGTCGTCGAGAAAAGTCAAAGCCCGGTAGTCTGAGGAGGCGTTTGTTGTGACCTCCCGTAGAAAGCGAGGAACCCGAATGAGGTCATCACGGGTAAGATTATCATAAACTCTAGCGAAGTCTATAGTTTATTTGATCTGGGATTCTACCCATTCTTTTATTTCTCCTACTTGCGCTCAACGATTAAATTTGACTCAGGAGAAATTAGACTTTGACTTATCTGTGGAAACTCCGTTGGGAAAAACCTTCATTACATCCAATTGTTTATAAGTCTTGTTTGGTTCAAATCGATACCTCACATTACTGTCAATCTTATTTCATTGAAAATACTTGCATTTGGCGTGATTACAGGGATTGATTGGTTAACTACTCATCATGCAAAAATTGATTATTTTCGTAAGGTTGTTAGCTTTCATATTCCTAATCAACCTATTATGCGAATTCAAGCGACCAAACCATCAAAATCAATCACGGTCATCTCAAGCCATAAAGCTATTCGTTTATTGAAAAACGGATGTTAAGATTTCTTAGCCCACGTCACGGATCTAAACAAAATACGTCAATTTTGAATGATATTTCTATTGTTAATAAATTTCCGACGTATTCCACGAAGAACTTCTGGCGGCTACCCCCAGGCGTGAAATTAAATTTTGTATCGACCTTGAACCCAGTACAAAACCCATTTCCAAAGCCCCATATCGAATGGCTCTATTGAACTTCGGAGTTAAAGACCCAACTGCGAGGAATTGTTGAACTTGGCTTTATTCGTCTAGTACTTCTCCTTGGGGTGCTCTGTTCTATTAGTGAAAAAGAAAGATGGGAGTATGCGACTTTGTATTGATTATCGGGAGTTGAATCATGTCACCATCAAAAATAGGTACCCATTGCCACATATTGATGACCTGTTTGACCAGTTGTAAGGAGCCAAACTCTTTTTAAAGATTGATCTTCGTTCCGGATTTCACCAATTGAAGATTAGAACCGATGACATTCCAAAGACGGCTTCCGGAACTCGATGCGGGCATTATGAATTCTAGTCATGTCCTTTGGATTGACTAATGCTCTCTTTGCCTTCATGGATATGATGAACCGAGTATTCAAGGAATATTTGGATCACTTTGTGGTCGTCTTTATTAATGACATCCTTATTTAATCCAAAAGCCGTGAAGATCATGAGCAACACTTGAGGCTGACACTCCAAAAGCTTCGTGAATACAAACTTTATGTCAAGTTAAAAAAATGTGAGTTCTGGCTTGAGGAAGTAGCATTCCTTGGGCACGTAGTATCAAGTTATGGAATATCAGTTGACCTGGCAAAGATTGAAGCAATTCAAAGCTGGGAGCAACCTAAATCGATGGATAAAAGACGTAGCTTTTCGGCCATTTGGTTATTATCAGAGATTCGTGGAAGGATTTTCTCGAATAGCTACTCCATTAACTCAACTAACTCGGAAAGATACAAAGTTCGGTTGGAGCGAAGAATGTGAGAAGAGTTTTCAAGAACTTAAGAGGAGACTCATTTCAAAGACTGTTACGACAATACCATCGGCTTGAGGAATTTTTCGTCTACAGTGATCCTTCGGGTAAAGGGTTGGGATGTGTTCTCATGCAACATGGGAAAGTCATAGCCTATACCTCAAGACAACTCAAAGAATATGAGAGGAATTATCCGACTCATGACCTAGAGTTAGCAGTTGTTGTCTTCGCACTTAAAATTTGGAGGCATTACTTGTATGGGGAGAATGTGGAGATCTTTAAGGATCATAAAAGCCTCAAATATTTCTTCACTCAAAAGGAACTCAACACACGCGACAAGCGTCGTTGGCTTGAAGCCATTGAAAGATTATGATCATACCATCCAATACCATCTGGAAAAGCGACGTGGTAAACTTACGCATTGAGTAGAAGATCATATGCAAATCTGAGTGCGATATTGTCAACACAAATGCCCATTTTGTGTGACTTGCAAAGGATGGAGATAGAGTTAAAAACTTGAGGGGACCCATGTGATGATGGTGAATATACTGAGTAGAACCGACTTTAATTGATAAAGTTAAAGTTGCTCAAGCTCTGCACACAGGCGTCGCGTATGAGAAAGAAAGTGCAAGAAAGGCGCTTACGCCGAAAGCAAGAATCGATGAAGAAGGAATACTTGAGTCAACTCCGGACTTTGTGTTCTAACGACCACGATTTAAAGTATAAAATCATGATGGGCGCACAACACACCGTTTGTAATCCATCACAGGAGTACCAAAATGTATCATGATATTAAATCATACATTTTGGTGGAGCAATATGAAGAGAGAGATAGCGCTATTTATCTCAAGGTGTCTAGCTTGTCAACGAGTTAAAGCGGTGCATCAAGTACCAAAAGGTCCATTGCAACCACTTAGAAATTCCAAAATGGAAGTGGGAGCACATTACCATGGATTTCGTTACCGGTCTTCCTAAGATTTCTCAAGGTATAGATGCGATTTGGGTCATTGTTGATAGATTGACCAAGTCTGCTCATTTCTTACCGATACGAGAAACGTATACACTTGAACGTCTTGCTCGTATATACATAAACGAGATTGTAAGACTGCATGGTATGCCAGTATCCATAATTTCTGATCGAGACCAAAGATTCACTTCACGATTTTGGGTTAGTTTGCAGAAAGCTATAGGCACAGATTTACGATTTAGCTCGGCATATCATCCTCACACGAACGGACAGTCAGAGAGGACTATTCAAACTCTTGAAGATCTATTAAGACTTTGTGTCCTTGACTTCAAGGGAATTTGGGATAAGTTCTTACTATTGGTGGATTTTTCCTACAATAACAGTTATCAAGCAAGTATTGGCATGGCTCCATTTGAGGCGTTGTATGGAAAAAAGTGTCGTTCTCCAGTATGTTGGGATGAGGTGGGAGAAGAAACGTTGTTGGGACCGGAGTTGGTACGTATGACTACAGAAAAGATTCAAACGATCCGGCAACATATAAAAACCTCACAAGATCGCTAAAAGAGTTATCGCCGATCTTCATCGAAATGACGTGGAATTCGATATAAGAGATCATGTGTTGTTACGTGTTGCTCCATGGAAAGGAGTTACGAGATTTGGAAAGAGAGAAAGCTCAATCCTCGATTCATCGGCCCATTTTAATCCTCGATCGAGTAGGGCGTGGCCTATAGACTCGCTTTACTGCCAAGTATGTCTAGTGTTCATAACGTTTTTCACATATTCATGTTACGTAAATATGTGAAAGACCCGAACCACATTATTGAGTTAGAACCGGACGAAATAGCGGAAGATTTGACATATAAAGAGGTTCCTGTTCAAATCTTGCATAAGAAGGAACATATTCTACGCTCCAAGGTTATACCTCAAGTCAAAGTTTTATGGAGAAACCACGATGTTAAGGAAATGACTTGGGAGTTAGAATCTGAAATGAAATCAAGGTATCCTTACCTCTTCGACATACCAGGTACGTACCCTAATTTCGAGGGCGAAATTTCATAAGAAAGGAGGTTGTAAGACCCCAACTTTTGTGAATAAAGATGAATTTTCTATAAATATCATTTTTGAATATTATGGAATGAATTTGATATAATGTTATAGTTGTGGGTAATATTTATAAATTTTGCAAAATACGTAAGTTGTTATATAATATTCGATTGGTGGGGAATATTCGTTTTAACGAGGAATATTAAATACAACGACACAATCATTGGTGGACCTAATGTAAATTATTGTCGGATTGAGAAAAGCGACAAAAATACTTTATGAAAATAACGGCGGAAGTTTTACAGATTAGCTGTTGAAACACCGGTGTTAAAAATACATAAAGATGACGCGTAATTGCACAAAGAATAATACCGGTATTGATTATTGATGCTTATGTGATAAGTCACTTTCGGTTTTGTTTTATTGGTATTATTAATGTAATAAAATGAAAAGCTTTTTATATAAAATGAATACTTTTATAAAGTTATTCGTTTTATTAAAGCTAATAGTAAAATCTTTTTATATAAAAGCAGAACACTTTTATAAAGTTATCATTTTTATTAGACAATAATTAGAATATATTATATTTTATTATGCATAAGTTCTGATATAGTGTTTGTATAGTAAAATCTTTTATAAAGTTATTCGTTTTATTAGATTATAAATAGAATATATTATATTTTATTTAAAAGATTTTGCTTTAAATATGGAATGAAATCGCCGATTAAAGTAAATCAATCTAAATAGTTTATGAGTTAGTTACTTATCGCACCTATTTTTCTATAAATAGAAGCTCATTCCTTCATTATTTCTTACTTAATTCACTTTGAAACTCTAGAGAAAAATTATAGAAAGGTTATATGAAAAGTATTACGCTCCTTCCCTACTCTTATATTCAGCTTTTTTTTTACGGTAAGGGATATTATTTATTGTACTCGTAAGGGTATTATTTCTTTTGTATTCATAAAGAGAACTTTTGTTATTCCATTCTTTATTATTTCGCTAGAATAACCAGATATCTGTGATTTACCCTATACTTGGTGACATTCTTCTAATATTCCGTCTTTATTATTATTCTATTGGAATATCACATGTCATATGCGTTACTGTGGGACTGTTAAAATCTTTATTATTATTACATTGGAATATCACATGCAATGCGTTCTATTTGGACTGGTTCCATCTTTATTATTATACATTGGAATATCATGTATATGCGTTACATGGGACTGGTTCCGTTTTTATTATTCTGTTGGAACATCCTGTTTGCATTCTTGAATTTCATGGGATTGGTTTAAAATCTTTATTATTCTGTTGGAACATCACAGCCGGTGCAATTTACTTTGACCGACCTAGTTCCGTTACTTATTAATCTGTTGGAATAACTTGTCTATGCGAAGTACCGCATGCATGGTTATTTCTTTTATTATTCCATTCATTATTATACTCAGTTGTTTAAGTTTTGACTTCTATACTCCATGAAATTAGTGAAATATCCTTGATATATGCGCTTCATCCAGTATCTTTTCATGGAAATGTTCTTCTGAGCATTCTTGAATTTTACTCTACAAAGCAGTATCATGTTGACAATTTGGATGTTATTAGTTTCTGAATAAATTAATTTTTGAACTTCTTTTATTGAATTCTTATATCATTGTCATCATCCTCATGTTTATATTTTGTTGAAAGTCATCTGTGGCCTGTAGTGCATAGATGGACTTGGTATGATTATGACCAGGGATTATTCGGTGTAATCATGATCGTAATGTTATAAATGATGTTGTAAAAGTCCTCATTGGCCCGTAGTGCATTAATGAACAGTTGTTGGCATGATCATGACCATTAATGAATACACAAATATCCTTGGTTCGTAGTGCACGGATAATTTGTGGTCGTGATACTGAAGAATATCCTTGGCCGTAGTGCAGGGGTGATTCGATGATGTGGATTATTTATTAAGCTGAGTCCCAACGATAAAAGTCATGAAAAACCTTTTAAATCATAGAAGATAGTAGATTTTATTCTCTACTTGACTCTTCTAATGGATTGTTTGTTCCACCGCAGATTAAACTTGATGTTTGTTATATTTTATCGGTTTAACTTTGTTGAAGGCTAATGATAATTTATTCGCATTATCTTAGTCATAATATTTCTTCTTTGGGCTAGTTGAGCTCACCCTTTTCTTTCACCGTTTTCTCTCGTGAAATGAGAATATATTTGGGGACGAGTCGGGGAGCGGAGTGATGGACCGGATGATAGTATTTGTAGTCCTCACTATTACGTTAAATAGTGTGACAATAAATGTAATGAGGACTTATTACGAGAGTGGATATTGTCTAGAAAGGCGATATTTGTATTAAAACTCATGATTTCTCTCTTGTTGCATATTAAAGATTGTATTTGTATTCTGTACCATGTATTTGGCGACTCAGAATAGGTGATGTATACCTATTTTGGAGGCATCACAGTTGGTATCAAAGCTTAGGGATATGATCCTTGGCTAAGATGTGAGAATAGAACTAGGAGGGAGAGGCAGGGCACATCGGTCCAAACTGCTGCGATCTGCCGTCCAAAGCATGTTATAATTGTGGAAAGAAGGTCACTTAGCCCGATTTTGTCGTTCACATAGAAGACAAGTTCACTAGGATGGAGGCACCAAAGGCCGCCTCAGTAAAAGTCAAAGTCGGTAGTGCAAGGGAGGCGTTTGTTGTGACCTCCCGGAAAGCAAGGAACCGAATGAGGTCATCACGGGTAAGCTTATCATAAACTCTAATGAAGTCTATACTTTATTTGATCTGGGGTTCTACCCATTCTTTTATTTCTCCTACTTTGCGTTCAACGATTAAATTTGACTCAGGAGAAATTAGACTTTGACTTATCTGTGGAAACTCCGTTGGGAGAAACCTTCATTACATCCATCGTTTATAAGTCTTGTTTGGTACAAATCGGTACCCTCACAATACTGTCGATCTTATTTCATTGAAAATACTTGCATTTGACGTGATTCAGGGATTGATTGGTTAACTACTCATCATGCAAAAATTGATTGTTTTCGTAAGGTTGTTAGCTTTCATATTCCTCATCAACCTATTATGCAAATTCAAGAGACCAAACCATTAAAATCAATCACGGTCATCTCAAGTCATAAAGTTATTCGTTTATTGAAAAACGGATGTCAAGCTTTCTTAGCCCACGTCACAGATCTAAACAAAAATACGTCAGTTTTGAATGATATTTCTATTGTTAATAAATTTCCTGACGTATAATTTTTAGACAAAATTTGGTTAATAATTATCATCACGATACTACGTCGTTTTGACGACAGTTGCACTCCAACGGTTTTATCTCAACTGAACCGCGAAAATTTATTCTATAAATATACTGTCTGGGCGCGAATTATAGGATATATAATTTTCCCGTTCGGCAATAAGTTTTCCTTTCCGTTTTCTGCAAAATAATTCTCGTTCTGTTCTTTGCCAAAATTAATAGAGTGCACTGTTCTTCCCTTCCTATTGTAAGTTGTATCTACATGCATGCATCATTATTGTACGTTATATTTACATGCATAATTATTGTCAGTTCAGTACATTACATAAATTTTGGTTCGAAGTGTTCTTAATTTTGAAGTGCTTCTAATTAAGAACTGCAAATCCATTTTATTTTGGGAAGCAATTATTCAATTAATCTTTAGCACCAGTGAGGGAATAAATTTGTTTTAAGGAGACTTTGTGAATTCAAAGGACTCGGATTTATATGTTATTCATTTTATAACTATTTTCTATTTTGCATAAATTTTATTATTATATCTAAATATATATATTAAATAATACTATATATTACGGATAACACTTTTCACCATTTTTTATTTTTTATTTTTAATTTTTAATTTGAGAGGATAAAGGGAGAACATCCAAAGTTTAACCTTCTAAAAAATTTTATCGAGCAGATAAGGTCTAGTCTAGTGATTAAAATTAAGGTTCTGAAGTGTGTCTCCTTCTTTATGTGAGGATTGTTTAGTGTTTGAGTTTATTTATTGATATTATAATAATGATAATTTATTTGAATTATAAATTATATTGTATTCTCTAAAAAATAGGGTTTAAAAAAATTCCTTCATTGCTTTTCTCATGTAATTTTGATAAATATACTTTTGTCACACTCATTCTAGTTTTATGTGAGATAGAATCTTATGAGATTATTATTTAAAAAATTTAAAAGAAAAAAGACAAAAAAATAAAGCTTCTAAAATATACAATTAAAAATATATTGTACATCTTTTAAGAAATGAAATAGAGAAGGGAAAAAAAACCAACACTTTCATTGCTTCGGTTGAGATAATCATAACATGATATTCTCAACGACTATACATCATCATAAATACAATTATCATATAGTCCTTGTAATGTAAGTAGTCCCTCCATCGATTAATATATGTTTTTTTAAAATTATGTAAAAGAATTAAAAAAATAATTATATAATATCAATTATCTATAATATCCTTAAATTTATATAATTATCATACTTATTGCACTCTCTCTCTCTCTTATATCTGTAACATTTTTGTTGGAAATGGGATTTGAATGAGAAAATTGACTTTAAAGTCGGGTCGGGTCGTGATCGGGTCGGGTCGTGATTTTAGTCGTGACGAGCGGGTTTCTGATATATCATCACAATACTACGTCGTTTTGACGACGGTTACACGCCAACGAATTCTATAAATAAACGGTGTGGGAAAGCATTAAAAATATAACAAATTCCATTTTCCCGTTCTGTCAAAAAATCCCGTCCCGTTCCTTCCATATTCCCGTTCTGCAGTAAGAAATTTACGTCCCATTCGCAGCTTTTTCCTGTTCAGATTCGCAAATAATCTCGTTCGTTCCTTTTTCCGTCCGTCCCGTTCACTTCACCAAGATAATCCGTTGCATTCTACGGTCCCGATTCTGCGAGTGGGATTTTCCGTTAAGTTTCGCATTAATTTTTGCGAGAAGTTCTCGCATGCATCATTCATGTTCATATAGTTTGAAGACATAACATAAATATTGGTTCATCGAATTCTTAATTTTGTAATGCTACTAATTAAGAATTGAAATCCGCTTTTATCTTGGGAAATAATTATTCAATTAACCCTTAGCATCGTGGGAGAATAAATTTGCTTTAAGGAGACTTTCATGAATTCAAAGGACTCAATTTATTATTTAATATTTTACGTGTTATATTTATATAAAAGCATGTTCTGTTTTTATCATAAATATATATATATTAAATAATACTATATATTACAGATTACAATCTTAAAGCAAATTTCAATTTTCTGTAATTATAGTATTATTTTTTGTGAACAAAAAATTATTTTATGTGAATAGAAAATTGTTTTATAAAACAAGTTTTTGTTTTGTATAAACTGCATTTGTTCACTGTTTTATGTATATTCTGTTATTAGTGATGCATTAATAAATTTTGCATGTTATTTTGCATACATAATATTCTGTTTGTGTTGTTGCATAAGGTTTAAGTGTTCTGATAATACGTTTGATACACAAACCAATAAATTGTAAACCTGTAATAGTTAATTCATGCATTGTCTGTCATAATCAATATTGTCAATTCATTATGTTATAATCAGTATTGTCAATTCATTTAAATATATATATGTGAATATATATATATATATATATATATATATAATATTCTGTTTATATATATATTGCATGTTAATACTATTTATTAACTTTATATTAATAAATATAGTAGCATGTTATATATTTTATGAAAATATTGTAGCTATATTCGTATTGTTATATATATATATATATATATATATTGGTAATATGAGAATATATAATATATTACATTTATGAGTGCAATAACATACTAAGTTATATTATATAGATATATAATACTAAGATATATTATATAGTGATATAATACTAAATTATATTCTATGATAATATAATACTAAGTATATTATCTAATAATATACTATGTTACAGTATTCTGCATTTAAGATTGTTATCTGTAATATATAGTATTATTTAATATATGTAGATATAAAAATTAAATAAAACAGAAACATGAAAATTTTATAAATTCGAGTCCTTTGAATTCACAAAGTCTCCTTAAAGTAAATTTATTCCCCACAGATGCTAAGGGTTAATTGAATATAATATCAATTATCTATAATATCCTTAAATTTATATAATTATCATACTTATTGCACTCTCTCTCTCTTATATCTGTAACATTTTTGTTGGAAATGGGATTTGAATGAGAAAATTGACTTCAAAAGTCGAATTGAATGCCCGTCGTGATCGAATTGGGTCGTGATCTTAGTCGTGACGAAGCGGGTTTGTGATATATCATCACAATACTACGCTGTTTTGACGATTTGAGTTTTACGCCAACGGATTCTATAAATAAACGGTGTGGGAAAGCATTAAAAATATAACAAATTCCATTTCCCTGTTCTGTCAAAAAATCCCGTCCCGTTCCTTCCATTATTCCCGTTCTGCAGTAAGAAATGTACGTCCTGATTCTGCAGCTTTTTTCCGAATCCCCTTCGCAAATAATCCTGATTTCTGTTCCTTTTTCTCGTCTCCGCCCTGCTCACCTCGCATAATACTGAATTCGCTTACTACGGTCCAGATTCTGCGATGGATTTTTCCCGTTCCGTTTCTGCATTAATTTTTGCAGTAAGTTCTCATGCATGCATCATTCATGTTCATATAGTTTCAGTACATAACATAAATATTGGTTCATCGAATTCTTAATTTTGTAATGCTACTAATTAAGAATTGAAATCCGTTTTATCTTGGGAAACAATTATTCAATTAACCCTTAGCATCTGTGGGAGAATAAATTTGCTTTAAGGAGACTTTGCGAATTCAAAGGACTCGAATTTATTATTTAATATTTTCTGTGTTATATTTATATAAAAGCATGTTCTGTTTTTATCATAAATATATATATTAAATAATACTATATATTACAGATTACAATCTTAAAGCAAAATTCAATTTTCTGTAATTATAGTATTATTTTTTGTGAACAAAAAATTGTTTTATGTGAATAGAAAATTGTTTCATAAAACAAGTTTTTGTTTTGTATAAACCGCATTTGTTCATTTTGTTTTATGTATATTACATTATTAGTGATGCATTAATAAATTTTGCATGTTATTTTGCATACATAATATTACATTTGTGTTGTTGCATAAGGTTTAAGTGTTACGATAATACGTTTGATACACAAACCAATAAATTGTAAACTGTAATAGTTAATTCATGCATTTATGCATCATAATCAATATTGTCAATTCATTATGTTATAATCAAGTATTGTCAATTCATTTAAATATATATATGTGAATATATATATATATATATATATATATATAATATTACATTTATATATATATTGCATATTAATACTATTTATTAACTTTATATTAATAAATATAATAGCATGTTATATATTTTATAAAAATATTGTAGCTATATTAGTATTATTATATATATATATATATATATATATATATATATATATATATATATATATATATATATTGGTAATATGAGAATATATAATATATTACATTTATGAGTGCGATAATATACTAAGTTATATTATATAGATATATAATACTAAGATATATTATATAGTGATATAATACTAAATTATATTCTATGATAATATAATACTAAGTATATTATCTAATAATATACTATGTTACGAAGATTACGCATTTAAGATTGTTATACATAATATATAGTATTATTTAATATATGTAGATATAAAATTAAATAAAAATGTAGAAACATGAAAATTTTATAAATTCGAGTCCTTTGAATTCACAAAGTCTCCTTAAAGTAAATTTATTCCCCACAGATGCTAAGGGTTAATTGAATA